>JALGPY010000044.1:0-1200000 GCA_023055425.1 Linanthus parryae
CATTGCCGTTCGTGATTTTCGGGGTCCAGTTCATCTCATTCCCAGTTGCGCGGTTGTCGACTCCTTGGTCCTCTTCTTACACAGTGAACTGTAAGTTCACAAGTTTCACATTTATTTATTTGATATCAAAAACATCTCTTCTAGCTCAGTTTGTTTTCCATACTCGTTGTGAACTTGCCTTGTTAATTCACTCGTATTCTCGCGTGAAAAATCATGTTCATGATCTCGTCTATCACTATTCTCTCTCTCTCTCTCTCTCTCTCTCCTCTCTCTCTCTCTCTCTCTCTCTCTCTCAGCCGGCTGGAAACGCCACCAGTCGCCGTCGCGTTTCCGTCTCCAGCTCGTTTCCGTTTCCCCATCGTTGCTCTAGCGAGGAATGGAACATTGCCGTTCGTGATTTTCGGGGTCCAGTTACATCTCATTCCCAGTTGCGCGTTGTCGACTCCTTGGTCCTCTTCTTACACAGTGAACTGTAAGTTCACAAGTTTCACATTTATTTATTTGATATCAAAACATCTCTTCTAGCTCAGTTTGTTTTCCATACTCGTTGTAAACTTGCCTTGTTAATTCACTCGTATTCTCGCGTGAAAAATCATGTTCATGATCTCGTCTATCACATATTATTTCGCTTGTTTTATTTTCGTCAAACTCGGAAAGTAAAACATGTGCATTAGATTTTAGTTTCAATATTTTGTAATTTGAGCATGCCCGTATCCTTGGGAATTCACTCGTAGTCGTATGAATTAGTCGTGTTCATTATTGCTAGTTCGATGCAATTTTTGTATCGTATTTGGGCTTGTCAAAACCGTAAGATAGACAATAGGAGGGTTAGATGTGGCATCAAAATATGTAGGAGATTCAAAATAATAATTTTGGAGAGTATCGAAATCGAAATGCGCAATCGAAACACAAAATTTATAAAACTAGTGGCTACTGGCTAGTGTGCAACCTGCCTTGTCACTGTAGCTGGGAAAAATGTCGCTGGCCTGCTGATTGTTGCTGTAGGGGCAGGGATATAGTGGGGAATTTGACTAGTGACTGTTTGTGACGATTTTTGGACGTTTTGAGTTGAAAATTAATGTTTTAAGCGTAACAAAAGTCTTTTCAGAGTTGTTTGTGAGTACTCAAAAATAACATAAGTTTAGGAGGTTTTAAAATAATAATTTAGTAAATTAAAAGTGAACGTTCCATAAAAAATTAAGGGTTAAAAGTCATTTTGACTTTTACAAATCTTCTAAGTTTATTTATATTGATTTATAGGAAACTTATATTTTACTACTTATATCCATAAGAAGTTTCAACGCGGTTTTTCATCAAATAATAAGTGATACGTTTTTTATACTTATAAAGAATAACCTTTAATTAGCTACTAGTACTTTTATAGCAAATACAGAGGGAAATCAGTTTGTCTTGAAAACGAACAGGACGCCTTCACCCGGTCGACTAGAAGTTAAAACACTGCATGTCACACATCTCATACTTGCATTTGTACGTGTTAATTGAATTTAAAACTGATTAGGAATCTATAAACTTGTAGGCAAAGAGTTAACAGACGAGGGCTACGTTTCCTACTAGGAGCTATATTTTTAAGCTTGATGTTTTTCTCGAGGTAAGCTAGTATGCCAGGCCCTTTCTTTATCTTCGTGTCTAACTTGTATTTGCTGAAAACGTCATGCTTTATTTCACTACTGTGCTAATTGCCTTAATTTCGAAACCAATACTTGTTTTAAAACTCTATTCTCAAACGACACATGAATAAAAGATGTAAATAACTTAAAATGGGAACAGTTGTACGAGAGGTATTTGATTACTACAACATAAGCCTAGCAGACATATATGGCTCCGGCCGTCTGTGGGTCCTTGGTTTAAGCCTAGCAGACATCTACGGCTTCGGCCGTCCGTGGGTACATGGTATATTTTTGTTGCCCAGTTGCGATTAGCCGTGGGTGTCCCTACTTACTACTCTCTTCGGACAGCACTTTCCCTCGTAGGGGGGTGTTGACACTTAAAGTATTTAGCGGGCAGGGGATATGTTCTAGATTTATGATTTATGTCTCCTTGCAACTTAATAAATGAATTTGGACATGGAGGACAACTGTGTACAAGTATGCTATTTCGCATGGATATATACCTTGTTTTGGAAGCCCTAATTCGGACCAAGATACTCTTACTGGAATTACTTATGGGATTTGTTTATCAATTGAAAAGCGATTTCATGTAAAACACTTTCGCGGTGTTAGCTACAGAATCATGCTTTAACTGGATCTCCTATATTTATTTGTGCTTCGTTATCTTTTTACATTTCTGTTTACTAGCTTATTCAGCCGTTTTCGAAAACTGTGGTCGGCATTGCTGTTTTTAAAACCACCACAGGTACCACTGCTTGGGATGTGTGAGGCGACGATCGCAAAGAAGATAACTTAGTCACATTCTCATTTGCATTATTCAATACTTGGACTTCGCTTTAGTAATTCAGAAAATTTTCACTACATTGTATGCTCGCGTTTGAGGCAAGCATTTAATGTTTAGTTTTGAACTCATGTAAACTATAAACTGTTTGGCTTGGTTAATTCATTTTAAAGTTTCTATTTTGAACCTCCTAGCATGCCGAGGGGAATCCTTGGATGCGGAGTGACACGTTCCAGCTTCCGGCACATGGAAATCGGGGGTGTTACATGCCCAGTCCAAAGAAATTCACTATAATGCCCTGACACGCCATATGGAGTGTCTATCACGTATTTTGGCACTTATTACGTGTCGGTGTAATGAGTGTCCGACACAGGTACGGACACTATTTTAGAATGACTGTACTTCCTAGTTCAAAAGAATTTAGAACCCTTTTTGTAACACAAACAACAAAGGTTATGAACATATATATTTAACTTCATATTTTATAGCTTCCACATTCACCATGCCCGAAAAATATATTATATTATATTATAATCCCTTATAAACCTGAAAAGAAATTTGACAGGGGAAAATGGTGAGGATGGAAACATTTACGACATATCACCTAAATATGGAAATTTAAGTACATCGGACAAAATATGAAACCTGGATTTATCTTTCAGTGCTAGGTTCACTTGCTGCTGTGCTGTGCGTTTTACTTCTTCAATTGTCATCTGAAACAATGAACAAGAAATCCCATTGAAATACAACAGTACCACTATTAAACCCGAAACTAAATATCAACTTTAAAGGTACAAAAACTTAAGATAAGCCTCCCAGGCGAGCCAATATATGAACGGAGTACATGATTTCCACAGGATCCTTAAATCTCGGGAAATGTTACACCAAATAAGTACATTAACCTCGAAGGCAATTGAGAATGGAAGAGACAATCACCACTGGACCAGGTTGGACAAGAAAATATCAAACAGGAATCACAAGCTAAATTCATTACTTGTTTTGGATCCCACGAATGTTTTTGAAACTTTTTTTTTTCTGAACTTAAGAAATATGGGCTAATCATCGTAATAATAATCATAGTTAGTAATGGGCTAATACCGTAATAATAATCATAGTTAGTAATGAACTAGGGAACACAATTTTCCTTTATCAATCAACATAAATGCTGGTAGGGAAAATGAGAGACGCCGTCTCTTATCTAGTGTTACTGTTCTCTAAGTATATGTATACAGTATCAATTCCTAACCAAAATCAGTGATTAGAATTTTGAAAGTACTAAATCCTTTATAAACTTTCCGTAGAGAGTGACTAATCCGTGAAAGAGATCATTGGTAAAAGAGAGAAAATACTTTGCCAGTACGTCCAGGACTAGGCTAGCCTCGTTACTTGTCTTGCGCAACTTCTTCAACTCACCTTTATCCTTGTCTTGTCCCCGTGCTTCAGCACACAAGTGTTGTCTTAGCCATAATGGGTCACTGCTTTGTCATAAAGCCATTACCATCCCAAATGAGCCACATCCATTAAGAGGACATCACACCAGTATCTTCTTTGTAAAGCCCCATTTGTATGGAACCGTGCACCTTTGATTGTGAGGAATAGAGGTTTTATCAACCATAACTCGGAAGGGTTTGGGAAGTGGTTTAAATCGTAGATTAAGGTCCGCCACAGCAGATAGAAAAACTACGTTCATCGTGATCCCTTCATCGACGCCAATTTAACGAACTTATCTCCACATTTCATAAAAATAGTGAATGATGTTTTCTCGTTTTCACTCATCATCTTTGGCCTACATAGAGAAAATACATCTCATTATGCTTACTTGGTTATCCTCATCGTCCCCAAAGTATAGGGGGGTATTCTAATGGCTGGACATCTCATCATTAAAATCGTCATGCTTCATGACAAGATTACTTTGGGGACATTGAGCATCTATATAACCTTTTCATGGCATTTGTATCATATCTTTGACAGGTCATTAGGCCGAGGATTGAGAACCAAATACCTACCAGCTGCAGCACTAGTGGTTTTGGGATTCGAGGCAACCCTGCTCATATAAGGTGAATGATGTGGTTGGACCAAAAGACATGCTTTTGGATCTATTGAAAAGGAGCATATATATTTTGTTGGCTCTCCCCGACTTGAGAGTACCAAAGTCTCTGAGTTGGAGGCCTCTGATAGATTTCAAATTCCAGCGCCTTTAGGTAAGCATCTTTGGTTGTATTTGGTTCCTCTAAGCTGACTTCCCGCGTGATATCAAAACGAGCCCATTGATGAATCTCTTGTGCGTGACACTGGAGGCTCTTCACGGATGTTACACCTTACGCGCAAATCTTTGAACTTTCCCACGTACTCAGTCACACTAGATGATAGCTGCTTCAAGATCATGAACAGATCAAGTAATCTCTTCTTCTACTTCTATGGAAGGTACTTTGATTTCAGCTTAGTTTTCATTTCGCTACAAAGGAAAATGGGCACTTCATACAGCCTCTAATTTTTCCTCTACAGCTTTCCAATAGCGATGGGTAAATACCACTAGTTTCATCTTTACAAAACGAACTCATCATCCATCAGACATATTGTGTCAATCAAAGAAGTCATCCATTGCAGCTAGCCAACCCATAAAGGCATTGGGTTGGGATCAGTCCATCAAAATTGGGAGCCTCTGCTCGAGCTCTCATTGTAATGTTATAGTTTTCATCATCCTCATGACACCTATAACGGCCATAATGTCCATCATGGTGTTGTCGTCTTCCTTGCGGTCAAAGTGGTCTGCGGAAGTCTTCATCAACTCATTGTTGAGAAGTCCCACAAGATGTATTCTGAGCTACTCCCCTCATTGCCAATTGAATTTGAGGTGAAATTCCATGGATTTTACATGGTTTCAGAGCCACGGCACACACGTGAATGCTCTAACAACCCACGTTCTCACTACCACCCCAGAAAAAAAGATCCATGTGTAGGCCTAACGACTCCACACGTGAGGGGGCATGTTGAGAAGTCCCATATCAGACATTCAAAGAACAAGAAAAAAAAACTAATATGTATATTGGGCTACTCCTCTCATTGCCAATTGGTTTTGATGTGGAACTCCATAGATTTCTGCACTCGTCCTCATACTCTTCAATCACATCTCGAGGTCTGTGATACATACGCTGATTTCTGAACCCACTGTTGAGAAGTCCCACATCGGACATTTAAGAACAATACAAAGATTCACTGCCAATTGGTTTTGAGGTGGAACCCAATGAATTTCATACATGGTATCACACTGAAGGCTCACCCGTGACAACTCACGTGCCACCGACACCCGCAGACAAAAGATCCATAAAAAATCCACGTGTAGGCCAAGGATGCCACACGTGAGGAGGCGTGTTGAGAGTCCCACATCGAACATTTAAGAACAGAAAAAGAAAAGAAATAGTAAGTGTCCTGGGCTACTCCCCTCACTCCCAATTGGTTTTGAGGTGGAACCCCATGGATTTACACCCACCACTAAGCCCACTTCGTAGCAATCCATATGTAAAAAATGTTTGGGTGGAGCCTGGTTTGTGGCGCGAACCTTTTATGAATCGACCCGGTTCATGTTTTGCTACGACCCAAAAAGGAGATACGATTCGTGGAGCGAAGGCTTGGGCCTTGCCCCCGGAAAAAATATTTTGAACGATCCGATCCCGGTTTAGTAGGTTGTCTAATTATATAGTTCTTAGGGTTCGTAGCCAAAATGTTTTGAGCGTTACTGATTTCTCTTGTAATTCTCTCCGAGACGTTTCATCTGTTTTTAGTGAAATCTCTGCAACTCCGTGGATATAGGCTGTTTTGCCGAACCAAGTAAATTTGTGTGTGTTGTATCTTTCGTTTTTTTCACAACAAGAAACAGGGCCTGCGAATCCGATTGTCGGCTTGAGTTCTAGATGATGTGGATCTTTCATTCGCTGATCTTGAACAAAAACCGGCCATGGCTTCTCACTGGTGACAGATCCAATTCAGTACCACGCTTCTAAGCATCAGGATACGAAACTCAGTTTGACCCTACTGATTGGTGGAACAAATAGAGAAAAAAGAGTGAAAAGAAAGACTAACGGCCTGTTGTGAAAAAACGAAATATGCCGAAAGAAAGAATCAAAACACACAGATTTACGTGGTTCGGCAAAACAGCCTACTCCACGAAGTTGCAGAGATTTCACTAAACAGACGAAACGTCTCAAAGAGAATTACAAGAGAAATCAGAACGCTCAACATAACATGCTACAAACCCTAAGAACTCTATAAAAAGGCAACCTATCAAACCGGGCCGGATCCAAACCCAAACGGGTCAAAACGGGTCATGCCTTCGCTCCACGAATCATGTCTCCCTTTTCGGGTCGTAGCAAAACATGAATCGGATCGATTCATAAAACGGGTCGCCCATGAACCAGGGCTCCAACCCAACAATTCTCCCACTTGGAGACTGGTTCAACATCATGTACCAGAACCACATCCCCTAACATAATCAAGCTCCATCCCTGCAACTCAACTCATCTTCTTCAAGAAAGAAGTCCCACCTTCAGTTTCTCAACAGTAACAACCTTTGTGAACATGTCTGCTGGGTTCTCTCTTCCACAAATCTTCTCAAACTGTACCTGACCATCATCAAGTAACTCACGGATGAAATGATACTTTGTCTCAATATGCTTGGTCTAAGACTGGAACGCTGGATTTTTAGCAAGAAAAATAGCACTCTGACTGTCACTGTGAAGCGTGTCATTCTCCTGTATCTTCCCCAACTCTCCTAAGAACCTCTGCAACCATACCATCTCCTTTGCAGCTTCCGTGATAGCAATATACTCAGCTTCCGTTGTTGAAAGAGCAATAACCTTCTGCAAGTTAGAACCCCATGACACTGCTGTACCACCCAAGGTGAACACATACCCTGTAGTACTCTTCCTTTTATCAAGATCATCAGCAAGATCAGCATCAACAAAACCCTTAAGTTTCAAAGCATCTCCACCGAAACATAAGCATGTGTCTGAAGAACCTCTCAAGTATCTTAAGATCCATTTAACTGCCTCCCAATGTTGCTTTCATGGATTACTCATGTACCTGCTCACAACTCCCACTGCATGGGAAATATTTGGCCTAGTACAAACCATAGCATACATCAACGAAACAATAGCTGAGGCATATGGAGTCTTACCCATGTGTTCCCGTTCTTCAACTGTCTTTGGTGAATCATTTTTACTCAATCTAAAATGACCCCCCAACGGAGTGTTCACAGGCTTAGCCTGATCCATGCTGAATCTGCTTAGTACGTTCTTCACATACTCTGCCCGGGACAAATACAGAGCACCTCTGGCTCTATCTCTGACTATCCTCATGCCAAGAATCTGACTTGCAGGGCCCAAGTCCTTCATGGCAAACTGTGTAGACAATTTCTTCTTCAAGTAGTTAATCTCATCCAAACTAGATCCTGCAATAAGCATATCATCAACGTATAACAACAAGATAATGTAGGCCCCTGCTTTAGTTCATTGTTTACGTCTTCATACATAGTCATCGTCTACATCCTGAGACGAGTCAACCCAGCCATCAAACTGTCTAACATAGCAACAATGGTCTGCATGACATCTCGTGTACTTTAAGCTGCACATAAAACTATCAAGTTTCTTGTTCCACTGCCGAAAAGCTTGTTTCAGACCATACAAGCTCTTCTTCAACCTACACACAAGATTCTCCTTTCCCTGTACCTCGAAACCCTCTGGCTGATGCATATATAATTATTCCTCCAAGTCACCATGAAGGAATGCAGTCTTTACATCTAACTGCTCAAGATGTAAGTCTTCTTGAGCAACCATACTCAGCACCAACCTGATAGTTGTAAGCTTCACCACAGGTGAAAATATCTCAGAATAATCAATTCCCTGCTTCTGCTGGTACCCCTTCACAACAAGTCTTGCCTTATACCGTTTACTTCCATCAGATTCATTCTTCACACGATATACCCACCATTTATGAAGTTCCATCTTCCCTGTTGGAAGTTCAGTTAACTCCCATATCTGATTCTCAAGCAAAGAATACATCTCATCATTCATAGCTGACTCCCACTTGCTAGAGTTACCATCCTGCAAAGTCACTGCATAAGTCTCAGGCTCACCAGCATCAGTCAACAATATATAATTAAAACTAGGGGAGTAACGCTCTGGGACCTTTCTGTTCCTAGTCCCCACCCGAGTTCTAACATAGGTCTTCAGAGGAGTGTTCTTGTCCTTTGCAACTGGCTGTGACTTAGTAGTGTCAGGCACACTAGACTAATCCTGCGGAACATCATCACTGGGAGCGACATCTTCAAGAATATCAGGACAAACATACGAAGGAGTAGCTGGGACTTTATCCTCTGTATCAATAGCAACACTCGCCCTATCCTTATACATCATCTTCTCATTGAAGATCACATCTATGCTTCTTATAATTTTTATGTTCTCAGCATCCCAGAATCTATAACCAAACTGTGCATCTCCATAGCCAATAAAGAAACAAATCTTGGATTTCGCATCTAGCTTACTACGTCTGGCAGCATCAATATGAACATAAGAAACACAACCGAAAACTTTCAAATGATCAAAACTAACCTCTTTTCCGCTCCATACTTCTTCAGGCAATCTGATTTCCAACGGAACTGAAGGTCCACGGTTTATGCAATAAACCGCTCTGCTAACTGCATCTGCCCAGAAAAGTCTTCGGTAATCCAGAACAAAGCCTCATGCTTCTAGCTCTCTCATTGATGGTCTTATTCATGCGCTCAGCCACACCATTCTGTTGTGGTGTCCGGGAAGAGTATTTTCGAGTCTAACTCCATGCGCAGCACAATAAACCTTAAGTCCACCATCAACGTATTCTCCACCATTATCAGATCTCAAACACTTCAATTTCAAACCCGTTTCAGTCTCAACCATGGCTTTCCACTTCTTAAAAGTTTCAAACACATCATATTTATTTTTCATAAAATAAACCCATACTTTCCTACTGAAATCATCAATGAAAGTGACATAGTATTGAGATCCTCCTAGCGATGCTACTGGTGACGGACCCCACACATCTGTGTACACGAGATCCAGCTTGCTTGATCTCAAGGCACGACCGCCTTTCAAGAAACTGACTCTCTTTTGCTTTTCCATAATACAGCTCTCACAAATACCCAGATCACAGACTTCAGCTTTGAGAGCTTACCTTGGGACTGTAATATCTTCATACCTCTGACTCATATGACCAAGTCTGCGATGCCACAAATCAGCGTCTTGCTCAGCTTCAGCAACAGCTACTGTATCACTCGGTCCCGAAGTCATGTACAAAGTTCCTGTTTTCTTACCACGAGCAAGTATCATGGAACCTTTCAAAACCTTCCATGCACCACTTGAGAAGACCACAGAGTTACCATCATCATCAAGCTGTCCCACCGATATCAAATTCTTCTTCAGTTCAGGAACATGTCTCACCTTCCACAAAGTCCATACAGAACCACTTGCAAGCTTGACACCAAGTACACCTTTCCGAAATCCCCAGCAGTATAATTCTGCATAATTTCACGGTGCGTGGTAGTATGGAAAGAAGCACCCGAATCTAATATCCAATCAGCAACAGGACTATACAAAGCAAGAAGTAAAGCATCTTGAATTCATCACTGACTGTTTTTCTTCGGTGCCTTACAATCACTCTTAAAGTGACCAGATTTACCACAGTTCCAGCAATTACCCGTGTTTCCATCCCTTGTCTGCGATTTTCCACGTCTGGTACCTCGATGCTTAGATTTTGATCTTCCCCGATTATTGTTATCATTTCTTTCATTACTTCTGCCATGATTATCAATATTATAGGCTGAACCCGAAGGTTCACCAGAATCTCTACGACGTACTTCCTCAGCCAGAATTAAATCACGTATGTTATCATACTTCAACTTTTCTTTTCCAGCAGAATTACTATCAGCAGTTCGCATAGATTCCCAACTATTAGGTAATGACACTAACAGTATCAAAGCCCTAACCTCATCATCAAAATCGATATCAACAGCAGACAACTGATTCGTAATTGTATTGAAATCAGTAAGATGTTGAGCAACCAACATACCTTCAGTCATCTTCAGATTGAACAGACGCTTCATCAAGTACACCTTGTTATTAGCTGACGGAGTCTCGTACATTCCTGACAATGCCTTTATCAGCGAAGCTGTAGTAGTCTCCTTAATAACGTTGTGTGGAACCGATCTTGACAGCGTCAACCGGACATGCCCAGAACTCGTCGATCCATAACCTTCCGGTCTTCCTCCTTCATGGCTTCAGGCTTTACCCCGTCGAGTGGAGCATGCATTTCTTCCCATACAGATAGTCCTCTATCTGCATTTTCCAGTACGCATTATCTGTGCCGTCGAACTTTTCAATTCCAGACCCCTTCATCTCATCTGCCATCGTTTTTCCCAAACCCTAGCGAACCTGGCTCTGATACCAGTTGTTGTGAAAAAACGAAATATGCAGAATGAAAGAATCAAAACACACAGATTTATGGTTCGGCAAAACAGCCTACTCCACGGAGTTGCAGAGATTTCACTAAAACAGACGAAACGTCTCAAAGAGAATTACAAGCGAAATCAGAACGCTCAACATAACATGCAACGAACCCTAAGAACTCTATAAATAGACAACCTATCAAACCGGGCAGGATCCAAGCCCAAACGGGTCAAAACTACGGCTTGGGCCCTTCGCTCCACGAATCATGTCTCCCTTTTCGGGTCGTAGCAAAACATGAATCGGGTCGATTCATAAAACGGGTCGCCCATGAACCAGGGCTCCAACCCAACACGGCCTACTTGAGTGAAACCCTGCGGTAATGGGTGGGTACTCCTGGGAACTTTGGAATTTAATTAGAACATAAAACCTCGACCGAGCGTCATTGCATATCATGTAGTATAGCACTTGTATTATTAATAGAGTATTATGTTTTTAGTTAGAACATTGGTAACTTGTAGGCGACTAGTTCTCGCACGAGGGGTGGGTCGAGCACTACGGCTGAATTGCAGTAGTTACTTTTGATTTGAGGTGAGTAAACATGTCAGGCCTAGCGTTCCTACCGCCCTTCGAGTCAAATGTTATTTCACATCTTCTTTCAAAATGTATTCATGCGTTATGTGCACTATGTGTCACTTAGATATTTCATTACTTGTCGAACAATCTCTTTCGAAAATCTCAAAATAATTTAATAACCAATAATAACATAAAGTGGAAGAGTTGTGCGGGGTCATTACATGGTCGATATTGGTTTGGTCGGGTTGACTACGGTCACTCGACCCATTATATTAACCCAGTTGTAGTGCCCCGGGTCGCTTCTTGTACCCTTCTGGCCGCAAAAAGTCTTAAGGGGGTGTCAACACTTAAGGTCCTGGATGCTTGCAATGTAGTTGGTTCCTCCCCCGTATCAACAAATTAACAATATGACTTTTTGAACTTGATGTTTATTAATGGGAAACGAAAGAATACGAGACTTTGGAATTCCCTAATCTGAATAATGAATGTGGGGCAACGCCCTTACTATATGGAAAAACAAAACGGAACTTGGAAACTCTCCTTTACATTTCACAATGTCAAATTTTACTTTTGATGTGCAAAATTTAATTGTTACGTGACAAGTTGTTTAAATTTCTTAAAATGTGCTACTTATTCATTTTACATGCTTGAGTGTTATTTGCTCGATATTTATTGTTGATTTTAGAATACTGTGGAGTATTTTTCTATTTCACTTACCACAAATTTAGATGATGGGAGCTTGGCTTAGCGAGGAACGTGAACCATCACTTTTACTTCGCCATTTAATAAATAGACTTTCTGTTAGTTTTCACAATTCTATTAATATTTTTAATGCCCGTGTTTGAGACTCAATTTGATGGTAATTAAATATCGTGTTAAACTTTATGATTGATTTTGCTTGACTCCATTTTTAAATGACCTTGTATCCGAGAGTTATCTCGGGTACAGAGTGACACCCTCCCGGGTTTTGGTGTGGTTATTTTGAGGGTGTGACAGTTGGAATGTCAAACGGGCGGGCTTTTTAAAAAGTGCGGGTACGTGAGTCGTAAACAGGTTTTGCGAGTTAACTCACATCCAAGATGTCTAGAGTCGTGTCCAATCGTGTCGACCCATGTACGACCCAAACCCATATGACTGAACCTAAACCCTCTAAGTTCGTGTCCTCATCGTGTCAATACCCACTTTGCCAACCCTAGAGAAACTTAGCACTCGAAATTCTCAAGAAGACTCAATTATTCGATAGCTCAAAAGTTAGTACAATCATGTAACTTCTGGATACTTATAGAGAAAACGATAACTAAGAAAGGAAACTACGATTGGGAAACAATCTGCCAAATGGTCCAAATCAATCTAAATGAAGTCTTAAAAGGCAACTAGAACCAATAAAATGTCTTGCTACTAATTTGTTTACTTCTTGCTCTTTATCTTCCATGCTTCAATTGGAATCATGTATCTTTTCTATCTGATCTCACCCTCCTTCCCTCTCTCTATGGCAAAGAGACAACGATTCTCAGACCAACTTCAACAATATCTACCCTGCCAATGGTGAGACCCTAACAGCAGTGGATTCGCTGTCGATTACGGTAAGTGATGATATAGTTCGGGACTGGGTAAGGGTTCAGGTGAAAACAGGTTACAGCTATTCGACCTGATTAGGGTCTGGGAGTGATTAAATAGGTTGCTTTCGGACGGCTATTGCCTGGTACTCTGGTAGTGAACTGGACCAGTTTGGGTCTAGTGATATTCCGCTGTGACAAAACCTATAGCCAAAATTGAGGTATGTACCAGTGGGTTTAATACAACCATCAATCTGGGATTCAGCAGGTATCATAAGAATGATAAGTGGTACTGGTATGGATCGTCAGAGAGAAAAAATGAAACAACTGCATCTAATGTAGCAAAAGGTTAGGGCAAACAGGCATTACATGCCCTTGTCAAAGACAGTTTCATTTATTAGTAGTAGTTCAGATGACATAAAAGGTGATGGAAACAAAATCTGAGTTAGCTATCTGAGTCGAAATTGGGCCATGTTTTTATATGAAAATAGAGTGAGGGAAGTTGATCACTGCAGCAAAATGAAAGTAACCGGAAAAGGCTTCATGAGGTTAAATGATACCAGAAAAGCACAAGCAGAACGACATGGCTTTATCAGTCGGCCTAATCTATCAAAAGCTCCTTTACGCAAGAAGATAAACAATTCAAAGAAAGCCTTTATCGCACCCTAATGAAAGTAGAATTGACATTTGAAAGAGAGTTGTAGTAAAGTTGACAGATAATTGGCTAATTTATGAAGATGCACAGAATAAGTGGCGCAAATCCACCGTGTAAGAACGATGAGGATGTCATCCCATTTCACCTGTTTGTTCAGAGGTACAATTAAGACGGATACCCAAACATAGGAAAACTCTTCATGTGTCTCGTCTACTCTTGTTATATATGGGGCAAGCACGGAGGCATGGCTTAATACGTAAGGGCAGACTGGGAAACAATATGCAACCCCAGGGAGAAACTGACTCTTTTGAGAAGAAAAGGTTGAATTTGGTAATGAACAAAAGGTAAAAGTGCAAAAAAGCGGGAGAAAAGAATGGAATGCTGAAGTTCAACCTGCGGGACCATAGAAGGAAGGGATAACACAAAAGAGAAGAGAAACAAGTCTTTTAGATGGTAGTACCCAGAGCTTTTTTTTCCTCCTCCAAAAGTAATACTTTAAAGTCACAAGGCCGCTGGTGAGGAAAGGTGTTGCGATTTGTCTAACATCGGCATGCTTTGGAGCCTTGTCTGCAGTTAATTAGTTCCTAGCCCACTCCCTTCATAGCCAATTTGTTTAGAGGTGGAGCTCAATGGACTCTAGTAAGGTATCAGAGCCAAAGGCTAGTGGTTGTGGTCACGCCACCCATTTATGTTTCTTAAGTATTTTGCTTGCAAGACACCACACGTGAGGAGGGATGTTAAGATTTGTCCCACATTGGGTCGCTCTGGACCCTTATTGTGTAGCTGGTTCGTTTCTGGCCTACCCCCTCATTACCATATGGTTTTGAGGTGGAACCCTTTGGATTCTAATAAATGTAATCTTCGGTAGCTTGGCAGTCAGAGAGAGAGATCAGAAAGCATTACAATAAGTTTCCAGATAAACTACTAGGAAGTTCGGCACTCCTATGAAAGTAGACGTGGTTCTCTCATCCAGGGACAAATAATCATATGTCCTCAAGCTAGAAAGTCTTTAAGGATTTTGGTAATCCCTTGACTAAATATTTCCTCACTTCCTCACATTTTTGGAACACGCTTGGAAACCTATAACTCTACCTCCTTGATACTTATTATCAGTGTGCATTGTGAGCATTATTTTGATTTTTCCCTCGTATTTGGTCTAATTGCAATCAAATGTCTTCAGTCCAATGAGGTAACCGCTCGACATATGTCAGACGAATATTCTGCCCTACCCTAAATGCAAGCCACATCGTCCCTAGCAGAAGTTGTAATTAAACTCTGGAAATCATTCAGAAATTTATAGCTGCAGCTAATACTTATCACAACAGATTAACAAATAGAACTGAAAATCTGAGATCATATAAATGCAGTTTCAGCTACATGAAGTATGGTCATTTAGTTCTATGAAACCAGTCCCTTGGATCCTTCAACACAAAATCGGAACTCTTCAATATAGGCCTGCTTTTCAATCAAGCATTTTTTAGGCGACTTATTTCTTTTATGATTAAAAGAAAGATGCCATCTAGATGACTACTTAGGTGGCTTTCTAAAGAAGGGTGTTACCTCTTATGCAAACTTTTTTGTTGCCTTCCTGTACTAGTACTGATGACTGATAAGCCCCATTGAATATATTAGGAAAGGGGAGAAGTGTTTGGGTTTGACCCAACTTCTCCATTGCTACATTTTAAAACTCCGAAGTAGCACTTCTAGAAATATGTCAATAAACCTATTTTTTCGTATAAGTAAAACTTGGAAAAATGTCTGTATCAGATGGGGGAAGCAGGGCTTCCAATTTTTCCGAAACACAAGAATAGATACGAAAGCTAGACTTCACTGCCCTTTCCAACTAATACGGGTTGCCAATTTCAGACATTAGGTTCCAGTAAAAGAAACTTTATTTGCGACAAAGTAGTCTACTGACTATAAGAATATCATCCAGAGAAAATGGGATGGAATCAAACCTGCACAGCTGCAGCAGTCTCAAGGGCTATGGCCTGGCTGACCACAGTATTGCTTTCAAAAAAACTGACAATCCCATCAATGGACTCCTTGAGATACTGGTTAAAAGGTGTATCATTAGTTAAAGACCCGAATTTGCTATAAACACACTGCAAGTGGTAAAATGAGCCATAACTTACAGTCATGTAACACGGAGAAGCTTTAACAACCATACTCCAGTCAAGTTTCACATCGAAAGGCTTATAGCAGAAGATGGCAACTAAAGAATCGGACGTTGTTGCACTCTGCATGAAACATAAGATATTCAGCTTTCAGGAACGTGTTAAAGCAGCCATAATTCCTTCACAAAAGATAGGAGGAAAGGAGCACCTCTGCGAGAAGACCATTCGGGGAAGACAATTGGTATGATCCCAATTTCATGTCAAAAATTTTGGCTTCTGGATAAAGCTTTATGATGCAGTCAAGATTGTCACAGGACAATTCCGCCACACAATCTTGATCGTCGGCGAGCTTTGATGCATTGTGCCTCATATGAACTTCCACCAAAGTGTGGAGCACATCCTCCCTATCATGATGAACTAAAACTTGCTCATCATCACTTTCCTTGTATCCAATAATTTTATTTAGCCGTTCCCAGTCTTCTTCACTAAAATCCCCCTTTGGCTCAGTTCCATCATTATCAAGTTGAGTACCCCTGAAATCAGAGGCAACACTCTTAGAATCTAAGACATAAGTGAGAACAGCAGACGGCTAAATTATAACAAGGTAACAAAGTAGAAATACTTATAATCCAACACACTGCTAAATATAGCAATAATTTCCAGCACTAACCATCCAAGCGACCACCATGACTTCTGAGGTCTCTCTCTTCTTGAGTTAAGGTCTGATTCCATTGACTTCTCCACGAACTTGTGGGCCAGCATCCTACCAGACAGATTTGTAAGATGAGAAAGAGAGAGAGGCATGAATCTTTAAGATTTCGTTGTTTCAATAAAACGGGTCTTGTTTGACCTAGCAAGCCGCAACTGACTCCACAATAAAACTACATGAAAGTGCACTCTAAGAACAATTCAGAGAAGGATTAATAAAAAAGAATCTCTCCACCCCACAAGCACATTAGAAGATAGAGAGTTGAAGACACAAAATCTATGGCGTGCAATTAACTTCACGAGTGTAGCATGCATACAATGTGAGACAAAATTGATGCTTTTTCAGATCCCACTGCAGTTTCCCATTGTCTGGTACTTTTTGAGGCAACTAATGTATAGGCACTAATTGTAATTACGCTAAAGTTTAATTACTAGTTTAGCCCTTTATGTACTTATTTAGGACTACCTGTGTGTATCAATTACTGTTAATGAAACCCTAACCATTCTTCATCTATATGGTATGAGAGCTGCTCGATACCTCTAGTGTTGCCGTTTTCGACCATCGCCAGAGTTCCATCATCCGTCGATCAACAGGAACCCTAGACGCCTAATCGACGCCACTCCTCTATCAACAAACGCGTTCAACCGACTATTCAACTTATTCAATCTCTTGCGGTGAGCCAGCAATGGTCTCTCAGCTTGATGCTTTTCTACAAGGGTGAGGACATATATATGGCTCAGCTGCCAGTGTTTGTTGATCAGGATAGGCCTAAATTTGTGTGCTGCCTCAAGCACGCCCCTCGTGTCTGGTATGCTGAGTTTTGTTCCTTCCTTGCACGGATTCTCGGGTACGGGCTGACGCCTCCTTATTTATAGTTTGTCAGCCTGGGGTTTCTATCTTTTTGCTTGTTTGTGGATTACATAATTATTACTCACTCTGATCCTGCCTTGTTCAACGCTTCATCGACTTACTTTCTACCAGATTCTCACTCAAGGATCCTGGTAACTTATCTTACTTCCTTGCAGTTGAGGTGCTCCCCCATTCACAGGGTATTCTTCTATCCCAGCAGAAGTATCTTCGCATGGCGTCAGCTAATTCTGTGCAGACTCCTATGGATGCTGCGTCAAATCTTAGTCTCCACAGCGGCTCCTTCCCCATTCCTGATATTGGGAGTCTCCAGTATTTATCTCTCACCTGGCCTGACATTGCCTTTGCTGTCAACCATCTCTCTCACTTTATGCATCGGCCTACCACCGCTCATTGGCATGCTATTAAGCGGCTTATCCGTTAACTGCAGGTTACATCTGATCTTGGCATCCTTCTCCCCAAGGGTTCGTGTTCACTTTAAGCTTTATCTGATGCTGACTCAGCTGGTAAGAAGGATGATTATTCTTCCACTACGGGATACATGGTTTTCTTGGGTGGCTCCCCTATCTCTTGGAGCTCCAAGAAGCAGGGGAGAGTTGCCCGTTCCTCCACTGAGGCTGAATACCGGTTGCTGCGGCCTCCGCGGAGTTGCGCTGGATTAGCTCCCTTCTCTTTGAGCTCGGTGTCCCTATCTCGTCTCCTCCAATTGTTTACTGTGACAATGTGGGCGCTATATATGTTTGCTCCAACCCGGTTTTCCACTCTCGCATCATATAGCCTTAATTTTCACTTCCTTCGTGAACAAGTGCAGGCCAGCACTTTACGTGTTTCCCATGTATCATCAGCTGATGAGCTTGCGGGCTGCCTCCCAAACCGTCGTCACATTCGCCGTTCATCACTCTTCGATCGTCTCCTCACGACCCTTTATCTTGCGGGGACGTATAGGCACTAACTGTAGTTAAGCTAAAGTTTATTTACTAGTTTAGTCCTCTATGTACTTACTTAAGACTACCTATGTATCAATTACTGTTAATGAAAATGGATTAACCCTAAACCAAATGCACCATATCTTAAGAAGTAAAAAACTAAACCTGCAATCTCAAACCAAAGTACTCTTAATTGTGTGGACAATCACCTACAAAATGAAACTGAGCCTCCCCCACCCAGTAACTCTCGACTATTCTTTTATGGACACATGCGTACTATCTGTAACTGAGAAAATTTCACATGTTTAATCGGACAGGTAGAAATTAAATATAGAGGAATAAATGCTTGTAAACTTGTATGGCGTCATACACATTAATCCATCAAATCAGTTGATGCCAATGTTCAGGGCTAACAACATAATCAAACAGCAGTGAACAACTCCCCTCTATTATTTGATGGTAGAAATAAAATTTAGTTTCTTGAAATTGCACATTGCAACCATACAGAATGTATCAACCAAAATGAATCAGGAAATTAACTGGACTAAAAATCATAGTTTTCTTTGCCAGTTACACTTCACAAGTTTACATCCTACTGATATCATAGTTGTCACAACTGTAACTAGATTAGACTTGCTTTCTTCATCATGACTGACCTGAAAACCCCAATGTAGTCAAATTGACCGTTAAAGAAGAAACAAGTTACCTCCACTGAAGCACGAGTTCAATATCAAGTTCACGATCGATTTCCTCAATTTCCTTGTTGTCATCAGCGACAGCTCGACTAGGATCTGATTTCAGCAGCAACGCATACAGAGAAATGTATCTCTTACGCAACCGTGCATATCTTAATACCTGCTCCCATGAAAATCTTCCACTGCCAAAAGCCAGCAGCAAAGCATAATGAAGTAAATACCAATCCGATCAGCAAGAATGTGTTAGCATAATAGTGGGTTAAATTAACATAGAAATGTTGAGTCTCCACTGTGATGTTCCGAGATTAAACAAATTGTGGATATCTTCTTTACCATTGCCAAAAAGACACCACAGAACTCCATCTTCTACGTTCAGTTTTTACTCCATCTTATTAATGAAGAAAAAAAGGTGAATAGAACTTTGGAATGCCTGTACCCATTGAAAATCAGAATATGGCAACAAGTACATCCCTTTTAATTAGAAATTTGTGTTCTTTTTACTTCTTATAGGGAGCTTCAGCTTACAAGTTCACGGTATCAAACAAATTTAAAAACAGACAGACCACAAAACTATCTCAATGACAGGAAATTTTGAATCGCCAGAAGCCAATAGAAGCTATTTCCAAAGTTCTCTTCAAATGCATAATTTATGACACCACTCTTAAGTGCGTGTGAAACATGTAGTACTGAAAAGTAAATGCTAATAGCACAAAAGCAGAAGCAGCACAAACATTTAATAAGAAAATAAATAGAGAAACGGTAAATAGAAATAAAAAACGAAGTGATATTTGCAGCATTTCGGTCGTAAAAAATTCAGCAAGTTCATATTGGACAGGAGGGACAGTGTAATCATATGACTATGAGTATTTCAAATTACAATTTAAGATCTCAAGTTCAGTTTATACCATTCACAAGCATCTTGTAGGTAGTGAGGTGAATGTCATGCTGAATATTCTCATTACACTAGTTGGGAAATAGACCTATGATCAACCTGGTTTTACTACCAAAGTTACGGCTCCTTGATCTCTTGCAGACCTTTGGCCACCAGTTTGTACAACTTTTCTTTAGATCATTGCCAAACTGCTCTCTGACAGGTTGACTGTGCTTCAACCTCTTATTATCTCTGAAGAACAGGAGGGTTTTGTTCCTGACACTCCATTAACAAGTACGGCGCATACACGAGAACTTTTGTCAGATGCTCGAAGAAAGGGACCGTTGGGAGTAGCGCTGGATATGTAGAAAGGGTGCGACGGGGTTTCCTTCTTGCTATCCTCAGTTGGTTACGATTTTCAGAAGGACTTTGCTCCCTTATAACAGCAGGAGATTGTTGGCTATTTTCATGTGATCAAAGGGGTTTGTCGAGTTCGTCGGAGGAATTCTCGCTCACCTTCTCATTGCTCAGGAGGCTCTGAGCCACACCTGGAATCAGGCCCTTCACATGGACCGGAAAAGAAGGTTCTTAAGGAATACAATGTTGTCTCGGATCAGTGCATTAGTGCACGCGAGAGAGGCTTCTCGGGTGCAGATACTACATCCTCGACACATCGGAGTCTATTGGCTTTTTGGCTTGGTTACTCATGTAGATTCTTCCCTGTTTAGTATCTCGCAACTCCGCGACCTGTCATCGATTCTTTTCAAACATTGCTTGTATTTCCGTAAGTAGCTCCCTTGTGGAGGTAGACTCACTCTGATTCGGTGTGTGTTGTCCTGGCTGCCCAACCATCTCATGTCACTATACTTGACCCCAAGGTGGTGCGTTTATGGGCTTCGCGATCTTAAATCTGATTTCCTTTCAGAAGTTCTGAGGAGGAATGCAGCAGACATTGGATGGCTGGGATAGGCATGCTTTCGGTTCGAGGGTGGGTTAAGCGCCCCCTCTTTGGTGCATGTGGGTATGGCTTTGCTTCTGGTAAGGGGGAGTCCATTGTTGCCCATTTTATGTGGACCAGATATGGAACCCCAAATCAACCTAGCCTCTAGCTATCACGGGAGAGTTTTATATGAATTTCATCTATCACAATCTTCCTTACGTCAAGGCTCACTCTTTCCGGCAAGCAACCTCAGCTTTAACTCAGTTTGAATGGAATCTCAACTCTAAAAGGGATTTCACAGGAGACGATTAATAAGACAGACCGCAGTGGAGAAAGCATACGGCCAATAAGAGATCGGAACAGATGCATAGTGTAAAAGGACTAGACCCGTCTCACCAATGCGCCGATGACGACGCTCAGAATACCCATTATGTTCTGGCGTATGAGGGGGCGTAGTAAGATGAGTAATCTCGTGAGAAACGAGCAAAGTATGCAACCCCCCCCCCCCCCCCCCCGGTCGTTATCAGAGTATAGGGTTTTGATTGGAAGGCAAAAGAATTTTTCGACAAGAGTCCAAAAGCAAAAGAAATTTCATGAACTTAGAGACTTGTGTTTCGTGAAGTAAATCCAGACATAGCGAGTGAAGTGATCAACAAAAATAACGTAATACTTCATTCCATCATGAGAAAAGATAGCGGAGGTCCAGACAATAGAAAAAGACTAGTTCCAGTGGCCGATATGACCTAAGAGAAGAAACTTATTTGTGACTCTTCGTGCATTCGCGCGCATTACAAGATTGGAAACTAGAGCTAGAATTAACTGGAAGAGGAAACTTTGAGACAATATGTTGACAGATTGGGCAAGCGCGATAGCCAAGACGATAATGCCAAGTGACAACGGGTGGACTGGATACAGAGACAAGTACCAGCGAGGAGACGGATGAAGAAGCTAGCCACTCATAGACTCCATTCTTATATGGTCCGGTCAGAACGGGCGCCCCCGTAGTACGATCCTCTAAGACAAAACCAGAAGAGGAGAATTCAGTGACAAGGTTGTTAGAAGAACATAGTTTAGAAGCAGAGATTAGGTTTCATTTAATGGAAGGAACACTAGGGACATTAAATAATAAAAAGGAAAGAGAGTGAGAGGAGATCGACACAGAGTGATGGGCATAGATGTGCCATCACCAATCATAACATCATCGGAGTGCTGATACGGATGGTGCAAGGAGAGATTGTCGAGATCAGATGCAATGTGATGAGTGGCCCCAGTGTAAAGAAGCCAGGTTGCAAGGAGAGATTGTCGAGATCGGATGCAATCACGAACATGTCTAACGGCGGTTTAGGGGCAGCGCTCTCGAAAAAAAAAAAATTGACCCGGTTTGCCACGTTTGGGCTTGGATCCGGGCCAGTTTAATAGGTCATCTATTAATAGAGTTCTTAGGGTTGGTAGCAAGTATGTTGAGCGTTTCTGATTCCCCTTGTAATTCTCGACGTTTCGTATGTTTTTAGTGAAATCTCTGCAACTCCGTGGATGTAGGCTGTTTTGCCAAACCACGTAAATCTGTGTGTTCGGTCTCTTTCTTTCTGCATCTTTCATTTTTTCATAACACATCATTCCTGCTTGAGCACTCATCTCATTTACTGCTAGTTCCGCCTAGTACAGCCTTCTTCACCTTTTCACCTTGGCCTTTGAAACCACTTTAGCTTTATTCGCCTCGGCCTTCAAACCACGTTAGCCTTCTCCGTTGCTGCTTTGCTACCACTAGAAAGCTCAATATTGGCACAGAGGGATTTTAGAGATACTGTTAGGATTAGTTTCTATATTAGGTCGGTTAAATGATTGTGTTTCCGTGTTAAGATTATTCTATTATCCAGTTCACTTTAACTTCTTGCTGACTAAGAATCGGTGGTACTCGTTGATCAGAACACTCAATAATATTATTTTCTCATATCCTATCGCGTGTGACCCGGGCACACAGATAGTACAAGTTGCAGCACAAGAAGTTCAGGGCAAGTCGGCAGTGCTTCCCATGGAAAATTGCTGCTCTTTTCGTGCACCCATCTGTGCTTGGCGGGGTCATTCTTGCCCAACTACAGAGATTCACTTCCCTCCTTAAATCCGTCTAATGTTGTTACTAGGGGTGGTAAGTGCTCGAAATAGGGTATAGACTCGGCCGGGTTAATTTAAATGTGAGGGTTTCGATGGAATCGGGCAGTTCCGAACTGCCTTAATAACAACTGTAAAAAGGTGTGGCAATCAGCCTTAGGGTTTTTAGTCATCCACTATCTTCCGTTAGTTGACTGTTATGTCCATTTATTTCAGGTGTAAGTGAACCTGTCCATGAAAATATGAAGACCCAGAAGCAACACTATCACCGCAATTGAAATCCAGTTTCCGGCGTTGTCACGTTGAAACCCACTTTACAGCAACGGAAACAAGTTCCGGCAAGAAAAAAACATATTCAGAAGACGAAAACACATTCCGGCGAGGAAAAAATGCTTTCCCCACCCTACAGCCACAACATCCGCCACCTTCACCTCAAACCCCACCCAAGTCAGCCACACCGAACCCACAGAACCACCCAACCACCACATAGTGAATTGAGACCACCAAACCACACCCAAGAACAACCACCTCCTCCACCGTCCACTATTAATTCCAGCCGAAACAAACACGAACAGTCATAACCCACAGATCAATACACACCTGAATCTCCAATCAAGACCCAACCCCTGAATCCCCAATCACGACCCAACCCCTGAATCCCCAATCCAGAGGCTGACTTGAAGACTGAAAAATGAAAAAACCCTAGCCACCTTATCAATCAACCTTTGTGCCATACACGCTAGTGTGCCAAAGTTGATGCAAGTTTGGCCTCGGTAACACAAATTGCATCTCATTGTAGCACAGGTATGGCACGGAAAAAGCCATCTCATTCGAGATTCTCTAAGAATATACTCTGTACCACCTTCATTTAGCAAGTAACACATACAGAAAAGATAAACCTCGACCTTAACTAATAGCAGAGCATACCTGCTCAGTTTAATTAAGATCTTGGATTCCTCAATGTTAAGGTACTAGATAATAACGAAATACACACCCCAATCACGATTTCTTCTATACAACGGGCAGAGGCTAGGAAGTTAATCTTATAAGATAAGAAGATCATCATCGCCGAGTGTGATATCCTTACAGATCTTGCGAAAGAAACATAGAGCAAAGACAGAAAAAATAAGGTTGGAAATAACGAGTGTTTTACATACCTAGCCTTCTTTATCTCCTCTGACACTGCTTTATAAGCATACTTCCACCAGGATCTTGGATCAGACTTCACTGGTAAAAGTGGACGGAAATGAGCATACTTCAGCCGTTGATTGAAGAAAGCAAAGTTATCAGCTAATTTCAATAAATCTGAGTAGCCATTCTGCAAACATGGAAGAATTTATTTTTATCACGGCTAAAATCCACTAGCCTCATCAGCAGAATAGAAGGATAACTAGATTAACCTTCGGTAAACAGAGTGTAACATCATCCAAGTTCACTACTGCCTTTTGTCGAGGTTCATCTCTATGAGTAGATTCATCTGGGCGTAGCTTTGAGTATTTAGCATTTCCGGTCACAGGCTGCAAAACATAAGTATGCTCCTCGGTATCACTTCTGCCCGGCTTGCCATCCTTGGTGCCAAATCTAAAAACCTATAGCACATCGGAATACACAATAATTCAAATCTGTAACATTAAGAGCCAGAATTTTCAAGTATAGCAGACAAAATATACCTGATTCCATTCATCAGGTAGCAGATCCTCCCATTTTTTGTCAATATGCCAGGAACAACTATCAGAATCCAAATAAACTGCCAGGCGCTCAAGTTCTACGGACTGCAGAGAATGAGGAAATGGAAGTTTTGTTAATCATCCCAGCTACCACATTTTCATTTCAGGCATAACTAAGCTGGAATATGCAAACATTTTTCCGGAAGTAAAACCTACGGCAAGGGATCCATCTTACTGAGAGATGTATCTCAGCCACCATGGTAGTCAATGGAAATACAAACCTTAAGAGAATCTTTTAACAACTGAGATGCTTGATTCACTAAAGCGTCAAGAGGCAAAAGCAGTAGCAGATAGGGGAACCAGGTCGCATATCCAGAATTATTTTCATAACAAACAACAAATTAATAAACCATAGCTACAGTTTATAGTGAATTCAACTATTCTCAAACCTAATCGCTTACAAAAAAGAGTGAGAAGGACAAACTATGTGTGAGTAAGTGATCACAAAGTTACAACTTCAGTGCACTAAACAGACATGATATACTGTTCGACCTTTTTGCATAGTCATGTATGTTGACTTGTAGTAGTATTTTAGATCAAAGAATTAGAAGGTTAATAAAATGACCAATATGGAAAAGCCTAAACATGTTACGGGACAAAGTCGAGCATTCACTCAATGTCCTCATGGCTAAGTTGTTCTAGAAAGATGCTGGTGGATCCAAACAAATGCCTTCCAGGTTATATTACCCATTCTCCAATCTCCATACAGAACTATAAGTAGGTTAGCACAAATCTCCTTTACCTCACTAACGTTCTGTTCCATAATATTTCATGGAAATGAAGGAAATGTGGCAGAAATGTAAAATGAGGTTCGTACAAGGCAGGAAAGTGAAGTGGAGAAAAGGGGCCAGAAAAGGTGAGTGCTGAAACTAGGGGGTGAGGATTGATATCTATAATAGGACGGACACCGTTTCAAATAGGGGTAAAGTACCAGACATGATTGTTCGGTGAGCAATAAATACATATAATGTTTCTAGGATAGTCTCGATAGATATTTATGTTTCCATCAACCCAGTATTTGCTTGGGGTTAAAATTAGATTGCATGTTTGCATTGATTGAAGGTTTATGTACCATTGGTATGTTGGAAATGTGGTGGAGGTTAAGAGATGTATATTCTCTCTTCATTCAACCACGCAATCCAATAAACCAATAGTCCAACCAATCTGAACAGGGCCAGAATCTAACCCAGAAAGATAAGACTAAGCAGTGGGCCCATCCACTAAACTAATATCTTGATTTAGTAACAAACGAATTGTCAGCAATTCAGCCATAAAGGATCACATTCTGAGGCATGTGGCCACCAAACCGCAGCTCTAATTCAACAGAACATATAGACAGAGAGAGAAAGAGAGACCCACACACACACGCACACAAAGAGAGAGAGAGAGAGAGAGCGAGAGAATGTTCCTAGTACTAGGTAAGAAAATAAACCTTTTGGATGCGCCGCAGAGCACCACCTGTAACAAAAGCCTCTTTACCACTTTCATCAACTGTCATAGCTGATAGTCTCTCCAATGTTACACCAGCGGCAAATGGGTGACCGGGGTTGCTGCAGAATGTAAGTCATTAGTTTAAACATAAGGGTCTGTTTTCATATTCAGCAATTGAACCTAACTACCTCTCCGAATCTTCATATCTGATGTGGATATTTGAAATTGAAAGCTTCAAGTTCCCAATAATTGTGTCGATCAATGACCCCAGCCAAGACTTGTTCTATCAAGGCAATCAAAATATCGCAAGGTTAAATCATAACAATAAGATTCATTACGAGTATAGAAGGCTTCAGCATAATTTTTCTTTCACCCCTTCGGCAAAAAATATTATTGCCTTCTGTCTCTCTCATAATAGGAGAAAACAACTATTCCAAAATGACCCTAAGCGAGTGGATGGCAACATAACTACGTTCCCAGACCGAATTAAACGTGAGCCCTTGTAAAAGGCTGTATTCAATGAGTTACATCGATAATTTAGTACCTCAAATATTGAGCTTACATATATGGAGCAAGGAAGCTACGTTGCTTAGAGAGTACTATAAACTGTGACTATTATATCTGAGCAACACATAACACCCCAATGGTAAGTTTGCATGATATCAGATATTTACATCCATGGATCGTGATCTGCCAAATAATGATATGAACCTTTCTTTCTCAAAACAATTATATACATATATATACATATATATTGGTATATGTATAGAAATATGTGTGTATGTATGTTAGCATTCTCTCTGTTCTCCACAAATCAGGAACCCAAGTTCTTCGCAGCTTAGGCCATCATCAATCCTACTAGTTCAAGCTAAAAAATGGAATTGGCCAGACAATGTAGTGCCAAGATATTAAAAACTCCTCAAACATGTTGGCCAGCTGGGCCAGAACCAGATAAGCCGAATTAGGTGAACCAAGAAACACAATAAAGCGCACAATGACGAGCTAACAAAGACATCGAAAAACTCTAAATGTCCAACCCAATAACTCTTGCAACGGAATTTTAAAGCATGTAGACTACTAGCTATCACTAAGGTTTAACCGGAACACGTGGGCCAGGAAGTTATATCAAGCTAACTAAATGATAGATGCCGGCTGTACAACCTCCGTATCACATAGCAGAAGAATGAACTACGTTAAAAAAAATGTTCTTAATTTTAGTTTAAGCCAAAGCATACCACTTCGGACTTCAAGAGTTCTCTACTCTCCATGAGCTTCATTTCCATTTCCTGTTGCGAAGTCAGAAACAAATCAGTGGCCATATGTAGGCAGACAAACTACATCATCCCAGAGAAAAAGTGCCACCAACCCGTATTCGACTCTTTTTTATTTCTTGGACTGTGTCTTCAGTGCAGCCTTCAACTTCAGTTGCTGGTTCCGCTAGCAGGTAAATACGATCCAGATAGACTAAGACAGGATCTTGGCCAAGCCTACTCCATGGTACCTGAAAAAATAAGCATATCCTATTAAAATGGTCCAGAAAAATTGAGAACCTACAATGCATTAGAGTACCAACCCTTTTTCCTGGCCAAACCTAGCACTCTCTTTAAAGGCTATTCGGCTCTAACCCTTTGCTGAAGGCTCTATCTAAAAAAGTTTCTAGTCATACTTTATATGATAAATTGTTGGATATAATATAAAGTGGACAAATCTGTGGGCCACACTATAGTAAAATATCAGAAGAAATGTCTCCTTAAAATATAGGGGATCCACACCGTTCTATCTAATTATATAGAGTCCCACCTCCATACCAACAAAGAATTCCATCTAATGCCAAACACCTTTATCAAGTGCATTACTTCTGCAATCTGCACCAAGTCACCAACAATCTCTCAAATATCTAGCAACACAAGATTAAGCCATGGCGATTTCAGATTTTATCATCCCAGGGTATTTCTGGAAGCTGCAATTAGTCGGTCCCAAGCGGGGATTTTAATCCTTGGCTCCCCAAACATATTATGTGCCCCTTTTAAGAAAATTGGAGAACTTTCACCCACCAGTAAAAATCATGGTAGAAAATGCGATCAAATGGAAAATAAAAAACGTGTATATCTCACAAACATACATTTTGGAAAAAGAAGAAAGAAGAGAGAGATTATTACAACTGCACATACCTTTAACTTCACTGAACCAAGGAATCCAGCTTTAACCTTCACTGGCAGCTTCAGTGCATTCAATGCCTCTGGTTTTAGTTGCATATTTGTCAGTTCTACATCTCCTGTTACAACATAAGCGATATGAGTTCCTGAACAACCAAATCAAGGACTCACAACTCATGTAAGATTGACGGTACAGATAAAATTCATAGTACAAAGAGCATCTATCAAATGGATTAACAACAAAATATCACACCTCATATAGAGCATCGGAGCTCACTTCTCATAAAAATACATTAGGTTTTCCAGGGTCGACCTACACAAACAAGAAAAGAACAAACCCAAAAACCAGTATTGATGAGTTACCACTTACCGGCCCCTCTAGCTCAACCCTAACCCAAGCAAACTCTTCCTTGGATCAGAAAAGACTGGCAACCCTCAAAATGTACAAGGTGGACACACTTAAGTCCTAAAAGGTTATCCTAGACAGAATACAGCCACCAAAACTAGAAAAAAAAATGTAGGAAATGAAAATTAGGTCAGCAAGCCGCTGCAGATTAGCAAAACTAGCAAGAGTTGCCTCCCCTTTCAATGTATGTGCGTGTGGTTGGACCAAGTGAAAGCTTCCATATCCTAAAAACAATGGATAAATCCTCCATGGAGTAACAAATTTCCCACACGACACCTGAACAACTTGAACAAAGTCATCATAATACAATTGACAAGTACATCCTCAGCTAACACAACATCACCTCGGTGAAAAATTCAAGACCCTGCTTTCAAAGAAGACAAGTTTATACTAGATGGTTAAAGGTAGGATAAGATTCCCCTCCTGATCTAACATGACTCCCACTTGAACCAACACTGGTCAGCATAATACCATAGGAAGTACAGCGAGAGGTAGCATAGAAATGAGAAGCCTACTTGGCTACTAAAGTTCAACTTGAAAGCTATCAATTGTCCACCCCCCCCCCCCCCAGTCCACTACTTTATTTCCTACAAAATACCTTATTAACCCCTCCCAGTTCCAACTTTGTTCATCAATGAGATGACTCGTGTTTGATTGTAGCTGTGTATCTCTCTACTCTCGATGACTACAGATATCAAACACATTAAATAGTGACATGTGAAGTTCAAATTAAGAAAGTGACTGATAGTGGAACGACAAAAAATTCAGAATATGATAAAGATATTCCTGGGTGAGATGGGAGACATCTATTCTTATTAACCCATGTTGGGGTTTGTCCTACCTTGGTGGTGGAAGGGACTCGCGGCTATGTTATATGTGTGAGGGAAAGCCTCAACCCCTTGAATTAGCTTTTGGGGTTGAGAAGGCACGAGACCACCTAACAACACAAAGCCGTCTTTACCAATGACGGAAAAATATTATTGATCACTTTGACCTCACTTTAGATCAAAATTGAAACCATGGAACTTCATGGCTTTTTGGTCACCTATGCTTCTTCAAACCGTTGGGGCTACACATGAACTATCACATGCATTGTGTAAGGATTTTCACTTCTACTATTCCTTAGATATTCTCAATTTCCATAGGTACTGGTGCCAATATGATTCATTAAACATGTAATCCAAGAGTTGATCTCTGTCGATTGACCTCGCCATCATGCACATACAGATACAATTCAAGGTTGCATTTCAATTTGTATCAATTTAAAGCAGACGCCTAAATTCCTAGATACTAACTTCAACTCCAGAATCATGGCACAGAGAATAACTGATTTGAAACCATAGCGGAACACTTGAATTCCAAAGCAGAATACTCCGAATTACAACTAGAATTGAAGTAGTAGACTGACCGTTCCAGACACTGATCTTCAGAGCTTCTTTGTTGAGACCTTTGACATAATTCCCGAGATACCTCTGCAAGAGGTTTGCTACCTGATCTTCCAACATCTTCAAAATTGACGGCTCCAAGTTACACAATTGATTCAGAGACCTTCGTAGGTCTGAACTTCCATATGTGTGTAAGCATTTGCAGGAGAAAATTCGCAGATTCGGGAGGAACAGAAGGGGTTTAGAGGTTCGAGTGTTCTAGAGAGAGAGACAAAGTGGAGAGTATAGAGACTTTAGAAAGAGAAACGGCTGGACAGGTCGGCCAGCGAATGAACACGTTAACACGCAACGCAACGCCTCCGTCGGTACGGTGGAGAGTGTATCCTGTGCGGAGGGAGGAGGGCCTGATAATGTATCGGAGGGCTGCAGATGAGTCTTAAAAAGTCAAAGTCAACGGAATAGCACGTGATCGTGCCCGTTCTCGACTAAATGTGGTCACGTGATGGATACGTGATGTTGGTTCGGGATTTCGGATCGCTCCACGTAGAGGTGCGCTTGCATGATCCGTTGGATGGGTACTAATTATTTTAAGTACTAATCATCATTCGAAGAGGGATAAAGGAAAATATCCGTCGATCTAGAGTAAGAGAAAAAATATCTTTTTTTTTTATGAAAGATATTTCTAATTTGGGAAGAATATGGTAGAAACAGTTGATCATACCCTCATTAATTACATCTGCGGTGGAGGGGATGGTCATGGGTGAACTAAAATAAACTCCATGTCCAACCGCTCAAGAAGAAGGGGATCGGTGAGGACCATTTTAGGCATGGATGGGATGAGGAAGGAGACGGGGAAGTTTTTTTATTGCAGCTAGGGGTGGGTAGTAGGTCACGGGGTAGAGTCGTGCAAGCTCTTGCATGAGGTTGCGGTTCAAACCCGGTTGACGACAAAAAACAATTTCTCAATCAAATAACATGAGACCTCATACAGTGGCTTGCACTGTTCCTTCTATGGAAAAGTTAAATCATGCAAAATTTTAGTAATTAAATTACATGTAATTATGTTTTATAATTATGCTTTATACTTCAGTTACTCTTTATTTCAACAACCAAAAAAAAGTTACTATTAATATAAGTTTTTTTATTAGCCCTACTTTACTGTATGGTGTTCACACGTTCCAGTTAATTGTAGGTTGTGAATATATCTATCTATCTACTCCGTCAACACTCCCACACGAGCTATTCGGAAAAAAAATCGTTATATTTTAATTTTTTATTATAATTTATCAATGATTCAAAACGCGTTGTTGGAAAGAAATGTTGTTTTTTTATTTTGTGTTAAATTTAATACATCTTACTTTTCGACGATTGACGATTATAATTATTACTAGAATATGATAAACGCCGATTATAAGCATGACTAAAACTAATACACAATATAGTAATCATGTACTTCTACACAACAAACAATGACACTTATTGTTATCAACTTTTAATTCTCTTTTCCTTTATGGACTTATACTTGTAATTGTTATTTTGAACAATAAAAATATTAGTATTTGTTATTATTGTTATTGTCATTTTTGTGGATTATATATAAGAGACTAATGAGTGACATATGGTTTGGACTCAGATCTCTTAGGTAACCTATGGTTTCAAAACTTTATTTATGTACGAAAAAATATACTCGATCAGGAAAACAAAAGAATGAGAATGGATGTTCTAACTATGCCTTATGGTCATATCACGTTAGTTCTAGTTAAGCACCGAAGCGATTACTCTCTAATATTCTAACTATGTCTTATTGTCATATCCGGAGCTGAGTTCCTTATGCTAGGCTCTTCTATGTGTATCCTACTACCTATATAAAAGAAGTTAAGGCCACATTACGTGGCAAGGGTGGCCCAATCATGTGCTGCCAATTCGGCCAAAGTGCCAGCGAAATGCCAGCGAAATAGTGACGTGTAGAAAAGGTCGGTTTTGCCCTTGCTGCTGTGAACCATATATGTTGTGGTTGAAGGGTGATACGGTCATTTGGGATGTCTGGCTGTGGAACATGAACTTCGTAGTCGGTGTTCTTCTTGGTGGGACAGGTGGCTATGCTCCGAGTAGCTGCGCCTGGTTGCCGGCACTCGTTAGTGGGACAGGTGTCGGGTTCTTGGCATCCATTCTTAGAATGAGGGAGAATGTTCTTCTGATGTTGGTGCCATTTGCTGATCTATTGTCACCGGGTCAGTTCTTTCGTTTCTCTCTCCCTCTCTGTATTTCCTCCGGTTTCTGGGTTTTGTTTTCGCCGGCGGCCGGAAATTGGTTCGGTGGTTCGCGGGCTATCCGGTAGTTGGTGTTCTATCGGTTTCTCAGGTTCTGTTGGATGCTGAATTGGGTTTTCTAATTTGGGGGTTTTTTTTCCTAATGGTTTGAGGGTTTTCTAAATTGGGGCTTCGGGCAGGTAGTGGGGGGATTGTATTTGATTCGTTGTGAATTGAATATTTACTATGCCATGTGGGTTGTTGTGATACCTTCCTGCATGTGTGTACTTATGATAGTCAGTAAATTGGTATGCAACTGTGGTTTGGTTGCTTGCATGTTGGGGGGGATTGTATTTGATTCGTTGTGAATTGAATATTTACTCTGCCATGTGGGTTGTTGTGATACCTTCTTGCATGTGTGTTATTATGATAGTTAATAAATTGGTATGCATCTGTGGTTTGATTGCTTGCATGTGTGTGTTGTTGGGTCTTTTTGTTGCCTAATGGTGTTAGCTTGGTTAGTTTGACTTGCATCTGCTTACATTTAGTGTTGGTGTTTGCAGGTTGATCATCTGCTACCCGAGCAAGGAATTTGTTGTGTTGCCTTATCTGGTACGTTCACTTCTATAACAGTTGGCAGTATATTGTATATTAAAAATATAAACGTTGCTGTAAGCAGCCTGTGTGGTTTTTTTACGCTTGTTGTATGTTGATGTGTTGCTGTTTTGGTTTGCTAACCTGTGGGATTTGTGTCCTCTCATCGCTTTGGTTTTTTTTGTTTGTTTGCTTGGCTTAATTACTTTTAACTGGTTTACTGTGTAATGCTGCTTCAGTGTCTTGAACTGGTATTTTAATTATGAGGCATCTCAGTCAGGTTGGAATCGGTGTAAATCACGTATAGGCTAAGTTGATGATGCGACCGAAAATTTGCGATGGAAATATGGTTTGTCTACTGCTTAGTTAATTTTGTATAGACTTTATATCTGCGGTGTTGTTGCCATGGTCGAAATTAATTGATGTTTGTGGCCTTGTGTAGTTTGTGGCTCGTAGTTTGTGAATGTCTACAGGTAGTCTTGGGAAACATTTGCGTGGGGGTTTAGTGGGGGAGGAGCTAGCACGCGGTACAGGATTATCTGCAGGAGCTAACACTTCTGCCCCGGCTCCGCGGCCGTCGGGTAGACCGCGGGGGGTAATGCGAATACCGGGGCTTCATCTGCAGGAGCTAACACTTCTGCCCTGGCTCCGCGGCCGTCGGGTAGACCGCGGGGGGGTAATGCGAATTCTGGGCCTTCTGTGTACAATGCAGATGTAAGGTGTTCCGTTACCGGTGCTGTTGTCCATACCGCGATGCCAGGTAGTAGTGTGCAAGCACCTGGGTATGCTTTCCCGTATCTCATGCCTGTTGGCTCCATGGCTATTAGGGGTTCTGGCCCCATTAGCCCGTCTGTTGGTTTTGCTGCCGGATATGGTACTGCTCTGGATGTGTACAACGGTATACCAAATACTGTGCTGTCATACATGCCAGCTGTGTCATCTGGGTCGTCCAATATTGCTTCGGGCGCGTCAGGTTCATCTTCGTCAGGTTCAGTCCAACATCCACCCGCCGTGACTGCGTCTTTTGGGAATAGATCCAGCCCCGTCGTACCTTCTGCTACATCTGTTGGTGAACGTAACAGTCATGCTGGTGGTGCTGCCCAAGCTCCCCAACCACCCCGTGAGTCTTCATTCCCCATTATGGCATCATTTGTAGTTATATGTTTGTTTAGTTATGGTTTCATATGTGTTAATCGTTTCTTATTCAGTTGTGTAGGGCAGAGGCGTACGAAAAAGTGGGAGCGGGGCGCTCCGCCCCCCCCCCCCCTACGGAGCCAAGCATGCTGCCACCTCCACGGAGATGTCCGCACTGTGATGCTAAATTATTTGCGTACGAACCAGACGGCTTTTGTTGCAGTGAGGGGTGTGTAGTCCTTGCTCCTCATGAGATCCCAGATTCGTTGGCGGAGTTGCTCCTGTCCGACACTGTGACTAGCGAAGATTTCCGGAATAATATTCGTGCATACAATTGCCTGTTCTCCTATACTTCGATGGGTGTGAAGGCTGATCCTGACACGAAGAATAAAAGCAAAGGGATTTACACATTCCGTGTGCAAGGGCAGATATACCACTACATTAATGATATTGATCCCGGCCAACAACCTCCTAGATATCTACAAGTTTATTTCTACGATCCAGCCTTCCAGCTGCAAAGCCGAGTGAAAGCTTTTGAAAATCTTGACCCGGCTGTTATATCATGTTTGACTAATATTCTAGAGGCCAATCCTTATAGCCAGTCATTTCAGTCTATTAGTGCAAGCCCCGAATTTGCTGATTGTGATGTTCGGATTAAATGTGATCCTGGACTTGATCAACGAACGCACAATTTACCTACATCTGATCAGGTCGCTGCAATTTGGATTGACGATGAGTCGCGTGCTGGTAAATATGTCCGTGATATTAGGGTGAGGCATAAGGGTGGTGAAGCAAAGAGCATTCAGTATCATCTGGGTTGTTTTGATCCGCTTCAGTATCCTATCATGTTTCCTCGTGGGCAGTCTGGATGGCATCCTAGAATTAATAAAAAACCTCCGAAAAAGAAGCCACAAAAAGGTAGTTTCATGTTGTTGCTTAGTATGTGCGAGTTCATATTACCAATGTCGTTGTGTATGTTGTGTCGCTGAATGTTGAGCTTCTAATTGCAGGGCCAAGTGATGCAGAAATCGGAGTGGACGCCTCGGAAGAGAGGTCATGCCATTGGTCGTATAGTGGCTGCTAATCCTGCGGAAGGTGAACGTTTCTTCTTGCGAATACTATTAATGCATGTCAGAGGTGCGGAATCATACGAGCATCTTCGCACTGTCGGTAATCATGTGTGTGAGACATATCGCGAGGCTTGCGAAAAGCTTGGGTTGCTTGAGAAAGACACTGCATTGGAAGATTGTCTAGAAGAGGCTACGACGTTCCAGATGCCACACACTTTACGACGACTGTTTGCAACCATTCTGGTGTTCTGCCAGCGAAGTAATCCACGGCAGCTGTGGGAACGATTTTATACTAAGCTTTCCGAGGACTATCGCCGTGGAGAAGCCAACAGTGAAGGTCAGATTCTTTCAAGAACTCTAAGACATGTAAACATGGTTCTTGAGTCAATGGGAAGGCAGCTAAGAGATTATAACTTGCCAATGGATATCAATGGTTGCGATGAAGTTGCACCGCTCAATCGAGAGATCGATGAAGAGTTAGCAATTCCTATCCCTACTGAAGACATTACGACATCGAAGCAACTGAATGAGGACCAGCAAACTGCATATGATGTAATCGTTGATCATGTTTTGCGGAAGAAAGGTGCGTGTTTCTTTGTTGACGGGTCTGGTGGCACTGGGAAGACATTCCTTTACAGAGCTATCCTCGCCCGTATTCGTGGCATGGGTTATATTGCATTGGCCACTGCTAGCACAGGTATTGCAGTATCCAATTTGCCTGGGGGTCGAACAGCGCATTCTCGCTTCAAGCTACCTCTGGACACAAGAGAGAAGAGTTGCTGCAACATTGGGAAGCGGACTGCCTTGGCGGAGCTGATTCGACAGTCAAGTGTAATAATATGGGATGAGGTCACAATGGCAAAGAAGAAGAATATTGAGGCTTTTGAAGCTATGCTCCGCCATATATGCTCAAGCAACAAATTATTTTGAGGGAAGGTTGTGGTTTTTGGTGGTGATTTCAGGCAAGTTCTCCCCGTGACAGTGCGAGCAACGAAGGAAGAGTGCATATGTAACAGCGTAGTTGATTCACACCTGTGGCCTCATATGCGTTTATTGCATCTAACGGAGAACATGAGGGCAAAACATGATCCGTGTTTTGCGGAGTTTCTATTATCAGTCGGGGATGGCAGTTTACAAGAAAATGATGAATCCTTATTAAAGCTCCCGCAATCAATGGTTGTGCCTTTTGTAAATGAAAGAACATCAATTAACACTTTCATTGACTGTGTTTATCCTAACTTTGAAAGCGATTGCTTGAAGTCTGATTACCTCGTCGACCGAGCCATATTGACACCAAGGAATGACTGTGTCGATTTACTGAATATAATTTGACTTGATAGATTCCCTGGTAACACACACGTTTACACAAGTTTTGACCACTGTCTTCCTGGCAGCCGAGATAATCATTCTTTAGAATTTTTACATACCCTTACACCTAATGGACTGCCTCCTCATGAGCTGCTCTTAAAACGTGGTTGTCCTGTGATGTTGTTACGAAATTTAGATCCATCCGCCGGGCTGTCTAATGGTATTAAACTTATTTGTAAAAATCTCCTCCCTAATGTCATCCATGCTGAAATAGCTATAGGTCATAATAAAGGCAAAGATGTCTTTATACCTAGGATACCACTCAGGCCATCTGAAACAGACAACTACCCAGTTGAGTTTGAAAGAAAACAATTCCCAGTCCGACCATGCTTTGCGATGACAATTAACAAGTCCCAAGGCCAAACTTTGCAGTATGTTGGTATTTATCTTCCTCAGCCAGTGTTCTCGCATGGTCAACTCTATGTTGCATTGTCTCGAGCAACGTTGTCTGCGTCTGTGAAAATTTTAATACACCCACTTGATAATATCCAGACTGTTGACAGTACCCAGAATGTTGTGTACAAAAATCTCCTGCGTCGAGCATCGGGGCAATCAGAGTAGTATTTTACAATATAATTAGCATATAGTGACTACTATATGTATATGTATATATATATATATACATACATACATACATGTATGCATATAATACTTACGTATACATTTATATATATATATATATACACTACTTTTTAAGATATATACATATGTGTGTGTGTGTGTTTGTTTGTTTAGTTTGTTTTTTTTTGTTTTTTTTTCTTTGGTTAATATTTATTTATTTGCTTTGTCGTGCTTTCATCTGTGTGCCTGGAATACCATACATGAAATTATGGCTCCGAATATGTGCTTGTTATAATCTTGTCTGGCCGCGTTATTATGGTTTAAATTTGTTGTGTTCATGGCATTTTGCCATATCAAATGTACTTGCTACAAGGTTAAATGCTTGCGTCATTTGCATCAAGGTTTTTTACCACCTGAATAGCATGTAACTACAAATGTGATGCTTAGATATGTTGTTCATGTGTTGCTGTTGTAAACTAGGGATGGAAAGTAATACGCTGAAGCTATCCGCCTTAACTGATCAATTGAAAGAATGGAAGCTTAAACTTCGGGTCGTTGAGAAGTACCGTGCAACAACAGCTCGATTTGGCAACAAAAAGTATCAGCGATATGTCCTTTGTGATAGCGAGGTTAGTTAACGAGTAATACACCCACATCGCCAACATCTGAATCATATTTATCGTTTCCTGCTTTGTCCTGTGCGAGGCAAAAAGATACAGGCCACAGCTTTTGACGCTGAAATTGAATCGTTTGACAAACAGCTACAACCGTATCACACGTACTGGTTCAGTGATGGAGTTGTGCGCCGTGTTAACCCGCAACATCGCTACATTGATCACGATTATGTCCTTGTTCTGGATCCTCAGATGAAAATTGTACCAGTTGACGGTGCCGCAGATGAAACAGCAAGTACTGTGTACAACCTGAAGACTCTGACTGAGGCCCGCGATTTCATCGGGAAACCTGATAAATTTGGTAGTTTTCCCCAATGTTTTATTACTGCATCCCTTGATATCTTCTTCATGAGTTGCTCTTATTTAATTATGTTTGTTATTGTTTTCCTTCCCGTGGCTGTCTTGCTTCGTTCCATTAAACATTACATACTCACAATATATGTATCCATATGCAGATGTTGCAGTGATAATCACAGCTGTCATGTCTCCGAAAACAGTGTCGTGGAAGGATTCGACTGCTCGTTCGAAGGTTCGAGATATAGTTGTTATTGATGATACGTAAGTTCTCCCATGCGCCTCGCTTACTCCTAATATAGTGTTTTGCGTCCATTCCTATTAGTTAAATGTGGCCACATTATAGCCAGCACAAGTTCTTAAATCAATAGTAGATTTATCTATTGTCTACTGCACTGCAAATATTGCTCTGCTATGATTTGGAAAATACCAGAAGTACAAAAGCATACTAAATCAACGTTAGGCTTGTGTAATGTGACATGCGAGCGATGAACCATCAATATATGCAATCCAGAATCTTGATTTTGCTGATGACTTAATACGGGTAGATATAACACTTGTTTGTCTCTTGGCTTCATTGATTGGAACGTGATGTATAGGATTGTGTATATGATGTTAATCTATAAAGTGAGCTCAAAACAATTCACTGGTTTATATTGCCAACAACAAATTTGGCTAAGTCTTTGTCTAGGTTCTTGACATCGTGTTTTGTTAGATAACTGTGGAATTATAGGTGCTTTCATGGGTATAGGGCCAAAAATAGGTAAGTTTTCCTACTTTATATAAATGGAGCTCAATGTATAATTGTGCTCCCTTCTTATCTGGAATTCGTAATTATACTTATGTTTCAGAGATATATATACTTTTAGTATAATTTATGAAGTGTTAAATGATTGCAGTGCAAAAAGAATCATGCACAGCGATTATTATGATCACAGATTTGTGTGAATTTGACCCCGTTTTATGCCAGTATAGAATGCAGATACCAAATATATATGTTATGTATATGTAAGATGTATTTAGTTATTTATGATGCTGAGAATTGTCATGTAATCGGTGATATCCTCTGGCTCTTTCACCCACCCCCCCCCCCCCTCTCTCTCTATTTGCTGTCTTCTCTAACTCTTACTCTCTCACCAAACAGTTTGAATCCGGTGTGTCTTTCGGCTTGGGATGACATAGCAACCACTGATGCAGAAAAACTGGCCAAGTCAGCAAAATCTCAGCCGGTTGTCATCGTCACTAATGTTGTGGCATCAAAGTACTCCGGTAACGACATGATTCGTTTGCTGAAATGTTGTCATATGATATGTTATTGATGTTCTAGCTACTATGTTCATAAGTGGTTTTGCCCATGTCTCCCAGGATTCTCCTTGAAAACTACCATGTCTACAATGTTCTTGTCTAATGTTCCCGATGCACGGGTTGAGGAGTTGTTGGATTGGTAAACTGCTTTCATTATCTACTTATATGTACTTCATAGCCTGTCATCCACTGGTATATGTTAACAATCTAAAGATCTTGCAGGCGCGATGCTAACTACGAAAAAATTGATGCTATCAGTGACCCCGAGATGCTACTGAAGAAGAAGGTTGCCAATACTTCTACAACTGAGTTCAAACTTGTCAAGATTGCAGACTTACCAAGTACTCCGGTAATTTGCCATATCTGGCATTGCAACTGCATGCAAGTTTATCCATGATGCTCCAGCCTGAATTAATGATGTTCTGTGTTGCAGCAGACTGGTTCCGATGAAATCTGGGTGAGAGTGTCTGTTGTTGTGGCGCCGTGTAGTCAGCGACCGTGGTAAATTGCAACAAGTGCAACTGGGCTACCAACCACGTGCTAGGTGAAGTATTTGCTTGCTCAAGCTGTGCAAAAAATGACTGCGTTTCTGCTCCATGGTATGCCACATCCCATCTTACATAATTCTTCTGAAGTTAATGTTCACCAATCCAATAACTCATACCAGATATGATTTTACACGCAACAGTTGATTTGTGAACATCTATGTATTTCTTAAGTAAATATGTGATTTACAATTGAGCTGTAAATAAATTGATTTCGTGCAGGGGACGCCTCGGAGTTCGAATTGGCGACGGCAGTGGTGAACTCGAGGTTGCTATATTTGGACATGCTGTTGAAACTGTGTTAAACAAAAGTGCAGTTACTCTATCTGCAATGACTCCAGACGTAAGTTAACTACACCCATATGTCTCGCGATTTTGAGTTGAAATGCAGCTGACTCCATCGGATCTTAATTAATGTAGTCATCTTATAACATCATGCAGGAACAAAGCGATGTGTTGTCGAAGGCAAATGATGCAGCGGTGAACAAGCGATTCTACTTCCGCCTGGCTCCATCCAACAGCAAGAATCCACGCTGGCTTAACAAGTGGAGTGTTCGCCAGGTTGAGATTGCATCAAACTAACTGTGTAATGAAGGCTTGTAGAACTATATGATCAAACATGCATGTACATATAAGGACTACACTTAGCAGCGAACCCCGGAGACAGCAATGCATAAAATTAACAACTTGTGCTCATACAGTTGTTACTTTTATGCCTTTTGCTAATATTTTTTTGTGCAGTTACAGAGCAACACATGGCAGTCACTTTATGCATGTGAAGATGCCATACTGTATAGTTTCCTCTTCTGTTGTAGTGGCAAGGGTAGGGTAATGTCTCCAATCGCAGCAGACACCTGGGTATTTTTTGGGTACACTTTTGGGACAACATATGTCTAATATAAAATATAATGTTTTGTTTGTTTTATATCGCTGCTTTTCCTTCATACATTTTCCTACGCCACTGCTTATATTTATTTCTCGCAGATCCATCTCTTTAAGACATCCAGCTTGACAATGTTTGCCAGCGATTCAATGTTGTTTGACGTCAATAATTTTCTATAATTCATGTAATTGCATCTACTAATCGACTTGGCGTCTAATTAATCTCGTAGCATTTTAAAATAGACGTCTTCTATAGACATCTATACGAAACTTATGACATTCACATTGTTTTGCTGCAATCAGCAGTCAGTTAAATAAACATGTGCACAAATCAGACTGGTGTGATAGATAACATAGCAATTTAAACTTTGATGAATACAAAATCTTAATAAGATCAATTATTAGTAAGATTTCAACCTCAGGACAATGCAAGATCAGACTCCAATTTATGCATGGTAATCTTTTGTCTAATTTTTAAATAAACTGTTATGTATTATTTCTTGATTAAAATCCAGCCAAGCATATGCATAATATTAAATATCTACTCACTGGAGGGCTTGCACTGCAATTTTAGTCGAATAGAATAAATTAATCGTGCGCAACTTCGTTTGGGTATTCATAACCACCCATTGCTCCTCCCATCTAACTCTTCAGATTGCAAGTCTTAGGTATCGCCGCCAAGCTTCTCTTGCTTTAGGTACGTTTTGTTTAGGGTTTTCTTCCAAATCTGTGAGTTCACATTCGAAAAATGATTTTGCACAAATCCATAAGAACACACGCTCATTCCTGTGTGTGCAACTTATTGAAATCAACTATCAGTTGTTTGTGTTGTTGTATTCAACAAGTTCAGTTTGCAATGTTTGCAATTGGGTGCCAATAGTGATACTTTGTTTCACCCCTTTGACATTATATTCGTACTTTTGCTCGTATGTGCTGTTTGATCAAAGTATGCATACTCAAGATGCACATGCAATTTTCCCCTAAATTAGTTCTTTTGAAGATCCTAATCGTGTAAATGAATAAATGCAGAATACACCGATTATTGGACAGTTTGAACCACGTTATGTTTGTGTTACCGTGACAACATGGAACTATGATATCATCCTTCCATTTTTTTTTCTGGCATTCTTTTTTTTTTGTTTATATATATATATGTGTGTGTGTGTGTGTGTGTGTGTGTGTGTGTGATTCAATATGAACTTCTTAAAGAACTGATGTGGTTGCCATTTGTATACACAACCTACATTCCATGATCAAACATTAGCAGTTAAGACTTCAACCCTGGAATCAGTATGAATTTCTTCAAAGTTATCGTATCCAGTAACCCAGAAAATGACAGACTGGTAAGCTTGTATATAAAGCTCCTAATGCCACTATATGATTAAGTTCGATCATAGTTACTTATTACATGTTCTGCATACAAGCAACTCAACGATATTATTTCAAGCGAACAATCTAATCAACCGTTGTTCCGCTTCCAGTCCTTGCCTCGTATCTTTGTTGATGTATACAAGAAAGATGTTGGAAAGATTGTCCAGCTACGAACTCCCAACGGAGCAATCTTCAACACCACGATTCTTGCAGGCAACAATGAACTGTATCTTAGCAATGGGTGGAAAACTATGGTCAAATGCAACTCAATCAGTTTAGGATATTTTGTCTTCTTCAAATTTAGAGCGAATCTGAGCTACGATATAAGGATAATGGATCCCACGTGCACCGAAATCACTTACCACAGTATTGTTAAGCAGAAAAGCAACGCTGCTACTGGCATTAAAGAAATAGCACATCGCTTCTTCAAGCTTTACGATCCATTTAACAAGAAAGATACCACCCTGGTAACAATATCATGCAATTTGTGTATATGTTCTCCTTAATTACAATTTATTGATTAGCTACCTCTGTTGAATAACCATTTTCCTCATGCAGCGGATCCCTCCAAAGTATGTTGCTCGTCACTACGACAGCATCGCACCCATCGTTCGCCTGCATGTGCCCAACGGGGCATCGTGGAATATCTGCATCGATCAAGTTGATAACGAGCATTACTTTGGCATGGGATGGCTTCAATTTGCCAGTGCTTATCGCATCCCTCCTAAGGCTGTACTTATGTTCAAATATGAGCGCAATTTGAATTTCAAGATCCGCATCATGGATGAATCTGCTGTGGAAATCAACTACGGGCTCAATTCTTCTGTCTTTCAAATAGGTCCACAAGAAAATCATGCTTTGGCTCGTGCGCAAGCTCACAACACTGAAGTGCCATTCTTTGCATTCCGCATCATTCATTCTCACACTACGAAAAAGGGTGGAGTTGTAAGTACCTAATTTCCAATTCCTTGAGACATTTGTATTGATGCATCATATCAACAGGTTATTTTAAATCGTGCAGAACATTCCTACATATTTTGTACGGGATTACTTGACTGGCACCCCGAAAGAAGTGTGGCTAGAAACATCGGATAATGGCTATATGAGATGGGAAACAACATGTGGTTTCACGCACGCGGGAAATCCTTTCCACCGTCGTCTCGCTTGGTCTAAATATGTGCTGTACTCTCAGCTAGCGCTTAATGATGCATGCGTGCTTGAATTGGTTGATCCCACGATTCCAATGTTTCGAGCAACAGTCTACCGCCAGTAATTTGTCTTGCGTAGCAAGCATCTGTACTATCTATGTATGCTCTTTGTTATGTTATGCGTGGTTTTTTCTTTTGCAGACCTGCATTGCTAATGTAATCAGAACAAAGCTAACTGTTGCCTGTTTTAATAGGCTTTTGTGAACAAATGTTTAATACATGTGTGGTACAAATCATCTGATTCAGTAAAACTTGTGTCGATCAGATATCTACACTCAATTTATGCTGAGGTGTATTTTTTGACGAGTGTTGCTCCGCTGGTAATTTCCCCATACCTAAATTTCCCCGAGATATATAGTATGGTCAGTTGTTTGGTTCATTGCAGTCAATTTTAGGCTATCGTCATTGTTTACACATTGTGATATTTATACATAGTATTTAATGACACATATGTATCTGATTAAATATTATGTACTCTTCTACCATTCAATTGGTAATGCATGATGAAATTATCGGTAGACTACTATTTGTTGTATCATAGAGTAAAGCAAACATGCTTTTGTATAGAAGACGTCCAAAGGGAATACAATCACACTCTTAATACCGTGCGTCTATGTTCAAAGCATATCTGTAGTAGCAACCATTCCATGTTACAGAAAAAAATAATGCCTGTGGTACAATGAATAATAGACAACAGTGACACGAAATATACCATTCATAATATACATTGGATTGTATAGAATTCCAAACATCTGATAATTCAAGATACAGCAGTACTTCTGTTCATATTTTTTCTCATGTAATTCCTATTTTGTGCATTTTCGTGGTATTATTATGCAATGACAATTAATAACTTCCCATAATGAAATCAACCAAAGTAAACATCCTTAATATGAACCTCAAAATTTACAATAGCCACCCATACCCAAGTAATAGATCCATAATTTAAATTATATGACATACTACAAATAAGATCTAACAGTTAATTTATTTTCTACGCTTCTTCTTCGAGATGTTTTCATTAACATCGTCGGCTTTCCTTTTCAGTCGTTCCTGTCGCTCTGCTCTGCTTTTACGTCCTGCCTCCCTCTGTCGCCGAAACATGGCTAAAATAGCCTTCTTATTTCTTTCGTAGGATCTTGCCGTATCACTATCGCATGCGTCGTCTTCGTCGTCGCCTCCTGAATAAACCGTAGTTTCAGATCCTTTGCCAACAACATAATCGTGCTGATGCCAGCTTTCCGATTCATTTTAGCTCTCGCTCTCAGTACTTTCCATGCTTACAGTATGCTTCGGCTTCTTCCGCTTCCTGACTTCATCGTGTCGCTTCCTCTTGCTACTCAATTTGTTTTCCACAATTTCTGGAGGCCTACTTACAGCTTCCTCTTTTTTGTCCATAGCTATTCTGATATAATATTTTTCAAAGCTTTAGGAATGTTTTTATAGCCACAGCATCGTATGGGAAGATGAAGAGCCCATTGACTGTTCTAATCTGCACCCACTGTATGCATTGCATAGATCCTTTTTTATGTTGTATTTATTGTTCCATGTAGATAGATACAATTCCCACCAGAGGTTGCATTAAAGAGTTACATGCTATCATATAATATAGCAAAAATAGCTGCATCAGTTTCAAAGTACAGTGTATCTATATATTTCTCATCTGTATATGAAATAAAGCTCCGATCGAATAATATTCCGTGCTGATATTGTCCGCAAACGATACAATCCAAATTGCTATTGTTACTTTCTATATCCATTTATAAGACCATTAGCAATTCGGAAAGTCACAATACAAAAACCCCCCAACCATCGTCATCTTCGCTCTCATCAGAGTATAATGTTGTCTCCGAACCTTTACCCAGATGTAGCCACTACCACAGGTACTTTCTTCTTCAGATATATCCTTCATCGCACTTGCATTTTCTTCCTCTGTATCAGTTGCTTTGCTAACCTCCTCAGAACTGCCTTCTTGTTGTTGTTCTTGGTATTCATCGTCGCTCGATGCCATCTCAAGTTGTGTCGACTGATTGTTGTCTGCCATCCGATAGAATGCTCTTCCTGGTGCAGCTGGACGCAAGAAGATGTTAAACCAGATAAACACTTGTATCAATAATACAAAAAAAATACATTAATACAATATAGTCACTAATTCGCTATATTACTCTTCAGCTTGACAATCAACTTCAAATCCAGACTGCTCTGCAAGCCAATAAGTATATTGCATGAATTTGAACTTCATTACATATATTATCTGCTATCACTATAGCTACAGTACCTCAACAACCCATCCTAATTTTTGAGTAGCATCCCAATAATCTTAAAATGTGTGCCAAGATGTTGCCAGCTTCGATGTGATCAATCTGTGAAATGCACTGCATACAGAGACGTCTGCTTTTCCTCCTTCACAAGTCAGTATCATCACATGCAACCTCACAAAGCTGTTATTTCATACATATAACAAACAGTTGGCATACAGCATTATCGTGAACAACCCGTTGGTAGAAATACTCCAGTTGCTTCTCGTCGCATTTATGCAGCCAATACAGTCATTTTGTGACATCTGATTTAGACGATCACATAAGCGTATACCAATACGTATGGTAAATGGGGATGTAGTTCCGCAATTACGGCATTTTGCGCACGTTAGATGAAGTTGCAGTATGTTCAACCGTGTTGATACTGTTACCAAAGCAAATATTAATCGTCAGACGTTTATAGTTACAGAGGCACACCAAATGTACTCCAATGCCACTTCAGTCATATCCAAATCACATGTATAAATGTAGACACAATTACACGCATCCAAATTTATATACGTGATCAGAATATGTGAGCACCAGATGACACACCAACATATCCAAGTGCTACTATTGAAATGCGTGCCATTATTTGTTAACTATAAAACTAGATCTCCCTCCCCCTCCATAAAAACCAACGTCACACCACCACAAGAACCACCTAGACAAATCTGGAAAAGTTAACAATCACTGCCTTCGATGTCAACACCAAAGGAGGAGTCATCAGACTCATGTGCTACGTCCCGAACTTTACTCAGTGCAACAACTTTCCGAGGTGAAATCCCTCCTAGGAGCGTGCCTAATTTGCAAAGTAAGTACTAATACATTTAATCATGTTAATCACCGATAAAATAAATGTGCATAGGTTTTATAATTTCTGGTTTAATTATGTGCATAATATATGATTGACACAGGGATTGCCAGAATAAGTGTGTATGGCTTTGCAGCTTCTGCGACAAGCAGTGGTGGTATCGGTGCAGTTTGCCGAGACAACGAAGATAACTGGTTGCTTGGTTTCATAGGAAAATTAGATGCAACAAATAAAGTGGAGAGTGAACTTTGGGCAATCTATCACAGCATTCACTTAGCTTATGACAGAACTGGAGTAACATAGAATTACATACTTCATGCTACGAAGCAATAAAGATATTCCATTTTGTCAGAGATTTTCCTCCAGGTATGAGAAATTAAATCAATCGGGGACATATTCTGCTACGAGATATGCACATAGCACTAAATCATATCGACTACATAGAAAACAGCGTTGCCAAACAGCTTGCAGGTATGGGGGCACAGCAATCAGATGAATGCAAAATCCTGTATGAAGCCCCAGAAATAATACAGGATTTAATTACAGAGGACAAATTAGAAGCGTGTAGTCATTATATGTCACCCAGTGATACGGATTAGCTGCATAATTCTAGCTATTTGTATCGCAGCTTGAATAAATGTTCATCGTCTGGTTGTTTAGCAATTCGAAATTCCTGTATCTGGTGCTGCTTATTTATATCGTTTCAACCACATGTACAATCAAGCGGTAAGGTCCGCTATGCTTAAAACATCAAATTGACCCGATGCACAACCTTATTAGTAGTCTATACAGGTAAGACAAGGTACTACCACATAAGTCCATGTAGCGTTGCAAACACGTAACCGCAATAATTTGTAGACATGATCAGTCCAAACAAATTCAAAAGATATGTGAATATTCGCACAGTGCTCCTTTGCCCAGATCACATTGCACTAACTATTACATTCAAGATTTATACTGGCTTTATATAAGTTAGATGCCATAGTTTACTGAGTACCGGCACGTGTAGTCATTGTATCCTATCTATCTCGGTCATTGGGATGGCAACATCTAATTCTTTACATTGTAGGTAGTAGAAGCATGACCACACAATTTTTTCCACCATTGCAAAATGCTCTCCCGCAATTATCAAACAGCCAACTTAAATAGAAGTTAAAATTAGCGTGCCCATAACTAACCCCATAACAACTCTGCCGCCAATTTAGATTTGGATCCACTTTATTTGAAGCATACCATAGATGCACACCACCCATGTCACATACTGATTGTCGTTTCAGTTTCTCTTCCTAATCCGCTCCCAGCAAGGCTAACTATGAAGGCGATGGCATGCGATAGAGCTCTTTTCCGAAGATGAGGTCATAAGGAAATCCAAATTAAAAAAAAAAAAAAACTGTACCAGTTCATTTGCTATCTTATCGAATTCCAAATACGATCCAATAGTCTTCGCTGTACTGCTTCGAGAATTGGTCCCTACTACCATGTGTTAAATATATTATATGATGCTCCTGAAATAGCACGCAACTTAATACTTGAGGAGCAGTCGTCTACTCGTTGGTTTGAATCATGTAATTAATATTTCGTATCATTACATGCTTCATCTTATACCCTTCGATTGCTGTATTACTTGTGCACTGAATGCATTACACTGATAATGTCCTCCGTACCAATTCTTCTGAATATATTTGCACCCCTAACTACAACTTGTTATGTTGCCAGGCATTAACATCCTGCAAAATCTTGAAGTATTCCAAATCTGAATATAGACAGTCTTCTGTAACGGATTAATACCGCCAACAATAACCTAATGCAGTCGTCAGATATAGCATACAAGTTGTGCATTCATTCACATCAATAGATTAATGCTAGCTTTCAATAGCTATACAACATATGTGTATAATCTATTACCATGACAACACACTTGTGATATGTAATATGTCGATTACCTTTTCCTTGTTTGGTTTTCACTGACTCCGATCCTTTTCTCACGCGATGGCTATCTTCCCAAGTAGACTAGGTATGCGTGCCAACCAGTGAACGAATCAAACAAGCTGAGCCTGACACTTTCAGCACAAACATCAAAAGTTGCTATTCAACTTTAGAAACATACTGACATCACATGCAAACTTAGAAAATTTGCATCCAACATGCAACTTAAACAGGTGGCGCATAACAGTATTATGGCAACACCACATAGGCCTGCAAATTCAAATCAGACGCAACTTGTAATAAGTTTGACTCTAATTAATAGTTTATAACTGTGTATATTCATCTAAAAAGAAACTCAGTATAACAAACCAATACATTTGAGCTACTTATAACTGATAAATTATACCAAACTCACTTCCCGGAACGCATTGTATATTTGGCAGTAATTATATTTCCATTAATAACCGTTAGTACAAATGCTTATACTCACAACCCTTATTAACTTGCTCAATCTTTTGGTCCTGAATCAAGACCTGGAATTTCCTCATATATTGAACCTAACAAAATAAAGATGAGTTTGTAGAACCGTCAAATATAACCTGCAACTTACACATTGATTTGCATAAATGCATTAATATAAATTTTGAACAACCATACAGCAGACTGATGCTCTGTATTACAATACCAATATGTTCATCACCAGTGCAGCTTGTATAATATCATTCTCAGCTCCCCCATGAAGTAGAAATGTGTGCCAACAAATGGATAACTTAAATATGCAAAACTGACAATTGCAGTGCAATGATGATGAAATACTCTGAATGCTTTACAACGTAGCATGCTCACATGCATTCTGAACATATACTTAGCTACCATGCAACCCAAACACTTGGCATACAACAATATTGCACCCACACACTTGGCACAAATAATACCATAACAACTTTAACAATCTGTAAAACTACACCGCGGTCATTTCACAAAATATGACATTGATGATACTACAGTATATGTCGGTGTAATATACTACTATCCTGTTATTGGTGAATTGACAATTAGCAAACTAAACTACATAATTGAATATGTATAGAAATACACCTCCTTCACTACTTTCTAGCTATCAGAATGGAGACGAAACAATCTTCGAAGCCCCGACTGACAATACATGTAATTCTTGCTAATAAGAGCACATTACTCCACATCATATGCTTAATAGACTTCATAAACAATTTCCCACCTACCAGTTATGCACTATATAAACCGTTACCTCCCCAAACGAGACGCACATCCAGTACCACTCAACGCATCTTATGTTCCAAAAATTCCACCACCAACATTCAATCACCAGACCAAACATCATGACACCATCCACGATTGCAGAACTTCGATCGTCATTGGTATCATTACTTCGCACAATACTGCTGTCATATTACTTTCCAATATCAGATCGTGTAAACTCTTACTTTACAACAATGTGATATTAAATTGAATCACTGCCACATTCTTCTCAGGAAACATACAATGAAGCTTGGATAAGAGTCTGCATTCGCATCATCCCAACAACACAACAGGGATGGTTCAATGCATGTGACATTTGCCAGCGAGAGCGTATTCATTCGAACTGTTCCACCTGCAAGAGCTCTCAACCTAAGACTACTCCCAGGTTAACCAGCTATAACACACGCAAATTCACACTACAAGATGTTTAGATCAATATTTTATGTACAAATACTTATTTCGATACAGATGCCATCTCATGGTTGAGCTTAAGGATGACACCGGTATATTGGATGTTACGCTGTTTGGGCAGGCAGGAGAATCTGTGCTTAACACAACAGCTGCAACCTTGGCACGAATGACGCTGGAGGTATCAATATAGTTCCTACAAATAATACACCATATACCTACATAATAAAACATTCATAACATATTTACAATGAAATTTATGTCTCACTTCAATGTCATAATGTAACACCAGGAATGCCAGTCTCTCATCATCAATGTCAACACAAACAATGCATCAAGACCTTTCTATGTGCGCGTTCTGAAGGGCACACACCAAACCAATCGCAGAATAATTAGGTGGGTGGTCCGCCAGGTTGAGATTGCATGAATGCGACGACGCAATGGCAATAATAATGAATAAGATCCAGTGATGCATCTGTATCTCCTCTCATTACGTACTTTGTTATATTTCATTTCCCTTTGTTGTAAGATATGTGGTGTAGTACCATGTTTCCCTTTAGCTTTGTTGCATTAAATAAAATTTGCTATATTTTGTACTCTGCCATTATTGTTGCATACTGCGTAGTGTACGGAATCCTATAATTGACTAAAAGCACAACAGCACAAACAGACAAGGATTACTTGTTCCATATCTACTCTGGCTATAAACAAATCCCAACTATATCCACCATATAATTATATGTCTACCTTTATGCTAAACAAGAGGATAACTCATCCAACATAGTGATGTTGTTAGACGTCACAGATCTCATGTTGTATATATGCTCTTCTATTGAGTAAACAGACTGAATTAAAAAACAACACATACACGAACAATTTTTTTTTGGAACGTGACCACGTAAATGAAGTTCGTCGGCGTCCCCTCCAAATTGTCTAAGTAAACTTGCGTAATCAATTCCGACAAATAATGCACGTCTACCTGAATTCTATTGTTCATTTACGACGAGCACAACAACTGCACATATAAATGTTCATAGCTTTGCATCTTTTACAGCCAATAAAATGAGTGTCAGTCCATTATACCGATACTACAAAGATAACTGGATGGTTAACTCGCTTGGGAGGACAAATTAGGCAACCGAACTGGAAAATGAATTTTGGACAATATGCCATGCCATTCACTTAGCTTATGATAACACTTGTAATAACAAATGAATACAGAGTTCATACTATGAAGCGGATAAGGTTTTTCATCAACTAGAAAATTATTCTCGACTACCACATGTGAAATCAATCAAAGCCGCATCCTGCTACAGAACATGCATATATCACTAAGTTATATTGACACTATAGCAAACAGCACCGCACTTAACATTCGTATATAAGTACATCCCAACTTTGCTGAGCATGTTTCATTTCATCGACATGTGGCAGCCTCGGTATATGCAAAACATTGTAGTGCGTGTCATTCTATCACGTACACCATTGTTCAATTAACTAAGTAGAGCAAGCATGCTATATAAGCAGTAGCTCCACAATCCAGACTATCATCAACATACATAATTGGTGCGACGGCTTTCAATGGAACTCAGCAACATATCAGCTGTTAGGGCAACTTTGGTGAGTTATTTCTTCCATTTAGTTATCTTGTCAACAGCATAACATTTGCAAAAAGCTAACGCCTATTTAATTATATATGACAGCCCTTATACAGAGAAACATGGATGAAGGTATCAATAACCGCAATACCAACAACCCAGCAGCCATGGTTCAATGCATGTCGAAACTGCAAAAATGAGTGCTTCGGACAGCTCTGCAATAAATGCGGCAATGCTACCCAGGATGCAATCATATGGTTAGACAACTATTCAGCATACAATATGTGCAACAATTCTTCTGCTGTATACTACATTTATTCTTTACACACACATATGTACTTCTGTATTTCAGTACCGTTACATGAAATATATGCAAACTAACAACCACACAACCCTTCGATGCAGTGGCTGTCTCTATGTCGAGTTACAGGATGACACTGGGATCATGGATGCCACAATATTTGGGCTACCTGTTGAAACTGTCTTAGACAACACCCTTGTCACAATGTCAACAATGTCTGAACATGTATTCTTATCATTTAAAATATGCAATATCTACAATCCATAACAACACCAACTACAATTTCATATTCAGGAATAACAAAATCTCCTACTAATCGCAAATGCAAGAGGCACATCACAAAAATTCTACATCCGCATACTCAGATGCACACAAAACAGGAACCCAAGATTAACAAGGTGGGTCGTTCGCCGAGTTCGAAGAGCAGACTAAACAATTATAACAACCATTTCTGAAGGCAAATATGGTACAGGCTCCTATCGATACCACGCATGTTGACTGCTAATGTACTTTCCTTACTGCAATGCCGCAATATCAAATGTCTACCTTCCTGTTGTTCGAATGTAATATTCACAAGTTTTAAACTATTCATGTTATAAAGAGACTACTATCAGCTATGAATCCGATTACTCTAAATATAATGTACCTACAAATCTTAAAACTATTTACAGTAACCTGCAATGACAAACACATCTCTCCGCCCATCTGACAGGCAGACGTTCAAAGGGTGTTGGCAGATGGATCTAACATTCGTAACAATATCACAGGACAACTGATCAAAACTTGTGTAGACGTGTGTGTTACCAAGGCGTCTATCAAGTAAAATTTCATTCCAAAGATCAAAGCAGACAATCCTTGATGTCAAGCCAGCTAGGTTGACGAGGTAGTCAGACTTGAAGCAATCACTTTCAAAGTTAGGGTAAACATATCCAATGAAAATGATAATCAATGTTCTCTCATATACAAAAGGCACAACCATTGATTGCAGTAGCTTTAATAAGGTTTCGTCATTCTTGCGCAAGCTGCCATCCCCGACTGATAATACAAACTCCACAAAACACAAATCATGTATTGCCCTCATGTCCTTCGTTAGATGCAATAAACGCATACGAAGTCACAAATGTGAATCAATCATGCTGTTACATATGCATTCTTCATTCGTTGCCCGCATCGTCACAGGGAATTTCACATGCACGTGTGGAGACTATTGACGGCATAGTTTTAATCAAATAACACCCTAACACAATGCATATACGAGAATGCCTCATCCGAATCATATAACAACAGCAACAGCAAGAACACTGAAACCAACACTAGAACCTTCCACTAGAATCAATACAAAGTATAGTTAGCAAGGTATAATAAATCGTTCTAAACGAACATGAAATCATCACAAATCAACATTGCATTGACAGACAAAACATAAACCCAGATGCTTCTCCGAATTTCCAGTGGTCGATGTGTTCTTCAACATATGGTGGCAATGAATAACCGCCACTGGTTACAGCTAACATCATTCTTTCAATAAAATGTATTGATTATCCACTGATTACTTATCATCGATACGCATCTTATACATTTGCCACATCACATTCAACTGGTTTTCCCAAATACCAATTCAGCTTAATTCTTGATAATTTTCGAATGATATTGCTCAGAAAAAATGTATCATACCATGTTGTGAAGAGATTATCAGTTAATTGTGTACATGGATAAATAAGTAGTTTGCTGATGTTCTTGAACTGTGTGCCATCATATGCAAATTTGTATACATATGACATTATCACCTACACCAGCTGATTTGAGTGTTATAGCATGTGTCAATTTCAATACAAAGCAATTATCTAAGAAAAAAACCCCCACACGTTTTGTTATTAACGTAATCAGTTCAGTATGATATTGCAAATGGTAGCAAAAAAAAAAAAAGAAAAAAAAAGAAAAAAAGAAAAAAAAAAAGAGCAAAGAAAAAGCATTTAGCACAGAACATTATATAACTATATTACGTATAGTTCAGGTATCCAACAACCTCTGCAACAAATGTTACTATATATACTATCATACAAATCAATTCTACTTCATACTGCACAACAACCAGGCAACATTGCTTTCTCCCATAAGCTTTGTTTGCACCTTGCAACAACAGTTCATCCAAGCCTCAAAGTTTGTATTGTGATCAAACATACGGACAAGAAATGAAACTCTGTGCAATAGTCGATCTGCCAACATTACCGGTAAGAATTTTCTTCACTAATGAACAATCATCACCGACTCAGTAATGCAGCTTTTCCAACAGTTTCACTTTAGATTGTATGCTTCTTATGAGAAACTGCAGCCTACAGTACGCGAAATTTGGGTAAAAGCCAACGTTCACGCTTTACCGACAAATCAGCAAGCATGGTATTACGCATGCAAGTTGTGCAATCGTGCTGCAAATCATTCTCCAAACAACAGATTTCAATGCTCTGCTTGCCAAAATAATGACTGCGATGCTATACCATGGTATATAATGACCCTAACAACCATTACGTCGTAGACTGTATCAACCTAATTTTGCACAACATGAATTTTACACCTTTTTTAAAGAGGCTACGAAATCTAACTGCCAAATGTTGTTTTTTGGTTGTTTTTCCCCAGGGGGCGTATAACCGTGCAACTTCATGACGGTAGTGCTGAACTCGAGGTACGCATCTTCGGACAGTCAGTTGACACTGTATTAGGGATATATGTGTGCACAAGAGATTCCGGCGGGGAGACCTCCGTGTACACCGTATGTAGTGGATCAAGGATCGCACAGGAAGAGTGGGGTTGTGTGTAGGGAGAGAGTAAGTCAGTAGCAATGTCTGAGAGAGAGACAGAGGTTTGGCAGAGCTTCCGCGTAAGGCCAGTGTGTTCTCCTTTGTATGGAAAGGTTAACGATATATATACTGGAGAACATGACCGTTGTCGTGTGGTTAATGCGCCCATTAATGGCGGCTTAATTAGCTTAACCATAACGGCACGTTCGTCCGAGTATATAGGAACCGTTACAGCACGTGGTGCGCGAATACCGGAACCGTTACGAGGTTGACCGGGTTTGACCGGATTGACCGGGTTTAGGAAGCTCGTGCCATAGATCTCTCAAAACAGTTACTAAAGGTCGCATGCGGGAATGGCTCGCACGCGACAGGGCTTACTCTAGCCTCCAAACCACTAAGTCCCTACAAGTCCCGTGCAGTGGTATGCGAGGGCTCTGTCTCGCAGCCCCCACATGGATCAGCTCGGCTGGTGATCCAGTGTGTGTGGAGCACAATATGGTGTGCTGGATGGTTGCCACGTGGCCAAGATCTGTCAGCTCAGAAAGCACTATCTACATTAGCCCCCTTTCTGCGCGTGAAGACTCATAGCTGTATAGGCTTCGATGCGCGGAAACCAACATACGCGTCGCCGCCACGCACCAATTCAAATACGGGTAAGTTCAGCCCCCGTGCGTGCCATTATGACCTAAAACCCCTAGAGTCGTGCCGTCTGGCCTTTAGGGTTTTAGGCGTGACGTCAGCTTGTCCTGTGATTGCGCGATTCGACGGTGACGGTTGCGATTCGACTACTGAAAGGACGCAACCCTTCATTGTTTTGGATAAATACTTTGTATCCCCCATTATTTCAAAGCATCACTTCTTTGTCATAAAGTGAATGGTACCCGGAGATCTTCGAGAGCAGATTCAGATCATCAATCATCAGTTCAGAACTGCAAATCGTGTTCTTCAATTGTGCATATCCAAGCAAGCTTCAAGAAAACAAGGTTGGCCTCGTTTAATTTTGATTTAAGATACCAGTGTTTGCCTTGAACTGCGTTGAATCTGTAAACCCATGAGATTTGTGAAGAGGTTTTGATCTTTGAACCCTCTTTTGCTTTAATCCTTCAACAATATGAGATCTAGCAACTCCCTGATTTCTGAAATTGATGCCAGAAACTGTTCGTCTTCCTTTGCATAGATCTTGAATTTCAAATTTCAAACTGAAGTGTGGTATTTCTCCCCCCTTTTTTCTTGCTCTTCCGCAGGAATGGCCAAGACAAAAGGAACCAGACCTGTCAAGGAAGATGAAGAGATACCCGACCTTCCGCAGGCCTTGTGGCGAAAAGCCCCCTTTTTAGGTGGCAAAGATTTCTACCATGCGAGAGTAAAGGCGAAGAGGATGCCTGATCCTGTCCCAGTTGAGCGATTGCTGACACTGACTCGCCCAGTCAACTCAGCCTTGCTCGAGTTGATTGGTTCCGAGGATGTAGTTCGATTGGGAATTGAGAACGGGCACTTCCCATATACTGCGATTTCTACCCAGGCGTTCGTCCATAAATTGGACTATATGGATGAGTGGATTGACCACGTGCTGGATCATCATGCCGCGACTCTTGACGAAGCCGGCGTATATTTCGCTATCCGTGCTATGAAGGGTGCTGCCGTGAAGCTGGATCAGTCCATGCTTCTAGACCTTCTGTCCCGTTACTCGCCTGCGACTCACACGTTCCATTTTGCTGAGTTCGAGGCTGCCCCCACACTCGAGGACGTGAAAATGCTGTACGAGCTTTCCCCCATGGGTGAAGTGGACCCTTTGAGTCCTTTGAGGACATCTGCGGAGATTGCTTTATGCACGCAGATGGAGGAATGCCTAGCAGAGGTAAAGAAAATCTCCACCCGGTGGATCACTACAAAGCCTCTTCCGAATTGGCAGTTAGTTGATACGTCTGCGAAGAACACCTGGAACAAGTGGTTGCAGTACTTCTTCCGAGACTATGCGAACAGCAGCATCACTAAGAAGCTTCAGAGTGAAAACCCTGATGCCGAGAATTATATAGAGGGTAAAGGCTATCATTTGACCCTTTGTGCTTTTCTCTGTGCTTGGCTGTCAAGGTATCTGATTGATGGTCACCCACATGATGGGGTCTTCTACCATGTTTTGCCACTTGCTGTGAGGCTCGCCCTTGGTCAGAGAGTCGCACTCGGACCCTTGGTCTTAGGCACGCTCTACTACAGGCTTGATCAGCTGGTTCTGGCCATGAAAGAGTCGCGTGGCCGCCTCGATGTACTGACTTTTGTCAATATTTCCTTTTTGACAATGTGGGTTTTCGAGCGATGGCCGTCTTATGCTCCAACTGCTCTCAAACTTGACAAGTGGTGTCCCCCAGGCGAGACGGAAGCGCGCAACAGCGGAAGGGCTGCCAGATGGTTCGGAGCGAGCAACACCAAGTGTGTTTGGAGTTTGATATGCGACAAACGGAAGGAGTTTACTGCCAGGCCATACGCCACGCGCATTGAGAACGTGCGATGGTTTCCAAAGCTGTACCCCTCTAAAGGTACTGTCTTCTCAGAAGAGCTTCTCTTCGAAGGGGGGCCGCATTTCCATGAGCGCTACCGCGAGTTCTTTTGCTGGTGTCTGCGAGGTTCCCTTCCTGCCCTCGCGGAGCATATTCGCGAGCTCGCGCCAAGGTATGAAAAGCTTACCGTGGACGTTGACCCCACTCGAGTTTCTCCTCAGTTTGGTTTTGATGCAGTGGCCCCATCAATCTGGCCCCAGTCCATTATCAGAGGGTGCTATAAGCGCTTGCTAACAAAGGAGTGCAAGACGGTCTTTATGAACAATCTTCCCTTTGAGCAGCCTGCGGGAACCCGTGAGGGTGGTTGTTCCCAAAATTGGCTCGCATACTGGGTTGCCTAGCAAACGAGGATTGAGACGGAGTTGGCCGCGCAGCCAAGTAGAGCTCCCTTGATCAAAAGAAACTCTTTTCCGTTTCGCCCCAATTGCAGTCTGAGCGAGTCTGAGTATGGTTGCTACTCACTGTGGGACCGCGAGAACCATTTGTGTCCTGATGTAATTCTGAAGGAGCAGGTTGCCGCAGTTAAGAAGGACGACACGCATGTCGTCAGATACAGCAAGGCATTCGCTGAGGTAAGCAAGTTCTTCATGTGCGTCAAGCTTCTTGATTTTCTTATGCTGACACCTTTGTTATGTGCTGTTTGCTGTAGTGTCATGTGCGGAGATTCGCATCTGGGGACCGTTCCAAATCGTTGGTTAACACCATTGTTGCCACCAGGAGGCAAGGGCAGTCGTTCCGGCTAGCATGGAGGATGGCCCCTGAGGTCGAAACCAAAATTTGCGCAGTCATGAATGCTTTTGCTGACTCTCTGATAGACAATGCCCCGGCTCCATCTCCTCTTAGAAGTGATCCGTCCCCTCCAGCGACTGCAGCGCCGAGAGTGAAGAGACCTAGGCAAAAGGGAATTACGATTTCTTCCCCTAGAAGTGCTCTAGCTTCTCCTCCAGTGAGGTCCATTTCTATCAAGGACAAAGGCAAAGGTCGCATGCCCAGCAAAGTGCGGAAAGAGCTCGCAGTTGAGACTTTCGTTCCATTCAATCAAGAAGAAGAGGAAGAGAGGCGGGAGCCCCGAGAAAGTGATGAAGAAGAAGGAACAACAGTTGTGATGCATGAGGAAGAATCAGGAGGTACCTCCGTTGCACTTACTTTCCCATTATCGTAACTTGTTTGCACTTCTTTTCTTAAACCAATCATATCTTCGCAGATGATGATGATGATGAGACCATTGGTGGCCTTTTGGACAAGAGACAAAAGAGAGGTGCCCATTCTGGCATTCCCGACGACCCCATAAGCGAGGACATTCTTGCCGAGTCCAGGAAGACAGCCGCGGAAGCTGCTAAAAGAAGAAGACAGCGAGAAGAGGAGGAGCTCGAGCGTGTGAGACAGAGGAGCCTCGAAGAGCAACATGTCGACGACTTAGTGCGTCCAGCTAACGAGGAAGATGAGCTTCCCGAAGAAGTGGTTCCCCAGGCAGAGGAGGAAGATGCGGTTCCGGAAGAGGATGCAGTAGCACTGGAGCAAGTCCAAGCGGACTTTGAGGAAATCGCGGGCGGCGATAAAGGTGAGATCTTCAACCTCGCAGTAACTTATAGGGATGTTATTGTGGGTGCGTTAAAGCATGGTCTGTCAAAGACTGACATCCGCCGTTGGCTAGTAGACAAGTGCGGAGAGCCTTCAGGTAAATATTTGAGCGATATGCATGTGCTAGACCTGAGCAATTTGAAACAGGATCATGACTGGTTTCTTCGCATCCCAGGTCACGCCCCTTTTAAAGACTTGCTTAGTGAGGAGACACCAATAGGACATGGTTCCACGTCCTTAGTGTATGATGAAGATACCTCAATCCCACCTTCGCGTGGAGGTGCTTACTCTTAGCTTTAGTAAAGATAGCGAAATAACTTATAACACAAGTTACCTCATATCATCGCATTTAATATCGCAGGCCATGCTGAGGAACCTGAGCTGGAGCAGAGAAGTCAGCCTTCTGCGTCCTATATTCCGATTCCGAGCTCCCATACCGAGAAGCCCGTCGCAGCTGCTGAACACGCAGGTGAGCCTCTCGAGGACATCATCGAACTTTCCGACGATGCTGAAGCTGATGCTGTGCTGATGGATGAAGATGTCCATGCTGGTGCTGAGGAAGTAAGGACAAGTTCTGCTAATGCGTTCGCATCTGAGAGCGTCCTTCAGCAAGCGACTCCGGCTGTTACTTCGCCTCCGGCGATGACTGAACCGGTGGCACCTATTCCTGCGTGGAGCTTTTGGGGCTCGCAGGTTGGGAATGCAGTCGCAGCTGGTGCGGCCTACACTCTTCCTCCCGACTATGATAGGTTGGAGCTCGCAGCTGATAGGAGAGCTATGGAGCGAGGGCAGTCTTCAGCCAACCCAGCAGCCCGCATTCCTTCTCTTCATGAGATTCTGGAAGGAACTGGTAAGTAGAGCTGCACTGTTCGCACATCGCATCATTCGCTTGCGAGTTTGACATCGTAACTTATCTTTGATATCACTTTAGGTTTGAAGCAAACCGATGTAGACTGGGTGGTTCGAATGCGCCTCACCTACCCCCGATCATTTGTGAGATCTCTGGAGATCGGGCCCTTTGACAGGAGGCTGTTCCTTACTGAAGCCATTTGGATTTTGGAGCAGCTGTCTGCGGCTACTCCTGCGACCATTTCTGTCCAAAGTGCTGAACTGCTATGTGGCATGTGCCAAAATCTTCTTGCCAAAGTCCAGGGCAGACTTGGTTTCAAATTTCTTAAGGACAGAGTCACGCTGATTCGCGCAGCTGTAACTTTGAAACTCGGCCACCAGAATCTCGCAGCTGAGAAGCAGAAGGTGGAGCAGCAAAAGCAAAAGGTTGATGAAGCTCTGAAGCTCTATCATGAGATGAATGCCAGGTGCGAGCTACTAAAACAAGAAGTGGAACAGGTAGAGAAGCTGAGCCACCAGTTCGAGCCCCAAGACTCCTTGATCAAGAATTTGCTTTGACTTTTCGAATTTTGAAAAAAAGCAAGAAAATAGCTGGAACATTAATGTAATGTTTGAAACATTAATGTAATGTTGCTAGGGTTTCTCCCCCTCTTTTTTAACAACAAACAATGAATTTGCACGTTTTGCCCTTTCCGGGATTTGATAGGATATCTCTGTGCATATCCAATTATGACATCAGCAATTGATACTTTGCTTGATTTTCGCGCTAATTTCTCGGCAGATAAGCACACTTTTGTTGGGAAGTCCATCCGAATCATGACCATCCGTCATTTATTAGGATACGCAACTGAATCGTCGTAGCCTTTAGTAGGGTAATTGATTGTTACCGCTTTTCAAGGCGTAAGTGATTGAACTTACCCTCTTTTCGAATTCTGCTGACTCATCCTTGGCAACTGAAGAGTCTCCACAGGGTCTATATAAACCCTGTCTTTGCTATTTGGGTTCTTCATCCCAAAAATGTGCTTTGCCGTGAGTCCTTGTGACTGCTGGCTTCAACGCTTGTTTTTCGTTGATTCATGGCGACTTCAAGTTTTGAATCCTGAGTTTGCGCTTTGTGCTATAGAAATGGTTTTCAAGATCCACTTTATGAGGAATATTGCTCTTTATATCCATCATAAAGAAGATGAAGACAATATCTCATGTGTGTTCGAAGGAATTTCTTCGTGTATTATGTGTGCAGGTCATGTTTCCGGCCGCCTCGTGGCGAGGTGCAGCGCCGAAGTGACCGTGCTACCGTCTCGTAATGAACGGCGGAATTCTCCTCCAGCATCCCTGGAGGAGGATTTCTTGCCTCTTCGTTCTTGAACTCAGGGTTGCGGACCGCTGTGTTCATCCCCGTCTACAAGGAGCCCTTGCCCTTTGGAGCTTCTGCTTGCATGTTGATCGCTGGAACCGGTGGTTCCTTGGGAAAATGTTATGGGGTGCAGATCTGACAAGGGTCTTGTCAAATACTGGGATCTTGAACGTATGGCTTCATGTGGCTCTCTGGAGCAAGATCCCAGTTGCGACAGATGTTCACCCGCAGATTTGTGAACGTATTGTATAGCCGGTGTTGGAACCGGTGGGTTCATCCTTTTTCGTCAGGACTCCCGTAGTGTGTTTCTGCTGGCTTGTCAGCTGCTTTTCGAATGTATTGTAAGCCATGTAGGCTGTGTAGTTAGATTCGAGCTTTTTCGCTTGTAAGCTGCTATCTAGACAGATAAATTGTAAGTCTTTTCGACTCATGATGACAAATAGTTTTTGTATTATCTGTTGTCTCTTTACAACAAAATACAATTTCGCATGCGTTTCGGCATATTTCGCCTTGCATAATGCTATGTAATGGTTTCGCATTTGCGATCCGCTATATGAACTCGCGGATGTTTCACTAGATCATTCGAGATCATATTGTCGCAGCTGTGCCATCCTGGTAGATGGGCTTGTTATTGGCCTTTGTGGATCATTTAAGATCATTTTCACAATATTGCTATCGTAGCAAATAGTCTTTAGTAGGTCAATTGAGATCGTTAAGCGGTGCAAATTGCTATCATGGCAGATAGGCTTTATTAGAAGATCAATTGAAATCATTTCTCGCATAAGCTGCTATCGCAACAGATAGGCTTTTAGAAGATCCAATAAGACCATTTTGCGCATGCGTTGCTATCGTAACAGATAGGCTTTAGAAGATCAACTAAAATCATTTTGCGTAAGTTGCTATCATAACAGATAGGCTTGAAAGATCGATTAAGATCGCATTTGTGTGTGTTGCTATCGTATCAGATAGGCTTCAGAAGATCAATTAAGATCGTGCTGCTATCGTAATAGATAGGCTTTTATGATCAATTAAGATCGCATTTGCATAGGCTGCTATCGTGACAGATAGGCTTAAATGATCAATTAAGATCGCATTTGCATAGGCTGCTATCGTGACAGATAGGCTTAAATGATCAATTAAGATCGCATTTGCATAGGCTGCTATCGTGAGAGATAGGCTTAGATGATCAGTTAAGATCGCATTTGCATAGGCTGCTATCGTGAGAGATAGGCTTAGATGATCAGTTAAGATCGCATTTGCATAGGCTGCTATCGTGAGAGATAGGCTTAGATGATCAGTTAAGATCGCATTTGCATAGGCTGCTATCATGAGAGATAGGCTTAGATGATCGATTAAGATCGCATTCGTGGATTGCTGTTGTGGCGAGTAACTCGCCGTTAACAGTTATAACAAACTGAAATAAAGTAAAATTGACACGCAGTAATATGAAGTTTCTCATTTGGGAGAATTTTCTTATTACAATGCTCTCATATGGGAGAGATGGGATTACAATCCTCTCATGTGGGAGAGGAGATTGTGTAAATCGTAGCCACATAAGACTTTAAGCGACGTTATAATAAAACGCATGAAATGAGAGAAGTCAGGGATAGTACTTCTTAATCCAGCGCATGTTGACTGAACTCGGGGTTGAGGTTGTGCCGTGCAACCTTCGTATGCTGCAGTAGCCACTATCGAAGACTTCTGTGACTTCGAAGGGTCCTTCCCAATTGGCTGCGAACTTCGGGTCAGTCGCCTCTCGCATACAGTGGTCAGATGCGCGCAAGACCAAGTCTCCGACTGCGAAATCTCTTCGCTGGACCGTCTTATTGTAGGCGCGTGCGATTCTTTCCTGGTACCGCTTGTTGGTCCTTTTGGCTTGTTCCCGCTTTTCCTCCAGCAAAATCAAGTCATGATCGCGTTAATTTTCATAGAGTGCATGGAAGGCCAGCCTTGCCGAATTGACTCTAACTTCCGCAGGTACCACGGCCTCGGCTCCATAGCATAGTAGGAACGGTGAGGCCCCCGTGGGTGTTCGCGGAGAAGTTCGATAAGCCCATAGAGCTATGCTTAGAGAGTCAGCCCACTTCTTGTGGTCATCCGCGACCATCTTGCTCAAAATCCTTAACAGTGTTTTGTTGGTCGCTTCAGCTTGTCCGTTACCCTTCGGGTAATAAGGGGTAGAACATATCTGCCTGATGTTGTACTCCGCTAATTTCGCAGCTACCTGGCGATTAACAAAGGGAGTACCGTTATCTGAAAGAATGGTATTTGGAATTCCGAACCTGCATACGATGTTTTCCTGAATGAAGTTGACCACAACTAGCGCATTTGCCGTTTTCAGTGGCATCGCCTCCACCCACTTGGTGAATAGTTCGGTTGCAGTGAGAATAAAATGATTCCCGTGCGACGTTGGCCGGATGGGACCGATGAAATCCAGAGCCCATGTGTGAAATGGCCATGGCGTCCCTAATGCATGTAGATCCACGGCGGGAGCGTGCACTAGGTTCCCTTTGAATTGGCACTCCTGGCAGCGTCGTACTTTGGTGCGGCAATCAACTTCCATTGTGGGCCAGAAGTACCCGACCGAGAGGAGCTGTCTGCATAATTTCGCACCTCCTTGATGCTCTACCTGATGGGAAAGGTCCATGACTTCTTGTGCTTCTCTGCCGTCTAGACACCGCAGCAAGTTGCCTTCATGACCTCTTCGCCAAAGCTGGTTTTCTTGTACTATGTATCGGGCTGCCTTCCTTTTCAATTTCTCGGCCTCTTTTCTTGATTCGGGTAAGGTGCCTTGAGTGAGATAATCAAAGAGCGGCTTCCTCCAATCTGTGTCATCGTCGGTTAGGGCGATGAGTAGAGAATCTTTGATTAGTGCGCAACTCTCGCACTTCCCTTGTATCAGGGCCGCGGCTGTTGACATATTCGGCCAATGAATGCCATATCTCTGAGCCTTCCGGTAGATTGACACCTCGCTTTCTCCGCAAGCATGTTGGTGAATCTTTTCTAACAACCGTTGTCCCTCTCGTTCGGAGACGCATCGCATGAGTATTCCGCCAGGACCCTTGTAGTAAAGGGTGTTGTCATGTATGCAGTAGCCTCTTGTGAGTGCCCAGCTTTCACTGCTTGTGCCTTCCGCAATAGCCTGTAGGATTGCTTTCCTCCAGTCTGCGTCGTCCATGTGCTCGTCGTCGCACGCATCCTCTGTCAATGCCGACGATGTTCGCACTTCAATAGAGATTGTTGCAGGACATTTGTCAGTGCTGACCTTAGATCCCAAGGTTGCTAAAGCGTCTGCCTGCCTGTTTTCTGCTCGGGGCTTGTGCTCGTACTTCACATCGCAAAATTGCTGCATCAGCTTTTGTACTAGGGTGCGGTAAGACAGGAGGTTGATCTCCTTCAAACCATACTCGCCCGAGGCTTGCTTAACAATCAGCTTGGAATCTCCCATGACCGTTAAGTTGCTTACTTCCAAAGCTTTTGCCGCACGAAGCCCTGCGATGAGAGCCTCATATTCCGCTTCATTGTTTGTGACTGCGAAGTTGAGCTTTGCGGACATCTGTATGACTTCCCCGTCCGGCTTTGTCAAGACTATCCCAATGCCCCCGCCTTTCCTGGTTGACGAACCGTCGAAGTGGAGGGTCCAATAGGGCACGTCGATTGCGTATATTTCAGGGCCTTCGAGCTCTTCTTCGATCACTGGTTCGTGGCTATAGTCGGGGAACTGTGCTAACAGATCTGCTACCGCCTGCGACTTGATCGCTCGCGGTCTCACGCACGTGATATCATATTGAGAAATGGTCATGTACCATTTCGCCAGTCTCCCTCCAGGAGTAGTGTGAGTTAGCAGATATCGTATGGGGTCGCTCTTGGTAACCACAACCACTTTGTGTGATGCAAAATAGTGTTTCAACTTTTCTATCACAAAGAATAAGGCAAGGCAATGACGTTCGATGTCTGTGTACCTTGATTCAGCAGGCTGCACAATGCGAGAGATGTAGTAGATAGGCCTCTCTTGACCTTCATACTCCTGAGCCAAGAGCGCTCCTATAGATCTCCTCGTTGATGTTAGATATAGCAGAAGCGGCGATCCCAGTTGAGGTGCGATCATTATTTTTGAGGACGTCAGTAAATCCTTCAGCTTTTCGAATGCGGCCTCGTGCTCCGGAGCCCAGTTGTACGCGGCGTCCTTCTTCAGGAGAGCACTAAAACAGCAGGTGATTTCTGCGATTGCTGGGATGAATATCCGCAGGTATGACAGTTTTCCCAAGAATGTTTTCAAGGTACTTTGGTTATGGGGTGGCGTCATGCTGGTAATGGCTGACACTTTCGCAGGGTCAGGCTCGATCCCTTGGCGATGAACCACGCATCCCAAGAATTTCCCTGATGTTACCCCGAATGCGCACTTCATGGGGTTCATTTTCAATTGAAAACGTCTGCATCTATTGAACACCTTTCGTAGATCTGCAAGGTGGTCTGCTTCGTGCTTGGATTTGACGACTAGGTCATCCACATAGAATTCCACTTCTTTGTGCATCATGTCGTGAAACAGAGCCATCATGGCCCGCTGATAGGTTGCCCCTGCATTTTTGAGACCGAACGGCATCACTGTGTAATTGAACACTCCCACCGGAGTGATGAAAGCAGTTTTCCGCGCGTCTTCGGGATCCATCTTGATCTGATTGTACCCGCTAAAGCCGTCCATAAAACTGAACATGCGATGGCCCGCTGTTGAATCGATAAGCAAATCGATGTTGGGCAGTGGGAAATCGTCCTTCGGGCAGAAGCGATTGAGATCTCGGAAGTCCACGCAGATGCGGAGCTGTCCGTTCTTCTTCACTACCGGCACGATATTGGCCAGCCATGTGGGATGATGATTCGGCTCTATGAATTTGGCATCTAGGAGTTTGACAATCTCCTGTTTGATTTTCACGTTGAGCTCTGGCCTGAAGCTCCTTGTACTCTGCTTTACTGGTTTAGACCCCGGGATGATGTCTAAACGGTGCATGGTGATGCTTGTATCCAGACCTGGCATCTCATCATACTCCCATGCGAACACATCCTTGTATTCAGTTAGGAGTTGTAGCAGCCCTCGCTCCTCTTCGCTTGTGAGGTCCGCACTTAGAAAGACTGGCCTTTTCTTTTCCTCGTTCGGGCTGAGGAATACTTCCTTTAGCTCTTGCTTTTGTGGTCTTGGCCTGTCTTCCATGCATTCAGGTGCTTCTTTGAGTTTCTCGTCTGGAGCGCCCTGTGTTGGCTCTTCCGCTGGCGCAATTTGCTCAATTTGATTGATTTGCTCAGGGATATCCCCATGCCCGCGTGAGGACATCCCCGCGCACCTTCATATGCGATAGCATTTCTTCCCATTGGCGTAGAAGCTCTCTATCTCCTTGCCTTCGGGGTCGTGTTTTGCGATTCTCTTCAGAGTATACACATTCTTTCGATGATATGCGATACGTGGCGCCTCTTCGCGTGTAGGCGGCTTTTCCTTGGCATCTTCCCTTGTCACCATCACGCCCGCAGGCGACTGGTCCTTGATATCCTCCCAGAGAGGCTAAGGAGTAGGGTTGAATGGTCCGGGTGTTAGCTCATCCGCCATCTCAGTGAACCACACCGCCTCGCTGAGATGTGCTTCGTCCAAGTTGAACGGATTCGTCGAAGCCGGTATCTCGATTATTCTGTCGTTCCAGATAGCTTTCATAACCTGGTGAGCCGTCGAAGGGACTGCGTCGAAGCGATGAATCCAGGCTCGACCTATAATCATGTGGTACGTGGTGTTCGCGTCTATGACATAGAACTTTGCTGAGCACTTGATTTTGCCGATCTGAACGCCCAGGCGGATCCATCCGATCGTCATTCTAGAGTCGCTTCCGAATCCCATCAGCGGAGATGGACGCCTAACAACCTTGTGCTCGGGGATCCCTGCTAGCTTCAGTGTGTGGAGCGAAACGACGTTGACCGCTGCTCCTCCATCGACGAATGCTCGTTTGAACTCGACGCCGTTGATGATGGCGGTCACGTACAGAGGCCTCTGGTGGCTCGCATCCGTCTTCTTGTCGCTGGCAGAAAAGGTCATAATCTTTTCTGTAGAACGAGACGCCCTGATGACTTTCCCGTTGGAGACCACGAGGTCCTCCTCGTAGTCCTCCGCTATCCTCAAGATTGCTTTCGTCATATCTGTTCGGCACTTCTTAGAGAAGTTCATCTCGTCGAAGAATCTGCTGAAGCCATGCGACCCTTTCATGCGGTCGGCACGTTCATCCTCCGTGTCCATGCTATAGTCTTCGTCTTCATGGACCTCGGAAATGATGGGTAGACCATCCTCTGCGATTTCTTCCAAGTCTACTATCGAGATCATGGCGACCTCTTTGCCTTTCGAGCCTTGCTCCGTATGAGCAGGAAGCGGGTTGTTGCGCACGTCCTTCCTGTGGTCGCTGACGATTAACTCGCCGTTCTTCATCTTCTGGTCGAATGCGAACCTGAGCTTTTTACATTCCGCTGTGGGGTGCATGACCTTACCGTGGTACTCGCACCACTTAGGGTCCCTCACCATCTCTTTGGAGGGTGCCTTCTCGAGCGGTGGCAGGACGCCGTCATTGCGCCACTGTCTGCAGAGGTCGCTTGCTTCCTCTACTGAGCATGGCAGAGGTGGTACGTCGAAGTTTGCAACCTTCGCTTGCTTCTGGGGCGAAACTGTATTGACCTCAGCTTCACGTCCCCTCTTGTAACTAAATCTCCCGATCTTGTAAGTAGTGCCGCTCGAAGGTCGCTCCGGAGCGCTCTTCTTTTTCTGTCTCTCGACTATAGGCTCGATGTTTTTCGTGCATTCGATTAGCTTTGAAAACGTAGGTGTTTGCAAATTGATTAGCATACCTTTGTATTCATCTCGCATGCACTGCAGGCATATCTCTACGAGCCGGCTTTCGGGCATCGGATCTTTGCACTCCAAGGATTTCGCCCTGAATTTCTTGATGAAAGTGATTCCATCCTCCTCGCGCTTCTGATACATCCGCGAGAGATGAATCATCGTCACCTTTTCTTCCATCTGGAAGAACTTGGTATAGAACTTCTGGACCATATCATCCCAAGTCTTCACGGATCCGGCTTCCAATGTTCGGTACCATTTGTATGCTACGTTCCCTAGAGATTTTGGGAACTCTCGCAGCAGCAGTTTGGGATCAGCTCCGTACGGACCCATGACATCAATGAAACGCATAACATGCTCATGAGCGTTTCCGTTGACATCCTCGAACTTATCCCATTTGGGAGCCTTGTACCCCGCCGGGTTAGGCATGAGATAGATCTCCCGTGGAATGGGCGGATCGTTGTCTAACTTCGGGATAATGGTATCCGCGAATGACTGATGAGCCATAATAGTGTCCACGCGCTTCTGCAAAGACGTCATGCATTCTGGAATGCTCCCTCGGTAGCTGATGGAGGAGTTGCCGCAGGCGGGGGCGACACATACGCCGTCGGAGGGTTGGGAGCATACTGACTACCCGCATTCCCCCAGATCGCCGTCGGGGGAGGCAAAGGGTACTGCAGAGTCGGGTTAGACGCCAAAGCCGAGGGCTGAGGAGCGTGAGCAGCAAGAGGCAGCATCTGGGCCGTTGATCCCTGAACCGAAGGCAGCTGCGTAGTCGACGGTGGAGTCTGCAGATTAGGGTTGGGAGGTGCGGTTGACACTCCCAATCCTGGAGCGGTAGGGGCTCCTCCTCCTTGAGGGATAGCGGTGGCTGATGAAGGGTTTGGCGCAAGGGTGCCCAGAACGGCCAAGATTCGTTCTAATTGCGCAGATTGAGCCTTGAGTGCTTTCGCCTGACTTTGGACAGTGGCGTCCAAAGACTCTAACGTCGGTGTTTCGCCGGGGGTCGTTGGAGTACGGCGGGTCTCGTCTCCCGAGGGAGCTTCGGTGGAGGGCGATCTGTTGCTGACATCATCCTCCTGAGACATGGTTGCTTTTGTTGGTAAGTTCACGTCGGGTTCACCAAAATGTGCACAAGAGATTCCGGCGGGGAGACCTCCGTGTACACCGTATGTAGTGGATCAAGGATCGCACAGGAAGAGTGGAGTTGTGTGTAGGGAGAGAGTAAGTCAGTAGCAATGTCTGAGAGAGAGACAGAGGTTTGGCAGAGCTTCCGCGTAAGGCCAGTGTGTTCTCCTTTGTATGGAAAGGTTAATGATATATATACTGGAGAACATGACCGTTGTCGTGTGGTTAATGCGCCCATTAATGGCGGCTTAATTAGCTTAACCATAACGGCACGTTCGTCCGAGTATATAGGAACCGTTACAGCACGTGGTGCGCGAATACCGGAACCGTTACGAGGTTGACCGGGTTTGACCGGATTGACCGGGTTTAGGAAGCTCGTGCCATAGATCTCTCAAAACAGTTACTAAAGGTCGCATGCGGGATTGGCTCGCACGCGACAGGGATTACTCTAGCCTCCAAACCACTAAGTCCCTACAAGTCCCGTGCAGTGGTATGCGAGGGCTCTGTCTCGCAGCCCCCACATGGATCAGCTCGGCTGGTGATCCAGTGTGTGTGGAGCACAATATGGTGTGCTGGATGGTTGCCACGTGGCCAAGATCTGTCAGCTCAGAAAGCACTATCTACAATATGCAACAACCATGTCATCAATGTCGGCTGAGGTATGAAACAATATTTCTCAATCCAAAATTATACTCCATACCCAATTAGCTCATTATCTTCACCACTGTGATTGTTTCAAGGAACAACAAAGCGTGCTTGAGACCGTGAACACAAATAGTGGCACGAGAAGATTTTACTTCCTCCTTTCCCGGCGCACCAATGGGAATGGGTTTCCAATAAATGGTTGGATTGTACGCTACGTAGTTGAAGCTTGATGCACGCTTACATATAAAAATATAACCCCATTGACGAAATAAATAAGGTAATATGCCAATATCGTCTTGTATGTTCTTGTAATCAACGCTTTGTTATCAGTGGATGTCCACATAATATTGTAATTCAGTCTGCATAATACGAAGTCCCAACTACATTTCAAATAATTCAACGCTACCTCCATTAACCAGATACTGGTACAACATGTATAATGCAGCAGATACACCGAATGTATAAATAATGCCAGAATGCTTCTGGACGAGTACCACAACAACAGAACTGCCGATACCAATTAATTACGTCACTAATCCATAATTGCATATTCCGCAAGAAAATACGACAATCGCACTATTAAATCCTCATCTGCCGTCGCCTTCTATATCACCCTTTCAATAGTTTCATTGACACATGCTAATCCCCAGATGCTAACCAATTTCTGCTCGTCCTTAACCTCAATTTCAATGTCATTTCAAATTACGTGGATTCACCGTTAATCGGCATCACATACAATAGTTTTGCTAATATGGCCAAAAAGAAACACAAAAAAAAAACAAAATGATGACAACTTCAAGCCATATAAATATCATAAGCAAACCACTTACGCATCGTGCCAATAATCTACCATATGTACTTGCGATTTAATTTTCAACACTAACAGTTGATATACAACATACTGGGCAGCTTACCAATGTACTAAAAATTGTGTGCTAACATATGCATCGTTCCAGCATACTGGTTCTGCTGCTTCCAGTACTGGTATTGACATCTGGTACTCCTGATTCAGAGCTTAACACACAAGTTGCGGCCATGCAAAATTCTGATCTAACATGCAATACAAACACTTGGCATAGAATAATCTTCTGTCCAAACATTTGTCATCAACAACACACCACGTACTGATCACATGATTAATAACACAGCTACCATACCTGCATTCACTGCAAATCTCAGCAGTTTTGTAACATCCAAGATACCCCATTTGATTACAGAAAATATTCAATAAGCATTCAATTGTGTGCCGTTCACTGATTCACAATATGATTAGCAGAGTAAACAGTAGATAAGGCACTATATAAACAGTTCACTGGTGATGCCAAACAATTCCATAACCACACAGGAGAAATACAGCAATTTGCAATGCAGGTCAACAATATATCAGATGCAAGACGAACGGTGGTAAGACATTTGTTCCATTCACTCACACATTTACAATCGTGATACTTGCAACTAAAATACAATCTACTCATTCTTGTAACAGAGACTGTATGCTGAGACATGGTTACGAGTATCGATACGTGCAATACCGACAACTCAACAGCCGTGGTTCAATGCTTGCCTACATTGCAAACGTGAACGCATCTGTCAAACCTGTAGAAACTGTGGCAACGCTGATTGCAACACAATACCGTGGTTAGCTAAAAAAACCCGACATCCATTATATACAACGTTTTTTGCTACTGCACATCATATGCACTACATATAGCTACATCCACATATCCTATAACAGCAAAACAAGTACATGGACGCTAACAACAACTCGGACCTAACTGCAGTGGTCGCTTATATGTGGAGCTTCGAGATGAAACTGGAATTATGGATGCTACAATATTTGGACTCTCTGTGGAAACCTTTTTGGATACCACACTTGCTGCAATGTCAACAATGACTGAACAGGTATTATGATTGCCTAATCTACACAATCTCTAATACAGTGACACACACTGACTACAACCACATTGATTGATTTGTTTCCTTATCAGGAACAACAAAATCTCATAGCGTCAGCAAATGCAAAGAGCCCAACAACAAAATTCTACGTCCGCGTGATTAGATGCACACAAAACAGGAATCCTCGGTTAACAAGGTGGCTGGTTCGCCGTATCCAGAACACCTGATAAAAGGACATCATTTGAGCAATGCAACCCCATCATACTCCACCCACCAACAATCAAGGCATATAAAGCTGCAAATCATGTACCTGTTCTATTCCGCTTTGATGTTTCTACTGCTGTCATCTTGTATTTCTTAATTCCAAATTTTCATTGCTGCACTAACATGCTTCCTACTGTAATCCTTCGTTAAACCCTTCTGCAAATATCTACGTACTGCACTACACATTTTATCTTTAATTGCAAAGTCAATTATGTAGCGGAATAGCAAATTAATAGAAAACACGTGCTAAGACGAACAAAAATCCAACCCTTGACTTCAACGGCCATGTCTATGGCCAGCTACAAGATGAAACTGAAATCATGGATGCCATAATATTTCGGCTACCTATTGAAATTGTCTTAGAGCACACTCTTGTGACAATGCGAACAATGACTGAACATATACTACTACGGGGGAAAATTCTGAATTTGGTAGTTTTTTATTACAGTTTCTTCATATGATGCGAAAACACGATCTTATCCACACATCTTAGACTAAATTCTTGCTACTTCAATCTAAAAACTATTTTTTTCAAACCAAGTTAAAGTGACACAACTATGTGTAAAAGGTTAAACCATGACATTCGAGAAGAAACAGAGATAGTACAAGTTATACTATTAAAGGAGATGGTGGCATTCAACTCAAATGAAAAGAGTGAAGGTGAACGTGAGAGGTTAGCCTCATAAAACATATATATATATATATATATATATATATACAAAAAAGGTACTACTGGTACTATGAATTTGTTGAACACACACGTGTCAATTTCAGCAAAAGATAAGATCTTTCTAAATTCCGTTGACTCACAATCTTTTTAGAAGAAAGTGGAGAATCAAGTTCATGGCTATGATTTTTCTCTAATATACTAAAAACAATTAACATCATTATTTAGATAGTGAATTCCATGTCAACTGGTCAAGCCTAAAAAAGAACCTTTGTCAGTACCTAAAAAAGAACAACTTCTGGTCATAATAGCCAAACATTTTTTTTTCCAGTCCATATCGAGTTTCCTGTGGTCAGTGGACACCGCTACACTTTCATCTTATGCAGATGGTTGCTTCCAACAATTATTCGATGTATGCCTATTAAAGAAAGCGAATGGATTCTTCTGTTTCATTTTCTTGCCACACATCTGCATAATATTTACAGTATTATTCCGATCAAATAGTATGAACACACGATGCTAATTCGTTGCTTTGTCGCTCATTGTTTGCTAAATATAATATCTGTGTCAATCCATGAATAACATAGTCTAATATATCATTCTAAACGAGTATTAAATTATGAAAAAAGCAAAAGCTGCATTGATATGCGAAATATAGACCAAGATGACATCAATTCATAACTCCATTACAAAGTAAACATCACCAAGCTCAACATTACTGCTCATAAGGCATACTAGAATTCACCATAACATAACACACAAAGAACTCTATACTCTCGGTTTCTTTTTGCACGACTCTTGAACATCTTCCTCGGTGTTCTTTCTCTTGCCACCCTTCTCTGATGTCGCATTCAGTGGAAGAATTGATTTCTTCATCTGCGAGTCTTCGCTACCTTTGGCTGTCACTTTTTCCTTCTTCTTCCTACTTGAACTGGAAGAACGAGAGTCAGAACCCTTCAGCTTCAGCGGATATGAAGAGGCCGTGTCAATTCTCCAGAAGTCAACTTCTTCCTCCGTGTCTGAGTACTGTAGTGTCCGAGCCCTTCCCGACGACATAACCATGTTCAGTCCAACTCTCCCACTCAGACTCGCCCTCTGTGAATTCTTCCTCGCTCTGATATTTCTTGCTTTTCCTCATCTTCTTCTTGCTCTTCTTCTTAGCAGTCTTCCTCCATTTGTCATCAGTATTTTCCTTAGCAGAATCCATTGCATCACAGTATGTTGTCAATTAGGCCAACTGCTTGTGCTTTTATACCACAAGTAAGGAAGGAAGTCAAAAGACCATAGCAAGTGGTCATGACCTTTGATTAAACAGCTTAACATGATTACTCAGACAGACACCTCTTCAATAAATGTAATCTGCAATACAGGCTTCAATACACATCAAGCAATGCATCTACATTATGAAACCTAAAGCAGAAGCAGAGATATAATGACTGATTGGGGAAGATAATAGGCGTAGACAATGGAATAGGTTATGCATGAATTGGTAATATATAGCATCTGTTCATGTCATCATTCTATTAAACTGATTGACATGCATATTCAAACAAACACATCTCCAATAAATGCAATCTGCAAGACAAGTCAATCAAGCACCATATACTGCAAAACCTACTTAACTTAAGAAAACATCAATACACATCAAGCAATGCATCTACATAATGAAACCTAGAGCAGAAGGAAACTAATAATGGCTGATTGGGGAAGATAATAGGCGTTGACATGAACTGGTAATACATAGCATCTGTCCATGTTATTTTAATAAACTGATTGACATGCATATTCAAACAAACACATCTCCAATAAATGCAATCTGCAGGACAGGTGAATCAAGCACAAGATTCTTCAAATCTCACTCAATCTACTGAAGAAATCTTCAATTTACATCAAACAATGCATCTAAATGATGAAACCCAAATCAGAAGGAGATAAATGTTGGGTGGTTGGGAAAGGTGGCAAGCGTTGACCTTGGATAGGGTTAATAAGTTATAAGCATCACGGATTCCTAACTTCTTTGTTTTCAAAGCGATGGTAAAGTTTGTCAATCTTTCTTATTATCAGGCTGTAACTACATAATACATGTGTTTTGCATCCAAGATTGCTTGCTGTCACTGCACATCAAGCAAGGAATTAGGGTTTCATGATGTCATTGTAAAACATATTACTCGATATATGTTGCCAAAATAACACAAGTATGAATTGCAATAATAGTCAGACAATTATCAATTTCGGAGCAAGAAGAAAATACCCTATTCAAAGGCACGTGCAACCAATATCTATATAGCCAATTTAAATTGCCATCAATAACACGCATGTCTACGACTCCTGTACTACCTGACTATGATGCTGAAATACCCTATGTCTACTATCTCGTTCTTCCAATCTCGTGTATATGCAATTTACTATCTACGAATTTTATTACCTTAAATACATTTAAAAAAAAAGACAATTGCCATCAGCGAATCCAATTACTACAAATGTGATGCACCCACAGATGTATCATGCGACTATAGTGTTGTTGTAAAACATCGTACTCAAAATATGCTACCAAAATTACATAAATATCGATTGCAATGACAGTGAGACGATAACAAAGTTCAGAGCAGAAAAACAACGCCCGATAAAATAACATCCAAATGCGGTACATAATAATCCTGCAGTTGCAAATGTATATCTCCGCCCATCGGACAAGCAAACATGCCAAGGCTACACCGCAACGCGCGCGGAGTGGAACCTAGTAGTACCTAAGAAAACTTAGGGTAATACCTCGATAACCACTTGTTGTACATAGAGTGTACTAAAGTCTTCATATTCGACTTGGTGCTAATTACCCATTTACTTCTACCGAGTATTCTAGTTGACCTCAATCAACCATTTAAATCCATAACTCTTCTTAGTCCAAGTTTGTTACTCCAATGAAAAATGTGGATTCACTGAAATTTAACCAAATAATTTGAAACACTAACATCACGCCTATATTGAGACAAATCCCCAAATGTAAAGTTGTAATATGCCTCCAATTTCCTACACTAATGCTTTTCTTAACATTCTCTGATAGTATCATATGCATAAAGTTCGTATCACACACTAAACCAAATGATGTGAAGTTGAAGAATGTACAACTTTTCCCTTAAGCCCAACAAAACGTTAGAACTTTAGAATGACATATGCTAAAATATACACCCCTTAGAGGCAATTCGTAGCGAAACACATTCTGCAATCATGAGCAATAGTATTGCTACGACACTCCAAGTATGCGATAGTTAAATATAAGAAGCTTCCATAATTTCCCATAAAATAATATCTCCCGAGCAATCGTCTTAAAATATGAGGCTCCATATCTAAATTTATAGGCTCTAAACATAAATTTCAAAATCTGATTCAGAACTCCATTTCGACACTAAATGTGTAACTTCATAATAAACCTGCTTAGATCTGTCGTAGGGTGCGTCCAAATATTATAAGCGACCATCAATGAACGAGCAGTACTTCTTTCATAGTTTACCTACCATTTCTCCCAAGTGAATCCTGAAAGTGTGTAATGTAGACTAAATGCAGGATCTAAATACTCTAGAGGGGGGGGGGGTTGAATAGAGTATAGAAACTTTTTTCAAAACTCAAAGTTTAAAAGAATAACTTTGTGTGAAACTCAAATCTTCAAGGCCTTGAGATTTTAGTAAACTGTCTGAAACTTTCAAAGGCAAAATAGAAAGCTTCAAGGCCTTGAACTGTAAACAATTCTAAACAGCTTTTGAACCCTAGTTTGATTTGAGTTGTGTGCAGTAGATAGTAATCAAACTGTAAAGTAAAGAACACAAAGTAATTTACATAGTTCAGTCCCAATGGACCTACTCTCTGCCTGATGGATCTAATCCCACCAGGATTGGGCAAACAGTTCTTATTACTCACACAGAAACAGCCCTAGATCTTCAAGCCTAAGTGATTTCCCTTACACCTATACAGCTTGTGGTTTCAAACCTATCTAGTTCCAGCTACTAACTGTTGAGCTAACAAGAACCTCTTGTTGTTCACTTGAACAACCAACCACTAGGTTAAATGAGGTTTAAGATAATCTAAAGATACACAGATTAAAGTACAAGTGAAGAACACAGTAGAAAAGATAAGTTGTTGAAGTCTGGATGAGTTCTTCTGGAAAAACTTAATTGATTTGATCTTCCGGAATCTGGATTGAAGCTTGAATGTTTGTGTGTCTGAATGAATGATTTCCCACGAACTTGTCACACCTTTCTGAGTATTCTGCAAGTCCCTCTATCTTCAAAATTCAAACCAGTCTCTTTTATCCACAGCTGCAACTGATTGAGAGATTTCAGGATCTCAGTTCCTACAAATCCTCTTTATGTTTTCAACTGAAATTCAAACAACTGTAAGTGGATATCCGTTGGAGTTTGTTGAGATTGCTCCTGCACGTTTAACAGCCCTGCAACAGCATTGAAACACAGCAACAACAAAATCCAGAAAGATAACAGTGCTATGACTGTTTGGTAATCCAGTTTCTGATAAAACTGGTTAACAGATTAGAACAATAACCTGTATAACTTCTAATACATATAAATCATGAAAAACAAGTTTAAGACACTTCGAAGTGATTAAATAATAACAATACTAAGAATCAAAACCTGCAAGAAAGAATCAACTTAGTTCTTAAAAAACTGTCAGCAGCTCAAGGCACATCTCAAGGCCTTGGAGCTCTGAACCTTTTTCACAGATATTCAAAGGTAAACCCAAATAACTTTGATTCTTCCTGTTCTGATCATCTGCAATTGTGTTAGATATATAAATAGTGTAATCCATAAGTATATGCAGTAAATCCATGATCTGTATAATCAGATATCCAATCTGCAACACAGAACTGTTAAAACATATAGCAGAATAGAATAACTCTCAAGGATTTGAAGTTCTGTCAATATCTCAAGGCCTTGGAGTATCTGAAATGCTTTGCTGCTTATGTCTTTGTCTTTGTCTTTCATCACTCAAAACAATTACCAACCAAAAAGCATTCAAGGGTCTTTGAATCAACAAATCCTATAATTCCGAAAGTAATACGTAACCGAATAGACATCCCAATCATCAAGCAACATTAGAGTAACCACAATAAAAGTTACGCCTCAAATAGTTATATATCACCAGTACCCTCAAACAACGAAGGATTCTAGCATAACCCTCAGAATACAAATTATGAAGAGGTAGACTTCAATAAGTCATTAACACATCATAATCCCTTTAATCACCAAGGTTGTAAAATTGTGTATGAAACGAGTTAAAATTCAACGGGTTGACTTCATAGTTTCTCGGGTGAGGGTGGGTGAGACCTTTCCTCGAATATATTTCTTTGATCATCAGAAAAGACTCCCAAAATAAAATTATTCTCGGCCACTGACTCTAAATTAATATCTCCATCGGTACCTCAAATATATCATCAAAGTCTTCACAGATCAAGTTAATGAAGCTAGAGTTCACCAGTCAAATATTCCAACATTTCCGTTACGTCTCTTTAACCCAAAGTCTCCAACGGTCAAAATCTAATACTTCTCCCCCAGAGTTGTCACAAGAGTCATGTATTCCTACAACCTTATTATTGAATGAAAAAGTACTCCATGTGGCTATTGCTGTAATACCCCGATATTTTTAGGGGGTATTTTCGGGAGTTTAACGAACTTTCCGGGCCACTATTTGAGATTCATAAAAGTATTTTTCTTTACTAAATAGTTTTGTTTTCACATTATTATTATCATCCTCTTCCCTTCCTTTTCAACAGAGAAAGATTTCTCTGGAATTTCACCGGCGACCACCATGAAAAACACCAAACTTGACCCCCTTGTTGCGATTTTCGCCCAACTCACGCCAATCTAGCCGGATATCTCATCCTTGCAATCAATTTCGCCATTCCCCATTACCAAATCGAATCCGGAAATTTCAATTGGGATTCATCAAACATGACCCAATGGCATAGCTCTCTCTCTCTCATTCTCTCTCTCTCTCGTCACACTCTCTCTCACGCTCCCTCTCCCCCCCTCTCTCTCTCTATGCTCTGAATTTTCCGGAGAAGACCCCGCCGGCGACGCCGCCGAACCAGTCCGACCCAACGCCCGACGACGACGCCGAACCAGCCCGGCCTCTGTGTCGCCAACGCCGCCGTCCCCCTCTACTCCGTAGCCGACCGCTCCTGCTGCCGTCGCCTCTCCCTCTCCGTTCGTATCCCGGCAAACCAGCAACACCGGAGCATCGAGGCTCTTCAAATCGCCGGAGCTCTTCCCCTCTTTTGCTTCTCCAATCGGTAAATCGCAAATCTCATCTTCATTTCAGTTGTTATACATGTTTTCCAAATCATCTCTATCTCTTTTTAATCTTCCAAATCATCTCTATCTCCAATCGAGGCTCTTTATGTTTTCAACTGAAATTCAAACAACTCTAAGTGGATATCCGTTGGAGTTTGTTGAGATTGCTCCTGCACGTTTAACAGCCCTGCAACAGCATTGAAACACAGCAACAACAAAATCCAGAAAGATAACAGTGCTATGACTGTTTGGTAATCCAGTTTCTGATAAAACTGGTTAACAGATTAGAACAATAACCTGTATAACTTCTAATATATATAAATCATGAAAAACAAGTTTAAGACACTTAGAAGTGATTACATAATCACAATACTAAGAATCACAACCTGCAAGAAAGAATCAACTTAGTTTTGTAAAAACTGTCAGCAGCTCAAGGCACATCTCAAGGCCTTGGAGCTCTGAACCTTCTTCACAGATATTCAAAGTTAAACCCACATAAATTTGATTCTTCATGTTCTGATCATCTGAAATTGTGTTAGATATATAAATAGTGTAATCCATAAGTATATGCAGTAAATCCCTGATCTGTATAATCAGATATCCAATCTGCAACACAGAATTGTTAGAACATATAGCAGAATAGAATAACTCTCAAGGCTTTGAAGTTCTGTCAATATCTCAAGGCCTTGGAGTATCTGAAATGCTTTGTTGCTTATGTCTTTGTCTTTGTCTTTCATCACTCAAAACAATTACCAACCAAAACACATTCAAGGGTCTTTGAATCAACAATCTCCCCCTTGATGAAAGACAAAACCTACAGTCTTGTATAGATTTTCCTGCCACTCATATTCAAAATTAGATAGCCACAAAATGCGGATACAATATACAATACATATTACCACAGAAATATAAACACAACTGATTATTAAACCAGATACAATATACAATACATATTACCACATAAATATAAACACAACTGATTATTAAACCACAAAACAACTAAATATTATTATTCAAATACTGCAAACACAGAACCACATAAATTCTCCCCCTTTTTGACTTTCATCAAATAAGGATGAAGAAATGTTGGATCATTACTCAGAGTCTAAAAAAAACTTAAAACAAAATTTTAGCTAAAAATTCAAGGCCTTGAGAACAGAAAAGAAGAGAAAGAGATAGAGGGTCAAGGCTTTGGCAATCTTTGATCTTCACTTCTTCTTTGATGTTTGGCCTTTCTCTGAGCCTTCTCCAACTTCTTCTTCACTTGCAGCATCTTCAGCAGACTGATTACCTTCTTGTTCAGCTTCCACTTCTGCAACAACCTCTTGAATTATCTCATCCACTTTCTTCTTAGCCTGTACTGAATCTACCTTTGTAGCTGCATCAACACCTGTGTCTTCACCAGCATCTTCTTCATCAGTTTGTTCATACAAATCTTTTGAAGTAAGCACCACTGGAATTGGCTTCTTCTTCTTCTTCAGAAAATCTCCCAGCCTTTCATCTGAATCCACACTGGTGTCATGACTAGTATCAGAAGGTATCTTCTCCAGATTCAAACCCTTGATGACAACATCCAGCTTCCCATTCATAACATTCATCAAGCCCTTGAACTGGTTGAATTCAGTTGACAGATCAAATAACCTTTGTCTGAGATCTTCAATCTCAACCTGCTGATCTTCCAACTTCTCAACCAACAAAGAGTAATCCTCATTGGCTTGTCCTTTCCCAGATGTAGTCCCCTTAGGCTTCACAAACTCCTTCTCAGCAAGTTCTTCCTTTGACAAATCTGAATAAAACTTTCAATGTCCTTTCCCAGTCTGAACTACTCCAATCCTCTGAAGTGCAGTCTCATCTATCAACCCAAAACCTCCAGTAATCTTTTCCTCCCCTTTCATAGGTACATCAAAATATTCAAAGAAAAGAGGTAACGGGTTGGCATATGGAAGAGGATGGTTTCTAGTCCTGGTTGCACAATAAATCATATGCTCCATAAGAACTGTTGGCAAGTTGTGCACATGAGATTCCGGCGGGGAGATCTCCGTGTACACCGTAAGTAGAGGGTCAGAGATGGCACAGGAAGAGTTGGGTTGTGTGTAGGGAGAGAGTAAGGCAGTAGTAATGTCTGAGAGAGAGACAAAGGTTTGGCAGAGCTTCCGCGTATGGCTAGTGTGTCCTCCTTTGTATGGAAAGGTTAATGTCCTATATATAGCAGAGAACGTGACCGTTGCAGTGTGGTTAATGCGCCCATTAATGGCGGCTTAATTAGCTTAACCACAACGGCACGTTCGTCCGAGTATATAGGGACCGTTACAGCACGTTGTGCGCGAATACCGGAACCGTTACGAGGTTGACCGGGTTTGACCGGATTGACCGGGTTTACTCTAGCCTCCAAACCACTAAGTCCCTACAAGTCCCGTGCAGTGGTATGCGAGGGCTCTGTCTCGCAGCCCCCACATGGATCAGCGCGGCTGGTGATCCAGTGTGTGTGGAGCACAATATGGTGTGCTGGATGGATGCCACGTGGCCAAGATCTGTCAGCTCAGAAAGCACTATCTACATTAGCCCCCTTTCTGCGCGTGAAGACTCATAGCTGTATAGACTTCCATGCGCGGAAACCAACATGCGCGTGGCCGCCACGCACCAATTCAAACACGAGTAAATTCAGCCCCCGTGCGTGCCATTATGACTTAAAACCCCTAGAGTCGTGCCGTCTGGCCTTTAGGGTTTTAGGCGTGACGTCAGCTTGTCCTGTGATTGCGCGATTCGACGGTGACGGTTGCGATTCGACTACTGAAAGGACGCAACCCTTCATTATTTTTGGATAAATACTTTGTACTCTCCATTGTTGCAAAGCATCACTTCTTTCTCTTAAAGTGAATGATACCCGAAAGTCTTCGAGAGGAGATTCAGATAATCAATCACCAGTTCAGAACTGCAAATCGTCTTCTTCAACTGTGTGTATCCAAGCAGACTTCACGGAAACAAGGTTGGCCTTGTTCAATTTCGATTTAAAGTACTAGTATATGCTTCAATCTGCGTTGGATCTGTAAACCCATGACATATAATCTGTTGAAACTTGTGAAGAAGCTTCAATCTTTGGACCCAATTTTGGCTTAATCCTTCGATGATAAGGATCTTGGATGTAGGGTTTTTGGAATCTCTGATAATGCAAACAATTCCAATCCCTAATTTCTGAAATTGATACCAGAAACTGTTCATCTTTCTTCCCATAGATCTTGAATCTCGAAATTCAAACTGAAGTGTTGCATATTTCTCCCCCCTTTTTTCTTGCTCTTCCGCAGGAATGGCCAAGACAAAAGGAACTATACCCACCAAGGAGGACGAAGAGATACCTGATCTTCCGCAAGCTTTATGGCGAAAAGCCCCCTATTTGGGTGGCAAGGCTTCTACCACGCGAGGGTTAAGGCAAAGAAACTGCCTGCTTCTGTCCCCAATGAGGGATTGCTAACATTGACTCCTCCAGTTAACTCAGCCTTGCTCGAGTTGATTGGCTCCGAGGACGTGGTTCGATTGGGAATCGAAAATGGGTACTTCCCCTATGCTGCGATTTCCACGCAAGCTTTTGTCCAGAAATTGGACTATATGGATGAGTGGATTGACCATGTGTTGACCGATCATGCTGCGACTCTGAACGAGGCCGGCGTATACTTCGCCGTTCGTGCTATGAAGGGTGCTGCCGTGAAGCTGGACCAGTCCATGCTTCTAAATCTTCTTTCCCGCTACTCGCCTGCGACTCACACTTTTCACTTTGCTGAGTTCGAGGCCGCCCCCACACTCGAGGACGTGCACATGCTGTACGATCTGTCTCCCATGGGTGAGGTAGACCCTTTGAGTCCCTTGAGGACGGATGCGGAGATCGATTTGTACACGCAGATGGAGGAGTGCCTATCAGAGGTAAAGAAAATCTCCACCCGGTGGACCACTACCAAAGCCCTTCCTAACTGGCAATTGGTTGATACGTCTGCGAAGAATACTTGGAACAAATGGGTGCAGTACTTCTTCCGTGACTACGCGAACAGCAGCATTACCAAGAAGCTTCTGAGTCAGGACCCAGAGGCCAAGAATTATGTGGAGGGTAAAGGCTATCACTTGACCCTTTGTGCTTTCCTCTGTGCCTGGCTGTCGAGGTACTTAATCGATGGTCACCCGCATGATGGGGTCTTCTATCACGTTCTGCCGCTTGCTGTGAAGCTGGCGCTTGGCCAGAGAGTCACACTCGGACCCTTGGTTTTGGGCACGCTGTACTATAGACTGGATCAGCTAGTTGTGGCCATGAAAGAGTCGCGTGGCCGCCTCGACATACTGACCTTCGTCAACATTGCCTTCTTGACGATGTGGGTCTTTGAGCGATGGCCGTCCTATGCCCCAACTGCTTCTAAGCCCAACAAGTGGTGTCCCCCAGGTGAGGTGGAGGAGCGTAACAGTGGCAGAGCTGCGAGGTGGTTCGGAGCGAACAATACCAAGTGCGTTTGGAGTCTGATATGCGACAGCCGGCGAGAGTTCGTTGCCAGACCCTATGCCGTGCGTATTGAGAACGTGCGATGGTTTCCAAAGCTTTACCCTTCTAAGGGCGTTGTCTTCTCAGAAGGGCTCCTCTTTGAAGAGGGATCGCATTTCCATGAACGCTATCACAAATTCTTTTGCTGGTGCCTGCGAGGTTCCCTTCCTGCTCTCGCAGAGCATATTCGTGAGCTCAGGGTGGCGAACCGTTGCGTTCATCCCCGTCTACAAGGAGCCCTTGCCCTTTGGAGCTTCTGCTTGCCTGTTGAACGCCGGAACCGGTGGTTCCTCAAGCACATCTCATGGGGTGTTGATCAGACAAGGGCCTTGTCAAATGCTGGGATCTTGAACGTATGGCTTCATGTGGCTCTTGTAGGACGTTCATTTTATAGCAAGACCCTACTTGCGACAGATCTCCGGCCACAAATCTCGAATAGCCGGTGCTAGGACCGTTAGGTTCATCCTTTCTCAGTTAGGATTCCCGCGATGTGTAACTTCTCTCTTGTAAGTTACTTTTTGAATGCATTGTAAGCCATGTTGGCTGCGTAGTTAGATTTGAGCTTTTTCGCTTGTAAGCTGTTATCTAGACAGATAAATTGTAAGTCCTTTTGACTCATAATAACAAATTGCTTTTGTATTATCTGCTGTCTTGTTACAACAAGATACAATTTCGCATGCTTATCGGCACATTTCGCCTTTTGTAGTGCTATATGCACACTTCGTATCTGCTATCTGTTGTATAGATTCGCAGATATGTTCTTAGATCATTCGAGATCATGTTCGCACAGCTTTGCTATCTTGGCAGATAGGCTTGTGATTTTGCCCCGGATTAAAATGCAAGCGCTATCACATCAGATATACCTTTGTAGATCACTTAAGATCATTTTTCATAATGTTGTTATCACAACAGATAGAATTAAGAACGATTTTCAAATCGCATTTGTATAGCGTTGCCATCGCGGCAGATAGGCTTGAGAGATCCTTTATGATCGCGTTCGCATGTATTTCTATCATGGCAGATAGGCTTAGAAGATCAATTTTAAGATCATTTTCCGCATGAGCTGCTATCGTGGCAGATAGGCTTAGAATATCTATAAAGATCATTTTTCGCATGAGCTGCTATCGTGACAGATAGGCTTAGAAGATCAATTAAGATCGCATTTGCATAGGCTGCTATCGTGACAGATAGGCTTAGAATATCAATTAAGATCGTGCATAGGCTGCTATCGTATCAGATAGGCTTAGAAGATCAATTAAGATCGCATTTGCATAGGCTGCTATCGTGGCAGATAGGCTTAGAAGATCATTTAAGATCGCATTTGCACAGGTTGCTATCGTGACAGATAGGCTTAGAAGACCAATTAAGATCGCATTTGCATAGGCTGCTATCGTGACAGATAGGCTTAGAAGATCATTTAAGATCGCATTTGCATAGGCTGCTATCGTGGCAGATAGGCTTAGAAGATCATTTAAGATCGCATTTGCACAGGTTGCTATCGTGACAGATAGGCTTAGAAGATCATTTGAGATCACACTCGAATAAGTTGCTATCGCGGCGGATAGCCTATTGCTAACAGTGATAACAAACTAAATGAAGCAATATAAACAGCTAGAAGTATGAAGTTCTTCTCATTCGGGAGAAGCCTTTTATTATAGTACTCTCATATGGGAGAGATGAGCTTACATTTCTCTCATATGGGAGAGAAGATTGTGCGCATCATAGCTATACAGGGCATAAGGCAACATTGTAATAAAACGCATAAAATGAGAGAAGTCAAGGATAGTACTTCTTAATCCAGCGCATGTTGACTGAGCTTGGGGTTGAGGTCGTTCCGTGCAACCTCCGTTTGCTGCAGTAGCCACTGTCAAAGACTTCTGTGACTTCAAAAGGCCCTTCCCAATTGGCTGCGAACTTTGGGTGAGCCGCTTCTCGCATGCAATGGTCAGATGCGCGCAGGACCAAATCTCCGACTGCGAAATCTCTTCGCTGGACCGTCTTATTGTAAGCACAAGCGATCCTTTCTTGATATCGCTTGTTGGTCCTTTTAGCTTGCTCTCGCTTTTCCTCCAGCAAGACTAAGTCATGATCGCGTTGATTGTCGTATAATGCGTGGAAGGCCAACCGTGCCGAATTAACTCTTACCTCCGCAGGTACCACAGCTTCAGCTCCATAGCATAGGAGGAATGGTGATACCCCCGTGGGTGTCCTCGGAGAAGTCTGGTAAGCCCACAGGGCTATGCTTAGGGAGTCAGCCCACTTCTTGTGGTCATCTGCGACCATCTTGCTCAAGATCCTGAGCAGCGTCTTGTTGGTCGCTTCTGCTTGAGCATTCCCCTTCGGGTAGTAGGGAGTGGAGCATATCTGCCTGATGTTGTATTCTGCTAGCTTCGCAGCCACCTGGCGATTAACAAAGGGAGTACCATTATCTGAAAGGATGGTGTTGGGTATTCCAAACCTGCATATGATGTTTTCTTGGATGAAGTTGACCACAGCTAGCGCATTTGCCGTCTTCAGTGGTATCGCCTCCACCCATTTGGTGAACAGCTCAGTTGCGGTGAGAATGAAATGATTCCCATGCGAAGTTGGTCGGATGGGACCAATGAAGTCTAGAGTCCATGTGTGAAATGGCCATGGCGTTTCCGTTGACATCCTCGAACTTGTCCCATTTAGGAGCCTTATACCCCACCGGGTTAGGCATGAGATAGATCTCCCGCGGGATGGGTGGATCGTTGTCAAGCTTCGGGATGATGGTATCCGCGAATGATTGGTGAGCCAGAATAGTGTCCATGCGCTTCTGCAGAGACGTCATACATTCTGGAATGCTTCCCTCGGTAACAGGAGGAGGGGTTGCCGCAGGCGGAGGCGACACATATGCCGCCGGAGGATTGGGGACATATTGGCTGTTCGCATTGCCCCAGATCGCCGTTGGCGGAGGCAAGGGATACTGCGAAGCCGGGTTAGATGCCAAAGCCGGAGGCTGAGGAGTATGAGCAGTGAGAGGCAACATCTGAGCTGTTGACCCCTGAATTAAAGGCAGCTGCGTAGTCGCCAGTGGAGTCTGCAGATTAGGGTTGGGAGGTGTGGTTGACACTCCCAGTCCTGGAGCAGTAGGGGCTCCTCCTCCTTGAGAGACGGCGGTGGCTGGTGAAGGGTTTGGCGCAAGGGTGCCCAGAACGGCCAGGATCCGTTCTAGCTGCGCAGACTGGGCTTTGAGAGATTTTGCCTGACCTTGGACGGTGGCGTCCAAGGATTCTAGCGTCGGTGCCTCGCCGGGGGTCGTAGGAGTACGGCGGGTCTCCTCTCCCGAGGCAGCTTCGGTGGAAGGCGATCTGTTGCTGATATCATCCTCCTGAGACATGGTTGCTTTTTTTGGTAAGTTCACGTCGGGTTCACCAAAATGTGCACAAGAGATTCCGGCTGGGAGACCTCCGTGTACACCGTATGTATAGGATCAGAGATGGCACAGGAAGAGTTGGGTTGTGTGTAGGGAGAGAGTAAGGCAGTAGTAATGTCTGAGAGAGAGACAAAGGTTTGGCAGAGCTTCCGCGTATGGCTAGTGTGTCCTCCTTTGTATGGAAAGGTTAACGTCCTATATATAGCAGAGAACGTGACCGTTGCAGTGTGGTTAATGCGCCCATTAATGGCGGCTTAATTAGCTTAACCACAACGACACGTTTGTCCGAGTATATAGGGACCGTTACAGCACGTTGTGCGCGAATACCGGAATCGTTACGAGGTTGACCGGGTTTGACTGGATTGACCGGGTTTATGGAGCTCGTGCCATAAATCTCTCAAAGCAGTTACTAAAGGTCGCGTGCGGGCTTGGCTCGCACGCGACAGGGCTTACTCTAGCCTCCAAACCACTAAGTCCCTACAAGTCCCGTGCAGTGGTATGCGAGGGCTCTGTCTCGCAGCCCCCACATGGATCAGCGCGGCTGGTGATCCAGTGTGTGTGGAGCACAATATGGTGTGCTGGATGGATGCCACGTGGCCAAGATCTGTCAGCTCAGAAAGCACTATCTACACAAGTCTATCTCAAACCCTTGAGATATCAGATACATCAAAATCAGAACCTTATCAGTCACTAACTCCCTTGAGTTCTCCCTAGGAACTACACTCCTCATCAGAATTGTAAACAAGATTTTGGCTTCACAGTAGAGTGTGTCAACTGCTTTGGACCAGAGGGTACACCTTCAATAAAAAAACATCTCCTTTGCCTTATCCAGACATTCCTTCCTATCAGGGGTAATCTCCAACATTGTATTTCCTAGGAATGCCCAAGACTTTGGCAAAAGTCCTATGATCTAACTCAAATCCACACCAGCCACTTTTGAAGTTAACACCATTTTATCATCACCTTCAGAAACCAAATTCAGATAAAAAATCCTAGTTCAAATTCCAATTTATCCAATAATTCTTCAGAAATCATACTACAAAAAGCTACCTTAGATGAAGCATACCCTTGCATCCATACAGTTCTAACCTCAGAACTAACAAACCAGTCTGTAGGAAGTACATTCTTACCTTGATATCCTTTCTTAGTTGCAGCAGCAACTTGCTTAACCCTACTTTTCTTCTCTGAGGGTTTGGTCTTTTCTTGTCCACCTTCAGATGGTTTCTTCTGGCTCTCTTGAGTTGATTTCCCCTTTTCCTCTTCACCAGTCTTTTTCTTTTCTCCCCCTTTCTTCTTCTCTGACCTAGGTTGATCACCACCCTGTGTCTCTTGTTGTGGATCAATTCTTGAGCCTTCATCTCCCTTCTATGTTCTGGATTTATTTACAGGAGGAGTATCCTCATGCAAGCTCTGAGTGTTTTCTGAATCTGAATCAGAAATCACTATCTTCTCCTTCTTATTTGCTCTCTTCTTGGATCTGCCAGAGGGCTTTCCCTGTTGCTGAATTCTGGCTGATTTGCGCTCCATTTTGGGGTTTAGGGTTTTGAGAAGAGAATGTGATTGAGAGAAACTGAGAGAGAGAGAGTAGAGTCGTAGAGAATTGAGAGAGAATGAGAGGAAAAAGCCCTGACTTTCAGCTTAAGTAGGTTGAAAAGGATGAGTCATAAAAGGATTCTGTTATATCAACATGCAAAATAGGATCTTGAAAAATATTTTTTGGGATATTTTAGAAAATTCTATGAGTAATTCAAATATTTTACAGTTATCTAAAAATATAAGATATAATATTTGATGATCCATTTTAAAAAAAAATAACAGATATTATCAAGACCTGGAGAACAATCTCAAGACCTTGAGATTTTCTGCAGTTTGAGAAACTTCAAAGCTTTGAGCTATACTTTCAAGGCTTCAGAAAGTATAATCTCAAGGCTTTGAGATTCCAGCACATAAACACATATAAGTACTAATACTCTCCCTAAACCAATGCATCCTTGTTTAACATCCCCAATTCAAGCTTAGAGATGAAAACCTATCATCTGGCAAATGTTTAGTGAAAATATCAGCAATCTGCATTGAAGTAGAGGTAAAATTTAAAGCAACATCACCTTGTTCTGCATGATCTCTAAGGAAGTGATGTCTCACATCTATGTGCTTGGTCCTTGAGTGTTGAACTGGATTCTTAGATATTGAAATAGCACTTGTGTTTTCACAATGAATAGGCACATTTCTGAAATTATAGCCAAGATCTCTAAGTTGGTGAGCAATCCATAACACTTGTGAACAACAAGCACCGGCTGCAATATATTCAGCTTCTGCAGTTGATAATGCTACAGAATTTTGCTTTTTGGAATGCCAACTGATCAATGAAGATCCAAGAAATTGACAGCATCCAGAAGTACTTTTCCTGTCTACTTTATATACTGCAAAATATGCATCTGAATAGCCACTCAACATAAAATTAGATCTTCTTGGATACCAAATTCCTAAGTCTCTGGTTCTATTTAAATATCTAAAAATTCTTTTGACTGCAGTTAAATGACTTTCCTTAGGATCTGCTTGAAATCTAGCACACATACAGACACTGAACATAATATCAGGTCTGCTAGCAGTTAAATACAGTAGTTATCCAATCATACCTCTGTATTCCTTTTGATTCACACTCTTACCATTTGAATCTTTGTCTAAAGAGAGTGATGAACTCATAGAGGTCTTAAGCACCTTGGACTGTGACATATTGTACTTATTCAATAAGTCCTTGGTATACTTTCCTTGATGCACAAAAATTCCTTTCTTCATTTGTGAGATATGAAGTCCAAGAAAGAAATTCAGTTCACCCATTAGGCTCATCTCAAACTCCCTGCACATCAGACTAGAAAACTCTTTTGAAAGAGCATCATTAGTAGCACCAAATAAAATATCATCTACATAAATCTGAACTACTAACAGATCACTTTGATGGTGTTTAATGAAAATATTTTTGTCAACTAAGCCTCTTTTGAAATTGTTTTCAAGTAGAAATTTTGAAAGTCTGTCATACCAAGCCCTTGGAGCTTGTTTTAAACCATGAAGAGCTTTATCTAGTTTATAAACATGATCAGGAAAGTTTTCAATCTTCAAAACCAGGAGGTTGTGCTACAAAAACATATTCTTGTAAATATCCATCAGAAAAAGCACATTTAACATCCATTTGATAAAGCTTTATGTGATTGTGAGATGCAAATGCAAGAAGTATTCTAATGGCTTCTAACCTGGCAACAGGAGCAAAAGTCTCCTCATCATCTATACCTTCTTCCTGATTATATCCTTGAGCTACCAGTCCGGCTTTATTTCTTACCACTTTGCCATTCTCATCAAGCTTGTTTCTGAATACCCATCTGGTTCCAATAACTGATTTCTCTTTAGGTCCGGGGACCAGATTCCAAACCTTGTTCCTTTCAAACTCATTCAGCTCACTCTGCATTGCAATGATCCATTCTGCATCTTCTAGTGCTTCCTTGGTATTCTTAGGCTCAATCAAAGATACAAATGCACTAAAAGCACACAAGTTCTACAACTGTCCTCTTGTCTGAGTTCCAGTTGATGGATCTGATATAATGTTACCAGCTGGATGGTCTGCAAGGTACTTAAACTTCTTTCTTGGTACCCAGGAGTATTCTCCTTCAAGGCTTTGAGTCCTTGAAACAGTAGAGGGAGCATCATAGAAAGTTTCAGCTTCTGTCTCAAGGCTTTGAGATTTTGGTTCAGCAGGAGGTTCAAGGCCTTGAGATTCTGCTGATTGATTCTGCACATTAGTTTTGCCTTTGTCTTCTGTCACAGCATCATCATCTGATTCATGCTTGTTCAAATCTAGATTTTCAAAACTTTCACTCAGAGAATCCTTAGTACTTTCATCAAAAATTACATGAATGCTCTCTTCCACAATCTTGGTTTTTATATTATAAACTCTATAGGCTTTGCTAGTTTGAGAGTATCCAAGAAATACACTGTAGCACTCCACGCATCCGGCTCGGTAGAGACCGGGAGAGTGCTACTCGAATAGCGGAAATCGAGAACATTACATCCCATAAAAGTTAAATAACAAGTTGTTACATTATCGTATTTAGGCTACATTACATGCTACAACATTAATATACTGATTTTAAACTTGTGTTCTCATCGTAAAGTGATGATGGGTGACAATCTACGTGTGTCTCGAATCCCGCTACTCCAAAATCCCAGCTCCTAGACCTGCGGGGGAATGAAACAAAGACCGCAGTTTTTTTGAAAGTCAGCAAGAAATGCTGAGTGAGTTACACCTTAGCATGTAAAAACAGGAAGGTTACGAAAGGCTGTAGGGTCACGTGTTAAATAAACGAGAGTAACGGAGTATAAGTAAAACGTTATTAGAGTGCACAACAGTAAAAACAACAATGTTAAATAATGAAACAAAATCAAAATAGAATCCAATAATCCAGCCGTTATGCACAGTAGCCGTATATTATAATGCCGACAAAGGCCTGCCAACTATTAATGCCGATGAAGACGTCGAGTTATCAATTAACAAGTGTCGATTGGTTTTCCCACAACAAATCCGTTTACCACGATGTCTCAATAACATTTATGATACGTCAAAAGTTTCCCGATTAATTCTTTCAGATATGGTATGGCTGTTCATAACACGACTTACAAATAACTGTTTCCAAATATAGTAGTCATATTATTATTGATCTCACAGTACCCGGGTAGACCAGTGACCACAATCAGACATTCTAGACCTTAAGTAATGCAACACCCCCCAAGAGCGTCAATCAAAGGAGTGGTATCTAGAAGCAGTACTCCAGCCTACGGCGGAGGAGTCGGGGTGCACGTAGTGCCATATCTTTAGGGACCGAATCCCAGGGAATCATCACCCGTAATAAGTAATATAACTGGTTCCGGTACATGCTAATCATTTTATTTCGAGGATCGAACCCGGATTTCTCTTTAGGGACTAAGCCCAGGGAGTCATCACCCAAATACAAGTAACTCCGGGGATCGAACCAGATGATCTCTTTAGGGACTAAGCCCAGGGAATCATCACCCAACTATAAGTAACTCCGGGGATCGAACCTGATTATCTCTTTAGGGACTAAGCCCAGGGAATCATCACCCAACTATAAGTAACTCCGGGGATCGAACCTGATTATCTCTTTAGGGACTAAGCCCAGGGAATCATCACCCAATATAAGTAACATCACTGGTTTGTATAGATTTTGTGATTACTGATTTATGATAAAGTGTGACAAGTATTCCCAACACAAATACTATTTCAAAGATTCGAAAATGAACAAAACACATTATCTAGTAGGGGATGGAACACGACAACCATTTTCAATTAAATGAGTAGTGGACACGAAATAAGCTGTCACGCAAGGCTAAGCTCGTCAAACTCACAACTATATTTTGAGACACAAAATATAAATCACATTTTGACACGAAGTGAGCTAGGCAATCAAGGCTAAGCATATAACTCACCTGATCCGATATCAATTATCACGTAAAAGCTCCTACGACGGATTGTAGTCCTCGTCTACGGACCTGTCGCCTACAATTTACCAAATTTCTAATTACAACAATAATACTTCAAAAATGATAGCACTAGCTCTATACGAATGCTCGGCTATGTCGAATACTAAATCCAGCTCTCACGCTTCCCAATGAAACTCGTCTTAAGTTTTATAATTATAAATATTCAAGAAGTATTGTAGAAACGAATGCGATACTACGTAATTAAGGTATTACTTACCAAAAAGGTATTATATGTAAACTATTATCATTTTAATGCTACTAAGTATAGGACTTCATCAAATCTCATAAATTATAAATTATATACTTGTATGAGTGGTATATTTAACCAATGAAATCATTTCTCACTATTTCATAACAAAATTTTATAACTAATTTATTTCACTTTAAAGAATGACAAGTTCTTTGGTACGGAAAGTATTACATTGTTTGGATATATTTTGAGAACTCGCTACTTACACCGATAAAATATACTTATACCATCTATACATATATACACGAGATTATATTTCTTTTCAAGAGACCCGACTTATAAATATTGTATCAAATTTCAATTTTATTTCTTTCATTTTTCTTATTGTAAAGATGTTCTATTTTAGTTTATATTACAAAAGAATATATTTTCGTTTATTTAGAATATATCACTAGTTAGCTTTAAATAAATAAACAACTTAGACAAATCTTAGTTAAAAATAAATTCAGAAAATAGAATCTACATATTACAATTAGTTACACCCTACTAAAATTGATAGTTTCAGCATAAGACACTACCTACCCAAAATTTTCAGAAAATACCAATTTGACACCCTCTCATGAACACTTAAAACTCACCCGATCAAAACACGGATTCGAGCAACATAAGCATGATTTTGATTACTAAAAACAACTCAGAGGGAGATTTAGATCATACCCACGCCAAAAATCGTGAGAAACACTCAAGAGACGAGACGGGTCGAAGCGCCGAAAAAAAGTTGCCGGAGTTCGAGCTCGACCGGAGCTTCTCCGGTTGTTCTTGGCCTCGGTTGAGGCTTCCTCTAGCTCGGTCGGCCCCGTAGGAGGTGACTGGAAAAGGGGAGGAATGATGGGTCGTCACGGTTTGAGTTGGCCGGAGCTCCCGCCGGAATTAATGGAGTTCGCCGGCGGGTTTGCTCCTGCCGCTGCTGCGCTGTTACTCCTGCTGCTGTATCGTCTTATACATCCTCTTCTGAGATCAAAACTGAGAGGGGGATGGGGAGAAAGAGGACAACAGAAGGGTGGAGCTGGTGGTTCCCGTTGGTGGTCGGCCCGTGGGTTTTCGTCGGGGAAGGCAGCGACACAACGCCGCTGCTGTTGCTGCTGTGCTTCTGCTCCGTGGACAGAGAGAGAGAGAGATAGAGGATGAGGAAGGGAAAAAGAGATGGTGCTGAGGTGGTGATGGCGTGGTGTCTCTGTTGGTGGGTTTCTCGCCGGTGGCAGCGGTCTCCGGCCGCTGCTTCTGCTGCTGTTGCTTTGAAGAGACAAAGAGAAAGATAGAGGGAGAGAAGAGAGTGGAGAGGGAGCTGGAGGGAGAGACGTTGGGGTGGTGTTGTTTCTCGGGGGTGTGGTTGCCGAAGGAGAAGAAGCAGGAGAAGAAATAGGATAAAGGGAAGGAGAGAGAGAGAGTGACGGGGAGAGAGGGAGAGAAATCTTGGGGACCAAAATTGGCAGCAAAACTTGGGGAAACAAACTCACCCCTTTTATTATTATTATTATTATTTTATTATTACTATTATTACTAAATATATATATAGTATAAATACTGTATAATTACATAGTATGTATACAATGCGAATACGGGTAGGATACGGTATGACAATACGTGTAGTATAAATACAAAAAACAAGTATTAAATACTGAAAGTTATGTAAAAGACAAGTAATACCCCCAACAACAACTATTTAATATCATCTAAAATTACAACTACCTCCCCACTAGCTATTAATTTTCGAAAATTAACACTTAAACTTCAAGAAAAAGACGTCGATTATATTTAGAAAAGACGGTGTGTTACATCCTTCCCCCCTTAAAAAGAGCTTCGTCCTCAAAGCTAGAGTTGGTACTAGAGTCTCGGGTCTTAGAGTTACAACTAATGCCATAACACTTAGCAAGTTACCACTACATACAGAATACAGGACATGCCACGAGTGTCCAGAGGTACGGTACATAGGATCGTCACCCTAGTCCGCCCTTGGTTGCTTGGGCTGGTACGGTACATGGGATCGTCACCCCAGTCCGACCTTCATTCTAGCAGCAAACACTTGAACAAGTAACAAACATTAAGTTGCACACAAAGCATGTATCAACACATACTCTCCACATATTCAAGTTCTTAGCACAAGGAGCACTTCACAAGCTGGGAATAGAGAACATCAATCAACCACATATATCTCGTCGAGGTATGCTAAGAAGAATCCTCGGGTAGAGAAGACAAACATATGTCTGAAACAGTACTAGGGCCCCAACACGAAACAGGAAAATCTCGGGTAATACATAGCAATTTATCATGCAGGAGTCTAGAAAGGATCACCCACTAATAATCGGATTTTTGTATTTTATCTTTCCCTATGTTCATTCTAGGTACCCTACAAGTTTTAAATTCCATTTTTGGAACGAACTGCTCTGATACCACCTGTAGCACTCCACACATCCGGCTCGATAGAGACCGGGAGAGTGCTACTCGAATATCGGAAATCGAGAACATTACATCCCATAAAAGTTAAATAACAAGTTGTTACATTATCGTATTTAGGCTACATTACATGCTACAACATTAATATACTGATTTTAAACTTGTGTTCTCATCGTAAAGTGATGATGGGTGACAATCTACGTGTGTCTCGAATCTCGCTACTCCAAAATCCCAACTCCTAGACCTGCGGGGGAATGAAACAAAGACCACAGTTTTTTTGAAAGTTAGCAAGAAATGCTGAGTGAGTTACACTTTAGCATGTAAAAACAGGAAGGTTACGAAAGGCTGTAGGGTCACGTGTTAAATAAACGAGAGTAACGGAGTATAAGTAAAACGTTATTAGAGTGCACAACAGTAAAAACAACAATGTTAAATAATGAAACAAAATCAAAATAGAATCCAATAATCCAGCCGTTATGCACAGTAGCCGTATATTATAATGCCGACAAAGGCCTGCCAACTATTAATGCCAACAAAGACGTCGACTTATCAATTAACAAGTATCGATTGGTTTTCCCACAACAAATACGTTTACCACGATGTCTCAATAACATTTATGATACGTCAAAAGTTTCCCGATTAATTCTTTCAGATATGGTATGACTGTTCGTAACACGACTTACAAATAACTGTTTCCAAATATAGTAGTCATATTATTATTGATCTCACAGTACCCGGGTAGACCAGTGACCACAATCAGACATTCTAGACCTTAAGTGTTGCAACACCCCCCAAGAGCGTCAATCAAAGGAGTGGTATCTAAAAGCAATACTCCAGCCTACGGCGGAGGAGTCGGGGTGCACGTAGTGCCATATCTTTAGGGACCGAATCCCAGGGAATCATCACCCGTAATAAGTAATATAACTGGTTCCGGTACATGCTAATCATTTTATTTCGAGGATCGAACCCGAATTTCTATTTAGGTACTAAGCCCAGGGAGTCATCACCCAAATACAAGTAACTCCGGGGATCGAACCCGATTATCTCTTTAGGGACTAAGCCCAGGGAATCATCACCCAACTATAAGTAACTCCGGGGATCGAACCTGATTATCTCTTTAGGGACTAAGCCCAGGGAATCATCACCCAACTACAAGTAACTCCGGGATCGAACCTGATTATCTCTTTAGGGACTAAGCCCAGGGAATCATCACCCAATATAAGTAACATCACTGGTTTGTATAGATTTTGTGATTACTGATTTATGATAAAGTGTGACAAGTATTCCCAACACAAATACTATTTCAAAGATTCGAAAATGAACAAAACACATTATCTAGTAGGGGATGGAACACGACAACCATTTTCAATTAAATGAGTAGTGGACACGAAATAAGCTGTCACGCAAGGCTAAGCTCGTCAAACTCACAAGTATATTTTGAGACACAAAATATAAATCACATTTTGACACGAAGTGAGCTAGGCAATCAAGGCTAAGCATATAACTCACCTGATCCGATATCAATTATCACGTAAAAGCTCCTACGACGGATTGTAGTCCTCGTCTACGGACCTGTCGCCTACAATTTACCAAATTTCTAATTACAACAATAATACTTCAAAAATGATAGCACTAGCTCTATACGAATGCTCGGCTATGTCGAATACTAAATCCAGCTCTCACGCTTCCCAATGAAACTCGTCTTAAGTTTTATAATTATAAATATCCAAGAAGTATTGTAGAAACGAATGCGATACTACGTAATTAAGGTATTACTTACCAAAAAGGTATTATATGTAAACTATTATCATTTTAATGCTACTAAGTATAGGACTTCATCAAATCTCATAAATTATAAATTATATACTTGTATGAGTGGTATATTTAACCAATGAAATCATTTCTCAATATTTCATAACAAAATTTTATAACTAATTTATTTCACTTTAAAGAATGACAAGTTCTTTGGTACGGAAAGTATTACGTTGTTTGGATATATTTTGAGAACTCGCTACTTACACCGATAAAATATACTTATACCATCTATACATATATACACGAGATTATATTTCTTTTCAAGAGACCCGACTTATAAATATTGTATCAAATTTCAATTTTATTTCTTTCATTTTTCTTATTGTAAAGATGTTCTATTTTAGTTTATATTACAAAAGAATATATTTTCGTTTATTTAGAATATATCACTAGTTAGCTTTAAATAAATAAACAACTTAGACAAATCTTAGTTAAAAATAAATTCAGAAAATAGAATCTACATATTACAATTAGTTACACCCTACTAAAATTGATAGTTTCAGCATAAGACACTACCTACCCAAAATTTTCAGAAAATACCAATTTGACACCCTCTCATGAACACTTAAAACTCACCCGATCAAAACACGGATTCGAGCAACATAAGCATGATTTTGATTACTAAAAACAACTCAGAGGGAGATTTAGATCATACCCACGCCAAAAATCGTGAGAAACACTTAGAGACGAGACGGGTCGAAGCGCCGAAAAAAAATCGCCGGAGTTAGAGCTCGACCGGAGCTTCTCCGGTTGTTTTTGGCCTCGGTTGAGGCTTCCTATAGCTCGGTCGGCCCCGTAGGAGGTGAATGGAACAGGGGAGGAATGATGGGTCGTTACGGTTTGAGTTGGCCGGAGCTCCCGCCGGAATTAATGGAGTTCGCCGGCGGGTTTGCTCCTGCCGCTGCTGCGCTGTTACTCCTGCTGCTGTATCGTCTTCTACATCCTCTTCTGAGATCAAAACTGAGAGGGGGATGGGGAGAAAGAGGACAACAGAAGGGTGGAGCTGGTGGTTCCCGTTGGTGGTCGGCCGGTGGGTTTCCGTCGGGGAAGGCAGCGGCACAACGCCGCTGCTACTGCTGCTGTGCTTCTGCTCCGTGGACAGAGAGAGATAGAGGGTGAGGGAGGGACAAAGAGATGGTGCTGAGGTGGTGATGGTGTGGTGTCTCTGTTTGTGGGTTTCTCGCCGGTGGCAGCGGCGGTGGTGGCGGTCTCCGGCCGCTGCTTCTGCTGCTATTGCTTGGCAGAGATAAAGAGAAAGATAAAGGGAGAGAAGAGAGTGGAGAGGGAGCTGGAGGGAGAGACGTTGGGGGTGGTGTTGTTTCTCGGGGGTGTGGTTGCCGAAGGAGAAGAAGCAGGAGAAGAAATAGGAGAAAGGGAAGGAGAGAGAGAGAGAGTGACGGGGAGAGAGGGAGAGAAATCTTGGGGACCAAAATTGGCAGCAAAACTTGGGGAAACAAACTCACCCCTTTTATTATTATTATTATTATTATTTTATTATTACTATTATTACTAAATATATATATATAGTATAAATACTGTATAATTACATAGTATGTATACAATGCGAATACGGGTAGGATACGGTATGACAATACGTGTAGTATAAATACAAAAACAAGTATTAAATACTGAAAGTTAAGTAAAAGACAAGTAATACCCCCAACACAACTATTTAATATCATCTAAAATTACAACTACCTCCCCACTAGCTATTAATTTTCGAAAATTAACACTTAAACTTCAAGAAAAAGACGTCGATTATATTTAGAAAAGACGGGGTGTTACATACACCTTCATCACTTCTAGCATCAAACTTACCAAGATTGTCTCTACTATTATTATGCACAAAACATATACAACCAAAAGGTTTGAAATAAGAAAAAATAGGCTTTCTACCTTTAAGCAGTTCATAGGGGGTCTTTTTCAAAATAGGTCTAATCAAGCATCTATTCAGCACATAATTGGCAGTGTTAACAGCTTCTTCCCATAAAAACTTTGTCAAATTACTTTCAAGAAGCATGGTTCTGGACATATCCTCAAGTGTCCTATTCTTCCTTTCAACTACTCCATTTTGCTGTGGAGTTCTAGGTGCAGAAAAGTTGTGTGAAATGCCATGCTTTGCACAAAACAAATCAAAGTCAAGTTGATCAAACTCCCTACCATGATCACTTCTAATGGATGCAACAGGTAAATTTTTCAAAGTTTGAAGCTCTTTGCACAGTCTAGAAAATTCAGATAAAGCTTCAATTTTGTCTCTAATAAACATCAACCAAGTAAATCTAGAATAATCATCCATTATAACAAGCATATACATCTTACCTTTTGGGGTGTGAACTCTCATGGGACCACACAAGTCCATATGAAGCAATTCTAAGGGTCTAGAAGTACTTATAAAGTTCTTTGGCTTGAATGAGCTTCTAGTTTGTTTAACTTGTACACATGCCTTGCAAACCTCATCATCTGAAAATTTCTGTGATGGTAAACCTCTTACCATGTCTTTTGAGATGAGTTTATTCAAGGTATGTATACTAATATGCCCAAGCTTTCTGTGCCAAAGCTTTGAATCTTCCTTCAAGTCCTTGAGGCATTTTGGCTTGTCACCAATACTACCTATACTAAAGATATTGCATTTTGCTTTGTTACCAAGTGTGATTGTTCCTCCAGATTTTTCTGTAAGTTCAGTGAAGAGAGACTTCTTTCCACTCACATGTCTGGAACATCCACTGTCTAATATCCATTTCTGATCTTTCAAGGCCTTGGTGACATCCTGCAAAAAAAATCATTGCCTCAACAGGCTGTTAGACCAAGTGCAGAACTTTGAGTCATACTCAGAATCAGTCATGTTTGGTGGCCTAATTCCTTTTGGAACCCAAATCTGCCTAACTTGTCCCTTAAGCTGATAAGGATAAGTATTCCTCATAATAGGAGGTTCTGATCTTGTGAAGGGACAAGTTAATCTGACATGACCAATTTTTCCACAGTAATGACATTTTGGAGAATGTATGCTACCATATTTGACAAAAGTAGTTTGGCCTTTCTTTGGAAAATTTGGATTATAGCCAATCCCACTTTTATGCATTGATTTCAGACTTCCTCCAAGAATGAGATTCAGATTATGTTCTGAGCCTGTAAACCTAGCTTGGACCTTCTTGGACTCTTGAATTTTCTCAGTCAAAGAACAGATTTGTTGTTCTAAATTCTCAGAATGAGTCTTTAGATCAGCATATCTTTCAGTCAAAAGAGTGTTTTGATCAACAACCTTTTTTATTTGTGCCTTCAAGGCTTTGAACCTGCTGTCCAAGGCCTTGAAGTCCTTTTTTCAAGCTTTGTCTTAGAAACTTCAACAGTTTTGTTTGAAAAAACTAGGTCGAGGTTTTCTTTTACCTGCTCATGAATCTTAATCTTTAAATCAGAAATCTCATTTCTATAACTTTCCTCATTTAAAAACATACTTTTGATAATTTCAGGAAGTACATCAGAAGGACTAGCAAGTAATTTTTTTTACCATATCTTTAATATGTCTGTCTGATGAATTTTCCTCATCATGCTTTGCCATGAAGCATAAGTTTGCTTGCTCTTCTTCTGTGTCTGAGTCACTTAATGAATCGGAATCACTCCAAGAAGCCATCATGGCTTTCTTCCTTCTGTTGTCACTGTCTTTCTTTTGAAAGTTCCTGTTCTTCTTCTTTTGTGGACAGTCCCTTACTAAATGACCTGCATCATCACACTCTAAACAATTCATTACTTTAGTTTTATGTGACTGTGATGAAGGTTTACCTTTGTAGTCCTTGCTGCCTGAGGGTCTTGATCTCCCTCTATTGTAATCCCTGTTACCAGAGTTTCTTTTCTTTTTGAGAATCATGGCCAAGGCCTCGGAGATCAATGCTAAAGCCTCTTCATCATCAGGCTCATCCTCAGTCTCAAGGCTTTGAGACTTTTCACTGTATTTTGCCTTAAGTGCTAGGTTCCTGATGTTTTCACTCAAATCACCTTCCACATCCTTCATAGACATTTCATGAGTGAGCAGCTTTCCTTGTAGATCATCTAGCTGAAGAAGATTCAAGTCCTGAGCTTCCTCAATGGCTGTTGTCTTTGGCTCCCACTTGGCTTTTGGCAAGCTTCTCAGAATCTTTCTGACCTTCTCTTCATTTGAGAACTTCTTTCCCAATGAATCCAGATTGTTCACCACATCAGTGAATCTTTTGAACATCTCCTTGATGGTCTCATCTGAGTTCATTTTGAACAACTCATATTGCCTCAGAAGTATGTTGATTTTGGTCTTCTTAACCTGGCTAGTTCCTACATATGTCACCACCAGTTTATCCCATACTTCTTTGGCACTCTTGCAATTTGACACTCTGTTGAACTCATCTGCATTAAGAGCACAGTATAACAGATTCATAGCCTTGTAATTTTTTGATACCTTTTCCAGTTCAGTAACTGAAAGATTTTCCTCAGACTTGATACATCTGACTCCATCAACTGTAGTGTAGTACTCGTGAGGACCATTCTGAACTATTGACCATAGTTCCATGTCTTGATCTATGATGAAAATCTTCATCAATGCCTTCCAGTGCATGAAGTTATCACCACAGAACAATGGAGGGCTGTTGGCTGCCCTTCCTTGTGAGAATCCACCATCTCCTACATTACTCATAGTCACCATATTGTTAGATCTAAGACACAAGCTCTGATACCAATTAAAAGTGTGTAATGTAGACTAAATACAGGATCTAAATACTCTAGAAGGGGGGGTGAATAGAGTATAGAAATTTTTTTCAAAAGTCAAAGTTTAAAAGAATAACTTTGTGTGAAACTCAAATCTCAAGGCCTTGAGATTTTAGTAAACTGTCTGAAACTTTCAAAGGCAAAATAGAAAGCTTCAAGGCCTTGAACTGTAAACAATTCTAAACAGCTTTTGAACCCTAGGTTGATTTGAGTTGTGTGTAGCAGATAATAATCAAACTTTAAAGTAAAGAACACAAAGCAATTTACAGAGTTCAGTCCCAATGGACCTAATCTCTGCCTGAGGGATCTAATCCCACCAGGATTGGGCGAACACTTCTTATTACTCACACAGAAACAGCCCTAGATCTTCAAGCCTAAGTGATTTCCCTTACACCGATACAGCTTGTGGTTTCAAACATATCTAGTTCCAGCTACTAACTGTTGAGCTAACAAGAACCTATTGTTGTTCCCTTGAACAACCAACCACTAGGTTAAGTGAGGTTTAAGATAATCTAAAAATACACAGATTAAAGTACAAGTGAAGAACACAATAGAAAAGATAAGTTGTTGAAGCCTGGATGTGTTCTTCTGGAAAAACTGGATTGATTTGATCTTCCGGAATCTGGACTGAAGCTTGAATATTTGTGTGTTTGAATGAATGATTTCCCACGAATTTGTCACAACTTTCTGAGTATTCTGCAAGCCTCTCTATCTTCAAAATTCAAACCAGTCTCTTTTATCCACAGCTGCAACTGATTGAGAGATTTTAGGATCTCAGTTCCTACAAATTCTCTTTCTGTTTTCAACTGAAATTCAAACAACTCTAATTGGATATCCGTTGGAGTTTGTTGAGATTTCTCCTGCATGTTTAACAGACCTGCAACAGCATTGAAACACAGCAACAACAAAATCCAGAAAGAGAACAGTGCTATGACTGTTTGGTTATCCTTTTTTGATAAAACTGGTTAACAGATTAGAACAATAACCTGTATAACTTCTAATACATATAAATCATGAAAAACAAGTTTAAGACACTTCGAAGTGATTAAATAATAACAATACTAAGAATCACAACCTGCAAGAAAGAATCAACTTAGTTCTTAAAAAACTGTCAGCAGCTCAAGGCACATCTCAAGGCCTTGGAGCTCTGAACCTTTTTCACAGATATTCAAAGGTAAACCCAAATAACTTTGATTCTTCCTGTTCTGATCATCTGCAATTGTGTTAGATATATAAATAGTGTAATCCATAAGTATATGCAGTAAATCCATGATCTGTATAATCAGATATCCAATCTGCAACACAGAACTGTTAAAACATATAGCAGAATAGAATAACTCTCAAGGATTTGAAGTTCTGTCAATATCTCAAGGCCTTGGAGTATCTGAAATGCTTTGCTGCTTATGTCTTTGTCTTTGTCTTTCATCACTCAAAACAATTACCAACCAAAAAGCATTCAAGGGTCTTTGAATCAACAAATCCTATAATTCCGAAAGTAATACGTAACCGAATAGACATCCCAATCATCAAGCAACATTAGAGTAACCACAATAAAAGTTACGCCTCAAATAGTTATATATCACCAGTACCCTCAAACAACGAAGGATTCTAGCATAACCCTCAGAATAAAAATTATGAAGAGGTAGACTTCAATAAGTCATTAACACATCATAATCCCTTTAATCACCAAGGTTGTAAAATTGTGTATGAAACGAGTTAAAATTCAACGGGTTGACTTCATAGTTTCTCGGGTGAGGGTGGGTGAGACCTTTCCTCGAATATATTTCTTTGATCATCAGAAAAGACTCCCAAAATAAAATTATTCTCGGCCACTGACTCTAAATTAATATCTCCATCGGTACCTCAAATATATCATCAAAGTCTTCACAGATCAAGTTAATGAAGCTAGGGTTCACCAGTCAAATATTCCAACATTTCCGTTACGTCTCTTTAACCCAAAGTCTCCAACGGTCAAAATCTAATACTTCTCCCCCAGAGTTGTCACAAGAGTCATGTATTCCTACAACCTTATTATTGAATGAAAAAGTACTCCATGTGGCTATTGCTGTAATACCCCGATATTTTTAGGGGGTATTTTCGGGAGTTTAACGAACTTTCCGGGCCACTATTTGAGATTCATAAAAGTATTTTTCTTTACTAAATAGTTTTGTTTTCACATTATTATTATCATCCTCTTCCCTTCCTTTTCAACAGAGAAAGATTTCTCTGGAATTTCACCGGCGACCACCATGAAAAACACCAAACTTGACCCCCTTGTTGCGATTTTCGCCCAACTCACGCCAATCTAGCCGGATATCTCATCCTTGCAATCAATTTCGCCATTCCCCATTACCAAATCGAATCCGGAAATTTCAATTGGGATTCATCAAACATGACCCAATGGCATAGCTCTCTCTCTCTCATTCTCTCTCTCTCGTCACACTCTCTCTCACGCTCCCTCTCACCCCCTCTCTCTCTATGCTCTGAATTTTCCGGAGAAGACCCCGCCGGCGACGCCACCGAACCAGTCCGACCCAACGCCCGACGACGACGCCGAACCAGCCCGGCCTCTGTGTCGCCAACGCCGCCGTCCCCCTCTACTCCGTAGCCGACCGCTCCTGCTGCCGTCGCCTCTCCCTCTCCGTTCGTATCCCGGCAAACCAGCAACACCGGAGCATCGAGGCTCTTCAAATCGCCGGAGCTCTTCCCCTCTTTTGCTTCTCCAATCGGTAAATCGCAAATCTCATCTTCATTTCAGTTGTTATACATGTTTTCCAAATCATCTCTATCTCTTTTTAATCTTCTAGTTGTGGGTTTGTATGATGAAAGAAGTGGGTTGATTTGATAGTGAGTTTCAGTGGGTTATTTGGGATGAAACTCAAATGAGTGTTGTTGTAAATTGTGGGGGTAGATCTTGTACATTATGAAACTGGTGGGGTGACTTGTGTAAGATCTGAATCTGAATGGGGGATTAATGTCATTTACAAATCTGTTGGTTATGATAGTTTACATTATGGGTTTTAGATTTACTTCATCTATTTTGTTGTCCGGACTATGCTTGAAACAACCTACCAATGTTTTAGTTACACCAGGTAACACTCATCGTGATATTCTCTCGATCTCACACGAATTTGCGTAAGCGGCTGACTTCGGGTTCTTTCGGTCCATCGTCGTCTACCTTTACGTTCTAGTTGGCTCAGTAGGCTCGCTCAACGGGTCCTTTCGGCCCACCGTTTTCACTAAGTCCTACCAAAACCAACCGAAACAACCCTCAAATGGATAATCAAGTTCTAATCTCTTCTCGGTTTCAAATAACTACAAGATTACTCTCTATATTCTTCAACACGTCTAGAATAGTTCACTATCGTGCAACAATTCCGACAACCAGCCTACTACGTTTGATCAATCCAAGTATGCTAAAGAATAAAGCACAAGAATATAGAGAGATAACTAGAACATCGTTAAGATTAAGCATAAAGCACTAATCAAGTATTCAAATCCAGAAAAAATTAAAGAAACCCTAGTTCCCCATCAATTGCCTAGGTTAGCAAGTTTAGCTAGACATGAAAACGTTTAACATAATAAAAGTATCCATAATCATCCACAAAAGAGAGTGAGAAGATGAATCAAACGTAATATTCTTCAAGAGTTAAATATCCTTCGTCAATGGCTTTTTCTCCTTGCTCGTTCCTCTTTGCTTGTTGCTCCTTGTTTCTTTCTTCACGTGCATCCCTCTTATTTGATCTAGCAGTCTCCTAATTAATCCCCAAGTCAACTTTCAAGTAATTACCCAAAGACCCCGCTTGTTTGGCGTGAGTGTGCTGGTATTTCTTTCTGATCGCAGGACTAGAAAAATCCTGGTCATGCGACCAGCTTCTCATCATGCAACAAGAATCTCTGAACCTGCGACCAGACATGCAGTGAGTTGCTCCATTTTTTTGGTCGCTGAATTTTTCTAAGTCTTTTCATCCATCTTCATTGGGGTGCTAAAGTGTCATTAATCAAACTTTTTAAAATGACACTTTAACCCCCTCTTGTCTTCCTTTTCATCTTTTCTTGCGATTTCTTCCCCTCACAAGCATCCACATATGTTCCGAAGTTCGTTTTCCCTCTCCTCTTGATCCATGAGCTTCGTGTCCTGTCAAACACAACACGAAAACAACTCGTGCGATCAAAAGTGACAAAATAAATATAAATAATGCAAAAAACACCCGAATTATTAATTACTCGCGACAAGCCCAACTTTCACAAAAATCTCACAAAAACACTCGAAAAGATGACTGAATCCAACATTATGCCCACAAATAGGTAGTAAACAATTCCAAATATTAACTCCTATTTGGAGTTATCAGGAACCACCCCAAGGGGCTCGGCCCATAGAGTGCACGTGGGTCTTCAAGAAGAAGACCGACATGGATGACAATGTGATTTCCTACAAGGGACGATTGGTGGCAAAAGGATTCAGACAGATTCATGATATCGACTATGATGAAACCTTTTCCGCAGTCACGATGACCAAATCCATTCAAATCTTACTTGCTATTGCACCTTATCACTACTATGAGATTTGGCATATGGATGTCAAAACAACGTTTCTGTATGGAAACCTCCTTGAGGATGTGTACCTGACACATCGAAAGGGTTTTGAATATCCAGAGCATGCCAACAAAGTGTGTAAGTTGCAACGATCTATTTATGGATTGAAAAAAGCTTCCAGGAGTTGGAATCTACGTTTTGATGATGCAGTCAAAGAGTTTTGCTTCATTAAGAACGATGACGAGCCTTGTGTTTACAAGAAGGTTAGTGGGAGCTCTGTTGTGTTTCTGGTATTATATGTGGATGACATACTATTCATTGGAAACGAAGTTCCTACCTTGCAATATGTTAAAGATTGGCTAGGGAAGTGTTTCTCGATGAATGAATTAGGAGATGGAGCTTATATACTTGGTATCAAGATCTATACGGATAGATCTAGGAAGTTGCTCGGCCTAAGCTAAAGTACATATATAGACAAGCTGTTGAAACGGTTCAACATGCAAGAATTGAAGAAGGGACTGCATGAGTAGGATCCCATACGCGTCAGCTATTGGATCCAACATTGTTGGAATAGATGCCCTAGAGGAAATCGTAGATTTAGTATGAACATTGTTTTGGCTAGAATATTCATTTATTATATATCGTGATATTTAATATAATGAAGTCCTTGGATAAAAATGTGTTGTTTATCTTAAATAACCCTAGTCCACTATATTGATTAATAGGACGATCAAATATAGACTAGTATGTGGGTAGATTGATATGGGGATATCAAGTCTAACACAAGGGTATGCATTAGGAGTAATGGCATACTGGATTGACCCACAACGAAAAGGATACATTAGATTATGTCAAGTCACAATCGCTTTTCGTAGTGCTAATATAATTGCAATCCTTAGAATTGAAGTCACTTGATACTCTAGTTGTGGAATATTGCGCTTTGATGTTGTCAAACGTTACACCGTAACTGGGTAATCATAAAGATGACTATCGGACGTGATAGGAAGCAAGCTTAGAGATCGTAGTGATGTAGATAGGATTTGTCCCTCCCACATAATGGGGGTAAATATCCACGACCACTCGAGGGATGAGGCTTATTGAATGTCTGGCCAGAATCAGATAAATCGATATAGAGATATTGATGTTATCTGCAAGCATAAGCATATTCCCAGGATCGAGGAACTATGGATTTGATATACGAGTGTGACTATGTATGTATCGTGTCCAATCCGGATATGGAGACAAAGGGATAGTGCAATATGAGATATTGGGCACGAGAGGTTTGTCGGGATCACTGACTATTTCTATTGGTTGGGTGGCATGGATGTGTTGCTAGACACCGCTCCATGTTAGTAAGAGTTACTACCAACTATATAGAAACCTATGGGGTCACACGTCAAATAGAGTAGAGCTAGATTTTGGGATTAATTAATATTGATTAATTAATAGAAGGATCATTGTGCAACACCTTGCAAACTTAGTAGGACTAATTTGCAAGGAAGGGAATAATTCTAGTTCATCTAGAATTAGGAAACTCTTTTATGGAAACAACAAGGAGTTGTTGGAGTATATAAAAAGGCTTTAGCTTCCTTCCCACACTAATGTTATTATATATAACAAAGAGAGTGGGAGAGAGCAAAAGAGAGAGCAAGACAAAGCTAGGGCCGAAACCCTAGCCCGTCCTCCCTCCTTTCCCGTCGGCTCAAAGAGGAGGCCGATCCTCCTCTTGTTCCTTGTTGCTTTGATCTTCTTCCCTCTTCCTCCGGATTAAAGCTAGCACTTGTTTGAAGGAAGAATCTAGATCTCACTTCTAGACGTGGATCAACCGTAGAGACGAGGACATCATTCTTCGTGTGATCTCACAAATCAAAAGGTACACAATACTATGTCTCTTATCACGTAATTATGTCTCCTCCTGACGATCCGTGGTGGGATTTGAAGTAGGAATTAAATTTTTTGTTATTCCGCTGCGTTACCTACGTCAAAACCCAACAATCATGTACGCCATTTTATGTACTAGACCGGATGTGTCATGCGCGTTGAGTATGGAAAGCAGATACCAGTCCAATCCGGGTGAGAGTCAATGCTGTCAAGAATATCCACAAGTACTTGAGAAGAACTAAGGATGTATTCTTTTTTATGGAGGGTAGGAAGATCTAGGTGTAAAGGGTTACACTGATTCAAGCTTCCAAACCAACATAGATGATTTCAGATCGCAGTTGGGGCTTGTGTTTTGCCTAAATGGAGGAGCTGTGAGATGGAAAAGTTCCAAGCAAGAGACGGTTGCTGATTCTACAACTAAGGCTGAGTACATTGCTACGCACGGTGCAACAAAGGAGGCTGCTTGGATTAAGAAGTTCCTCACTGAGCTGGGTGTGGTTCCTAGTATTGTGGATCCCATAGAGTTGTATTGTGACAACACATGGGCGATCGCACAATCCAAGGAACCCATGTCACACAAGAAATCCAAGAACATATTCATGATGTTCCATCTTATTTGAGATATTTTTGATAGAGGGAGATATGAAGATATGCAAGATTCATGCATATGAGAATTTTTCAAATCCACTTACGAAGCCGCTTGTTCAGCGCAAGCATGATGGGCACACTAGATCTGTAGGCATACGAGATGCACTAGATTGGCTCTAGTTCAAGTGGTAGACTGTTAGGAATGGTTTCCATAGAGGCAATCTAATTTTAGTATGAACATTATTTTGGGTAGAATATTCATTTTATTATTTATGGAGATATTTAATATAATGAAGTACTTAGATTTCAATATGTTTTTATCTTAAATATTCCTAGTCCATTATATTGATTAATAGGACGATCACTATAGACTAGTATGTGGGTTAATTGATATGGAGATATCAAGTCTAACACATGGGTATGTATTATGTGATAATGACATACTGGATTGACCCACCACAAAAAGGTACATTAATTATGTCAACGTCACAAGTGCTTCTCGTTGTGACAATGGTATGGTGGTCCTTATACTTGAAGTCGTTAGATACTCTAGTAGTGTAATATTATGTTTTAATTTCGTCAAGGTTACGCCGTGACTGGGTAGCAATAAAGGCGAATACCAGATATAATAGGAAGCAAGCTTAGAGATGGTAGTGATGTAGAGAGGATTTGTTCCCTCACATAAGGGAGTAAATATCTATGGCCACTTGAGGGGTAGAGCTTGTAGATTGTCTGGCTAAACTCAGATAAATCAATATTGGATATTGATGTTATCTGCACGGATAAGTCTATTCCCATAATCGAGAAACTACAGATTGGAAATACGAGTGTGAGTTTTATGTCTCGTTTCCAATACGGATATAGAGACAAAGGGACAATACAATACGGTAACATTGGTCACAAGGTTCGTCGGATCACTAACTATTTCGATTAGTTGGGTGGCATAGATGTGTTGCTAGACACTGCTCTATGTTAGTAATTTTTACTACCAACTACGTAGAAACCTATGGGGTCACACACCCTATGGATTAAAATGGACTTTGGAATTAATTAGTAGGACTAATTAATAAGAAGGATCAAGCCGCAACCACAAGCAAACTTAGTAGGAATAATTTGCAAGGTGGACTACTCCGTGTATGGACATGATTAATATTGGGGAAAATATGTAGTTAATAAGGAGTTATTAACTATATAAAGGCACTCCAAGCTTATTTTCTCCATATTCTTTCATAATTGAGAGAGAGAGAACAAAGAAAGGAGAGAGCAAGATAAGCTAGGGTCAAAACCCTTGTCGCCCGCCCCCACCCGTCGGCCTCAAAGAAGCGTCGGGCTCCTTGTCCTCGTTTCGGGTGATCTTTTTCTTCCTCAGTCCTCCTGTTGCTAGCACAAAGAAGTTGGAAGGACTCCGGTGCAATACTAGGTGTGGATACTCGTAGAGACGTGGACATAATTATGCGTGAAAGTGATTAATTAAGATAAACAAGGCACACACCAATTCTTCCTTTACTATGTTATGATGGCTTATCCTGCGATTCATGGAGGGTATTGAACGAAATTATTTTATTTTCGCTGCGTAATCCGTATCAAAACCCTACACCTCCCTATACCTCCATCTATCTCTGCATCCTCTTTCTTTAATGCGCAAAAGCAATGATAGCCCAGAAGGAGGAGGTCGCTAGCAGCACCCAAGGCCACTGACAGACCCCCTCCCGACGGGAAAACCCCCAAAGCTACAACCCCCTTCCCACCCTTTCTCCCACAAACCTCTTCTCTCTCCCTCTCTATTACTCTCTCTGTTGACCCACATAGGCAGTAGCAGCAACCAACCACCAACATTGTTGTCCGCACAAAGCTCGACCAGTGCAATTCTAGGCTTACCCATTCCAAAGGTTCTTTTCCATTCGCCTCCTGAAAGTCCAAGGAGACTCAATAAACCCCAAGACGGGGCCAAGGACTCCATTAACACCGGCGTCGAGGAACACTACCCACCACCTCCACGAGAAACCCAACACGCTCCATTTCTGAACCATTTTTCAATATTTTTGGTGTACTTAGCTCATCGTTGATTGTCAAAATGTAATCATGATTGCTATATGACTGGGTGAAAATGGGTTGAGGAAGATGACATGATTTTAATATGTTTCTTAAAATGGGGTGGTTTTGCAATATCTAGAACCTATGGGACATGTCTTATCAATTCTAAAACTGCTATTAATAAGTGGGGTGACTCTTTGCATTATTTTCTGAATATAGGGGATCTAGTGGTTGTATATATATGTAAATTTAGTTTGTTTCAAAGGTTTGAAACAACTTGGCTGGTTCAAGGCCTTGAAACTGTTTTCAAGGGTTTGAAATATACACTACATTATATAGCATGAACTTAGGGGGAGCTTTTGATTCTAATATGACTCCTGATCCCCTATGTTTGATTATGTGTTATTTGATGATGAAAGACAAACCATTCTGGTATTCTAAACTGTAGCTAATCCATTTGTTTGAACAAGTTTTTGCAGGGATAAGTAGTTACCTATTTTGTAGGGACTATTTCCTAAACTGTGTTTTTGTAGAAAAGGAAATTGGATTGACATATTGATTCTATGATTGTGCAAACATGTCTGGACCTTCCTAACATACTCAGATACAAGATCAAGTCAATATCTTTGAAGATATTAAGAAACTAGCCATTGGGAAGAGCCGTTAGACAAGTCAAGATATACTGTTGGTTTTTAGGAAAATTTGTTTTGAGAAGATCCTGAAGATATGCAATTCAAACTTGCTGCACAAGAAGGAATGACTGAAAGAATAGAAGAAGAGATCAAGAAGGAATGACTGAAAGGGAACTCGGTTACACAGAGATACTCGGACATTCTCAGGATTGACAAGATACACATAAGGAGATTCATTTCACTCAATCCACTCTTCAGAATATCACTGCACATTCAACTGCTTCATTAGTTCTCAGTGTTCTTCTTTCTGATATCTATTTGTATATAATTTAGATAATACTTCTTACATCTTATTCTCGTGAGTTGTTCAAGTGAATAATATAGAATTATTTTTGAATCAGTTAGCTAGAGCAGGTACTTGATAGGTTACTGAGAACAACAAGCTGTAACCGAGTAAGGGAACTCTCTGTGCTTGAGATCTAGGGCTTAGATTTTGATTAATAAGAATTGAGTTGAAAATCCTGCAGGAATCAAGTCCCTGAGGTAGAGACGTAGGTCCAAGTGGATTGAACTCTATAAATATATGTGTCTCTTGCATTTATCATGCTGTTCTATACTTAGCTTATTTACTGCACAAAACAGGTTTTCAGTTCAAGGGCTTGAAAGCCATTTCAAGGCCTTGAAAACTCTCATTATTTGTTTTATTAACTGTTTTAATTCCAAGGGTTTGAAATTCATTTCAAGGCCTTGAAATACTCACTGCTTGCCACAAACTTCTTTGAAACCACTCTTTTAGAAAAATTTGCCATACTCTATTCAACCCCCCTTCTAGAGTATTGATCCTTCATTACTACCTACATTACTATTTTTCATTGGTATCAGAGCTTGTATCACTGCATATATTTAACCATCTGGTGATTATGAGTACTGTAGGTGATGGTGGTTTCTCTCAAGGAAGAGCTACTAACTGACCTCCTTCATTCTGTGGGGACAACATTGTGCACTGGAAAGACCTGATGAAAATGTTCATCATTGATCAAGATATAGAGTTGTGGACTATAATACATAATGGTCCTCATAAATTCTACACAGAGAAAGATAGGATTAGAACTCACAAGACCTAGGATTCACTTTCTACTTCTGAGTTAGAACAATTTTCTAAAAGTTACAGAGCCATGAATCTATTATATTGTGCTTTGAGTGAAGATGAATTCAACAGGATTTCAGGTTGCAAGACTGCTAAAGAAATATGGGACAAACTGGTGATAACTTTTAAGGAACCAGTTAAGTCAAGCAGACAAATATCAACATATTTCTTCGACAATATGAACTGTTTATAATGAATGGAAATGAGTCTATCAAGGACATGTTCAAGAGGTTCATTGACATTGTCAACAATCTAGACTCCTTGGGAAAATCTTTTTCCAATGAAGAGAAAGTCAGGAAGATTTTGAGAAGCCTTCCCAAAGCCAAATGGGAAATAAAGACTACTTCTATTGAAGAGGCTCAAGATCTATCATCACTTCAACTTGATGATTTGTAGGGAAAGCTGCTTACACATGAGATCTCCATCAATGAAGTCGATGGAGAACTGCCAGAAAGTGTCAAGAATCTAGCTCTCAAGGCTAAGGAGAATGAGCCATCTCAAAGCCTTTAAAATGAAGAAGATGATGATGAAGATCCTTTTTCTGTAATTTTCAAAGCCTTGAATAGAATTCTCAATATGAAGAAGAACTTTGGAAACAAAGACTTCAGCAGGGATAGACACAGATCCTCAAGTAGCAAATACTACAAAGGTAAATCTTCTTCCCATGGTAATTAGCCTAGAGTAATGAACTGCTTTGAGTGTGGTGATGCTGGATATTTGATTAGAGACTGTCCACACAAGAAAAGCAAACACTTTCAGAAGAAAGACAAGGCTATGATAGCTTCTTGGAGTGACTCAGACTCCTCAAGTGGTTCTGAATCTGAGGAAGAACATGGCAACCTCTGGCATATGACTAAGCATGATGAAAGTTCTGAAAAAAACATTGAGGTAATGGTAAACTGTTTGGTTTCAAAACCAACAAATGTACTATCTTATTATATTAGAACAATGCTTTTAAATGAAGAGGATTATCTGGAAGAAATTAGGAACTTGAATAAGGTTCATGAGAAAGCAAAAGAGAATTTGCATCTTTTTGTAAAAATTAGTATCTTGAAATCTCTCAAAAGAAATTTGACAGGGATTTCAAGGCCTTGGAAACCAATTTCAAATCCTTGAATACTCAAGCCAAGGAAGTAGTCACTGAGAACTCTCTTTTGAGTAACATTATTTTTTCTCTAAGACGTCAGTTTGATGAATTAGAGGAACAAAGGACTACTTTAACTTAGAAACTTCAAGAATCCAAGAAAGTTATTACCAAACTTGCTGGCTCAGAACACAATTTAAACCTGATTCTTGGAGGAAGCTTAAAGTCTGTTCACAAAACTAGTATTGGTTACAATCCAAACTTTCCCTAAAAAAACAACACCAAATTTGTGATGGCTGGTAGAAGAACTTCTCCTAAGTGCCATTACTGCAACAGAATTGGTCATGTTAAGATGAATTGTCATTTCAGAAGAAGAGACCCTCACATAATGCGGAACACTTTTCCAGTTCAACTTAAAGGACAAGTTAGACATGTTTGGGTTCCTAAATGGGTTAGACCACCTAATATGGTTGACCCTGAATATGAATCTATATTCCACACTTGGTCTAACAGCTAGGTAAGGCAGTGAATGGTGGTTGCAGGCTGTTACCAAGAACAAGGAACAAAAATGGTTTATGGATAGTGGTTTCTCCAGACACATGAGTGGAAAGAGATCTTTATTCTCAGAACTAAAAGAGCAATCTGAAGGTTCAATAACACTTGGTGAAAAAGGCAAATGCAACATACTAGGTATTGGTAAAGTTGGTAAAGATTTTGAAAACTCAATTTCTGATGTCTATTTAGTTGATGGCTTGAAATTCAGTTTTCTTAGTGTATCTCAATTATGTGACAATGGCAACAAAGTTATTTTTGACAGATAGAAATGTGTGGTGCAAAATGAGAAATCTGGGATTTGCATCCTCACTGCCTCAAGGTCAAACAATGTTTATACTTTGCACACTAACAAAGTTGCAGGAAAAAAGTCTGAAGTGTCTCAAGGCCTTGAAAGAGGATTCAAAGCTTTGGCACATAAAGCTTGGACACATTAGCTTGCACACTTTGAACAATCTAGTTGCTAAAGACCGAGTAAGAGGTCTACCTTCTATCAAGTTCAAGGATGAAGATGTATGCAAAGCTTGTGCTCAAGGTAAAAAGACAAGAAGTTCATTCAAGCCAAAGAACTTCGTAAGTACTACTAGACCCATTGAATTATTGCATATGGATCTCTGTGGTCCTATGAGAACTCCAACTCCAAATGGTAAGAAGTACATGTTAGTCATTGTAGATGATTTCTCCATATTTACTTGGGTGATGTTTCTTAAAGACAAATTTGAAATTCTTTCTGAATTTTCAAAGCTTTGTCAGGAATTTCAAACACTGAAAAACATGCCTATTGCTTCTATTAGAAGTGATCATGGTAGAGAATTTGAACAACTTGAGTGTTATTTATATTGTACTAAGCGTGGCATCTCTCACAACTTCCGTGCTCCTGGAACGCCTCAATATAATGGTGTTGTTGAAAGAAAGAACAAGACTCTTGAAGACATGTCAAGGACAATGCTTCTAGAGAACAAATTGCCAAAATCCCTTTGGGCAGAAGCTGTGAACACTGCCAACTATATACTTAATAGGTGCTTGATTAGGCATATCCTGAAGAAGTCTCCTTAGAGTTTTTCAAAGGAAGAAAGCCAAAAATCTCTTACTTCAAACCTTTTGGTTGCACTTGTTATGTTCACGATAATGGTAAGGACAATCTTGGTAAGTTTGATGCTAGAAGTGATGAAGGTAACTTTCTTGGTTATTCACTGACTAAGAAAGCTTATAGAGTTTATAACAAGAGAACCAAGCTTGTTGAAGAAAGTATTCATGTTATTTCTGATGGAAGTTATGATGGTTCTTTGAGTTAAAGTTTTTAGACTTGAATTTGAACAAGCATGAGTCAGAAGATGAAGCATAGCCTTCAAATGGTTCCAAGGAAATCTTGTAATAAAAGAAGAGGAATTTTCAAGGACTTGAAAATGAGTCTCAAATCCTTGAAAAAGAACATCAAGAGAATCAAAGTGAACAAGCCACTACTTCAAGTTCACAAGGACCTGAGAAGCTTCCTCGAGAATCTGAACCATGGACACCAAAGAAAAGATTCATAATTCTTTCATCTCATTCAGCTGAAAATATTATATCTGATCCATCCACTGGTACGCACACAAGAGAAAAATTGAAGAACATATGTGCTTTCAATGCTTTTGTCTTGCTTATGGAGCCTAAGTACAAGAAGCATACTGGATTATTGCAATGAAATGTCAACTCAATGAATTTGAGAGGAACACGTTTGGAATCTGGTTCCTCCACCTAAAGATCAGTCTATCATTGGTACCATATGGTTATTCAGAAACAAGCTAGATGAGAATGGTAAGGTAATCAGAAACAAATCAAGACTGGTAGATCAAGGCTACAACCAGGAAGAAGGTATTGATTATGAGGAGGCATTTGCTCATGTTGCAAGTTTAGAAGCAATTAGAATGTTACTTGCATTTGCATCTCACAAAAATATGAATCTTTTTTCAAATGGATGTGAAATGTGCCTTTCTAAATGGATATTTGCACGAAGAAGTCTATGTTGCTCAACCTCCTGGTTTTGAAAATGATGAGTTTCTAGATCATGTTTACAACTTGATAAAGCTCTTTATGGTTTGAAACAAGCTTCAAGGGCTTGGTATGAAATACTGTCAAAGTTTCTACTTGAAAATGATTTCAAAATAGGATTAGTAGATAAGACCCTTTCAATAAAGACTCATGAGAAAGATACTGTAGTAGTTCAAATATATGTTTTTGATATTGTATTTGGAGCTAATAATGATTCTCTTTGCAAGGATTTGTCAAGTCTTATGAGCAGGGAATTTGAAATGAGTTTGATGGGAGAACTCAACTTCTTTCTTGGACATATACATCAGATGAAAAAGAAATATTTCTACATCAAAACAACTATACCAAGGAATTTTTAAACAATTACAATATGTCTCAGTCAAAGGTAGCAAAAACCCCTATGAGCTCTACATTGTCCTTAGACAAGGATCAAACTAGTAAGAGTATGAATGTGAAAGAGTATAGAGGTATGATTGGATCATTGCTATATCTCACTGGAAGTAGACCAGATATCATGTTTAGTGTTTGTATTTGTGCTATATTTTATGCTGATCCTAAATAATCACACTTGGTTGCTGTCAAAAGAATTTTCAGATATCTCAATGGTACCAAAGACTTAGGGCTTTAGTATCCTAAATAATCTAATTTTCTCTTTGTGTGTCTATCCTGATGCTGACTTTGCAGGTTACAAAGTGGATAGAAAAAGTACATCAGGGACTGCCAATTTCTTGGGACATCACTGATCAGCTGACATTCAAAGAAGCAAAATTATATAGCCCCATCAACAGCAGAAGCTAAATACATAGCATCTGGAGCTTGCCATTCACAAGTTTTATGGATAGCTCAGAAAATGAGGGATCTTGGATTTTATTTTAGAGATATACCTATCAAATGTGACAACACCTGTGCAATATCAATTACACATAATCCAGTTCAGCACTCAAGGACCAAACAAATAGATGTTAGACATCACTTCATCAGAGATCATGCTGAGAAAGGTGTTGTTACTCTTGAATTTGTGTCTACTAACATGCAATTGACAGATATCTTTACTAAACCACTGCCATAAGATAGATTCTCAGCCTTGAGATTATAATTGGGCATGCTAAATGAGGAAGCATTGGTTTAGGAGGAGTATTAGGTAAGTATCATGTAAGTATTATGTGTTTAAAAGATTTGAATAGATTGTCAAAGACTTGAAAATCTTTTCAAAGCCTTGATTTTATTTGATTAAGCAGTATAGCTTTTCAAGGCCTTGAAATCCTTTCTAAAGCCTTGAAAATAAGTCTTTATGCTACATAGTCACTAAATTGGATCTCCCATGTCGGGTGTTATCTCTGTAAATAATTTCTCAATATTGCCTTTACATTTTTAAATCATTTTTCAAAATAATGTTAAATTTTTTATTTTCCCACGTCACGCACACACAACTTTGAATTTAAATAATTCTGCACATCTTAAAAGATTTGGAAATATTTTTTTTCCTTTTAAAACTCAACCTCTTCAGTATTTCTCTCTTTCTTTCTCTCTTTCTCTCGTATCAATCCTGCCTCTCTTTTCTATATCCTCAAACCCTAATGAGTACGAGAAGAACTTCTGATAGAATCAAGATGGCTGGAGGTTCAAAGAAATTTTCTGAAAAGAAGAGGAAGACTGTTGAGGAAGAGGTTCAAACTCTTAGTGATGATTCAAGTTCCAGAACCCCAAGGGCAGAAAATGCTCCTTCTCCTCCAAAGAAGAAGATCAAGAAGTATCAAACTCCTAATTCTAGCAAGAAGAAGAAGAAAGATCAGCCTGCTCCAGAGAAACAGCCATAGGATTAGATTGCTAGTCCTCAGAAAGGTGAAGAAGAAGAAGCCTACAACAGCTGAAAAAGGAAAAGGAAAAGAAACAAAGGAAGAACCAGAGAAGAACATTGGAAAGGAATTGCAGATCTACTTAGAGAAGCAACAATCCCCTTGTAAGAAATCTGTCATTAACAACAAAGTATTTGTTACTAATGTTGCTAGAGGATTGTGGTTAGATGGATTTCCTTCTAGACCAGTAGCCTCTTGCAGTATGATTAGTGCTAACATGTTGAAAACTATGAATATGGATTGTATCAAAAGGTTGAAGAAAAGTTATATTTGAAAAATTATAATCCTTCAGAAGTTTCCTACCCTAGGCTCACTAGGTTTTTCTATCTGAACATGAAGAAAATAAGGACTGTAAGCCTGGTTATTCAAACCAAATTAGCTGGTATTAACATGGAGTTAGATCACTTAGAATTTGCCAATGTTATTGGTTGTACCAAGAGGTATAGCAAAGAAAACTATCCCAACATGATTGAAGCCTTGAAACAGGATAGGGAAGAATTATATTTACCCAATGTCTCTACCTCCTAACACACTCTATGCTAACTGTTGAAGCCAAAGTCTAGTTTACCATCTTGATGAGGTGTGTAGTGCGTAAGGAGAATTCCAAAGATTTGATAACTGACAGGGTATTATATTTGATGTACTTAATCATGCATGGGTAAGAGATTGATCTTCCTTAAATTGTTATAGAACACATGCTTTATTCCCAGACCAAGAAAAGAAAGTACCCTTTGCCTTATGCCAACCTGCTATCTTCTTTCTTTCAACACCTTGAGATTCCTAATGACAGAGAAGAAGCTGTTACCACTGGTTTTGGTATGCTTGATGAGATAGCCTTTGAAAGGATTGGAATCATGAAAACCAGTGAGGGAACTTGGAAGTTATTTTCTGACCTGTCTGAAGAAGAGCTGCAATCCAAGAAGTTTATATAACCTAAGGCCTTGGCCTCTCCTTCACACCTTCCCTCTCAATCTCAAGACCTTTCCATGGTGTTTCAAAGACTTTATGTTCTGGAGAAGGATATGGGTGAGTTGTAGGAAAATCAGCATGAGTTTGGCACTGAGTTCAAACAAGTGAGATACATGGTTGAAAGCATCTTCAAAAGAATCAATGTGATCCATGTAGAAGAGTAATTCTCTTAGGCTGCAGAAGGATCAAAGAAGGCTGGCTCAACCAAGACTTATTCAGTGAGCATACTACTCAAGATGAGGCTGCAGGGGTAGTGGACATAGAGAAACAAGTGGTTCAAGAACAAGATGGTGAAGAACAGGAACAAGGTGATGCTGACAGTCTAGACTCAAGGATATTTATCAATGATCTTAAGAAGAAGAAAAATAAGGCACCCATTCAAGAGATAATGACTGATGCAGACCTTTTTAATGATGAAGGGGTCGGTGATGCTGGTGATGAAGCTGCTCAAGAAGAAGAACAGAAAGATGATGAGGTTGATGAAGAAGACATTGGAGAAGAAGATGCCGAGCCAAAGGGAGATGGAGACCCAACCCCCTAATTCTGATTTGAAAACTTTTTTCCTTTCAAGTTTTCAAAAACTTCGATCCAACATTTTCTCATTCTTTTTTTATGAAAAAAAAGGGGGAGAATTTTAGGTGTTTATTTTTTGGTACCTTTTAGCTGGCTTAGATATCTGGTTTAGATCTGTAGGATTTGCTAGATTTTGCTACTTAATAAATTGGATTGTTTGGATATTTTGTTATAGTCTATCATCATGGCTACTCTGCTATGCTCTAATGGATATATCTTGCAGAGACTCAGTTCTTAAAAGGATTGTGGTTTTGCCTTTAATCAAGGGGGAGACCGTAAGTTCAACTTGTTTCAAATGCTTGAAACAGATTGTAGGTTTCAAGGTCTTGAAACAGTTTTCTAGGGTTTCAAATATACATTGCAGTATACATCATGAACTTAGGGGAAGCTTTAGATTCTAATCTGAATCATGATCCCCAATGCTTGATTATGTGTTATTTGATGATGAAATAAAGACCATTCTGGTATTCTATATTGTGGCTAATCCATTTATTTGAACACGTTTTTGCTGGGATAAGTAGTTACATATTTTGCATGGACTATTTCCTAACTATGTTCTTGCAGAAAATGAAATTGGATTGATAGATTGATTATATGATTGTGTAAACATGTCTGGACCTTCCTAACATACTCAACTACAAGATCAAGTCAATATATTTGAAGATATTAAGCAACTAGCCATTAGGAAGAGCTGTTAGACACGTCAAGATATGAAGAGTTTTAGGAAAGTTTGTTTTGAGAAGATCCTAAAGATCTGCAATTCAAACTAGCTGCATAAGTAGGAATGGCTGAAAGAATAGAAGAAGAGAACGAATGTAATACTCCATATTTTTGTAATGCTACTTCGGTAACTTACTTTAGTTTATAACTTGTTAGAGTTTTTCTTAAACGTAGTAATTACCTATTTGTTAATAGTGCTTTTGTAAAGATAGTTTATTTTTATAAATTCTATTTTAGACAATACTCTTTAACTTTATATGATAAAGTTTGTTACAAGCTTCAATTAATCTTTTTGTTAATTTTAGTAGATACGATTTCTTTTTTTAATTTTTTTTATTTAAGTTAAAATAAATATTCGCTCATAAATTTGTTATTCAAAGTGTCAGTAGTCACATTTCCTTTATTATATCAGTCGAAGTCATTTTTATAGTCACAATTCGTTTATAAGTCAAAATGTATTTTATCAGTCAAATTTCATTTTAACAGTCAAACTTAGTTCTCTGTGTCAGATGTAATGTTATTATTAAAATTCATTTTTTTCAATTTAATTTTTCAGTCAAAATTATTTTATTTATACGTCTCGGTATTATTACTTTTATTGCGTACGTATCTAAATAACTGTTGCGTGTCAAATGTATCGTCGTGTATTATCATTTTGTCACGTTTTTAATATTTCATCGCGAGTCGAGCCACCTTCTCACCCGCGCCCCCAACTACACCATATGACTCCACCATGATGACTCCATCACCACCATTCCTTACGTCACTTACTTTCCTCCTTTCTTTTCTCTACTTACACGTCCACATCATCTCATTATCCTTGTTTTTTTTTTTGTTTTCTTTTCTTTTCCCCGTAGCAGCCTATATCTCTACATCTTCTTCTTTCTTTTCTCTGCAACACCGCCACCAGAACCACCACCACCTGCTACTCCTCTCTATCACCACCACCACTTGCACATATATCTCTCTCGCCTTCTGTTTGGCAGAGAAACAGCCTCAACAACAAGCACCGTCAGCCGGCAACTTCACCACCGTCACCACTGTCGTTCACCACCAACGGCACCACAACCACCTCCTTCACACCATCACCACTTCCATCACCACCCCTAGCGTCACCACCTCTATCTCCTGCACCTCTGCTCCATCTCTCTTCTCTCTCACCTTCTCCTCCATCTCCAACTCTCCCCTCTGTTTTGCTGAGACAAAACCCAGCAACAACCGCCACCACCATTACCACCACTACCCACCTTCACCTGCCACCTCCAACTCCTCCTACCTCACTCTATCTCTCGTCGAAATCCCCAAGATCAGCAGCGAACAGCAGCAACATCAACCGAACCCACGGTCGGTCAGCCATGGAAACCGGCGACAAGTTTCGGGCCGAGCAACCGGCGATGCCCATTCCCGTTGCTTCCTCCCTCTCACCCTCTGGAGGTCCAAGGAGCCTCGAGGAAGCCTCATCAGAAGACAAAGACCGCCGGAGCAGTCCCGTTTAGCACCACCGCCGATCTCACCGGCGACGAACTCGACCCGGACCGAATCTCCACCATTTCAACTCGTTTTCGGTGTGGGTAATCTCCACCTCTTAATTCATTTCCCATCGTCAAAATCATCCATTTTCTAGCTTCAATGTCAATTTGAATCATGTTGGGTTTGATTACATGTGTTTTCCCGAAAGTGTTTGAATAGGGGGTTTACTTGCATTTGTCGGAAACGATAGGGGGCTGGACTGCATGGTTTAAGACCTTAGGGGAGCTAACTATTATTATTACAAACTGCTTTTATTTAACTATATTAGTTTTCAACTAATTGTTTATATGTTATTACAACTTTACAAATTTCATGTTAAAGATAAAAACAAAATCACTTTTGGAAAGCAATATAAATTAGCATATGTGACAATAATATTTATGGTTGGTATTTGCCAAAAAATAAATAAGTTAATAAGTAAATATTGTTTCTATACGTTTAATTACATGATTGATATATAGTAGTGTTTTAATCATTAAATAAATGTTACTTTTATTTATTTATATAAAATTATGAGTTTGTCAAATAATTGTTACAATTCTATCCTTTTTTATCAGCAACTAAATTTGTTTGATTAAATATTGTTTTTTTTATTGCAAAATAAACTTGTTAGAAATGGATAGTAATTATGAAATCTTACAAAATAATTCATTTTTTTTAAAATAACTCTTTTATAATTATGAGAATTATTCATTTACGTTATTTAATTAGAATTCTATATTTTTCTTTCAACTTATTGTAATCTGAATTAGAATATTAAATAGTTTTATTGTCTCAAAACTATTTCGTAATTTCCTAAAATGATTTTAGTGACTTCTCATACACTACGAATTGGGTGTTTATAATTACTAAGGGCTGTTATTTGCATATCATGTAGTACATATGCATTATCTACTTGCAACTTGTTTGTGATTAGGAATTTATGTGAATAATTGTAGAGCCTGCCTTCGATGAGCTAGTAGGCCCAGACATCGTTTACCCATAGAGGACTAGCTAGCACTCTTTTGACTCTCAAGGTGAGTATACATGCTTAGTGTTGCGTACTTGTCTTCCTTCGTGTCAAAACGTGAGTGTTCAGTCTCAAAATATATCTGTGAGTTTACTTGCTTAGTTTTTCCTGCCTAGTTCTTTCACGTGATCTACTTGTTTATTTCAAAATAACTGTCGTATTTATTCTGAAATTGCTAAATAGTTCGTTCTACTTTTAAACCGTCATTTTACAACTCGTATTCGAAATGAGAAAACTCTTTATTCAAATGTCACTAAATCAGAATTCATTAACAACGTAAAGTGAAAGAATCGCATGTACTGGAACCAGTGGACTGTTACTATGTTGGCTCCGGCCGGAAGTACCGATTCGGCCGCTTCCCTTGACTACCTATACTTGTTGGAGTCTTGGACTTATGGTTGGTTCCGGCCGGAAGTATCGATTCGACCGCATCCCTTAACTACCTATTGGAGTCTTGGACCCGTTACTACTTTGGGACTCCGAGTGCCCCGACTCTTATTGCCATAGGCTAGAGTCTAGAATCTAGTACTACTCTTCTGACTTACAATATTAAGGGGGTGTCGACACTTAAGGGCTAGTTGGCTATTTGTATGATGACTAGCGGGACGGGGGATCCGATCCACAACGCTTGGTAGAGAGGTTGGGTTTTCAACACCCCCTATACATCAGTATCATCTGTTACTATTTATCCTGGTCTCCCTTGGTTACTGCGAATTATTAATATGACTGATTCATCTCTAAATCAGGAAAAAAATATTCATAAGCCGTGTTCTGCATAGACACGCCACTTGAGATAAGATATTTGTAATGGAAACACTGAACATTTGATAATCTTATTTATATTGCAAACTCTGATCTTTATACTAATACTCCGTCACTGTGTAAACTGTTTCAAATACAAATCCCGTAAACTTTCTTAGCCACTCTGTTTTTCATGCTAAGTTGTTTATTCACTCAGTTTTTACTGATACTCGAAAAACTGCATCCATGTGTTTCTTTTAATTCCCCGCATATTTATGATTGGTTGCTTGGGGTAACGCGCTGGGATCACGACTCGTTCTCACTTGCAAGCAGTAACACTTAGTAATTAATCGGAGAGTTCTTTTTTTTGTAAAATGTATTTTGTTAGGCTTGGCGTCCAGTTTGGAACCAGTCATCATTGTTGTAAACTTTTATCGTAATTAATCAGTAGTTGGATGTTTCTTTTCACTTGCTTATCGTTACTGCTCCTTGTACGAAAGGGTAAAATCCCCTGTACGGAGGGCACCCTCTCGGTGTCCAGCTCCTCTGGGTATCGGGGGTGTTACAACGAACACATAAATACTCATACATTCTCAGAATTGACAAGCTACACATAAGGAGATTCATTTCACTCAATCAACCCTTCAGAAGATCACTGCACATTCGACTGCTTCATTAGTTCTCAGTGTTCTTCTTTCTTATCTGTATTTGCATATCATTTAGAAAATACTTCTAACATCTGATTCTTGTGATTTGTTCAAGTGAACAATAGATAATTCTTGTTGAATAAGTTAGCTAGAGCAGGTACTTGATAGGTAAGTGAGAACCACAAGCTGTAACAGAGTAAGAGAAGTTTCTATGCTTGAGATCTAGAGCTTAGCTTTTGATTAATAAGAATTGAGTTGAAAATACTGCAGGGATCAAGTTCCTGAGGTAGAGACGTAGGTCCAAATGGACTGAAATCTACAAATATATGTGTCTCTTGCATTTATCTCGTTGTTCTATACTTAGCTTATATGCTGCACAAAACATGTTTTTAGTTCAAGGTATTGAAAGCCATTTCAAGGCCTTGAAAACTCTCAGTATCTTTTTACTATCTGTTTTGATTCCAAGGACTTTAAATTCATTTCAAGGTCTTGAAATACTCACTGCTTACCAAAAACTTCTTTGAAACCACTCTTGTAGCAAAAATTGTCATACTCTATTCAACCCCCTCCCTTTCCAGAGTATTGATACTGCATTACCACCTACATTCCCGTCTTTCAATAAAATTATTATTTTTTGGTTAAAATTACTATCTGAAATTCCGAATTTATATTCTAAGTAAATACAAATAAGTTCGGTGTTGTACATTCAATGATAACATTCATTATAAATTAAAATAGGGTGTGGTTACACATTCATAATCGATTTTATTAAGAAATAAAGTAGTGAACTTGTATGGTAATTTATATATTAGTTATCTACTGAGTATCTTAATTTATTACTGAATATCTAAATTTATTATATTCAAACAGATGGTAAAATTTCAAAAGATTGTAAATGTTGTCTCTTTTCCTAACTAATAAATTTGCTACTTCAACATTTTTGTTACTAGAATAAATAAATTAGGTAAATGTTTGTGGAATATTACGAAATAATTTCTTTAAAAAAATTAGTTTTTTTCTTAGTTGATAATAACGACATACTTTCATGCAATAGTTACAAGACATATGTATCTTTTTTACTTGATGCCGTTATATATCTTAGATATAAATATAAAAGCTATGAGTTAACACTTGATTTCTTTGTATAAATATTTTTTAATATCACTTTCTTTATGAATATGAACTTACACGCTCTTTATAATATAGTAAATAAGGTGAATCGGGTTTGTCTCAAAATCAAATACGACATTCTCAGTAGAGTTTGTAGCGTTCATATCACAAGTCACATACACTCATTATAAGTTCTCGTTGAACCTGTGACTGATTTAGAAATTATAAATGTAGGTGACGTTGACGAGTACCACTTCTATCCGTAGAAGATTTTATGCTCTATTTGTCGGTTGGTTGAGGTGAGTAAACATTCCAAGTATCGTGTGCCTAGCTTCCTTCGTGTCAAAACGTGCTTTCACAAATTGTCTCAAAATTGTAAGTCTATTCTATGTGTCTGTTGACTATTGATCTTTTAGAAGCTCTCACATGCAAATTAATAATCCATAATAACGTAAAGTGAAAAGATTTGTGCGGAGAATATAAGTTGGTTACTTATATATTGGTTCGCCCATTGTTGACTAAATCACTCGATCCAAATTATTCTTTTGGCTCGGCGGTGGGATATGTTGTGATGAGACATATTGGTTTCTCCCCATATCAACTAATGGATAATATATATTTTTTGACTTGATGTTTTATTAATGGAAAAATGGAATGGACCGAAACGTCCATATATATATATATAATATACATACATACATATATATACAGTACAACAAATCCTGCTTTCAGCGACCGGTTTCATTTCGAAAACCAGTATTCTGGTCGTTAATAGCAGTACAAACAGTCTTTTATGATGTTTGTCTTCTGGATTGTCATCTTTCAGATTTTTAGAGACCAACTGTAATTTTGTCGTGATAAAACTAATAGTCATCCGAAAATTATAAACGACGTGCAATATTGTCTTCAATTGATCTAAACACAATCTTGACCAAAATTTTGGGGGAAATAAAAATTACATGAAACAATTGGGGTAAAAATGCAATTTAACAAAATTTTAACTCAACCTATTAACATTTAGGGTGGCCATTTAAAATTTCACCAAACATTTTGGAGGGGGAAACTATCAATTCACGAATTTTTTTGAGCCAAAACAATTCATTAATTCGCCAAAACATAAACTTGCGACAAATGGATCGAAGATTTCCGACTTATCTCTTTTGTCATCTTGATCTCTAGCTCTTTTCTTCTTCACACCCCGCGGCCAAATCGACCGATTTCTCGTGCCCCTTTCTCTTCTCGATCTATAGATCTTCATCTGTTCTTATTCACACCCCGCGGGTAAATCGATCGATTTCACCTGCCCCTTTCTCTTCTCGATCTCTAATTTTCCATATGTTCTTCATCGATCGATACTCCCACCATAGCTGCATAACCACGAGCCTATTTTCCTGTGCGGTTAGAACTGGGTAAATCAAAAGAGGGATGGAGAGACGAGGCATTTAGATCTGGAACCCTAATTGGGGTCCGATTATCATCGGTCGGAATTTCGGAGAACTCGTCGAAGAATCGAAATCAAAGCTCAAGTTTGCCCCAATACTCAAGTAAGAAACATCACTGATTTGATTTAAAATTAATAGATTAGCTTATCTGTATATGGGGCTTCCATTGTTTTGCGATGGATTAGTGGTATCGTATTTGGGGCTTTCTTTGTTCTTGATTCCAATAACTTATTCTAGGGTTTTTTCTTTTTCTGTGTGGGTGTAAGTGTAATGCCTTGTTTGTCTTAAAGATAATAATTTTCATTTCAATATGTGAATATCTAACATGTTGAGTATCATAGTGTCGATAATTTTCAATTGTTTGGTATATGCGTGAAGTTGTGTGATACTTTGGATAGTTGAATGTTATGTCTCCACATGTGCTGGATGAAACTCAGTTAGTATATAGTGTGATAAGTCCAAATTCATGTGTGATGGATGAATCTTTGCTGCTTGCATTCTATTTTACCTGGTGAAATAACCTTTTGTGTCTCATTTACTTAGACTACTTTGGTATAATGTGTTGTACTTCTCACATTACGTAGTACATGTAGTCCACGTGTTAACTGATCTATATATATAGCTATTTATGTCATGTGTCGGTGCATGAGTTGTGACTATTTGTGACATTTTCAGTGGTCGTGATGATTTAGATCTATCTATAGAATTCACCCATTGAAGCTGATTGAGTGTAATATGCATGGAAAGGCAAAATCCTATTCCATCTTATGATCATCTCTGATATAGTTTTCATGAGTACCGATCTGAGCCTCTTCAGGATTACTGAAGAGTCCGTGATGATGTGGATCTATTTAATTCACTGGATGAAGTTGATAGAGTTTAATACGGGCAAGACAAAATCCTTTTGCAGCATGTGATCATCTCTTATTTGCTTTCATGAGTACTGATCTTAGCCTCTTCAAGATCATTGAAGAGTCTATGATGATATATATGGATCTATCAAATTCAATCGAAGCTGATAGAGTGTAATATGCATGGCATGGCAAAATCCTTTTGCAGCCCGTGATTATCTCTTATTTGCTCCTCTTTCTGTATCCATATGTTTGGGTCTGTATTAATTATATGTGTTATCTCGTTATGTCACTTTGGTTTTTGAGTTTTCGGACATCTCCCTCATCATGTACATTTGCCTTGTGTTTTTGTGCGGAAAAAGAGTAGAATTTTTCTAAAGAAACTTATCCATTAATAATGAGAAAAAATAATAAGTCTAGGAGAATAACATAAAGGAAGAGAAAATAAAAGTCTAGTTAGTCCTCGAGCTTAGGGTTGATGCCTCTTCATTGTCCTCCTTCAGTTGTTCATCTGTGGGGGCCTTTGCTGGTTCCTCCTTGTCTGAAAGATTTGTCACGGAAGTCCCGCCCTCTCCTTTGTATCTCTTCTTGATCTTCCGCAATAGATCATTTTTTCTTGCAATAATTATTGGAATTTCTTCTCTCATCATCCGACCTTCCTCAAGACAATCTATCTTCTTCTTAGACAATCTAGCTCGTCGTCACCACTTGAATCGTCATCTGATGAATATTGGAGCATCCTCATAGGACCCAGGCAGTCATGTGAAAGGACTGGTGACCTCCTCCTCTTCGCGCAATCGTTTATGAATGGGTTCTATGGTAAGAGGATTTTGGGGATGGGATTTGTTGTGATTGAGAATGAAATGGATGTGAAAGTTTGTAATGTAGACTAAATACAAGACCAAAATACTCTAGAAGGGGGGTTGAATAGAGTATGGAAACTTTTTGCTAAAACACAAATCTATATATACTATTTGAGAACCTCCATCTCAAACATGGCATGAGAAAATGCCACGTGAAAATTATTATTACTTAATGTAAAAAGGATTAATTCAAGTTTAAATTTAAATCACATCTGCATAGTTTAAACTAAAAATGAAAATTTTGGCGCCTTCAACATTGAACTGGAATGAAAAAACCTGGCGCCAATTTGAAAATTTAATTTAGTTGGTTAAAGAATGGTATAAAAAGTATCAATTAATGGATAGTTGATTACGGCAGAATTAACCAAAAATGGGCATTGAATGAATACTAAAATGATAACGGTAATATAAGATTTCCAAACATAACCGATGTAAGGAGAGTAGATACATAGGGGAATAGGAAACTTCGTTTCATAAAAATATATATATTTTTTTCTTCCTACCTACACTCAAAACAAACTCAGTCAGTAGAAGAATACAACCCACGAAGGGACGCCAGCGATCTAAAGACGGTGATAAGTCAGGTATTGATTTCTTTCTTCCTACACTCAAAACAAACTCAGTCATGATTGATTGCTAATATTTTGATACAACATCACGTCCCTATTTCTAATGGTTTGTTTGGCGTTGAATGAATTATAGCACTTTATTAGTAAAACCCAGTTTATATGGGATGTGAAAATGTGCAAGTGATTTCCATATTCACCTGTTTCACAATCCCGTATCACAAAATAGAGGCATAGAGCTAAGCACATTGGCAATAAATTTTGCGTAAACAGAGATCGAAGAAGGGAAAATGTGGAAACACTTCATGTTGTTTCAGCTCATCAAGTTGAAATTCCACCTAAACCTCTCATGAAGTTGAGGTAAGTGCAAGGACAAAGGAGTATCGTACTCTGGGCAGGGTCACTTTTTTTTTGGCGAGGGTCATGGGGTGGTCACCTCTTCCCTTTTATTATGTATAACATAGCAATAATTTATATGCCTTCTCTTGAAATTCGGTTAATAGTGTAATTGTTTTGTTATTATTTTTGGAATAAAAAAAAAATTGTGTTTGGTGTTTTGTTATTATTTTTTGTCTGGTAATTCTCTTACCCACTATATTCTCTTTTTTTTTTTTCCAGTCATGGCCGAAAATGAGGACCGGCGAGATCAATGTATGTTGGCTCGCTTGGTGCGCAAGAGAAAATTAGATGAGCAAAGACAAACCCGCATGTCCGGTGAGTTTTAGTATGCTTTGTTTACGTGCATCATTCATGAATAAAATTGATGCTTTGTTTACGTGCATTATTCATGAATAAAATTGATGATTTGTATATTTGAAGTTCTCATGACCACTGCCGAAGGCATTCACTTGCGCAAAAGAGTCACTCGCCCTCCCCGCATAGGTAATACTAAGAAGATCGATTGTTCTGTTATGTTATTTTCCTTTTTCCTGGGTTGTTTAGTTTTTACTGACATCGTTTCTTTGGTGGTGTAGGTGAATATTTACATCAGGCGGAGTCTTCTATTTTAGGAGAGACAGTTCAACACAACGGTATGTACCTTTCCCATAGATAATATCTGGAAAAAGGTTGTAGGTTTCTTCTATATTTTTTTTTATTTTAAGTCACATTTTAGATACGTTCCCAAAAAAAATTCAAAATATCAACGGTCGTCCTGTATTTACTGTTTAAGCTTCTAACTGTAATGGTGGAAGAAAAGAGAAAAGAAATAAAAGGTTTGGAAGGCCATGTTTATTTTATTTTTAAATGGGGTGGGATAGTGTCGAAGTTTCAAATGCTGGGAGGTTTTTTAGGATATGTGTCTGAAATTTTGAGCGATTTGATTTCAGTAGCTAAAATCATGCTTGGTTAGTTGGAGAATGGTATGTAAACAATGTCTAAAATGGAAAATCTGAAATTTTGACCGATTTAATTTCAGTAGCCAAAATCATGCTTAGTTAGTTGGAGCATGGTATGTAAACAATGTCTAAAATGGAAAATCTAAAATTTTGACCGATTTAATTCCAGTAGCTAAAATCATGCTTAGTTAGTTGGAGAATAGTATGTAAACAATGTCTAAAATGGAGAATCTGAAATTTTGACCGATTTAATTTCAGTAGCTAAGCATATTTAGTTGGAGAATAGTATGTAAACAATGTCTAAAATCGAAAATCTGAAATTTTGACCGAGTTAATTTCAGTAGCTAAAATCATGCTTAGTTAGTTAAAGAATAGTATGTAAACGATGTCTAAAATGGAAAATGGTATAAAAAACGTGATTGGTCAGTGACGAAAAATTGGCATGTAAATTTACATGGCGCAATAAATGAATAAACATAGGGGATTCTTCTAATATTTTCTTCTCCAATTAAAATAACTCATTTGGTATTTCTAACAAAAGATATTTATTTGATAACCATTAATCAAAATATATCATGTTTGGTGGCTGCACATAGGAGATTCTTCTAATATTTTGTTCTCCAATTAAAGTAATTTATTTGCTGGTGTTTCTAAAAGAATGTTATTTATTTGGTAAGTATTAATTAAAAGATATCGTGTTTCGTTGCTACTTTCTAAGCGATTTCTAAATGTTATCCTATGAGTTTTTTTTTAATCGATCTAAAAGAGTCTCGATCTTTTGTATGTCTAAAAGTTATCGTTTGATTCCTAAAAAAAAGTTATTTATTTGATCGCGATAATCTACTAATAATGCTAAGCTAAACACTTTTGTTATAATCAATTATCAAATTATTTTATTTGCAACTCTCTCACTCTTCTCACATATACGCTTCGTAAATGTGATGAATATTCGAAGATCATAACAGGATCCTTCGGAAAAGTGAATTGAAGATCATATTCGAAGTTGCCTTAACCAATCTTACACTTTCATCATCGAAGCACCTACTGAGGTGGTGGAACAAAATTGTCTTAACTGTGTTTCAGTGCTTCCTGTTGATTGGGCTGATGAGTGCATGCATTTGTATGAAGCACTTAAGCAAACAGAATGTAAGATATCTGAAATTACTCTGTTTTAAAATATTAAACTTCTTAAAATATTGTACATTTACTAATACATTATGTCATTTGTGATGCAGGACTACCTACAATGTGATTGGTCTCTATCAAGTAGTTTTTATTTCTCTTTCTCTTTCAATTTCAATTATTATGTTATTCAGTACTTTTGGTTATTTTTCCGGATGTAACATTTGAAATGCATAAGACATCATCTGTTTAAGTGACATCAACTTTTGTTTCGAATTGAAATTTCGCCGTGCATTGCACGGGTTAAAAGCTAGTTTTAACTAAGTGAACAAGTGAGAAACTCAAATCTCAAGGCCTTGAGATTTTACAAAACTAGTCAGAAACTTTCTAAGGCAAACAGAAAGCTTCAAGGCCTTGAACTATCACCAGTTCTAAACAGTTTATAAACCCTAGTTTGAGTTGAGTTGCTTGCAGAAGGAAATAGTAAAACTGTAAAGTAAAGAACACAAGGCAATTTACAGTGTTCAGTCCCAATGGACCTAATCTCTGCCTGAGGGATCTAATCCCACCATGATTGGGCAAACACTTCTTATTACTCACATAGAAACAACCCTTGATCTCCAAGCCTAAGTGAACTCCCTTACACCTATACAGCTTGTGGTTCCAAACCTATCTAGCATCAGCTACTAACTGTTGAGCTAAAAAGAACCTCTTGTTGTTCACTTGAAAAAACGACCACTAGGTTTTGTGAAGTTTTAGATATACAAAAGATAAGCAGATTACAATACAGAAGAAGAACACAGTAGAAGAATAATCTTGTGAAGGCTTGGATGTGTTCTTCAGGAAACTAGAATGATTGATCTTCTGAAAGCTGTAATTAAAGCCAGAATTTGTGAGGGATTGAATGTCTGATCTTCCACGATTGTATCACACCTCTCTCAGTTCTCTGTAAGCTTCTCCTTTTCTTTCAAATTTCAAACCAGTATTTTATCCACTCTCTGCAACTGAATGAGAGATTTTAGGATCTCAGTTCCTGCAAATCCTCATCCTTTCTAACTGCAATTCAAAACAACTTTGACTAGATATCCGTTGGATTTTGTTGAGATTGCATTTGCACGTTTGAAAAACCTGCAACAACATTTAAACACAGCAACAACAAAATCCAGAAATATAACAGCACTAAGTCTGTTTGGATTTCCATTTTCTAAATAAAAACTGGATCATATGAATAAAACAATAACCTGATTAACTTCTGAAACATATAACTCATGATAAATCAGCTAAAGAATTGTAAAAGTCATTAAACAATCATAATAAGAAAGATCAAATCCTTCAAGGAGAATCAAGTTAATTCTGTAAAACTATCAGCAACTTAAGGCACATCTCAAGGCCTTGAAGCTCTGAACATGCTTCACAGTCTTTCAATATTAAGACCAGAAACCTTTTATTCACTCTGATTAGGATATCTGCAATTGTGTTAGATGTATAAAGAATGTATAACAAGGATATTTGCAGCAAATCTCTGATCTTAACACATCAGATAGAACACCTGCATCACAAGATTATTAGATCATACTGTAAAGAAAACTACTCTCAAAGCTTTGAAGCTCTGATCAGTATCTCAAGGCCTTGGAGCCTTAGAAATACTTAATGTTTGTCTTTCATAACTCTAAACAGTTACTTCTCAAAACACACTTAGAAGTCTTTGAGTCAACCATCTCCCCCTTCATGAAAGACAAAACCCATAATCTTGTGTAAATATCCCTGCAACTTTTTGTAAGAATTAGATATCATCATTTGCAGAAAAATAACGAACATTAACACTGTTTAAACCAAATTAACACAGATAACCAGTAATCACAGATAATCAATAATCACAGAACACAACTGATTAACCCAAAAACTCACAATCTTATTATCTAAACACTGAAGAGTAAACAAAAATACTTCTCCCTCTTTTTGACTTCCATCAAATAAAGGTGAAGAAATGTTGGATCATTACTCAGAGTCTTTATAAAAAAACTTATAAAGAAAGAAAGAAAGAAAGAAAGAAAGAAAGAAAGAAAGAAAGAAAGAAAGAAAGAAAGAAAGAAAGAAAGAAAGGATAAAGGCTTTGGCTTTCTCAAATATTCACTTCTTCTTTGATGCTTGGCCTTTCTCTGAGCCTTCTCCAACCTCTTCATCACTTTCAGCTTCTTCTGCAGACTGATTCTCTTCTTGTTAAGCATCTACCTCAGCAACAACTTCCTCAATGATTTCATCCACTTTCTTTTTCTTAATCTGCACTGAATCACCCTCTATAGCTGCATCAAAACCTGTGTCTTCTCCAACTTCTTCTTCATCAGTTTGCTCATATAGATCCTTTGAAGTGAGCACAACTGGAATAGGCTTCTTCTTCTTCAAGAATTCACCTAGCATTTCATCTGAGTCAACACTAGTGTCATGACTAGTAGCAGAAGGGATCTTCTCCAAATTCAAACCTTTGATGACAACATCCAGTTTGCCATTCATCACATTCATCAAGCCTTTGAACTGATTAAACTCAGAAGATAGATCAAACAACCTTTGTCTGAGATCTTCAATCTCCACCTGCAGTTCTTAAAACTTCTCAACCAACTGAGAGTAATCCTCATTTGCTTGTCCCCTTTCTGTTGTAGCCCCCTTAGGTTTGACTAAATCTTTCTCCTCAAGCTCAGCTTTGGAGAACTCTGAATAGAACTTCCAATGACCCTTTCCTGTCTAAACCACTCCAATCCTCTGTAAAGCAGTCTCATCAATTAACCCAAAACCACCAGTTATCTTCTCCTCTCCTTTCACAGGTACCTCAAAAGGCTCAAAGAAAAGAGGTAATAGGTTGGCATAGGGAAGAGGATGGTTTCTAGTTCTAGTAGCACAGTAGATCATATGCTCCATGATCACTGTTGGCAAGTCAATCTCAAACCCTTGACATATCAAGTACATCAGGATAAGAACCTTATCAGTAACCAACTCTCTTGAGTTTCCCCTAGGAACAACACTTCTCATTAGAATTGTAAACAAAATTTTAGCTTCACAGTTGAGCACAGAGTGTGCCAACTGTTTAGGACCAGTGGGAACACCATCAATGAAGAACATAGCTTTGGCTTTATCTAGACACTCCTTCCTATCAGGATGATCAGCAACATTATACTTCTTAGGAATGCCCAAGACCTTGGCAAAATCCCTATGGTCTAGCCTTAAATTTATCCCAACCACTGTAGAGGTTAACACCATTTTATCTTCCCCTTCTTGAACCAAATTCAAATAAAACAACCTAGTTAACCTAGGATAAGCTTTAGGACTGGGATTTAAAACCTTCCATATTGCAGAATCCCTTAACTTCCTCAAAGAGTCAATATCCAGTTTATCTAATAACTCTTCAGAGATCAAACTACAGAAAGCAACCTTAGATGATGCATACCTTTGCATCCAAACTGTCCTAACTTCTGAACTAAAAAACCAATCAGAAGGAAGCACATTTTTACCTTGATAACCCTTTTTGGTTGCAGCAGCAACTTGCTTAACCCTTGATTTCTTCTCAGCAGGTTTCTCCTTCTCTGGTTCTCCTTCAGTAGACTTCTTCTTGCTTTCCTTAGCATATTTCCCTTTTTCTTCTTCAACAGCCTTTTTCTTCTCTCCCCCTTTCTTCTTGTCTGACTTAGGTTGATCATCACCCTGAACCTCTGTCTCCTTCTGTGGATCAACACTTGAACCTTCATCCCCTTTCTCTGTTCCTATCTTCTTTGCAGGAGGTGAGTCCTCATGAAAACTGCGTGTGTTTTCTGAATCTGAATCAGAGTTCACAATCTTCTCCTTCTTGTTTGCCCTCTTCTTAGATCTACCAGAAGGCTTTCTCTGTTGTTGTATCCTGGCTGATTTGCGCTCCATTGTGGGATTAGGGTTTTGAGAGAACAATGAAATTGAGAGAGATAGAGAGAGAGCAGAGAGACGTAGAGAATTGAGAGAGAATGAAGAAGAAAAGCCCTGACTTTCAGCTTAAGTAGGTTGAAAGAATGAGTTATAAAAGGAATCTACTGAAATCAACATGCAAAACGAATCTACAAGATATTTTAGGATATCTTAGAAAATTCTCTGAGTAATTCAAATATTATACAATTATCGAAAAAGATAACATATAATATTTGATGATCCATTTTTTTTTAAAAAAAAATTACAGATGTTTCAAGACCTTGGAGAACAATCTCAAGGCCTTGAGATTCTTTGCAGTTTTAGAAATTTCAAAGCTTTGAACTATACTTTCAAGACTTTGGAAAGTATATTCTCAAGGCTTTGAGATTTCAACACATAAACACATGTAAGTACTAATACTCCCCCTAAACCAATGCATCCTTGTTTAACATGCCCAGTTCAAGCCTTAGGGATGAAAACCTATCATCTGGCGGATGTTTAGTGAAAGTATCAGGAATATGCATAGAAGTAGAAATAAAAGATAGAACAACATCACCTTTTTCTGCATGATCTCTAAGAAAGTGATGCCTTACATCTATATGCTTGGTTCTTGAGTGCTATACTGGATTCTTAGAGATTGAAATGGCACTTGTGTTGTCACAATGAATAGGCACATTTCTGAAATTATAGCCAAGATCTCTAAGTTGTTGAGCAATCCACAACACTTGTGAACAGCAAGCTCCAGCTGCAATGTATTCAGCTTCTGCAGTTGATAATGCTACAGAATTTTGCTTCTTGGAATGCCAACTGATTAGTGAGGATCCAAGAAATTGGCAACATCCAGAAGTACTCTTTCTATCCACTTTATATACTGCAAAATTTGCATCTGAATAGCCACTCAAAATAAAATTAGATCTCCTTGGATACCAAAGCCCCAAGTCTTTGGTTCCATTCAAATATCTGAAAATTCTCCTGACAACAGTTAAATGACTTTCCTTAGGATCTGCCTGAAATCTTGCACACATGCAAACAATAAACATAATATCAGGTCTACTAGCAGTTAAATACTAAAGTGATCCAATCATACCTCTATACTCCTTTTGATTTACACTCTTACTATTTGAATCCTTGTCTATGAGAGTGATGAACTCATACGAGTTTTGAGTACCTTGGACTGTGTCATATTGTATTTGTTCAACAAATCCTTGGTATACCTTCCTTGATGTACAAAAATCCCTTTTTTCATTTTTAAAATATGAGAAATTCAATTCTCCCATTATGCTCATCTCAAACTCCCTGCAGATTAGACTGGAGAACTCTTTTGAAAGAGCATCATTAGTAGCACCAAACAAAATATCATCCACATAGATCTGAACTACTAACAAATCAGTTTCATGATGTTTAATAAAAATATTTTTATCTACTAGACCTCTCTTGAAATTATTGTCAAGTAAAAACTTTGAAAGTCTATCATACCAAGCCCTTGGAGCTTGTTTTAAACCATAAAGAGCTTTGTCTAATTTGTAAACTGTAGGGTTTTGATCATGGATACGAAAAACATATTTTATCCATGCAATACCCTCCGAGGATCACAGGACAAGAGACATAACGATGGTAAGGGAAGAAATCAAGTTACACACCTTAGGGTTTCTCCTGTGATGACTTGTCACGTGAATTGTGTCACGTCTCTACGGTTGATCCACGCCTAGAGTTGAGATCTAGATCCTCCAAATCCTTGTGCTAGCTATGAAGAATGGAAGAGGAAGAAGAAATTGCGCAACAATGGAGCACCAAAGGTGGGCGGCTCTCCTTTAGGCCGACTGGTAGGGGGCGGTCCCAAGGGGGGTTCGGCCCTCTTTGGGACATGCTCTCTCTCCGTGATTTATTCTCTCCTACTCTATCATATAGATGTGTGTATGTGTAGAGAGAAAAATAATCTAGGAGTGTTCTTTATATAGTCCAACAACTCCTTGTCCTACTAGATAAAGAACCCCTCTCCTAATCCTACTCAAGTTCGGATTAGTCCCTTTTTGCAAACTAGTCATAATCATGTCCATACATGGATTAGTTCTCTTTGCAAATTGATCCTAATCATGTCTCTACATGAATTAGGCCACCTTGGCAAATCCTAATCATGTATATACATGGACTAGTCCAACTTGCATATTAGTCCTACTAAGTTAGCAAGTTGTTGCGATTTGATCCTTCTAACTAATTAATCATATTAATTAATTATTTCCCTAGTCTAGTTCACCCCTATATGGCGTGTGACCCCATAGGTTCTATTTAATTGGTAGTAACAATTTACTAATATGGAGCGGCCTCTAGCAAGACATCCATTCTAGCCAACAAATAGAATAGTCATCATGACAAACCTTGTGCAAGTAATTGTCTCATCCCTTTGTCCCAATATCCGGATTGGACACGAGACATACAAGTCACACTCGTATAACCAATCTATAGTTTCTCGATCCTGGGAATAGCCTTATTCGTGCAAATAACATCAATATCCTATATTGATTTATTTGAGTCTGGCCAGACATTTTATAAGCACTATCCCTCGAGTAGCCTAGGATATTTGCTCCCGTTATGTGGGAGGGACAAATTCTATCTACGTCCACTACGAAATCTAAGCTTGCTTCTTATTTTATCCAGTACACGCCTTTATGGCTACCCAGTTACGGTGTAGCGTTTGACGCTACCAAAATCACAATAATCCACAACTAGACAATCTAGTGACTTCAAGTCTAAGGATGACAACACCCTTGCACCGCGAGAAGCGCTTGTGACTTTACATAACATGTATGTAGCCTTCTCGGAGATGGGTCAATCCGGTGCGCCATTACCCTTAATGCACACCCATGTGTTGGATCATGATATCTCCATATCAATCCAACCCCATACTAGTCTATTGATAATTGTCCTATTAATCATTATAATCGACTAGGGATATTTAAGAATATAACACTTATATTCTAAGGACTTCATTCATGCTAAAATATATCGATATCGATAACATAATGAATCGCAAATCCATAAATGTCACAATTAATTTATTGCCTCTGGGGCACAATTCCAACATAAACATGATCAGGGAAGTTTTCATCTTCAAAACCAGGAGGTTGTGCTACAAAAACATCTTCTTGTAAATAACCATTCAGAAAAGCACATTTGACATCCATTTGATAAAGCTTTATGTGATTGTGAGATGCAAATGCAAGAAGTATTCTAATAGCTTCTAACCTGGAAACAGGAGAAAATGTCTCCTCATAATCTATACCTTCTCCCTGATTGTATCCCTGTGCCACAAGTCTGGCTTTGTTCCTTACCACTTTGCCATTCTCATCAAGCTTATTTCTGAACACCCATCTGGTTCCTATAACTAATTTCTCTTTTGGTCTGGGAACCAAATTCCATACCTTGTTTCTTTCAAATTCATTCAGCTCACTTTGCATTGCAATGATCCATTCTGCATCTTCCAGTGCTTCATTTCTATTATTAGGCTCAATCAATGATACAAAAGCACTAAAAGCACACAAGTTCTTCAACTGTCCTCTTGTCTGAGTTCCAGTTGTTGGATCAGATATGATATTGTCAGCTGGATGATCGGCAAGATACTTAAACTTATTCCTTGGTGTACAGGAATATGTTCCTTTAAGGCTTTGAGTTCTTGAAACAGTAGAGGGAGCATCATAGAAAGTCTCAGTTTCAGTCTCAAGGCTTTGAGATTTTGGCTCTGCAGGAGGTTCAAGGCCTTGAGATTCTACTTATTGATTCTGCACTTTAGTTTTGTCTTTGTCCTCTTTCACAGCATCATCATCAGACTCATGCTTGTTCAAATTTAGATCTGCAAAACTTTCACTCAGAGAATCCTTAGTACTTTCATCAAAAAACACATGAACACTCTCTTCCACAATCTTGGTTTTTCTATTGTAAATTCTATCAGCTTTGCTAGTTTGAGAATATCCAAGAAATACACCTTCCTCACTTCTAGCATCAAACTTAACAAGATTGTCTCTACCATTATTATGCACAAAACAAATAAAACCAAAAGGTTTGAAATAAGAGACACTAGGCTTTCTACCTTTAAACAGTTCATAAGGAGTCTTTTTCAAATAGGCCTAATCAAACATCTATTCAACACATAATTGGCAGTATTAACAGCTTCTGCCCACAAGAACTTTGGCAAATTACTTTCAAGTAACATGGTTCTAGACATATCCTCAAGTGTCCTATTTTTCCTCTCAACTACTCCATTTCGCTGTGGAGTTCTAGGTGCATAAAAGTTGTGTGATATGTCATGAATTGCACAAAATAAATCAAAGTCAAGTTGATCAAACTCCCTACCATGATCACTTCTTATAGATGCAACATGCAAATTTTTCTTAGTTTGAAGCTCTTTGCACAGTCTAGAAAATTCAGATAATGCTTCAGTTTTGTCTCTAATAAACATCACCCATGTAAACCTAGAATAATCATCTACTAACACAAGCATACACCTTTTACCTTTTGGAGTCTGAACTCTCATAGGACCACACAAGTCCATATGCAACAGTTTTAAGGGTCTAGAAGTACTTACAAAGTTCTTTGGCTTGAATGAGCTTCTTGTTTGTTTACCTTGTACAGATGCATTTGCAGACCTCATCATCAGAATTTTTTTGTGATGGTAGTCCTCTTACCAAATCCTTTGAGATGAGTTTATTAAAGGTGTGTATGCTAATATGCCCAAGCTTTCTATGCCAAAGCTTTGAATCTTCCTTCAAGGCCTTGAGGCATTTCAACTTGCCACCTGTAACACTATTAGTACTCATAGCATATAGATTATATGATCTAGGAGCAGTGAGTATGCAATCTCCAGATTTCTCATCTTGCACCACACATTTCTCCTTGTCAAATATAGCTTTATAACCTTTATCACATAACTGAGAAATACTAAGCAGATTATATTTAAGTCCATCCACAAGATAAACATCAGAGATAGAATTGGTAGAACCATTACCAATACTACCTATACCAATAATATTGCATTTTGCTTTGTCACCAAGTGTAATTGTTCCTCCAGATTTTTCTGTGAGCTCATTAAAAAGAGACTTCTTTCCACTCATATGTCTGGAACAGCCACTGTCTAATATCCATTTCTGATCTTTCAAGGCCTTGGTGACATCCTGCAAAAGTTGATCATTGCCTTAACATGCTGTTAGACCAAGTGCAAAATTTTGAGTCATACTTAGAATTAGCCATGTTTGGTGGTCTAATTCCTTTTGGAACCCAAATCTGCCTAACCTGTCCCTTAAGCTGATAAGGATAAGTGTTCCTCATAATGTGAGGTTCTGATCTTCTGAAGGGACAAGTTAATATAATATGATCAATTTTTCCACAGTAATGACATTTTGGAGAATGTCTGCTACCAGATTTGACAAAAGTAGTTTGGCTTTTCTTTGGAAAATTTGAATTGTAGCCAATCCCATTTTTATGCAGTGATTTCAGACTTCCTCCAAGAATGAGATTCAGATTATGTTCTGAGTCTGTAAAACTAGCTAGGACCTTTTTAGACTCTTGAAGTTTCTCAGTCAAAGAACATATTTGTTGTTCTAAATCCTCTGAATGAGTCTTCAGATCAACATACCTTTCAGTTAAGAGAGTGTTTTGATCAACAATCTCTTTTATCTATGCCTTCAAGGGTTGAACCTATTGTCCAATGCCTTGAAGTCCTTTTCAATTTTTGTCTTAGAAACTTCAACAGTTTTGTTTGCACAAACTAGGTCCAGGTTTTCTTTTACCTGCTCATGAATCTTAATCTTTAAAGAAGAAATATCATTTCTATAACTTTCCTCATTTGAAAACATGCTTTTGAGAATTTCAAGAAGTACATCAGAAGGACTAGCAAGAAGATTTTTTACCATTTCCTCAATATGTCTGTCTGAAGACTTTTCTTCATCATGTTTAGCCATGAAGCATAAATTTGCTTGATCTTTTTCTGTGTCTGAATCACTTGATGAATCAGAATGACTCTAAGAGGCCATCCTGGCTTTCTTCCTTCTGTTGTCACTGTCTTTCTTTTGAAAGTTCATGTTCTTCTTATTTTGTGGACAATCTTTTACTAAATGATCTGCATCACCACATTCAAAACAATTCATTACTTTAGTTTTATGTGACTGTGATGAAGACTTACCTTTGTAGTCCTTGCTGCTTGAAGGTCTTGATTTCTCTCTGTTGTAGTCTTTGTTACCAAAGTTTCTCTTCTTCTTGAGAATCTTGGCCAAGGCCTTGGAGATCAATGCTAAAGCCTCTTCATCATCATGCTCATCTTCAGTCTCAAGGCTTTGAGATTTTTCATTGTCTTTAGCCTTGAGTGCTAAGTTATTGATGTTTTCACTCAGATCACCTTCTACATCCTTCATAGACATTTCATGAGTGAGCAGCTTTCCTTGTAGATCATATAGCTGAAGAAGACTTAAATCCCGAGCTTCCTCAAGAGCTGCTGTCTTTGGCTCCCACTTGGCTTTTGGCAAGCTCCTCAGAATTTTCCTGACCTTTTCCTCATTTGAAAACTTTTTTTCCCAATGACTCCAGATTATTCACCGCATCAGTGAATCTTTTGAACATCTCCTTGATAGTCTCATCTGAGTTCATCTTGAACATCTCATATTGCCTCAGAAGTATGTTAATCTTGGTCTGTTTAACTTGAGTTGTTCCTTCATATGTCACAACAAGTTTGTCCCATAATTCTTTTGCACTTTTGCAATTTGACACTCTGTTGAACTCATCTGCATTAAGAGCACAATATAACAGATTCATAGCCTTGTATTTTTTTTATACCTAATCCAGTTCAGTAATTGAGAGATTTTCCTCAGACTTGATGCATCTAACTCCATCTATGGTAGTGTAATACTCATGAGGACCATTCTGAACTATTGACCACAGTTCCATGTCTTGATCTATGATGAACATCTTCATCAATGCCTTCCAGTGCATGAAGTTATCACCACAGAACAATGGAGGTCTGTTTGCTGCCCTTCCTTGTGAGAAGCCACCATCTCCTACATTACTCATAGTCACAAGATTGTTAGATCTATAGTAGTGACCCAAGCTCTGATACAAATTGAAAGTTTGTAATGTAGACTAAATACAGGAGCAAAATACTCTAGAAGGGGGGGGGTTGAATAGAGTATGGAAACTTTTTGCTAAAACACAAGTTTTAACTAAGTGAACAAGTGAGAAACTCAAATCTCAAGGCCTTGAGATTTTACAAAACTAGTCAGAAACTTTCTAAGGAAAACAGAAAGCTTCAAGGCCTTAAACTATGACCAGTTCTAAACAGTTTATAAACCCTAGTTTAATTTGAGTTGCTTGCAGAAGGAAATAGCAAAACTGTAAAGTAAAGAACAAAAGGCAATTTACATATTTCAGTCCCAATGGACCTAATCTCTGCCTGAGGGATCTAATCCCACCAGGATTGGGCAAACACTTCTTATTACTCAGATACAAACAGCCCTAGATCTCCAATCCTAAGTGAACTCCCTTACACCTATACAACTTGTGGTTCCAAACCTATCTAGTATTAGCTACTAACTGCTGAGCTAACAATAACCTCTTGTTGTACACTTGAACAACCAACCACTAGGTTTTGTGACGTTTTAGATATACAAAAGATAAGCAGATTACAATACAGAAGAAGAAAACAGTAGAATAATAAGCTTGTGAAGGCCTGGATGTGTTCTTCAGGAAACTAGAATGATTGATCTTCTGAAAGCTGTAATTGAAGCCTGAATTTGTGAGGGATTGAATGTCTGATCTTCCACGAATGTATCACACCTCTCTCAGTTCTCTGTAAGCTTCTCTTTTTCTTTCAAATTTCAAACCAGTCTTTTATCCACTCTCTGCAACTGAATGAGAGATTTTAGGATCTCAGTTCCTGCAAATCATCATCCTTTCTAACTGCAATTCATAACAGCTTTGAGTAGATATCCGTTGGAGTTTGTTGAGATTGCATTTGCACGTTTGAAAAACATGCAACAACATTTAAACACAGCAACAACAAAATCCAGAAATATAACAGCACTAAGTCTGTTTGGATTTTAAATTTCTAGATAAAAACAGGATCATATGAATAAAACAATAACCTTACTAACTTCTATAACATATAACTCATGATAAATCAGTTAAAGACTTGTAAAAGTCATTAAACAATCATAATAACAAAGATCAAATCCTTCAAGAGAGAATCAAGTTAATTATGTAAAAGTGTAAGCAGCTTAAGGCATATCTCAAGGCCTTGAAGCTCTGAGCATGCTTCACATTCTTTCAATATTAAAACCAGAAACCTTTGATTCACTCTGATTAGGATATCTGCACTTGTGTTAGATATATAAAGAATGTATAACAAGGATATTTGCAGCAAATCTCTGATCTTAACACATCAGATAGAACACCTGCATCATAAGATTATTAGATCATACTGTAAAGAAAACTACTCTCAAAGCTTTGAAGCTTTGATGAGTATCTCAAGGCCTTGGAGCCTTAGAAATACTTAGTGTTTGTCTTTCATCACTCTAAACAGTTACTTCTCAAAACACACTTAGAAGTCTTTGAGTCAACAGGAGGTTACAAATTAAATATGGCGGGCAGGTCCATTAACCTACACTTAATTTTGGGAATTCGAAAAGTTGCAATTCAGTGTTTGTTGGTGCATAGTTATTAGTGGTTAGTGGTTATTAGGATGTTCATTACGAGACATTAAGTTCGTTTACGATGAGGCAGTTACGGATATGTGAACAGTTTCAATTGTGGCAATTTAAATTCGTTGAATATTAATTCAAATAATAAGGGAGAAGAACAGTCAGCAGGTTTGCTTAACGTCTTCCCTGTTATCTTTTCAAATTTCCTAAAGGAGAAACCACGTATTATTTTACAACTTCCGGTGTTCGTTAATATTTCGTTTCAACAATTTTTCAGCTTTTGGGCCTGCGAGCTACTTGATGTCATGCATAGAATGTAGTTTCACAAAAAGTTGACCACAACAGCATTTTAGTTTTGTTTCCCTCGTCGCGCACAATTTTCATGAATCGATACATAATTTGTTCTGCTTTGTTTGAAATCACATCAATGACGTAGCATTACAACTCCGACAGCAGCAGCAGCACATCCACACTCATCCATTTTGAATCTGTCAACAATGAACACTTCTATGCCAACTTTCTCAGGTACAAGGTCAAGGAATGTATCTGAACAAGGTTAATAAATGTCTGAACAATATGTATTATATATATTTTGGAGGAAGTGTTGTGGATATTGTAATATTTGAGTTGTGGATATGTGGTATTTGGCCGGGTTTGTGGCTGTTGGGGTAAAATTGAATTATTGATGTTTTAGTTTGGTTAGTTTAAGTGTTTAACAACTAAATTTGGATTGAATATTAGTGTTTTGCAACCTTGTTTGTGTTGTATGTGTGCATAGGGTGATAAAAAAGGATCACCAACATGGCTGTATGAACCTGTATTTTTGTTGTGTTTTCTTTTGTTATTTGATGAGAATGTATAGAAATGTGTAAGATAGGCGACTGCATTAATAGTCATCTATGAGGAAGACCAAATAAACAGACGACGACCATGTTAGTCAGAAAATACATATCACGACGATCATGTTGGTCATTTAAATAATATTAAAACAAAAAAACCTAACAAAGTAGTCGACTAATTTAAAACGACGAGCAAAGTCGTCTGCATAAGTACAACGACGACAAAATGTCATGTATATTTTTGTCGGAAAAATTTTTGACATCGAAATAAAATAGTCGGGATGTAGTCGGCAAAAGTTCAACGACGACTAAATTGGTCAAAATGTTCATCGAAAAAAGTTTTGTCCACGAAATTTGGTGGTCGGGAAGTAGTCAACAAAAGAACAACGACGAGCATAAGTGGCTGGAAAAAGTGGTCGGTAATTATGTTTCACCGGTCAACAGATGTGTTTTTTCCCGGTCGAATTACCGACCTAGCTATCCCGACTGCATCCCGACCACCAATTTTCGTCGCTCTTTCATTCTAATGACGTTTTGTTGGGATGTTACGTAACAAACTAACATGTCTTCACCCTTCAAATTCACATCCTACATGTCAAGATATGATTGTTGGTAAATTTTTATTTTAAAATATTTCTATAATCACATCACCAATAAAAAAACATCCACATGAGGGGTGAACTTGAAGGGTAAAGAAAAAATGTGACGTTTGTCATTTCCCATATATAAACATATATAGGAAAACATACAAGAATTGAAAAGTTACTCTTCAAATATTCTTTTACTTCTGTTGTGCAAAGGTTGATAAATAATTGATTTACTTCAAATATTTCTCCTCTGTGTTTAACATGCTTTGATGTTACTCACTCAGTATTTCTTAATGACTTTTGAAAACTGTTTTTCTTGTTTTCCTTCCTCCGTAGGTCTAGAAATCGGGAATATGGAGTTGCAGGGTGCGAGACTCACCCTAACCATCAATATCATGAGAAGTTATGTAGGGAAGCTAGTTTAATTATGATAATTTTGTAGGTTCCGAACTTTTTCAGATTAGAAAGGAAGGCGAAATAGGGTTTGCGACAGAAGAAGCTGAGGTTCCCACTCCATGGCAGCGACGACGAAGAAATTTGCGGATCTCCTGTCCCCAGAGGAGGAGGATATCATCGCAGTCGATCCTGTAAGATGTTTGGAGGCTATGAAAGATCTAGGTCCATGTCTAATTGGATGTTTCTTCCTTCCGGTGAGGGTCAACTCATGGGCAATTAAAAACCTATTAAAAAAAGATTTAGTTTGAAGGAAAAGGGGTAAGCATTCGCGAGCCTGCTCCTAACCATTTTATATTTTGGTTTCCGTAAAAAGGATCCATGGAGAAGGTGCTAGAAGGAGGCCCATGTATTTTTGACCCAAACATTGTTATTCCCAAACCATGTCCTGTTGGTTCGAGACTGGAGTTTGTAGTGTTTATCAGTATTGACGTCTCGGTTCAGATTAAGAACCTCCAAATCTAACCTGAAAAATTCATCAGTGGCTTGGGGGATATACTTTCAACGGATATACGTGATTTTTCCGCACCGGGAGGGTACTAAAGAAGGTCGCGGGTAAGGCTGGAAGTTTCTAAACCACTGTGGAGGGGCAGCTTCATACAAGTTCTCGAGGATAATCTTTTGTTGGATATGTTTATGAACGAATCCCGTTCGTTTGTGTGCACTGTGGTAGATTTCAGCACTTCATGGAGCAATGCAATCATAAGACACAATCAGATAAGAAAGCGGAAGAAAATAGGTTTGGAGTATGGATGCTATTCAAACCCCCCTCCGGAATGACAACCATCAAGGAGAAGAGCTGAGGATTGTTCCAGGACCACACAACCGATTCTCGAAGTAATTCACCACCGGGGGAGGGGGAGGACTCTCACAGCAGTAGCATGGGCGAAGATTCTTAGGAGAAAACCACTAGTAAGACGTCTGATAAAGACTCTTAGTTTGATTCTGAGACGGCCATGGATGACCCAGCCATGTTGGAGAAGACAAAGCAGAGGGAACACATCACGATCTACACCAATCCACTCACATACACTATTTCCACTGATGAACCTGCTTTGAGGACTGACATAGGCAATTCATCAATGATTCAGACAACTTCAGGTGGTTCAAAACACATAAATATCAAGGTGGATACGAATATGCAAGATACAAATGCAAAACGGAAAGCGAGGCGAATTGTTCTTAGTCCAAACCCAAAAGAAAAAGTGCGCAACAGACGTTTGAGTTCACTAAGATTTGGCAACTCTACGAGTGGTATTGGTGTGGAAAATAATAAAAACAACGATAAAAAGTGAGTGGTGATGCTCAAAAGAGCTCCAGCGCATCGATGGTGGCGACTATGGTGCAGTCCTGCCAAGCGCCATGATGCTATCAGCTGTAACGTATGGGGGCTTAGAAAACTCCATAACATTATAGAGCTCTAGAACCTCATTAGAGGAAAGTCACCCAAGATCGTCTTCTTAATGGAGACACATCTCAATTAAAACATGTTTAGGCTTTAACGCTGACATGTACGTAGATTGTATTGGGCTTAGTGGTGGCTTGGCGTTATTGTGGCATGAAAACTTAAACATCAGGTTAATAAATAGTTCCAAATATTCATTAAAAACTTGGTTAGTGATCACAGTTTGAAGGTTCAGTGGGCGTTTACTGGTTTCTACGAGGATCCTAATAGTAAAGAGAGGAGGAATTCTTGGGAATCGTTAGGGCCTCTTCGTAACCCTAATAGTACCCCTTGGTGTGTTATAGGAAATTTCAACGCTTATGTTTCAGAAGAAGAAAAGCAAGGAGGGCGTTGTTAATGACTTAGAATTGCATGTTTTAGTAGGTTATTGACCACTTGATAACTTGCTTTTATGTGTAAGTTATGTATTATATCTCTATTTCTAGACTTATGCTCTTTCTAGTAGTTTTGGTGGTTTTTCTCTCGTTTTGTAGGTAAAGACGTGCTTTAGAACGCAAGAGGCTAGCTAGTGGGATCTAAAACGATGAACTAAGAATATTTGGAGGGCTAAAATAACATGAAGAAGGGGCTTGGAGGACTTAATTGGAAGAATATTTCAAGATAGAGGCCAAAAAGTAAAGATTAAGAAGTCAGGGGACCAACTCGTAAGGCCAAAGTTACATCGGAGGGCTTATTTTAATTCATTTTAATGGAGAAGGGGTCTATTTGGAGATTTTCAAAGTTATTAAGGACTTAATTGATGAGAAACTAACAAAAGAGGGTCAATTGTGCCTTTATATTATGCGCTGAGGGCATTTTAAAGCCCCCAGCAAACTATAGCGGCCCAAATTGCAAAATCACCTAAACAACTCAGCTAACAGACGCGTCTTCGCCCTCACGACGCACCAGAGAGCACAGAAGCCATTGAAGCTTCGGTCTAAGGTCCAACTAACCCCTTTGGACCCCCAGATTGCCACCAAATCACTTCCAATTGGATTCAAATCACTCCTTAGTCCAGGCTCTCTCCACTACAACCCTCCAATATGCCCAAAGACAAAGAGAAGAAAAAGCCCCAAATATCAGGGTTCTTGAGGACGACGAGAATAAACGATAGAGATGGTTGAAGATCGATTGAAGGGACAAGATGAAGCCTTGGAGGCTACAAAACCCATCTCTCAAGTCTATATAACACAATGTTGAAGCAATTTCAGGGTCTCTATCACTCCTTCGACACAGATAGTACTCTGTTTTGGGTCTCTGCTTTTTCCTCTCTCTGATTTCACTCAGATTCGAGCTTGTTCTTGAGCTCTTAAGCTCCCTAGTGAGCAGATTCAGGGCTAAGAACAAGAGAAATAGGAAGGGAGGGAGGGAGGAGTCGATTTTGATCAATTTCGGGGCTGTTTTTGACAAGTTTCGCGGCTGTTGTAGCACTCTGTTTTCAGGGTTGTTAATGCTCTGTTCTACTGGTGTTCTTGCTTGTTCTTGGTACTACAACAGTAGAAGTAGCTTGGTTGGTCAGTTACTTTACTAGTAGTAGCTTAGTTTATCAATTTCTCTTCACTTTCATAGCTTAGTTTTGTGTTTGGAGCGGTTTTCTCTTTGTTTTGTGTATATGAATCAAGTGTTTGAGGTGGAATTGGTGATGAACAAGTGTTGAATTCAAGTTTTGACTATTGAAAGTTCATTTCTCTAACTATCTTGAATCTATAATGTCTAGCTAATTCATTTGCTTGGGTGATTTGGGACTATCTAGTGCCCCAATCTTCTTATTGATTAGAGTTGTACTTCAAGGATGAATGGGTTGAATTGGGTTCACTTGAATGCTTTTTGCAGTGTTTGAATTTGTCTTGTTGAAGTATTTAATGCATTTAATATTTAGATGTGCGAATACTCTTGACTTGTTTGATTTGGAGTTGCACTTGAGTGAGAGGAACTCGTCAATCATAACTTTGAGAAATTAAGTATCAGTTAGGTGATTTGTGTGAGAGTTTACAAATCTCATTTGTTGCTTGATATTTCATGTGGAAACACCTATGTGTGTTTACATATATTTGATGCTTGAAACACTTGGAATTTAGCTCATTCGAATGATCTCTTTAGTGTTTGATTAGCGTGTTGGATTTACACACTTCTTTTGTTGCGAGTTGGATTGCAATAAACAATCACTTCTTGAGATACTTGTCTTGTGGATTGACACATGTGATTTGAGAACCGAGCTTGAATATAATAGAATGATTGGTCACTAGAGAAACCGATGATCCCTATCCTCTATCTACTTGTTATTTCACTTCTCTCTTATTTATATAGTTTCGCAAAATCTCAAATCTCAACTTGCTCCATCACTTAGGTGGTGGATTTGATAGCTTGACTAGCTTTAAAGCCCATGAGAATTTACATTGCTTGATTTAGTTAGTCGTATTATTTTATAGTAGAAAGTCATTGTCTAACCCTCCTCTCCTTGTGGATTCGACCCCGGAGAAGTCCGGGTAATACTTAGAACGATATTCCTATACTTGAGAATTATCGCAACAAGTTTCTGGCGCTGTTGCCGGGAGAGGCTAGGCGTTAGATTTGATTTGCTTTACTTAGTTAGTTGGTAGTATTTTTTTTCTTCTCTTCTTAACATTCTCATCTACTTACTTGAAAATATGTCTCATGAGCGTTTTGGACTTGGTGAGAAGCCTAACGTTCCTTCATATCCTACTACTATGCATTTACTAGTCATGAAAATTATTCTAGGGAAACGTGGACATGCTATTAAAAATGGTGTTTATTTTCCTAAGAATGATCATTCTTGACATGATAGTAAGACACTAGATTAAACATCTCATGCTTCTTGTGCACACTCACCTCCCTCACACACTTACATGTTTTCAAACTCTCATGATTATTACACTTATCAATATAATGATATGATGTGTGAATTAAGAGGAGTGAATCATTTTGTGAGGGAATTGTTTGTGAATGATGAGCTAAATATGCCTATAAGTGATTCCCTATATGAGAAAATTCAAAAGTTTATTCAAAATAATAATGAAATTATGGAATCACTAAGATAACCACAAAGATAGTTAGTAGAATCATTTTCTCATTTGGAGGATAGACTGACTTCCTCATATTCACAATTGCATGATGATTCTCTTGGATATAGTACTTACTCTTCACAAGACTCATCATCACACGAGTCTCTATTTCCCTTTCATGCTCATCACGAGCTTTCTCAGGCTAAATTTTGGATGATGTCTATGACGATGGAGTTGTTGCTACTAGGATAGGTGATTGTATTCATTTCTCATTTTCACATTCTAGAGAACGTGAGATAATGATATTCGTAGTGAGATTAAAATTTGTGATGATGACTCTTCAAGCAATGACATAAGTGGAGTCATTTTGGATTACTCACATAGTGACATGTATGAGGAGGATTCACAACATGGAAACCACTCGTGTGATGAGTTAGAGGCCAAATTTGATGCTACTACTCATGAAGGAAATGTTGTCTTGTTTTGTGCTCAAGAAGAGCCCAATACTCACTAGAGTTTCAATGATCGTGAGCATTACTTATTTTGTGATGACTTAGAGGATACTCTAGGAGAACCCCCTCCACTAGATATTGTGGAAGGACCTTCGAGTAAGTTGGTGGGTTTCAACTGTTCATACTCCGATTCATGTGGACTATCTTACTACATCTTCTAAGGAATTAGATGAGGATACATGGGAGGATTTTAATTCTTTTTGTGATAGTGAAGCTTCCTACCCACCTCTCTCACGGAAGATGTATTTAACTTTGATAAAGAGGAGAGACTAGTGGCTGAAGATGACCAAGTCAATGACCCGACTCATGAGCCTAAGGGTTTGGATGTGTTACATGTTCTCAGAGTATTTTACCTCCCACTTATGAGGCCACTTCCCAAAATCCATGTTCTATGCATGAAAGTGATGAGATTGAGGATTCAAAATTTTCTGCCATCTCTCAAGTTGTGATCTCAAGTGAAAAAATGACAACTTATGAAGACTCATTCTATGATTCATGTCGTTTAAGGATTTCAAACCCTTTCTTAAGATGATGCATGACAAAACCGCTTGATCTAGCTTAATTGTTAAAAATTTGCTTATGTCTCTTATTTATATTTTGTGTCTTGCTCATACTTCTCCTTTCTATTCTAATTGATGAATCAAACATTTTGAATGAGGGATACTTTTATAAGAATGAAGTAGGGGCATGGCATGGAAAGAAATTTCCAAGATTGGGGGTTGGATATTATCATTATCTTTACTCTACCTCCCTAGTTGTAAATAAATAAATTAAATTATCTCTATTTCTTGCATTTTTTTTTCTATCTACTATCATTTTGTAGGTTGCTCTTGGAGGAGGACTTGTGCTTGGCGACCAAAGACGCGAATATGAGGTCTTTCTATCCCTTGTCTCTTATATGAATTTGCATGCTCTTCCATTCTTCTCACACATTGAGGACAAATATGTGACATTTTAGTTTGGGGGAGTGGATTCCAAATATAATTAGTTGGTTACTTGCACTTTATTCTTCTATATTGTAGCTTACATTATGATGAAAAATACAAAAAAATAAAAAATTTGAAAAAAAAAAATCATAAAAATTGAAAATAGAAATTGAAAAATTAAAAAGAAATGTGGGAACCTTTCATGAGAAGCATCACTCTTTTTCCGTGTCAAACCATATATTTTTTTCTTTGCTTTGGTAGTTTTATATATTTTAACCTTTCATCTTGAGTCTAGTTTTAATTTTCTTCTTTGATAGATTTATTGAGCCTTAGAAAGTTCTACTTGAGTCTCTTGTTTTTTTATTAAAAAAAATAAAAAAGGTGAAAAAATAAAAATGAAAAAAAAAGTGAAAAGGGGGGGGGGCATACTTTCATGCAAATTGGACTTAATCAAAAAATTTGTGGTTCGCATGAGTCAACTTCTACCAAACACGCATGGGGTGTCAGAGTATGAAATGAAGAAAAGCAAGGAGGGCACTAACCAACAACTTATGGACGAGTTCACGCCTGCTTTGTCATAATTTTTGATATTTTTATATGTTATTAGTAAACTCTTTATCTATGTTATGTCAAGAGTTTGAGTTCAAATAATTAGTTTGAGCCACCTATGAATTTCCAAACTAGCGATAGTTACACTTTACTTATGAACATAATCTAGGAGTTTATCAAGTTTATTAAAGCTAGTTTATGTAAGTTCATAATATGTCATATTGAATTCAAGTGTTGCATTAGAAATGTCATATGCTTTTTTCTTTTAGGGAATATGCTTCTAATAATAAGTATAAGGTTCTAGATATGAATATGTGAGAAGTTAGTTCATATTGCATTGATAAGACTAGTGTCGTAGCTAAGTGATTTGAGCATGAGCTATGTTTGGAATGGTTTCGTGCCAAGTGATTATATGCCATGTTTGAAATGATTTCTTGCTAAGTGATTATATGCATGATTTGTAGCCTTCTTTGCTATTTACGTGACGTGGAGCTGATGCTCGTACGATTAAAGATGATTGCACTTGGACAAAGGAATATTAAGTAAATGGATTAGGCTCTCAAGTTGAGCTACCATACCTCCCGAAGTTTGTACCTACCCTTAAATTTCTTACAAGATTATGTGTGTTCATGTCGTCCCTACTATGTATGTATGTATGCTTTCAACATACGTGAATGTTTTATCCCCCATGGATGCTAACAAAGAAAATGAATATTTTATAAGATAAAACACATTTTCAGAAAGGCCACGCTTACCGGAGTGAAACCCCCTGTCGGGTATGGGCAGGCTACGACCCTTTTGCCGGGGTAATATAAGCGGGCAACGCGTCGCCTCACGAGCTGTCGCGATGGACATGTACCTACGTTTTGTTAAGTCACGAAGGTTATCACGGGCCATAAGATAATAAACTAAGAAAACATGTTCAAGTATGATAAGGTCTCTACGGTGAGACAAAGTAAGGTTCCTACTTGGAACAATATGATTTCACATGATACAAGTTATGCTTTACTTTACGCTTTCTTTAAGAAACAAGTTACGCTTTATGAATTTCATGATCTGTTAAGTATCACAAGTATATGTATGTATGTATGTATGTATGACTATGATTTATGTCCACGACTCTCCATGGGAAAGTTAGTCATTTTTGGTTTTCCAAACCGACGGTGGGGCGTAGATGTAACTCACTGAGCTAGTTGAGCTCACCCTTTCACGTTACCCTTTTTTTCAGGTTTTAAGGACACGTAAGAACTAAGGAGTAGCAAGGCGTTAAGTTTATATGTGTTAACGTGTTGGCTTGAAGATGCTTATGTGCTCATATGTTGCAAATATGTTAGATAACTTGAAGCGATTATGTACACGTTGGTTATTTGTATGAAGAATGTAAAAGTTATGTAACTATGTATATAAGACCTTGTATGAGCCTTGTATGAAACCTAGAACAGTTCCCGATTTATGCTCTGTTTATGTTAAGAGTCGAGAGGACTAAATGATATTGAATTTTCAAGTTCAATCTTTCTTTTCCTTACAAGTGAAATTGCTTATCATGACGACCCCACCTAATTTGTCAATTACGCTTCCGCAAAGTTTTTGAAGAAATTTAAATCACGACTTTTAAAAATAACTCGTTAAGCCTCTCGACGATTCGAGGCCGCACCAGCATGTTGCGCCCTCCTCCCGTTAATGTAAGGTTTTATCATCGCTAATCGGGGGCGGGAGGGGATGTGACAAGTAATCCGCTTTCTACGTCAATGAAGATGGGTCAGTTCTGACCCTATGTCTTCCTGCAGCTCGTTAGCTGCCAAACCACCTCGTCTCTTCGTAAAGTTCCATCTCTTTGTTGGGTCCAATCTTGTTCACTCGTAAGTACCAACCGTTCGTCAATTTTCAGATTTTTGTATCTCTATTGTCAAATTCGTATCACACTCTTGTTGCTTCAAACACTTTTAATCAATTGTAAATCATTGTTTGGGTTAGGTGTTTACTATCTACTGCTTTGGCCTACTCGATTAGCTAAGAAATTGGGTTTGAGGCTTTTCGTTGGAGTTTGGGTTAGGCGTCTACTGTTTGGGTGATCAAAATTTGGGAGATTGTGTTTGAGGTGTAGGTTCAGAGTTATATTTGAGAGTTCTCGTTATTGTTAAATTCTCTATAGTGTTATGCGTTTTGGGAGTCTTGACATTGAAAAATTTGAGGTCTTGGAGTATGATACTACTTCATGATGGTAATCAAATACGTTTTATGATACTTTGTGGAAAAAGAGGCTAATGGAGTTTTTTTTTTTTTGTAGATGGCTAGAACCAAGACCACCCTAAGGAAGCGTGTGCCACCGGTTGAGAGAACCACCCCGTGGAAACTCCTTGGGTGGAGGGCGAGACGTTACCACTTTTCGTGATCGTTGCTCTAATTTTGTGAGAATAGGTTCAATGAGTTGGACTTTCCTATCTATCGTCACCCTGCTTTTCAGGCTCACTGCATGGGGCATGCGCTCCCTAAAAGACCTGTGTTTGGAAGAATAATCACGCAGTATGGAAACCTAATGACTATGTACAACCATCCAAGCACTGCAGTATATCGTAACGAGAATGAATGGAAGATGGATGCCGATTTTATGTGCAAATTGCTAATGGATATCAACGATGAGTGGCCCGTTAACAATGTGGTCGAAGAAGACACTAGTGACCAGTGGCGGAGCCAGGAATTCAAGTCAGCCGGGGCAAGATTCGCGAAGTCAAAAGTCAAAGTTAAAAGTCAAAGTCAATAGTCAAAAGTCAATATATTTCATAATCAATTATACACACAAACATCAAATTACTAATGAACACAATACTCACAAGTCACAATTTGTTTTTTTTATCAATGAGACAATGTGTTTTCAATCATAAATGGTGAATTATAATGAACACAATACTCACAAAGTCACAATTTGTTCTTTTATTTGGAGGAGACAATGAGTTTTTAATGGTAAATGGTAAATTGGCAAAAAAATGAATTAAAACAAATTATTGACTGAGAGGAGAATCGAGAGGAGAATCGAACCTGTGTAGTAGGATTTGCCAACTACAACAACTAACCACTTGGACAACTGGGCAGTTTAGAAATTGGGGGGGGGGGGCAAAATTATATATTCCTTTCAGTTTAGTCATAAAAAATCTGTAAAACTAGGGGTACTAGTACAAATTTTCAAATTTCAGGGGGGTGGGGGCACCTGCCCCCCTTGCCCCTACATAGGTCCGCCCCTGCTAGTGAGGACATGGAGCCGGAGGCAAGTGGAGACCCTAGTGAGTACATGGAGTTGAAGGCAAGTGTTAATGACTATGAGGAGTAGGCGTATTAGGCTCCTTTGATATCTTAGACTCTTTATGCATTTTAAAGTTTTGTTTTGAATAAGGCCATGAAGCCAAACAATAATTTAAGGTTTCTTGAAGTGAGTTTGCATAGCTATTTTTGGGCTAGATGTTTATTGATGATTTTATTAGGTTAATTTTGCTTCCATGATGAAGAATAATACTCATGTATTGAGGATCCGTTTTGGAATTTAATAAACTTATGTTTTATTGAGTTGGAATATGCTTTCGAGTTGAGGTTGTATTGTGTTTTTTTTTTTTTTTTGAATAGTGCATAGGAAGCGTTCATGATGTTAGAACGCGTGAATGATTTTGGTATTAGACATATTGAGGTATCTGCCATAAACTTTTCAGCCCCAATTGAGGATCCAGCTGAACTGGAAGACTGGATAGATGAGATGGACATGATCCTTAAACAGATTGAGTGCCCTGACAACCACAAGGTTATCTGCGCGACGTTCTACCTGACAAATGAAGCAAATATCTGGTGGAGGAACTTGCGTCAAGCTCTTTGGGTCAAACCAACTTCAATTGGGAAGCTCTTCAAGCTATTCTTCGCAGACGCTTCTACCCATCTCATGTCCAGGATCAGAAGTACATAGAGTTTGTGAATTTGAAACAGGAAAATGATTATGTGATTGAGTACTTCAAGAAGTTGAGTTAACCCGATTCTCAGGCCACATGATGCCTGATGAGGCAACAAAAGTTAGTGAAGGGGTGTACAGTTGGTAGGAATACATGATCAATACTCCAGAAGGGGGGTTGAATAAAGTATGCAAACTTTTGCTAAACCTGTAAGAATAGTGGTTCCAAAAGATTTGTAAAGTTATTCAAGACCTTGAAATGAGTTTCAATCCCTTAGAATGAAAACAGTTAGAGTATAAAAAGAATAAGTCTATTTTAAGGCCTTGAAATGAGTTTCAAACCCTTGAAATGTGATGCCTCACAGCCCATTAATGAAGCCAAACAGCTCAAACAACAATGAAGTGCAGCCCAAGACTCATGTGGAACATACTTTCCTTAGTGTGGAGTCAAATTTCGTTTTTGACCAGCCCACTAAATGGTTCAACTTTTCAGAATCTCATTTTAGTCAATTATAGCATTAGCTAAGGTTCTTGGAACTAGCTAATTAGTCATTTCTTGTTTTCAAGACATTAATAACCTCATGTATTATTAAGACTCTGATTATTATTCAGTTTAATTCTTTGGATTATCTCTCTAATTTCTGTATCTCTTTGGTGGATTCCATAGAGTGGTGAATTTAACCCGATTTCTGTATCTTAAAGTGGATTCCTTAAGTGGTGAGCCGTTTATCTCAGGTTCTGTATCTTAGAGTGGATTATCTAAGTGGTGAGCATTGGTTTTGTATCTTGGAGTGGATTCTCTAAGTGGTCAACCATTTTATCCCTTTGTTGATAGTTTGTGCTTTGCCATCCAAGCACAATCTGTCACCATATACCATTTCCTAAAACCAAACGGTATCAAAATGAAACTGTTTTGAATGCTGCAAAAGTTCTAAATATGGAACTGAAAAGTAAATGCAAGAGACACAAGATATATAGAGTTCAGTCAACTTGGACCCGCGTCTCAACATCAGGGATCATCTCCCTGCAGGATTTTCAACACAATTCTTATTAGTCCACAGCTAAGCCCTAGATTTCAAGCATAGAGAGATGCATTACTCTGTTACAGCTTGTGGTTCTCACTAACATATCTAGTACCTGCTCTAGCTATCTGATTAAATAAGAATTATCTATTGTTCACTTTGAAAAATCCCTGAGAATAAGAAGTGGAAGTATTATCAAAATGATATACAAATGAAGTTCAGAAGAGAAGAACACTAGAAATGAATCTGCAGTGAGTATGCAGTGTTCTTCGGCTGATTGGATTGAGAGAGATGAATCTGCTTCTTTGTTTCTTGTCAATCCTTGATGTTTTTGAGTGTCTCTCTTAATTGTCTCATTACAATGCTTTAGCTTTCCATCTTTTTATAGAGTAGTTTGAAATGAAGATCTTCAGGATCTTCTCTTTAACAAACTTCATATTTTGTACCTTCAGCTTTGACTTATCTAACAGCTTCTCCAACGGATATTTTGATCAATATCTTCAAGGATACTGATTTGATATTGTATGAAAAACTGTTAGGAAACTTCTAAACACATCCGGATTGATCACAAAATCAATTCATCATATAATTTTCTTTCCTGCAAAACTCAGGTTAGGAAACAAATCCTGAAAAAAAAGGAAACAAAAATCCCTGCAAAACTGAGTCAAACAGATGATGTTAGATACTGCAAACTATTTCAAAACGCTTTGTCTTTCATCATCAAGTATCAACTAATCAAGTACAGGGGTTTTGGAGTTTGATTAAGATCAGAAACTCCCCCTAAGTTCATGCATATAAAACACAATCAGTTTCAAGGCTTTGAAAGCTGTTTCAATGCCTTGAAGTTTTGAAACTGGATTGAACTTACAATCTCCCCCTTGATGAAAGAAAAAACCACAATTTGTTTGATACTGTGATTCTGCAAAAAATACTCATTAGCATATATTCAAATATAGCACATGATATCCAAAATAAATCCAACTTATTAATTTGCTGAAAGTACCACATAACATCAAAGTTCAGATAATCAATTCTGAACAAAAACCAAACCAGGTCAGATCTCCTAGTAAGCAAATAAAATAAAAGAAAAACCTAGATTTCTATCCCTTTTGAGTTTCATCAAAAAGGAATGAGAAGGTGTTGGATCAAATTTTTTGGAAAGATTTTAAAAGATTTTTTGAAAATATTAAATTTTCAAGACTTAGAAAAGGATTTCAAGGCCTTGAAAAGGAGAAGAAAGAGTAGGCAAGAGTTAAGGGGTTGGGTCTTCATCTCCTTGGTGCTCTGCATCTTCTTCCTGACTATTTCCCTCATCATAATCAACCTGTTCTTCTTATTGTTGAGCCACATCAACATCAGCTTCACCTTCTCCCTCAAACAAATCAGCAGCAGTCACAATTTCTGGAACATGTGTCTTCATTGATTTCTTCTTCTTGAGATATGTAAGTAGTGCTCCTGAATTTGGACTGTCCACTTCTCCCTCTTGATATGCAGCTGGTTTATCAACCACCTGCTTTTATTTATCTTTGTCCTGAGCATCCTCTTCCTGAGTTGAAGTTTCACTGAGCAGATCTTTTGCTGAATCAGCCTTTTTGGTACTCTTTGCAGCAGACAATGGCACATCATACACTGTCATGCTTCTGAACATATTTTCAACCATGTACTTTATCTACCTAAGATCAGTGTCAAACCCATGTTGATTCTCCTTCACTTAATCAATGTCCATCTGAATTCCATCTAGCATCAGAAGAACCAATGGGTTATCTTGAGGCTGAGAGGTTTGGCTTGAAGTAGGGGTCAAGGTTTTGGGTTTGAGAAATTTCTTGGAGCCCAACTCTTCCTCTGTCAAATCTGAGTATAGCTTCCAAGTCTTAGCACTGGTTTTCACCACTCCAATCTTCTCAAATGCCTTATCATTAAGCATACCAAACCTGGTAGTGATAGTCTCTTCCCTATCAGTTGGAATTTCAAAGTGTTGGAAGAAAGAGGTGAACAAATTGGCATATGGCACGGGGTGTTTTCTCTGATTGGTTTGGCTATACAGCATGTGTTCCATTACAAGATTTGGAAGATCAACTTCATAACCATGCATAACCAAATACATTAAGTGCAACACCCTATCAGTGATCAACTCCTTTGAGTATTCCCTTGGTATCACACATCTCATCAGAATTGTAAACAAGATTTTGGCTTCAACAGTCAGCACAGAATGTGTTAACTGCTTGGATGAGGTAGGGGTATTGGTTAGAAATAACTCTTCTTTTGCTAGTTTCAGGGCTTCACTCTTTGGAGGATAGTTACTGGTATCATACCTCTTAGGACAACCTAGAACATTGGCAAACTCAGAGTGATCTAGTTCCATATCAATACCAGCAACTTTGGTCTGAAGTTCCAAATTTGCAGTTTTCCTGAGTTGTTTTATGTTTAGGTAAAAGAATCTGGTAGTCTGGGCTAGGCTAACTCTGGAGGGTTTAGAACAAACCAAATAGAGTTTTTCTTCAACATTTTGATACACTTCAGATTCATACCATGTAGCATAGGAACACTGATCATACTACAGAATGCAACTAATCTAGAAGCAAATCCATCTAGCCATTGACCTCTAGCAACATGAGTAATGAACCATGTATTATCAAGGACTGATTTCTTACAAGTGGATTTCTTCTTCTCTGAATAGATGTTCTCCTCTGGTTCATCCTCTGTCACCTTTTCTTTTCCTTTGCCTTTGTCAGCTTTGTCACCCTTCTTCTTCGCCTTCTTAGGGCTACCAATCTGAATCCCTTTTTGTTTTTCTTGATCAGACTCCACTGTCTTCTTCTTGCTGGAAACTGGTTTCTGATCTTTCTTTGCCTTATTCTTGGGAGGAAGAGGTGCCATGTCTTCTGTTGTTGGAGTCTTTGAACTAGAATCCCCACCGATGGTCTAAACCTCTTCCACGGAGGCCTTTCTTTTCTTCTCTGTGCCAGCCTTTGAACTACCAGCCATCTTGATTCTGTCAGAGGCTCTTCTAGTGCTCACTAGGGTTTTGGGATAAGAAGAGAGAGGTATGATAGATACGAAGGAGAGAAAGAAAGGAGAAGATAGATTGAAGAGAGTTCCAGTTTGAAAAGGAAACTAAATATTCTTTGTAATCTTTGAATATCTGCTGAATCAAAAAGATTCAAATTTGTGTGTGCCGTTGGAAACAAATTATATATTCCTATTTTGGCTGAAAAGGGGTATTTGAAAAATTGAGGGGCAATATCGAGCAATGATCTACAAATATAACACCCAACATTGAAAGATCCAAACTATTGACTAACCAGCATACATTCTTATTTTCAAGGCTTTGGAATGGGTTTCAAGGCCTTGAAAAGCTGTATGAGTGAAAGCACATATACTCAAAGCTTTGAAAAAAAATTCAAGTCTTTGAAAACAAGTTCAAACATTTGAAACACATAATAATTACCTGATTCTCCCCCTAAAGCAATGCTTCTTTATTTAGCATGCCCAATTCCAATCTTAAGGCTGAGAATCTTTCATCTGGCAATGGTTTAGTGAATATATTTGCAAATTGCAAGTTAGTAGAAATAAATTTCAAGAATAATATCACCTTTTTAATCATGATCTCTGATGAAGTGATGTCTGACATCAATATGCTTTGTTCTTGAATGCTGATTTGGATTATGTGTAATTGATATTGCACTTGTGTTGTCACACTTAATAGGTATATATCTGAAATCAAATCCAAGGTCTCTCATTTGTTGTGCTATCCATAACACTTGTGAACAGCAAGCTCCAGCTAATATGTATTCAGCTTCTGTTGTTGATAGAGCCACTGAGTTTTGCTTCTTTGAATGCCATCTGATTAAGTATGATCCAAGAAATTGACAGCATCCTGATGTACTCTTTTCATCAACTTTATATATCCTGCAAAGTAAGCATCAGAATAGCCACACAAAGAGAAGTTAGATTGTTTAGGATACCAAAGCCCTAAGTCTTTGGTACCATTAAGATATCTAAGTATTCTCTTAAATGCAGTCAAGTGTGATTCTTTAGGATCGGCTTGAAATCTAGCACACATGCACACAATGAACATGATATCTGGTCTACTAGTTGTGAGGTAGAGTAATGACCCAATCATACCTCTATACTCTTTCACATTCACACTCTTACCAGATTCATATTTGTCTAGAGAAAGTGTGGAACTCATGGGGGTCTTAATCTCTTTGGACTAAGAAACATTATACTTGCTTAGAAAGTCTGTTATATACTTGCTTTGATGTAGGAATATGCATTTCTTCATTTGATGAATTTGAAGTCCAAGAAAGAAGTTCAATTCTCCCATCAAGATCATTTCGAATTTCCTGCTCATAAGAATTGAGAATTCCTTGCACAGAAGATCATTAGTAGCTCCAAACAAAATATCATCAACATATATTTGAACTACAAGCATATTTTTCTCACGAGTCTTTATGAAAAGAGTCTTCTACTAATCCTCTTTTTAAATCATTTTCATGTAGAAACTTTGACAATCTTTCATACCAAGATCTTGGAGCTTGTTTCAAATCATAAATAGCCTTGTCAAGTTTGTAAACATGATCTGGAAACTTGTCATTTTCAAAACCTGGAGGTTGAGCAACATAAACTTCTTCTGGGAAATAGCCATTTAAAAATGCACACTTCACATCCATTTGACAGATTTTCATGTTCTTGTGAGATTCAAATGCAAGTAGAGTTCTAAATGCTTCTTACCTGGAAACAAGAGAAAATGTTTCTTCATATCCAATACCTTCTTCTTGATTGTAGCCTTGAGCTATCAATCTAGCTTTGTTCGTGATTACCTTTCCATTCTCATCTAACTTGTTTCTGAATACCATCTGGTGCCAATGACAGGCTGATTTCTTGGAGGAGGAACTAGATTCCAAACCTTGTTCCTTTCAAACTCATTGAGTTCACTTTTCATAGCCATAATCCAGTCTGCTTCTTGTAATGCTTCCTTCACAGTTTTAGGTTCTACAAGAGAGAAAAAAGCATTAGAAGCACAAATATTCTTCAACTGTGATCTGGTTTCAGTACCAGTGGTTGGATCATAAATAATGTTATCAGCAGGACGAGATGAGAGATATTTAAATCTCTTTATTTGTGTCCAAGTTCAGGCTCTCCAATTTGTTTTTCAAGTCTTTGATAACTTGAAGTAGTAGCTTGTTCTGTTGCCTTCTCTGGAGATTCTGTTTCAAGGCTTTGAATTAGTTTCAAGGCCTTGAAAATGCCTTCTTTGTTCCTGTGACATTTCCTTGGATCCTTTTGAGGATTCTTCTTCATTATCTGAATCATGCTTGTTCAGATTGAGATCTGCAAAACCATTACTCAAAGAACCATCATAGCTTTCTATAGGCTTTGCTTGTCTGTGAATAACCAAGAAAAATACCTTCATCAGTTCTTGCATCAAACTTACCAAGATTGTCCTTACCATTATTGTGGACAAAACAAGTACTACCAAAAGGTTTGAAATAAGAAATGTTTGGCTTTTTTCCTTTGAACAGCTCATAGGGAGTCTTCTTCAGAATATGTATGATCAAGCACCTGTTAAGAATGTAGTTTGCTGTATTCACAGTTTCTTCCCAATAATACTTTGGTAATTTGTTTTCCATAAACATTGTTCTTGACATGTCTTCAAGAGTCCTGTTCTTTCTTTCAACAACTCCATTCTGTTGAGGAGTTCTAGGAGCATAAAAATTGTGAGAGATACCATGCATATAACAGAATACATCAAACTCTAATTGATCAAACTCTCTACCATGATCACTTCTAATTGAAGCAATAGGTAAGTTTTTCAAGGTTTAAAGTTCTCTACAAAGATCTGAAAATTCAGAGAGAGATTCAGATTTTTATCTAAGAAACATAACCCAAGTACATCTAGAAAGATCATCTACAATAACAAGCATGTACTTCTTACCCTTTGGAGTTTGAGTTCTCATAGGACCACAAAGATCCATATGCAATAATTCAATTGGTCTAGTAGTACTTACAGAGTTCGTTGGTTTGAATGAGCTTCTAGTTTGCTTGCCTTATGCACATGCCTTGCAGACTTCTTCATCTTTGAACTTGATAAAGGGTAGACCTCTTACTCAGTCTTAGAAACCAGCTTGTTCAAGGTATGCAAGCTAATGTGTACCAACTTTCTGTGCCAAATCTTTGAATCTCCTTTCAAGACCTTGAGACACTTCAAATTTTCTCCTGCAACTTTGTTAGTTTGAAAAGTATAAACATTGTTTGATCTAGAGGCAGTGAGGATGCGATTGCCAGATTTATCATCTTGCACCACACATTTCTCTTTGTCAAAGATAACCTTGTTGCCATTATCACAAAGCTGGGAAAAACTAAGCAAGTTGAATTTCAAACCATCAACTAGATATACATCAGAAATAGAATTTTTAGAATCTGTACCAACTTTACCAATACCAAGAATGCTGCATTTGCCTTTTTCACCAAGTTTATTCATCCTTCAGATTGCTCTTTCAGTTCTAAGAATAGAGATCTCTTTCTACTGATGTGTCTAGAACAACCACTATCCATAAACCATTTTTGTTCTTTGATCTTGGTGAAAACCTGCAAACACCATTCATTGCCTTACCAGCTGTTAGACCAAGTGCTGAATTTAGATTCATATTCAGGATCAACCATGTTAAGTGGTTGTGCACAAGAGATTACGGCGGGGAGACCTCCGTGTACACCGTATGTATAGGATCAAGGATCGCACAGGAAGAGTGGGGTTGTGTGTAGGGAGAGAGTAAGGCAGTAGTAATGTCTGAGAGAGAGACAGAGGTTTGGCAGAGCTTCCGCGTATGGCAAGTGTGTTCTCCTTTGTATGGAAAGGTTAACGTCCTATATATAGCAGAGAACATGACCGTTGTAGTATGGTTAATGCGCCCATTGATGGCGGCTTAATTAGCTTAACCATAACGGCACGTTCGTCCGAGTATATAGGGACCGTTACAGCACGTGGTGCGCGAATACCGGAACCGTTACGAGGTTGACCGGGTTTGACCGGATTGACCGGGTTTATGGAGCTCGTGCCATAAATCTCTCAAAACAGTTACTAAAGGTCGCGTGCGGGCTTGGCTCGCACGCGACAGGGCTTACTCTAGCCTCCAAACCACAAAGTCCCTACAAGTCCCGTGCGGTGGTATGCGAGGGCTCTGTCTCGCAGCCCCCACATGGATCAGCTCGGCTGGTGATCCAGTGTGTGTGGAGCACAATATGGTGTGCTGGATGGTTGCCACGTGGCCAAGATCTGTCAGCTCAGAAAGCACTATCTACATTAGCCCCCTTTCTGCGCGTGAAGACTCATAGCTGTATAGACTTCCATGCGCGGAAACCAACATACGCGTCGCCGCCACGCACCAATTCAAATACGGGTAAGTTCAGCCCCCGTGCATTCCATTATGACCTAAAACCCCTAGAGTCGTGCCGTCTGGCTTTTAGGGTTTTAGGCGTGATGTCAGCTTGTCCTGTGATTGCGCGATTCGACGGTGACGGTTGCGATTCGACTACTGAAAGGACGCAACCCTTCATTGTTTTTGGATAAATACTTTGTATCCTCCATTGTTGCAAAGCATCACTTCTTTCTATTAAAGTGAATGGTACCCGGAGATCTTCGAGAGCAGATTCAGATAATCAATCATCAGTTCAGAACTGCAAATCGTGTTCTTCAATTGTGCATATCCAAGCAGGCTTTAAGAAAACAAGGTTGGCCTTGTTCAATTTTGATTTTAAGATACCAGTGTTTGCCTTGAACTGCGTTGAATCTGTAAACCCCAGAACATATAATCTGTTGAAACTTGCGAAGAAACTTTGATCTTTGAACCCACTTTTGCTTTAATCCTTCAATAATAAGGGCCTCGGATGTGAGATCTTGAAATTACCGATAATGCAACCCCCTAATTTCTCAAATTGATACCAGAAACTGTTCATCTTCCTTTTCACATAGATCTTGAATTTCGAAATTCAAACTGAAGTGTGGTATTTCTCCCCCCTTTTTCTTGCTCTTCCGCAGGAATGGCCACGACAAAAGGAACCAGGCCCGCCAAGGAAGACGAAGAGATACCCGATCTTCCGCAGGCTTTGTGGCGAAAAGCCCCCTTAGGTGGCAAAGATTTCTACCATGCGAGGGTTAAGGCAAAGAGGATGCCTGCTCCTGTTCCGGTTGAGGGATTGCTAACACTGACTCGCCCGGTTAACTCAGCCTTGCTCGAGTTGATTGGTTCCGAGGATGTGGTTCGATTGGGAATCGAGAACGGGCACTTCCCCTACACTGCGATTTCTACCCAGGCGTTCGTCCAGAACTTGGACTATATGGATGAGTGGATTGACCACGTGTTGACCAATCATGCCGCGACTCTTGATGAAGCCGGCGTATACTTCGCTGTCCGTGCTATGAAGGGTGCTGCCGTGAAGCTGGACCAGTCCATGCTTCTAGACCTTCTGTCCCGTTACTCGCCTGCGACTCACACGTTCCACTTTGTTGAGTTCGAGGCTGCCCCCACACTCGAGGACGTGCATATGCTGTACGATCTTTCCCCCATGGGTGAAGTGGACCCTTTGAGTCCTTTGAGGACATCCGCGGAGATTTCTTTATACACGCCGATGGAGGAATGTCTAGCAGAGGTAAAGAAAATCTCCACTCGGTGGACCACTACCAAGGCCCTTCCAAACTGGAAGTTGGTTGATACGTCTGCGAAGAACACCTGGAACAAATGGTTGCAGTACTTTTTTCGAGACTATGCGAACAGCAGCATCACTAAAAAGCTTCTGAGTGAGAACCCAGAGGCCGAGAATTATGTAGAGGGTAAAGGCTATCACTTGACCCTTTGCGCTTTCCTCTGCGCTTGGCTATCGAGGTACTTGATTGACGGCCACCCACATGATGGGGTCTTCTACCATGTTTTGCCACTTGCTGTGAGGCTCGACCTTGGCCAGAGAGTCGCACTCGGACCCTTGATCCTGGGCACGCTGTACTATAGGCTTGATCAACTGGTTCTAGCCATGAAAGAGTCGCGTGGCCGCCTCGATGTACTGACTTTTGTCAATATCTCCTTTTTGACAATGTGGGTTTTCGAGCGATGGCCCTCCTATGCTCCAACTGCTCTCAAACTTGACAAGTGGTGTCCCCCAGGCGAGACGGAAGAGCGTAACAGCGGCAGGGCTGCGAGGTGGTTCGGAGCGAGCAACACCAAGTGCGTTTGGAGTTTGATATGCGACAAACGGAAAGAGTTTACTGCCAGGCCCTATGCCACACGCATTGAGAACGTGCGATGGTTTCCAAGGTTGTACCCCTCTAAGGGTGTTGTCTTCTCAGAAGAGCTGCTCTTTGAAGAGGGATCGCATTTCCATGAGCGCTATCGCGAGTTCTTTTGCTGGTGCCTACGAGGTTCCCTTCCTGCCCTCGCAGAGCATATTCGTGAGCTCGCGCCAAGGTACGAGAGGATTACCGTGGATGTTGACCCCACTCGAGTATCTCCCCAATTTGGCTTCGATGCAGTGGCACCATCAATCTGGCCCCAGTCCATTATCAGAGGTTGCTATAAGCGCTTGCTAACAAAGGAGTGCAAGACAGTATTCATGAATAATCTTCCCTTTGAGCAGCCTGCGGGGACCCGCGAGGGTGGTTGTTCCCAGAACTGGCTCGCATACTGGGTTGCCCAGCAAACGAGGATTGAGACGCAGTCGGCCGCGCAGCCAAGTAGAGCTCCCTTGATCAAGAGAAATTCGTTTCCGTTTCGCCCCAATTGCAGACTGAGCGAGTCTGAATATGGTTGCTACTCACTAGTGGATCGTGAGAACCATTTGTGTCCTGACATCATTTTGAAGGAGAAGGTCGCCGCAGTTAAGAAGGGCGACACGCATGTCGTCAGATACAGCAAGGCATTTGCTGAGGTAAGCAATTTCTTCGCGTGCGTTAAGCTTCTTGATTTTCTTATGCTGACGCCTTTACTCTGTACTGTTTGCTGTAGTGCCATGTGCGGAGATTCGCATCTGGTGATCGCTCCAAGTCATTGGTTGACACCATTGTTTCCACCAGAAGACAAAAGCAGTCGTTTCGGCTAGCATGGAGGATGGACCCTGAGGTCGAAACCAAGATTCGCGCAGTCATGAATGCTTTTGCTGACTCGCTGATAGACAATGCTCCGGCCTCGTCTCCTCCCGGAGATGATCCGTCCCCTCCGGCGACTGCGGCGCCGAGAGTGAAGAGACCCAGGCAAAAGGGAATTACCATTTCTTCCCCCAGAAGTGCTCCCACTTCTCCTCCGGCGAGGTCCCTTTCTGTCAAGGACAAAGGCAAAGGTCGCATGCCCAGCAAAGTGCGGAAAGAGCTCACAGCTGAGACTTTCGTTCCATTCAACCAAGAGGAAGAAGGAGAGAGGCAGGAGCCCAGAGAGAGTGATGAAGAAGAAGAAGAAATAATAGTTGTGATGCATGAAAGAAGAAGGCAGCGGGAAGAGGAGGAGCTCGAGCGTGTGAGACAGCGAAGCCTCGAAGAGCAACATGTTGACGACTTAGTGCGTCCAGTTGATGAGGAAGATGAGCTTCCTGAAGAAGTGGCTCCTCAGGCGGAGGAGGAGGATGCGATTCCAGAAGAGGATGCAGCAGCCCTGGAGCAAGCCCAAGCAGACTTTGAAGAGATCGCAGGCGGCGATAAAGGTGAGATCTTCAATCTCGCAGTAACTTATAGAGATGTTATTGTGGGTTCGTTAAAGCATGGCGTGTCAAAGGCTGACATTCGCCGTTGGCTAGTAGACAAGTGCGGAGAGCCCTCAGGTAATTATTTGAGCGATATGCATGTGCTAGACCTGAGCAACTTCGAAACAGGATCATGACTGGTTTCTTCGCATCCCAGGTCACGCTCCTTTTAAAGACTTGCTTAATGAAGAGACACTAATAGGACATGGTTCCGCGTCCTTAGTGTACGATGAAGATACATCAATCCCACCTTCGCGTGGAGGTGCTTGCTCTTAGCTTTAGTAAAGATAGCAAAATAACTTATAACACGAGTTACCTCATACTATCGCATTTAATATCGCAGGCTATGCTGAGGAACCTGTGCTGGAACAAAGAAGTCAGCCTCCTGCGTCCTATGTTCCGATTTCGAGCTCCCATACCGAGAAGCTCGTCGCAGCTGCTGAACACGCAAGTGAGCCTCTCGAGGACATCATCGAACTTACCGATGATGCTGAAGCTGATGCTGTGCTGATGGATGAAGATGTTCATACTGGCGCTGAGGAAGTAAGGACAAGTGCTGCTGATGCTTCCGCATCTGAGAGCGTCCCTCGCCAAGCGGCTTCGGCTGTCACTTCGCCTCCGGCGATGACTGAGCCAGTGGCACCTATTCCTGCGTGGAGCTTTTGGGGCTCGCAGGTTGGGAATGCAGTCGCAGCTGGTGCGGCCTACACTCTTCCTCCTGACTACGAGAGGTCAGAGCTCGCTGCTGACAAGAGAGCTATAGAGCGAGGACAGTCTTCGACCAACCCAGCAGCGCGCATTCCTTCTCTTCATGAGATTCTGGAAGGAACTGGTAAGTAGAGATTTACTGTTCGCAGCTCGCATTATTCACTTGCGAGTTTGACATCATAACTTAGCTTTGACATTGCTTCAGGTTTGAAGCAAACTGATGTGGACTGGGTGGTTCGGATGCGCCTCACCTACCCCCAATCGTTTGTGAGATCTCTGGAGATAGGGCCCTTCGACAGGAGGCTGTTTCTCACTGAAGCCATTTGGATTTTGGAGCAGCTGTCTGCGGCTACGCCTGCGACCATTTCTGTCCAGAGTGCTGAATTGCTATGTGGCATGTGCCAAAATCTTCTTACCAAAGTCCAGGGCAGACTGGGTTTCAAATTTCTTATGAACAGAGTCACGTTGATTCGCGCAGCCGTAACTTTGAAACTCGGCCATCAGAACCTCGCAGCTGAGAAGCAGAAGGTGGAGCAGCAAAAGCAAAAGGTTGACGAAGCTCTGAAGCTCTATCATGAGATGAATGCCAAGTGCGAGCAACTGAAACAAGAAGTGGAGCAGGTAGAGAAGCTGAGCCATCAGTCCGCGCCCCATGACTCCTTGATCAAGAATTTGCTTTGACTTTTCGAATTTTGAAAAATAGCAAGGAAATAGCTGAAACATTAATGTAATGTTTGAAACATTAATGTAATGTTGCTAGGGTTTCTCCCCCTTTTTTTTTAACAACAAGAATCAACTTGCCCGTTTTGCCCTTTCCCGGATTTGATAGGATATCTCTGTGCATATCCAATTATGACATCAGCAATTGATACTCTGCTTGATTTTCGCGCTAATTTCTCGGCAGATAAGCACGCTTTTGTTGGGAAGTCCATCCGAATCATGACCATCCGTCATTTATTAGGATACGCAACTGAATCGTCGTAGCCTTTAGTAGGGTAATTGATTGTTACCGCTTTTCGAGGCGTAAGTGATTGAACTTACCCTCTTTTCGAATTCTGCTGACTCATCTTTGGCAACTGAAGAGTCTCCATAGGGTCTATATAAACCCTGTCTTTGCCATTTGGGTTCTTCATCCCAAAAATGTGCTTTGCCGTGAGTCCTTACGACTGCTGGCTTCAACGCTTGTTTTTCGTTGATTCATGGCAACTTGAAGTTGTGAGTCCTGGGTTTGCGCTTTGTGCTATAGAAATAGTTTCCAAGATCCACTTTATGAGGAATATCGTTCTTTATAACCATCATAAAGAAGATGGAGATGATATCTCATGTGTGTTCGAAGAATTTTCTTCGTGTATTATGTTTGCAGGTCATGTTTCCGGCCGCCTCCCGGTGAGGTGCAGCGCCGAAGTGACCGTGCTACCGTCTCGTAATGAACGGCGGAATTCTCCTCCAGCATCCCTGGAGGAGGGTCTCTTGCCTCTTCGTTCTTGAACTCAAGAGGCTCGTCAATGCCCTTGTCAATCATGACAAGGAACCCATCACCAGAGGAATGACTGCTTCGCCTGTTGTGTACGGCGGCGTGCGCCGGAACAGGAGGTTCCTCCGGTGCCTATCTTGATCAGATAGATGCCTTTGTCACCTCTTGGGGTCGTGGACGTACCGTTACCCAGATCTTGCCGCTAGGGACGTGGCGAATGACGAGTTGATCTCTTCGCGGCAGCATCCCTTTTGCTATAGATCTTTGGCCGTAGATCTGCGTATTGCATCGCCGGTGTTAGGACCGGTGGGTTCATCCTTTCTCAGTTAGGATTCCCTCGATGTGTTACTTCTCGTTTGTAAGCTAATTTTTGAATGCATTGTAAGCCATGTTGGCCGTGTAGTTAGATTTGAGCTTTTCGCTTGTAAGCTGTTATCTAGACAGATAAATTGTAAGTCTTTTCGACTCATAATGATAAATAGACTTTTGTATTATCTTCTGTTTTGTTACAGCAAAATACAATTTCGCATGCGCTTCGGCATATTTCGCCTGGCATAATGCTACATACATGTTTCGCATTTGTTTTCTGCCATATGAATTCGCAGATGATTCACTAGATCGTTCGAGATCGTATTTCCGCAGCTGTGTCACCTTGACGGATGGGCTTGTGATCTGTTTTCAGATTCAAGTGCTATCATATCAGATAGACCTTTGTAGATCACTTAGGATCGTTTTGCATAATATTGCTATCATAGCAGATAGGCTTTAGTAGATCAATTAAGATCGTTTTTCGCATGAGTTGCTATCGTAACAGATAGGCTTTGGAAGATCAATTAAGATCGTTTTTCCGCATGAGTTGCTATCGTAACAGATAGGCTTTTAGAAGATCAATTAAGATCGCATTTGCATAAGTTGCTATCGTAACAGATAGGCTTAGATGATCAATTAAGATCGCATTTGCATAGGCTGCTATCGTAACAGATAGGCTTAGATGATCAATTAAGATCGCGTTTGCATAGGCTGCTATCGTAACAGATAGGCTTAGATGATCAATTAAGATCGCGTTTGCATAGGCTGCTATCGTAACAGATAGGCTTAGATGATCAATTAAGATCGCATTTGCAAAGGCTGCTATCGTAACAGATAGGCTTAGATGATCAATTAAGATCGCGTTTGCATAGGTTGCTATCGTAACAGATAGGCTTAGATGATCAATTAAGATCGCATTTGCATAGGCTGCTATCGTAACAGATAGGCTTAGATGATCAATTAAGATCGCATTTTGCTTAGGTTGCTATCGTAACAGATAGGCTTAGATGATCAATTAAGATCGCATTTGCTTAGGCTATTGTAGCGGATAACTCGCTGTTAACAGTTATAATAAACTGAAGTAAAGCAAAATTGACATCCAGAAATATGAAGTTTCTCATTTGGGAGAATTTTCTTATTATAACGCTCTCATATGGGAGAGATAGAATTACAATCCTCTCATATGGGAGAGGAGATTGTGCAAATCGTAGCCATACAAGACATTAAGCGACGTTATAATAAAACGCATGAAATGAGAGAAGTCAGGGATAGTACTTCTTAATCCAGCGCATGTTGACCGAACTCGGAGTTGAGGTTGTGCCGTGCAACCTTCGTATGCTGCAGTAGCCACTGTCAAAGACTTCTGTGACTTCGAAGGGTCCTTCCCAATTGGCTGCGAACTTTGGGTGAGTTGCTTCTCGCATACAGTGATCAGATGCGCGCAAAACCAAGTCTCCAACAGCGAAATCTCTTCGCTGGACCGTCTTATTGTAAGCGCGAGCGATTCTTTCTTGATACCGCTTGTTGGTCCTCTTGGCTTGTTCTCGCTTTTCTTCCAGCAAGACTAAGTCATGATCGCGTTGATTTTCATAGAGTGCGTGGAAGGCCAGCCTTGCCGAATTGACTCTAACCTCCGCAGGTACCACGGCCTCGGCCCCATAGCATAGTAGGAACGGCGAGGCCCCCGTGGGCGTCCTTGGAGAAGTTCGGTAGGCCCACAGAGCTATGCTTAGAGAGTCAGCCCACTTCTTGTGGTCATCTGCGACCATCTTGCTCAAAATCCTCAACAGCGTTTTGTTGGTCGCTTCGGCTTGTCCGTTCCCTTTCGGGTAATAAGGGGTAGAACATATCTGCCTGATGTTGTACTCCGCTAACTTCGCAGCTACCTGGCGATTAACAAAGGGAGTACCGTTATCTGAAAGAATGGTGTTTGGGATTCCGAACCTGCATATGATGTTTTCTTGAATGAAGTTGACCACAGCTAGCGCATTTGCCGTCTTGAGTGGTACTGCCTCCACCCATTTGGTGAATAGCTCAGTTGCGGTGAGAATGAAATGATTCCCGTGTGACGTTGGCCGGATGGGACCGATGAAGTCTAGAGCCCATGTGTGAAACGGCCACGGCGTCCCTAATGCATGTAGATCCACGGCAGGAGCGTGCACTAGGTTTCCTTTGAATTGGCACTCTTGGCAGCGTCGTACTTTGGTGCGGCAATCGACCTCCATAGTGGGCCAGAAATATCCGATTGAGAGGAGCTGCCTGCATAATTTCGCACCTCCTTGGTGTTCTACCTGATGAGAAAGGTCCATAACTTCTTGTGCTTCTCTGCCGTCTAGACATCGCAGCAAGTTGCCCTCGTGACCTTTTCGCCAGAGCAGGTTTTCCTGTACTACGTATCGAGATGCTTTCCTTTTCAATTTCTCGGCTTCTTTTCTCGATTCGGGCACGGTACCCTGGGTGAGAAAATCAAAGAGTGGCTTCCTCCAATCCGTGTCGTCATCAGTTAGAGCGATGAGTAGAGAATCCTTGATTAGTGCGCAGCTCTCACACTTCCCTTGTACTAGGGCTACGGCTGTTGACATGTCTGGCCAATGAATGCCATATCTCTGAGCCTTCCGGTAGATTGACACCTCGCTTTCTCCGCAAGCATGTTGGTGAATCTTTTCTAACAGCAGTTGTCCCTCTCGCTCGGAGACGCATCGCATGAGTATTCCGCCGGGACCCTTGTAGTAGAGGGTGTTGTCATGTATGCAGTACCCTTTTGTGAGTGCCCAGCTTTCACTGCTTGTGCCTTCCGCAATAGCTTGTAGGATTGCTTTTCTCCAATCCGTGTCATCCATGTGTTCGTCATCGCACGCATCTTCTGTCAATGCTGACGATGTTCGCACTTCAATGGAGATTCTTGCGGGACATTTGTCTGTGCTGACCTTAGATCCCAAGGTTGCCAAAGCGTCCGCATGCCTGTTGTCTGCTCGGGGCTTGTGCTCGTACCTCACATCGCAAAAGTGTTGTACCAGCTTTTGTACCAGAGTCCGATAAGACAGAAGGTTGATCTCCTTCAAACCGTACTCGCCCGAGGCTTGCTTGACGATCAACTTGGAGTCTCCCATGACCGTTAGATTGCTTACTTCCAAAGCTTTCGCCGCACGGAGCCCCGCGATGAGAGCCTCATATTCCGCTTCATTGTTTGTAACTGCGAAATTGAGCTTGGCGGACATTTGTATGACCTCCCCATCTGGTTTGGTCAAGATTATCCCAATGCCTCCACCTTTCCTTGTTGACGAGCCGTCGAAGTGGAGCGTCCAATAGGGCACGTCGATTGCATAAATTTTAGGGCCTTCGAGCTCTTCCTCGATCACGGGCTCGTGGCTGTTATCGGGGAACTGTGCCAACAGATCCGCTACCGCCTGCGACTTGATCGCTCGCGGTCGCACACTTGTGATATCATATTGAGAGATGGTCATGTACCATTTCGCCAATCTCCCGCCAGGAGTAGTGTGAGTTAGCAAATATCGTATGGGGTCGCTCTTGGTGACCACTACTACTTTGTGTGATGCAAAATAGTGTTTCAACTTTTCTATCACAAATAATAGGGCAAGGCAGTGACGTTCGATGTCTGTGTACCTTGATTCAGCAGGCTGCACGATGCGAGAGATGTAGTAGATAGGCCTTTCTTGGCCTTCGTATTCCTGAGCCAAGAGTGCTCCTATGGATCTCCTTGTGGACGTCAGATATAGCAGAACCGGTGATCCCAGTTGAGGTGCGATCATTATTTTTGAGGATGTCAGCAGATCCTTCATCTTTTTGAACGCAGTTTCGTGCTCTGGAGTCCAGCTGTATGCGGCGTCTTTCTTGAGAAGGGCACTAAAGCAGCAGGTGATTTCTGCAATCGCTAGGATGAATCTTCGTAGATATGATAGCTTTCCCAAGAATGTTTTCAAGGCACTTTGGTTATGAGGTGGCGTCATGCCAGTGATAGCTGACACTTTCGCAGGGTCAGGCTCGATCCCTTGGCGATGAACCACGCATCCCAAGAACTTCCCTGATGTTACCCCGAATGCGCACTTCATGGGATTCATCTTTAGTTGAAAGCATCTGCATCTATCGAACACCTTTCGTAGGTCTGCGAGGTGATCTGCTTCGTGCTTGGATTTAACCACCAGGTCATCCACATAGAATTCCACTTCTTTATGCATCATGTCGTGGAACAGAGCCATCATGGCCTGCTGATAGGTTGCACCCGCGTTCTTTAGACCGAACGGCATTACTGTGTAGTTGAACACCCCCACCGGAGTGATGAATGCAGTTTTCCGTGCGTCTTCGGGGTCCATCTTGATCTGGTTGTACCCACTGAAACCATCCATGAAACTGAACATGCGGTGGCCCGCTGTTGAATCGATAAGCAAATCGATGTTGGGCAGTGGGAAATCATCTTTGGGGCAGAAGCGATTGAGATCTCGGAAGTCTACGCAGATGCGGAGCTGTTCGTTCTTTTTCACCACCGGCACAATGTTGGCCAGCCATGTGGGATGATGATTCGGCTTGAATTTGTCATCCAGGAGTTTGACAATCTCCTGCTTGATTTTCACGTTAAGCTCCGGCCTGAAGCTCCTTGTGCTCTGCTTTACCGGCTTAGACCCTGGAATGATGTCTAAGCGGTGCATAGTGATGCTTGTATCCAGTCCCGGCATCTCATCATACTCCCATGCGAACACATCCTTGTATTCAGTTAGGAGTTGTAGCAGTCCTTGCTCCTCTTCGCTTGTGAGGTCCGCACTTAGAAAGACTGGCCTTTTCTTTTCCTCGTTCGGGCTGAGGAACACCTCCTTTAGCTCTTGCTTTTGTGGTCTGGGCCTGTCTTCCATGCATTCAGGTGCTTCTTTGAGCTTCCCCTCTGGAGCGCCCTGTGTTGGCTTTTCTGTCAGCGCGACTTTCTCAATTTGATTGATTTGCCTAGGGATATCCCCATGCCCGTGTGAGGACATCCCCGCGCACCTTCATTTGCGATAGCATTTCTTCCCATTGGCGTAGAAGCTTTCTATCTCCTTGCCTTCGGGATCATGCTTTGCGATTCTCTTCAGAGTATACACATTCTTTCGATGGTATGCGATACGCGGCGCCTCTTCGCGCGTAGGCGGCTTTTCCTTGGCATCTTCCCTCGTCACCATTACTCCCGCAGGTGACTGGTCCTTGATGTCCTCCCAGAGAGGCAAAGGAGTAGGATTGACTGCTCGCATTACCCCAGATCGCCGTTGAAGGAGGCAAAGGGTACTGCAGAGTTGGGTTAGACGCCAAAGCAGAGGGCTGAGGAGTGTGAGCAGCGAGAGGCAACATCTGAGCTGTTGACCCCTGAATCGAAGGCAGCTGCATAGTCGCCGGTGGAGTCTGCAGATTAGGGTTGGGAGGTGTGGTTGACACTCCCAGTCCCGGAGCAGTAGGGGCTCCTCCTCCTTGAGGGACGGCGGCGTATGATGAAGGATTTGGCGCAAGGGTGCCCAGAACGGCCAAGATCCGTTCCAATTGCGCAGACTGAGCTTTGAGAGCTTTCGCCTGACTTTGGACAGTGGCGTCCAAAGATTCTAGTGTCGGTGTCTCGCCGGGAGTGGTAGGAGTACGGCGGGTTTCCTCCCCCGAGGCGGTTTCGGTGGAAGGTGATCTGTTACTGATATCATCCTCCTGAGACATGGTTGCTTTTGCTGGTAAGTTCACGTCGGGTTCACCAAAATGTGCACAAGAGATTCCGGCGGGGAGACCTCCGTGTACACCGTATGTATAGGATCAAGGATCGCACAAGAAGAGTGGGGTTGTGTGTAGGGAGAGAGTAAGGCAGTAGTAATGTCTGAGAGAGAGACAGAGGTTTGGCAGAGCTTCCGCGTATGGCAAGTGTGTTCTCCTTTGTATGGAAAGGTTAACGTCCTATATATAGCAGAGAACATGACCGTTGTAGTGTGGTTAATGCGCCCATTGATGGCGGCTTAATTAGCTTAACCATAACGGCACGTTCGTCCGAGTATATAGGGACCGTTACAGCACGTGGTGCGCGAATACCGGAACCGTTACGAGGTTGACCGGGTTTGACCGGATTGACCGGGTTTATGGAGCTCGTGCCATAAATCTCTCAAAACAGTTACTAAAGGTCGCGTGCGGGCTTGGCTCGCACGCGACAGGGCTTACTCTAGCCTCCAAACCACAAAGTCCCTACAAGTCCCGTGCGGTGGTATGCGAGGGCTCTGTCTCGCAGCCCCCACATGGATCAGCTCGGCTGGTGATCCAGTGTGTGTGGAGCACAATATGGTGTGCTGGATGGTTGCCACGTGGCCAAGATCTGTCAGCTCAGAAAGCACTATCTACAGTGGTCTAACCCCTTTAGGTACCCAAATCTGTCTTAGTTGTCATTTGAGTTGGAATGGAAAAGTATATCCTCATTATGTGAGGGTCTCTTCTTCTAAAATCACAAGTCACTTTAACATGACCAATCTTATTGCAGTAATGGCATTTAGGAGATGTTCTGCTTCCAGCTTTCACAAATATGATATTGTTCTTTTTGGGAAAATTTGGATTGTATCCAATACCAGTTTTGTGAACGGACTTTAAGCTACCTCCAAGAATCAAGTTCAAGTTGTGTGCTGAGCCTGCAAGTCTTTTTTTGACTGATTCAGATTCTTGAAGATTCCCAGTTAGAGTAGTCTTTTGTTTATCTAGTTCATCAACTTGATGTTTTAGATTTACAATGCTGTCACTCAATAGAGAGTTTTCAGTGACTACTTCCTTGACTTGTGTTTTCAAGGCTTTGAAATTGGTTTTCAAGGCCTTGAAACCACTGTCAGTTTTCTTCTGAGAGATTTCAAGATTCTGATTCAGGCAAACAAGATGCAAGTTTTCTTTTGCTTTCTCATGAACTTTTTCTTTCAAAACTCTAATCTCTTTCAGATAGTCCTCTTCATTTAAAAGAATTTTTCTAAGATAATCAGAGAGGGCTTTTGTTGGTTTTGAAATCAAGCAGTTTACCATTACCTCAATGTTCTTTTCAGAACTTTCATCATGCTTGGCCATAAAGCATAGGTTGGCATGTTCTTCTTCAGATTCAGAGTCACTTGAGGTTTCTGAATCACTCCAGGATGCTATCATAGCTTTGTTTCTTCTATCATGATCTTTCTTCTGAAATTTCTTGCTCTTTTTGTGTGTACAATCTCTGATCAAGTGTCCTGCATCACCACACTCAAAGCAATTCATGAATTTAGGCTTATTTCCATGTGAAGAAGATTTACCTTTGTATTCTTTGCTGCTGTAGGATCTGTGTCTGTCTCTGCTGAAGTCCTTGTTACCAAAGTTCTTCTTCATCGTAGGATTTATGGTCAAGGCTTTGGAAATCAAAGCAAATGGATCTTCATCATCATCTTCAGTTTCAAGGCTTTGAAATGGCTCATTCTCCTTTGCCTTGAGAGCTAGGTTCTTGACACCTTCTGGTACTTCTCCATCAACTTCATTCATGGATATTTCATGTGTAATGAGCTTTCCTTGTAGGTCATCAAGTTGAAGTAATGAGAGATCTTGAGCTTCCTCAATAGCAATAGTCTTTGGTTCCCATTTTTGCTTTGGAAGACTTCTCATAATCTTTCTAGCCTTTTCTTCATTGAAAATGTGTTTTCCCAAAGAATCAAGATTGTTGACAAAGTCAGTGAATCTTTTGAACATGTCTCTGATTGACTCATCTCCATTCATCTTGAATAGCTCATATTGCCTGAGATATATGTTGATTTTAGTTTGCTTGACTTGGATGGTTCCTTCAAAGGTCACCACAAGCTTATCCCAGATCTCCTTGGCAGTCTTGCAACCTGAGATCCTGTTAAACTCATCTGCACTCAAAGCATAATATAAAAGATTCATGGCATTATAATTTTTGGAAATTGTTCTAACTCAGAAGAGGAGAGTGTCTTCAAATTTGAGAGTTCTAATCCCATCTTTCTCTGTGTAGAAAGTGTGAGGACCATTTTGAATGATAGTCCAGAGTTCCATATCTTGATCAATGATGAACATTTTCATCAAAGCTTTCCAGTGGAAAAAATTGTCTCCACATAAGAGAGGAGGTCTGTTAGCAGCTCTTCCCTGAGAGAAACCACCATCACCTACATTACTCATAATCACAAGATGGTTAAATCTATGCAGTGATACAAGCTCTGATACCAATTGAAGGGGTGTACAGTAGGTAGAAATACATGATCAATACTCTAGAAGGGGGGGGTTGAATAGAGTATGCAAACTTTTGCTAAACTTGTAACAATAGTGGTTTCAAAAGATTTGTAAAGTGATTCAAGGCCTTGAATTGAGTTTCAAGCCCTTGGAATGAAAACAATTAGAGAATAAAAATAATAAGTCTATTTCAAGGCCTTGAAATGAGTGCAGAAGTTCTAAGTATGGAACTGAAAAGTAAATGCTAGAGACACAAGATATATAGGGTTCAGTCCACTTGGACCTACGTCTCTACCTCAGGGATCTTCTCCTTGCAGGATTTTCAACACAATTCTTATTAATCCACATCTTAGCCCTAGATCTCAAGCACAGAGATATGTCTTACTCTGTTAGAGCTTGTGGTTCTCACTAACTTATCTTGTACATGCTCAGATTAACTAAAAATTCTCTATTGTTAACTTTGAACAATCCTTGAGAATAAGAACTAGAAGTATTATCAAAATGATATACAAATGAAGTTCAGAAGAGAAGAACACTAGAACTGAATCTGTAGTGAGTATGCAGGGTTCTTCTGATGATTGGATTGAGAGAGATGAATATGCTTCTTTGTTTCTTGTCAATAATTGAATGTTTTTGAGTGTATCTGCTAATTGTCCCGTTAAAATGCTTCAGCTTTCCCACTTTTTATAGAGTAGTTTGAATTGAAGATCTAAGCTTGCTTCATATTGTATCCGATAAGCGCCTTTATGACTACCCAGTCACGGTGTAGCGTTTGACGCTAACAAAACACTATATTTCACAACTAGAAGATCTGGTGACTTGAAGTCTAAGGATGACAATATTGTTGTCACCGCGAGAAGCACTTGTGACTTTACACAACTTGTATGTAGCCTTCTCGGAGTTGGGTCAATCCAATATGCCACTACTCCTAATGCATACCCATGTGTTGGATCATGATATTTCCATATGAATCCAACCCATACTAGTCTATAGATGATTTTCCCATTAATCATTATAATGGACTAGGGATATTTAAAATAAACAACACAATTGTAAATCTAAGGACTTCATTATATTAAATATCTCAATAAATAATACAATGAATATTCTAGCCAATTTATTGTTCATACTAAACTAGATTGCCTCTAGGGCACCTATTGCAACAGTCTTATCCATGCAAATAACATTAATATCCTATATTGATTTATCTGAGTCTAGCCTGACATTTGCTCGAGTGGCCGTGGATATTTGCTCCCGTTATGTGGGAGGGAAAAATTATATCTACATCACAACCATCTCTAAGCTTGCTTCCTACAGTGTCCGATTAATGCCTTTGTAACTACCCAGTCACGGTGTAGTGTTTGACGATATCAAAACACAATATTCCGCAACTCGAGGATCCAGTGACTTCAACTCTAAGGATGACAATATCGTTGTCACTACGAGAAGCACTTGTGAATTTACGTATCATGTATGTATAATCCTCGTCATGGGTCAATCCAGTATGTTATTACCCTTAATGCATACTATGCACAAGGATTTCCTCAGAGGAGAACCCAAGTATGCACCTCAAACAGGGGATGAAAGCTGGAACACGAAGAAGTGTAGGGTGTGTGTAGGGAGAGGGTAAGCACTGGTAACTGCTTGAGAGAGAGACAATAGGCTGAGATAGAGGGAGTAGGTTGCTTAGCGTTCCAAGAGCTGAGATGTATCGGTCTGTGCAGTTTGTATGATAAGAAAATGCAGTAAAGTAAAGACAATAGACCCAGGAATTATAGAGTTCAGTCCACTTGGACCTACGTCTATTTAGATTCATATTCAGGGCCAACCATGTTAGGTGGTTTAACCCCTTTTGGAACCCAAATCTGTCTAAATTGTCCTTTAAAATGAAATAGAAAAGTGTTCCTCATTATTTGAGGGTCCCTTCTTCTAAAAGGACACGTCATCTTAACATGTCCGATTATGTTACAGTAATGGAACTTAGGAGAAGTTTTGTTACTAGCCTTCACAAATCTGGTGTTGTTTTTTCCAGAAAAAAATTTGATTGTAGCCAATACCAGTTTTGTGAACAGACTGTAAGCTTCCTCCAAGAATCAAGTTCAAATTGTGTTCTGATCCAGTAAGCTTGGTCACACTATTCTTAGCATCTTGAAGTTTCTCAGTTAGAGTAGTCTTTTTTTCCTCCAATTCATCATAATTATGTCTTAGAGCAACAATTCTGTCACTGAATATAGAGTTCTCAGCAACTACTTCATTGACTTGAGTATTCAAGCCCTCGAAACTGGTTTCCAAGGCTTTGAAATCTCTTTCAGAGTTCTTCTGAGAAATTTCAAGGCTTTCATTCATACAAACAAGTTCCAAGTTCTCTTTTGCTTGCTCGTGAACTTTTTCTTTCAAAGTTTTAATTTCTTTCTGATAGTCCTCCTCAATTAAAAGTATTGTTCTAAGATAGTCAGTGAGGACATCTTTAGGTTTAGAGATCAAACTGTTGGAATAGATGCCCTAGAGGCAATCTAGTTTAGTATGAATTTGTATATGGCTAGAAAATTCATTTATTATTTATTGGATATTTAATATAATGAAGTCCTTAGATTTACAATCGTGTTGTTTATCTTAAATATCCCTAGTCAAGTATAATGATTAATGGGACGATCATTTATAGACTAGTATGGGGTTGGATTGATATGGAGATATCACGATCCAACACATAGGTGTGCATTACGGAATGTTGCACTGGATTGACCCATCACCGAGAAGGCTACATACATGTTATGTTGAGTCACAAGTGCTTCTCGGGTACAATGGTATTGTCATCCTTAGACTTGAAGTCACTAGATATTCTAGTTGTGGATCATTGTGATCTTGGTAGCGTTAAACGCTACACCGTGACTGGGTAGTTATAAAGGCGTGTACTGGATACAATGAGAAGCAAGCTTAGAGATCGTAGTGGACGTAGAGAGGATTTTCCCCTCCCACATAACGGGAGCAAATATCCTAGGCCACTCGAAGGATAGTGCTTATAGAATGTCTGGCCAGACTCAAATAAATCAATATGGGATATTGATGTTATTTGCACGAATAAGGCTATTCCATGGATCGAGAAACTATGGATTGGATATACGAGTGTGACTTGTATGTCTCGTGTCCAATCCGGATATGGAGGCAAAGGGATGAGACAATTACTTGTACAAGGTTGTCTAGATGACTATTCTATTAGTTGGCTAGAATGGATGTTTTGCTAGAAACCGCTCCATATTAGCAAATAGTTGCTACCAACTAGATAGAACCTATGGGGTCACACGCTATATAGAGTTGTACTAGATTTGGGAATTAATTAATTGGATTAATTAATTAGAAGGATCACTTTGCAAACCCTTGCAAACTTAGTAGGGACTAATTTGCAAGGAAGGGACTAAATTGAATTCTAGTTGGACTAGAATAAGTCCTTTAGGTAGTTAACAAGGAGTTGTTGGACTATATAAATGACCCTCCTTCCTTCCTTCCTCATAACTTATGCTCTAGAGAGAACATAACAAGAGTGGGGGAGAACAAAGGAGAGAGAGCAAGCAACAAAGGAGGCCGACGCCCCCCTTGCCGCCGCCCTCGTCCCCGTCGGCCAAAAAGAGGGCCGAGCCCCTTCTTTTTGTCTCGTTTTGCGTGATTCCTTCACCCTCCTCTCATTCCGGGCTAGCACCAAGGAGATTGGAGATCTAGGATCAACTCTAGGCGTGGATCAACTATAGAGAACGTGACACTATTCGCGTTTGAAGTCATCAAGGAGAACCCAAAGGTGTGTTTATGATTTCTTACCTTCACTATCGTTATGCATCTAGACTTGTGATCCTTGGAGGGTTTTGCATGGTTGTTTGTTTGATTATGCTTCCGTTTGCGCGATCCATGAATCAAAACCCTACAGTGGTATCAGAGCCACAGGTCATAGAGCATAAACGTAGTTTATGTGTTACATTCTTGTTTTTTTACACCTTAATTTGTTGTTTATCGCGTAAAACAAGACAAATCAAGCATGGGATGCAATTTGTCAACAATTAATCATAACAAGACCCAATTTTTGCATTGGATGCATGAATTGGTGAGTTTGAGAAATTTTAGGATCTTAGATCTAGGGTTTGGGCATCCTTGGGGAAGAAGGAGTTCTCCCAAAACAAGGAAACAACCAAACTTGGGCACCAAGCAAGGAGGTTGTTTTGGAAACAACCTCCATAAGGAGGTTCGGCCCCCTAGGGGACCGCCCCCCTTGCTTGCCGCCCAAGATTGGCGCCCTAAGGGGCCGGGCGGCCCTAACCCGCGGGCCTAGCTTGCGGGTTTTGGGCCGGGCCGGCCCTAGGGCCTTATGGTTCACTTTGTTTGGGCCCGGGCAATTGGATTGTTGGGCCCATGGACCGTTTTAACCCTAGAAATCCTAAAATCAATTAAAATTGACCAAGCGCGTTAAAATTGGATTTTAACTGTTTATGTGCAAATCGCATGGTGATTGGATATGGCCTTAGGATGTGGTTTGATGTGGATGTTTAATTTTGTGGTTTGGTTTTACGGCCTGCGAGCTGATCAATTAATTGTAATAATTAATTAGGGTTTTATGGCATGCGTGCCATTTTTTTTCTCAACTTGTGAGATTTATTTTATTTAGTATAGATATTAGCTAGTGCTAGATAAAGTAGATTGTTAGCCAAGATTGAAGAAAAGAAGCCCAAAGCCAAAGAAGCCACAAAAGATGGAGCATGGAGCATTCCACATGACTATGAAGGATGGACCAAAAGATCAAGACGCATGGAGATGTGTTTGCTTAGGGTTCATAGATAATTCCATTGGCTTGGAATTATCTTAGTCTAGAAAAGGCCATATCCACATCACGTTTAATTTCTGTTTTGTGGTTGTTTATTTATTGTCTTATTATTTGTGTGGTTGGTGTATGGATGATACATGCAATTAGGATAATAAGATAATTAGACAACCCGGATCTATTATTTGGAGTTTTGCCCAAACTCAAATAGATAGATTAGTTGATATTGATCAACAAAATAATTAAAATTTAAAATCCCTCAAATTTTAAATATTGTGTTCTTGCCTTCTCGTTATTTAAACACTCATTATCATCATTATTTATCAAGTTCGTGCGTGCCAAAGCATGGCGACTTGGTTCATAATGATGGAATGCGATGGCACGTAACAATGTGCAATTGTTTAGATAAGAGGTTGAACACAACTAGGCTATTAATTTGATTAAGAAACCTAGAGGCAATCAATTGGGATTATCCATAAGGATGGATAAATAAGGAGTTATTTGCCCGATTGAACCAAGAGTTGCATATGGGATGCAATTGGAAATTGTTCCTACCTAGAAGTAGTCAAATTATGGGTGACTTGCCAAAGCAAGCTCATAAGGAGATGAAAAGATGGATCTTGGCCCACTAGAAAATATAATGATATTTTCCGCATTAATATCTTGAGGGTTATTAATCCGTAGAAAAATAGTGGGAGCTATATTTAATAAACTAGCCATTATTAAATATAGTCAAAAATTCACAAATACTAAAACTTGCGTATTTTCCTTTTGTAGAATTCCAAATGGCAAACAACTCATCGAGTTCACAACATTCCCTACGATCTGTCCTTGAGAAGGACAAGCTCTCTGGAACCAACTTTCTTGATTGGTACAGAAACTTGAGAATTGTTCTCAAGCAAGAGAAGAAACTGTACGCAATAGAGGAGCATGTTCCAGAAAGTCCAGAGAACCAGACACCTGTTGCCTTAAAGGCGTATCAAAAGCGTGTTGATGACGCTAATGATGCGGCCTGCCTAATGCTTTGCACCATGACCTCTGAGCTTCAGAAGCAACATGAGAACATGAATGCTGTCGATATGATCGAACATCTAAAGCAGCTCTTCCAAGAGCAGGCGAGGGTAGAGAGGTATGAGGTCTCAAAGGCACTGTTCAAATGTCATCTGGCAGAAGGGAACCCGGTGGGACCCCATGTACTCCGAATGATCGGGTACTTGGAGAATCTCGCCCGACTTGGGTTCCCGGTCGGCCAAGAGTTGGCAACCGATCTCGTGTTGCAATCGTTGCCTGAGAGTTATGGACAGTTCATTATGAACTATAACATGAACGAGATCGTTAAACCACTGCCAGATCTGCTCAACATGTTGAGGACGGCTGAACAGAGCATCAACAAGGGTAAGGGCAAGGCCATTATGATGGTGCATAAAGGAAAGGGCAAAAAGTTTGCCTCTTCCTCCAAGGGTAAAGGAAAGTCAGTTGCCAAGACCAAGGAACAAGCCCTTAAGCCTGTTGGTGGCATTGGCAAGGTCGTGACTAAGGGTGAGTGTCACTACTGCAGTCAACCTGGACACTGGAGGAGGAACTGCCCAAAATATCTGGAGGACAAGAGGCTTGGAATAGTGATTCCACCACCACCAGGTATTTTTGTTGTAGATGTCAATTTAACTGTCTCTACATCATGGGTATTAGATACTGGATGTGGATCTCATATTTGTCGAAATATGCAGGATCTAAGAGAAGTAAAAGATTGGCTAAAGGGGAGGTAGATCTGCGCGTTGGGAATGGAGCAAAGGTTGCTGCGTTGGCCATAGGCGTGTGCGAGCTATCTCTGCCTTCAGGATTAGTTTTAGAATTAAATAATTGCTATTTTGTGCCTGCTATGAGCAGAAACATTATTTCTATTTCTTGTTTGGACAAGGAAGGTTTTATTATTTCAATAAAGAACAATTGTTGTTCCTTTTATTTGAATAATATTCACTATTTTAGTGCGCAATTATTTAATGGACTTTATGTCCTTGATCTAAGCAATCCTGTCTACAACATTAATACCAAGCAGATTAAAATAAATGATTTAAATCCTGCTTATTTATGGCATTGTCGTTTAGGCCACATAAACGAGAAACGTGTATCTAGACTCCATAAGGATGGATTACTAGACTCATTTAATTTTGAATCATATGAGACATGTGAGGCTTGTTTATTGGGAAAAATGACAAAGTCCCCTTTCAATAAGAAAGGTGAGAGGACTAGTGAGCAATTGGCACTCATACATACCGATGTGTGTGGGCCATTTGCCACGCCTGCCAGGGGTGGTTATGTCTACTTCATTACATTTACTGATGATTACAGTAGATATGGATTTGTGTACCTTATGAGGGCAAAATCCGAATCCTTTGAAGTGTTCAAAGAATTCAAGAATGAAGTAGAGAAGCAACTTGGCAAAAGTATCAAGGCTCTACGATCGGATCGTGGAAGAGAATACTTGAGCCAAGAGTTTGACGACTATCTTAGAGAGTGTGGGATCGTGTCCCAACTCACCCCACCCGGAACGCCACAATGGAATGGCGTGTCCGAGAGGAGGAATCGAACCCTATTGGATATGGTTCGGTCTATGATGTGTCAAACCGATCTTCCATTGTCATTTTGGGGCTACGCTCTATTAAGTGCAACTTTCACCATTAACCGTGTTCCATCTAAATCAGTCATGAAGACACCATATGAGATGTGGAGTGGGAGGCGTCCCAAACTGTCGTTCATGAGGATTTGGGGCTGCGATGTCTATGTAAAACGTTTACAATCAGACAAGCTAGGGCCTAAATCGGATAAGTGTAAATTTGTGGGGTACCCTAAGGAAACTAAGGGATACTACTTCTACAATCCAACCGAGAACAAAGTGTTTGTTGCTCGGACCGGCGTGTTTCTAGAAAGAGAGTTTGTCTCTAAAGAAGCAAGTGGGAGGAATGTAGAACTTGAAGAAGTTCAAGAACCACAAATCACTGAACCGATTATGGAACATGAACAGGAATCACAAGTAGTTGTGGATCCACCTGTTCAGGTAACACAAGAGCTTCGTAGATCTAGTAGAGTGCGCCAGGAACCCGAGAGGTACGGACTTCTCGTAACTGATTCCGGTGACACGATGCTCATAGATGATGAGCCTACTACCTATGAGGAGGCCATGAATGGCCCAGACTCACAGAAGTGGCTTGAAGCCATGAGATCCGAGATGGAATCCATGTATACCAACAAAGTATGGACTTTGGTGGAACCACCTGAAGGGGCGCGGCCCATAGGGTGCAAGTGGGTCTTCAAGAAGAAGATCGACATGGATGGTAATGTGATTACCTATAAGGGCCGATTGGTGGCTAAAGGATTCAGACAAATTCATGGTATTGACTATGATGAAACCTTTTCACCAGTCGCTATGACCAAATCCATCCGAATCCTACTTGCAATTGCAGCATACTACGACTATGAGATTTGGCAGATGGATGTCAAAACAGCATTCCTTTATGGGAATCTCCTCGAGGACGTGTATATGATACAGCCGGAGGGTTTTGAGGATCCAAAGCAATCCAACAAAGTCTGTAAGCTGCAACGATCCATTTATGGATTGAAGCAAGCTTCTAGGAGTTGAAATCGACGTTTTGATGAAGTGGTCAAAGAGTTTGGCTTCATCAGAAACGAAGATGAGTCTTGTGTCTACAAGAAGGTTAGTGGGAGCTCTGTTGCTTTTCTGGTCTTGTATGTGGATGGCATACTACTCATTGGAAACGACATTCCCATGCTGCAATCTGTGAAAGATTGGCTAGGAAAGTGTTTCTCAATGAAAGACTTAGGGGAAGCAGCCTATATACTCGGTATAAAGATCTATAGAGATAGATCTAAAAGGTTGCTAGGCCTAAGTCAGAGTACATATATTGACAAGGTGTTGAAACGGTTCAACATGCAAGATTCCAAGAAGGGATTCTTGCCCATGTCACATGGAATCACTCTTTCGAAGAGTGGTTGTCCTTCCAATGAGATTGAGAAGGAACGCATGAGTAGGATTCCCTATGCTTCGGCCATAGGATCTATCATGTACGCCATGTTATGTACTAGACCAGATGTGTCATATGCCTTGAGTATGACAAGCAGATACCAATCCAATCCGGGTGAGAGTCACTGGATTGCTGTCAAGAACATCCTAAAGTACTTGAGAAGAACTAAGGATGCTTTCTTGATGTTTGGCGGTGAGGAAGAGTTGCGTGTAAGGGGTTACACTGATGCAAGCTTCCAAACCGACAGAGATGACTTTAGATCACAGTCGGGATATGTGTTTTGCCTGAATGGAGCAGCGGTGAGCTGGAAGAGTTCCAAGCAAGAGACGGTGGCTGATTCTACAACAGAGGCTGAGTACATTGCTGCAAATGGCGCAGCAAAGGAGGCTGTTTGGATCAGAAAGTTTGTTTCTGAACTTGGTGTGGTCCCTAGCATTGCGGATCCAGTGGAGTTGTTCTGTGACAACACTGGGGCGATCACGCAATCAAAGGAACCCAGATCGCACCAGAAGTCCAAGCATGTGCTCAGGAAGTTTCATCTGATTCGAGATATTATCGATAGAGGAGACGTTCGGATATGCAAGATTCCTACAAATGATAATCTGTCAGACCCGCTTACGAAGCCTCTCACGCAGTGGAAGCATGAAGGGCACACTAGGAGTATGGGCATACGAGATGCGCCAGATTGGCTCTAGTGCAAGTGGGAGACTGTTGAAATAGATGCCCTAGAGGCAATCTAGTTTAGTATGAATTTGTATATGGCTAGAAAATTCATTTATTATTTATTGGATATTTAATATAATGAAGTCCTTAGATTTACAATCGTGTTGTTTATCTTAAATATCCCTAGTCAAGTATAATGATTAATGGGACGATCATTTATAGACTAGTATGGGGTTGGATTGATATGGAGATATCACGATCCAACACATAGGTGTGCATTACGGAATGTTGCACTGGATTGACCCATCACCGAGAAGGCTACATACATGTTATGTTGAGTCACAAGTGCTTCTCGGGTACAATGGTATTGTCATCCTTAGACTTGAAGTCACTAGATATTCTAGTTGTGGATCATTGTGATCTTGGTAGCGTTAAACGCTACACCGTGACTGGGTAGTTATAAAGGCGTGTACCGGATACAATGAGAAGCAAGCTTAGAGATCGTAGTGGACGTAGAGAGGATTTGCCCCTCCCACATAACGGGAGCAAATATCCTAGGCCACTCGAAGGATAGTGCTTATAGAATGTCTGGCCAGACTCAAATAAATCAATATGGGATATTGATGTTATTTGCACGAATAAGGCTATTCCATGGATCGAGAAACTATGGATTGGATATACGAGTGTGACTTGTATGTCTCGTGTCCAATCCGGATATGGAGGCAAAGGGATGAGACAATTACTTGTACAAGGTTGTCTAGATGACTATTCTATTAGTTGGCTAGAATGGATGTTTTGCTAGAAACCGCTCCATATTAGCAAATAGTTGCTACCAACTAGATAGAACCTATGGGGTCACACGCTATATAGAGTTGTACTAGATTTGGGAATTAATTAATTGGATTAATTAATTAGAAGGATCACTTTGCAAACCCTTACAAACTTAGTAGGGACTAATTTGCAAGGAAGGGACTAAATTGAATTCTAGTTGGACTAGAATAAGTCCTTTAGGTAGTTAACAAGGAGTTGTTGGACTATATAAAGGACCCTCCTTCCTTCCTTCCTCATAACTTATGCTCTAGAGAGAACATAACAAGAGTGGGAGAGAACAAAGGAGAGAGAGCAAGCAACAAAGGAGGCCGACGCCCCCCTTGCCGCCGCCCTCGTCCCCGTCGGCCAAAAAGAGGGTCGAGCCCCTTCTTTTTGTCTCGTTTTGCGTGATTCCTTCACCCTCCTCTCATTCCGGGCTAGCACCAAGGAGATTGGAGATCTAGGATCAACTCTAGGCGTGGATCAACTATAGAGAACGTGACACTATTCGCGTTTGAAGTCATCAAGGAGAACCCAAAGGTGTGTTTATGATTTCTTACCTTCACTATCGTTATGCATCTAGACTTGTGATCCTTGGAGGGTTTTGCATGGTTGTTTGTTTGATTATGCTTCCGTTTGCGCGATCCATGAATCAAAACCCTACACAAACAGTTTATCATTACCTCAATGTTCTTTTCAGAACTTTCATCATGCTTGGCCATAAGGCAGAGGGTGGCTTGTTCTTCCTTAGATTCAAAATCACAATAGGAATCAGAGTCTCTCCAGGAAGCTACCATAGCTTTCTTTCTTCTGTCATGGTCTTTCTTCTGAAATGGCTTGCTTTTCTTGTGTAGACAGTCTCTGATTAAGTGTACTGCATTACCAATGCCACATCCCTCTCCCGCCGACCCCGATTAGTGATTAATAAAACTTGCGTTAACGGGAGGAGGGCGCTACATGCCGGTGAGGCCTTGACTCGTCGAGAGGCTAAATAAGTTAATTTGAAAATTCATGATAAAAGTTTATAAAAATAACTTCGCGGAAATATAAATAAAAATTACTTAGGGTCGTCTTGATAAACAATTTGAATAGTAAAGAAAAGAAAGTTGGAACATAAAAATTCAATGTCATTTAGCCATCTCGACTCATAACGTAAGCAGAGCATGACTCGGGAAAGGTTGTAGGTATCATACAAGGGCTCAAATAAAGTATTATATACATTACATAACTCTTACATTCTTAAAGTAATCTACCAACATGTATTCTACACTAGCTTCAAGTCGTCTAGCATGTCAACAACATCTAAGCACATAAGCACCATCACGCCAACAAGCCAACACATATCAACTTAACGTCAAGCTACTTCTTGCTTCTTACGTGTCCTTATAACCTGATAAGAAAGGTAATTTTAAAGGGGTGAGCTCAACTAGCTCAGTGAGTTACATCTACGCCCCTCCGTAGGTTTAAAAATTAAAAGGGTCTAACTTTCCCATGGAGCGTCATGAACATAAATCATAGGCATCATACATACATATACTTGTGTTACTTGAAAGATAAAGACATTCATAAAGCGTAACTTGTATGGTAAAGAAAGCGTAACGTAAAGCATAACTTTTATCGTGTGAAATCATATTGTTCCAAATAGGAACCTTGCTTTGTCACGCGTAGAGACCGTATCATACATAAACATGTTTTCTTAGTTTCTTATATTATGGCCCTTGATAACCTTCGTGACTTAACATAACGTAGGGACATGTCCATCGCGACGACCCGTGAGCCGACGCGTGCCTGCTTATATAGCCCCGGCAAAAGGCCGTAGCCTGCCTATACCCGACAGGGGATTTCACTCAGGTATCGTGGCCTTTCTAAAATCGTGTTTTATCTTATGAAATGTTTATTTTGTTTGTTAGCATCCATGGGGGCATAAATATTTCACTCTCGTTAAAAGCATATATACATACTAGTTGGGACAACATGAACATACATAACTTCGTAAGAAACTTGAGGGTAGATACAAACATTGGGAGGTATGGTAACTCACCTTGCTATGCCCGAATTAGTCTCAAACTTTAAGAATTTACCGCCGGAGTCTAGCTAGTTTCTAACTTGATCTTGACACACATAACACAAAATATAGAAGAACAACATAAGTGTCACAAATCATACATAATGTCTACTACATGCAATGCAACCTAGAGGGTTCTAATTACATTACGAGGGTGTCCTAATTAGTGATTACTCGAACTAACATAACGTGTCACTTAAAAAAACTCATTGAACTTACTAACTAACATGGTTAAGATACTTTTTATACATGATAAATTATACTTTAGAAACGAACATAAGGTTATGCAAAACATATTTGACAAATTTCTAAATTTTACTTGTAGGCAAAGTGTAACCACCGATAGTTCATAAATTCATAATAAATTCAAAATAATTATTCGGGGCTCGAAATTTTTACGTTACATAGATAAAGAGTTTAACCATAAAATACTATAACATCAAAAATTATAAAGTTTTCAAAAATGTTGAAACATAATGTTTTGGAACTGTTTGTGTACGAAAACAGAGGTTGGTTGCACCCTTCGATATAAATTCATAAAATATTCATATAAATTTCAAAAATTATAAAATCTTTAGAGTACATAGCTAACATGTCTGGAAACAACATATCCAAATTTCATAAGAATTGAAGTAGTATAAGAACATGAAATTGATGATTTACCGGACTGGTACAGAGTTGAACAGAGTATCAAAACAGACCCGGTTTTTGGTGGATTAAAATTCAACTTAGGGTCAATTGTTCTGAAATTTTTACTGTAGAAACACCACATACAAATACACGAACTGTAAAGTTTCCATAATTTTCTGAAATGTTTAAGTATTTTTTCCGATTTTGTGAAAATATGCTCAAAATACGAGTTTTGTGATTTTTCATACTTCATAACTTGTTGCATGAAGAAATTCTCTACCAAAACATGAAATTACCACACAAAAAACTCTAAATCACCTACTTAAACCTAGTCATAACATATTCTTCCATGATCCTAAGTGTGATTACTCATTAAACTTGTTTTTTGTTGACATGCATGAACAATCTACATGAGTTGAAGTGAAACTAGATTCACAAGATGTATTGTGTACCTTAAATGGTGATGATGAGATTGTGTTGGTGCCTCCTAGCGTCCTAAAGTGGAGCTTTTAGCATAAATTGATGGAAATTATGAAGAAAATGAGGGTTGATCCTTCAATTTTGGGAATTTTCGGAGAAGATTTTGGACATGGAGCTAGAATGGGGGAAAAGTCACATAAGAGAAGAGAGAAACAATAGAAGAGATGGACGGATGAGTTTGGGGAGAGGAGGAGAAAGTGGAGAAAGAAGTGGGGTGACAAGTGTTGAGGGGGAGATGACAAATGTCATGGGTAGTTCATGCAAAATGGGGGAATGGATTTGGTGCAACAATTGCACCAATTCTATGACTCTATGAGCTTCTAAATTCGACAAGTATAGGCATGTGGCTACGCGTGTGGAAAAACTACTACGTAATACTTATACAATAAAAAAAATACACTATCATACTTACAAAACCACTTTTTTATTCTCATAACACTCCTCCAACTTATTTCTTGGTTATGCCTAGCACCAAAGAAATTAACAATTAACAATTTAGCACCCAACACTTAACTTTTTAATCAAACATAGTCATTTAATCTAATTAGGCACATAATTCACTTATCATATACATCACAAGATGAAACTCAAATATTAAAACATTGCCTTCAACCTTACTTTATTTACACGAAAATGCTATTTATACCTTTGCATGAGCTAATTATCAAACATTAAATGAAACATTAACATATAATTACATATTATTAACATGCTGAAGTGAATTTGAAATGTGGGTTATTACAACCAAACTCAAAGAAATTCATTAATTTAGCTTTATTACCATGAGAGATAGCTTTACCTTTGTAGTCTCTGAGACTGGAGGATCTTTGTTTGTCCTTGTTGAAGTATTTTCTTCCAAAGTTCTTCTTCGGCTTCATAATTTTGTTCAAGGATTTGGAAATAAGAGCAAAGGGATCTTTATCATCATCATTTCTGGTTCAAGGCTTTGAGAAGGTTCACTCTCTTTGGCCTTGATAGCTATGTTCTTGACACTATCTGACAAGTCTCCATCAGTTTCATTCATAGAGATCTCATGTGTAAGCAACTTTCCTTGCAGATCATCAAGTTGAAAAGATGATAGATATTGAACTTCTTCAATGGCAGTAGTATTTGTTTCCCATTTTACTTTAGGAATACTTCTCCGAATCTTTCTAACATTTTCTTCATTGGAAATATGTTTTTACAATGAATCAAGGTTGTTGACAATATCAGTGAATCTTTTGAACATGTCTATGATTGATTCATATCCATTCATCTTGAACAACTCGTATTGCCTGAGGTATATGTTGATCTTGGTTTGCTTGACTTGGCTGGTTCCTTCAAAAGTCACCACAGGCTTATCTCAGATCTCCTTGGCAGTTTTGCAACCTGAAATCCTGTTAAATTCATATGCACTCAAAGCACAATATAAGAGATTCATAGCTCTGTAATTCTTAGAAAATTGTACTAATTCAGAAGCAGAAAGTGAATCCTCAGTTTTGGGAGTTCTGATCCCATCTTTCTAAGTATAGAATATGTGAGGACCCTTCTAAATCATAGTCCAAAGTTCCATATCTTGATCAATGATGAACATTTTCATCAGGGCTTTCCAATGCACAAAGGTGTCACCACAAAAGAAGGGAGGTCTATTAGCAGCTCTTCCCAGTGAGAAACCACCATCTCCTACAGTACTCATAATCACAAGATTGTTAGATCTGATACAAGATCTGATACCAATTGAAGAACTGTACAGTAGGAATAAATACAGGATCAATACTCTAGAAAGGGGAGGGGGTGTTGAATAGAGTATGGCAACTTTTGCAACTTTTGCTAAAAGAGTGATTTCAAAAGAGTTTGTGAAATGCAGTAAGTATTTCAAGGCCTTGAATTGAGTTTCAAGTCCTTGGATAAAAATAGTCAGTAAAGAGAGGGCTGATATGGAAAACCTGTTTTCTGCAGTTTGTATGCTATGTAAAATGCAGTAAAGTAAAGACAATAGACAAAATATATATAGAGTTCATTCCACTTGGACCTACGTCTCTACCTCAGGGTTTTAATCCCTGCAGGATTTTCAACTCAATTCTTATTAATCAAAAGCTAAGTCCCTAGATCTCAAGCATAGAGAGATACCTTACTCTGTTACTGCTTGTGGTTCTCACTAACCTATTTAGTACTTGTTCTAGCTAACTGATTAACTAAGAATTCTTTATTTTTATCCTTGAACGATCCACGAGAATAAGAGCTAGAAGTATTATCAGAATAATATAGAAATAAAGTTCAGAATAGAAGAATACTGGGACCGAGTCTCCATTTTTTTTCTGGGTTACTCTTTGACAAGCAAAGCCTATAGAGTTCTGAATATAGTATAACCTATATAAATTGATACTCAATAAATTAGTAACTTTGATAAAATTTTAAAAAAAATCCAGTCCCAACTCGGGACCAGTATAAAATTGGACTCCAATCGATAAAATAATAAGATAATAATTATTTTAAATCGAGTGTATATATATTGGTCCCGATGAAACTATAAAGTAATAATTACTAAAATATTCCAAATTCTAATATTGGCTAGTGATAAATGAATCTATAGTCACTTATTTTTTTGTTGAACTTGAGAAAAACATCTCTCATATTAGTTAGAGATGTCCAAAAAGAGTTTGTAGTTAGGAATGCTCAAGGAGAGTGGGTAGTTAGAGATGTAATAAGTAGGTGAGATCTAATGGTGGGGATGGGGTTGATTCAATCTAACGGTTGAAAAATCGTAGTTAGTTAAACCATGCTATTATATAATATAGATTCATATTTAAATCTCCTCATTGCACATGCGAGTTGGGGCATTGTCTTCTCGTATTGCAAGTTGTGAAGAGTTGTTGCCGCTTGCAGTGCTACTTTCCCAGTGACCGATTCCAATGCTATTGAATCATCCTCAACATCGTCATCGACCGGATTTTGAATAGTATTCGCCACTATTTCTTCAATGCTTTGAACCTCTTAATATTCCTTACTTTCACCATGATAATCTAGGAAGTGATTCACATCCACTTGATAAGAATAAAACTGGTTTGTTTTTAACTACAGTAAAACCTCTATAAATTAATAATGTTGGGACCGACAATTTTATTAATTTAGCGAGATATTATTATATGGATAAATTAACAATTTATTAATTTAACGAGGTTTAATGTATGACTTCAAAAAATTTCAAGTCCAATAAAGAGATTTAAAGATGAACTCAACAGATTTATTTCAACGTCGAAATATTGTGGTACATCAAGTCTTTCATTTTTGCTTCCCAATATAACACAAAATGAATTGAGGTATACTTTTCATTAGTCATACTTGCTAGTGCTTTTGTAGAGAACAATTTAATCCCTTATAGCAAATAAAATGCCACGTGCAACACATATGCTCAAAATTAGTAGTTACCTATAATTGAGCCGTTATCATCAAGGGTGGAATTGATGGGTATCGCAATGGCTCTGTTTGAATTTTTTCTTTTTCGATCAAAGGGTAGATGGCTCTACACATATTCATCTTTAAATTAAAGTCGGAACTTAAAGAATTGTTTACTTTTCTTCACATGTAAGTTCAATGATGAGATCTAAAGATGAATTTAATATAGACTTGAAGTTCAACAAAAAAACAAGTGAATATAGATACATTTCAAACCAGACAATCTTAGAATATTTGACTATTTTAGTGATTATTAATTTATAGTTTCGTTGGGACCAATATATGTACACTGGGATTTCAAAAAAGTTATTATCTTATTATTTTATCGAGGGGTCCAATTTTGTACTAGTTCCAATTTGGGACTGGACAAATAATTAATTTTATCGAAGTTATTAATTTATCGAGTATTAATTTATAGAGGTTTTACTGTAATACACATTGTAAATAGTACATTGGACTTCAAAATTTAAAGATCATCAGTACAATCTCTTTAAATTAATAAATTATTAATTTATCGATATAATAATATCTCGCTAAATTAATAAAATACCTCGGTTCCTTGAGTGAAGGTTTTGCAGATTTGAATTTGAACAAGCATGAGTCAGATAATGAAGTTGAATCTGAGAATGGTAGTAAGACTAGCTTGCAGGAACAGAGAAAGAAATTTCAAAGCCTTGAAAATGGTTCTCAAAGCTTTGAAATAGTATCTCAAAGAACACAGAGTGGATCACCCACCGCATCAACTTCTCAAGTCCTTGAAAAGCTTCATGGAGAACCAGAACCATGGACTCAAAGTAAAAAGTTTAGATATTCATCATCCCATCCAGTGGAGAACATTATTTTTGATCCATCTACTGGTACACATACTAGATCTCAATTCAAGAATTTGTGTGCTTTTAATGCCTTTGTTTCTTGTAGAACCTAAAATATGAAAGAGACATTACAAGAAGCAGATCGGATCATTGTTACGCGAAGTGAGTTAAAAGAGTTTGAAAGGAACAAAGTATGAAATTTTGTTCCTGCTCCCAAGAACCAGTCAGTGATTAGAACCAGATGGATATTCACAAACAAGTTGGATGAAAATGGCAAGGTAATTAGAAATAAAGCCAAAAATGTGGCTCAGGGCTACAATTAAGAAGAATGTATTGATTGTGAAGAGACATTTGATCATGTAGCCAGGTTAGAAGCTATTAGAATGTTACTTGCATTTGCTTCATACATGAACATTAAACTTTTTTAAATGGATGTGAAATGTGCTTTTCTAAATGGATTTGCAAGAAGAAGTTTATGTTACTCAACCTCAAGGTTTTGAAAGTGATGATTTCCCTAATCATGTTTACAAACTTGATAAAGAGAAAGAAAGGAAGCTACAAACGAGGAACATAAACTTCTTCTTGCAAATGGAGTTTCATCTTTCAGATTTCAAGTTACAACATGAGAAGGAAGCTACAGACGAAGCACCTGCAGTAGCTTTATTTTCTGTGCTTTATTTTGTATATCATTTTGTTATATTACTAATCATCCGTTCTCGTGAGTTGTTGAAGAGGAACAATGAAGATTCTTGTTGTATCAGTTAGCTAGAGCAAGTACTAGATATGTCAGGACGAACCACAAACTTTAAAAAAGTAAGACAATTCACTTGGTCTGAGATCTAGGGCTTAGCTTTTGATAAATAAGAAGTTGTTGATGTCTAGAGGGATGAGATCCCTCGGGCGGAGAGTAGGTCACTTGGACTAGTATTGGAGACTAAGGAGGCAATATCTCGTGGTTTCTGCAATTTGATAGTGGAATCGGATAATCTAGGTCTTGTCCGTCGACTGAACCAAAAGGCGCCGCCGAGAGCTCTTTCTGAAATTGAGTTGTTGATGAATGGCGTTAAAGAGCTGCTCAAACAGCTTATAGCGTTTAGGGTTCAGTGGTGTCGAAAAGACTATAATAGCCTTGCCCATACCCTAGCAAAAATGGGCTTGGACCTTTTGGGCTATAAAGTGCCCGAGCTGCTTGTATGAATATTGGGCTTAAGGACAAATAAAATACAATCCTATATTTTTTTAAAGAAAAAAAAAAAGAGGGCGTTGCATAAACTGGCGTCCGTACTTTAAGTTTCCGCCTTCTCCGTTATCGAACACTTCGCTTTGAAGGGTAGCCGGAAGTCGGCAACAGAGAAAAGAGAAATCAATTCCAAACTAAGCGCAGGTTAGCCATGGCGGCCTTATCGCCGGCTACCAGCAACCATGGTACCGCCCCCATTCCTCCCTTCACTGCTTCCACCACCACCAACGCATCCAAAAACCTTCGTGGCCTCAACAAACCGAAGTGCATACAGTGTGGGAACGTCGCTCGATCAAGGTACTTCATTCTTCACACCGCTTGCTGTTTATCAGATGAAAGAGATTTCAATAATTTTCCCATTCATAAAACACTCGGCCGCTCCGAGCCTAGGGTTTGTTGTCTGTCTATGTTGCGACCCAATTTGTGAATTGAGACTGCATATCGTCTTCATCGATTCTTTTTTGCTTAAAGATTGTGTAAGAATTAAATCGAAACCCGTGTTATTCGATTTCGTTTGGATCTATGTATTATACCGGGACACCTGAAATTGGGTACCTCCGAAGTTGGAAGTCTCAAAGGAGCTTGATATCCAAATATGTATTTCTTTGATGAGAGAGTCAATAGTAAAATCTTTAAATTGTTTATGGCTTTGCATAATAACTATTCATTGGTAGGGGATTTTAGTTAATTGGGTGAAGGAACCAAAATTGAGTGGCGAGCATGGGTTAAATAAATATTCATAATGTTCACTATTTCCCTGTTGTATCTGGCTGGCTTATCTATTTCATCGAATCAAACCTCAGACCAGGGAAGTTTGTTTTTATCAGAATTACTTCTACTTCACCCAACAATTCGATGTCTACATGCATCACCATCGCTCCTAGTTTGGATCTATAAGTCTATCAGTTTATCTAAAAACCCATGACATTGGAAGAAGTACTTGAATTTATGAAATTTTAAAGTGCCTTCTACATTTTTCTTTGTCCTTTCCTGGCCATCCAATTATAACCTTGCCCACGGGGACCATTGGACGTTGTTCCATGTTGTACTAGCTTCTACCGCTTTTAGAGGCGATTCTTCTCATCTTTTTGGAGCGCCAATGAAGGATTTGAGCTCTCTACGTAGAACAAGAAGGCGAAGTCCTTGGACCTACCAAATGAATTCAAGGCTTAGTTAAAGGTCCATTAAATTGGAACTAGGTTACTAGATTTTGAATGGCCCATTCCGAATAACATAGAGCACCTTTTTGCCAACGCCTCGCCAACTCTGCCTCCAATATATAAAGAGGACAAAGGAGGAGGCTGATCGCAAGGCAATGTGCACTGAAATATACCCCATCCATCTGTTTTTACGCGTCCCGCTTTTTCTACAAGCATTTTGAGGGGATGATTTGACTCGCAATCCGATACAAGAATTCGTCAATCTTTTCATAGTGTTGTATGTTGAGCTGCAATCACTCTACAAATTGAACAAATTGAAATGTTTTAGTTTCATTTTGTTGTGAAATTTAGTACTTGTTGACAAGGAAAGAAAGTTTACTTGTGGAAGATTTATGTTTTGTGTCTTTCCGCTACTCCCTCCGTTCAACTTGTTGTATTGTATTGCTTTCTTATTTGGGCAATCCCAGAATAAGCGTGCGATATCACAAATTTACCTTTTCACGTTACTTCCCTCAATACTAGTTTGTAAATTTTTACTATTTCACTCCTTGATAAAATGAACCACTCAAGTCGAACAGTTAATGAAACTTATCAAGTCAAAATCATCTTCAATTTTTTTGTGATAAGTCTAACTGACACATACTTTGTCACACAGGGATTATGAGCTTTCTTAGATAACTATTTTTAAAGGAAAGAAAGTACTTAGTTGACTTGTTAAAATTTTATTCACCAAATATGTGAATGAGTATGTCAACTGTCTTGGTTAATCAGACTGCCGCTTTGAATTCTGTTTATTCCTAGTCTAGCTGATTACTCGCTCCAGCTCATACACCGGTAATATAGCTCTCTTTTTTTCCCTAAAACCTGGATCTTCAACCTTTTAAACCGTTTTGGGTTTTTTATACTAACTCTTTCTACTTAACATGGTCATTCAGAACTTCCTATTTAGGCGGGATGTGGCGGTTCCAACATACAGCTGGAATATTCGCGTTAAAAATGACCATTGCTTAGAAAGAAAATATTTTGTTATCATAAAATCCTCTAGCCGAGGATGGTGATTCTGTCTTGGCACCCATTTTAAATGCAAAAGAAACATAATTGGCTTACCATTTGGAGAATCCACTCTTACATAATCAAGGTTACCAGTTATCTTAAGATACAGAAACCAAGTTCAAATTCACCACTCAAATGAATTCAAAAAAGTGATAAATAATTTTAGGGAGATAGTCGCGAAAATCAACTTTTCAAGTTTGAAAGTACTACCCCCGTTTCTTCTGTATAGTCTTGGTTTGACTTTTCAACCCGTAACTGGCTCACTTTGACTCGGTGATTTAGATAGCAAAACGATGTAATTTTTCGGCAATTTTTCCATGGTATTGTAGAGTAAAGTTTACTCTACAAAACCATGCAAAGATTACCAAATTTTTGTATCATTTTGCTAATCGTCACCGGGTCAAAGTGACCCAGTGAATAGCGACAAAGAGGGAAGGAGGCTGATGCAGAAGAAACAGAGGTAGTAGCTCAAACTTGAGTACACCCCGTACAGGCACCGCGAACTGCATTTTTTACTCTGTTTAAGTACTATTATTGTTAGCAACTAGGTTTACCAATTGCTTGCTGAAATGCTGGATTCGTGGCAGCACACCCTGCACGCGGCAGAAACATGCCCAAGAAAATAGTCATATATCCTTGTAGAAAAATCCAACTGATTCAGTTTGTTTTCCCAAGAAAACAATCATACATCCTGGAAGCATTGGATATTAGACAGGTTTATCTTTCCACAGTTCTCAGGATTGGTAGAAACAAGAGAATTGCTAGCTTCATATCCTTTCGGAACACTCGGAACTTCTTCATGCCCATTATTTAGAATAGAATTAGTAGGGTTCGCGCAGTACCTGATAGAGTTGAGTAGCGCATATCCTTTTTCCGCTCCAGTGCGAAGTATAGTAAGGACGGTTTTTCCTGTCGTTTCGGCTCACTGCAAGTTGAATAAGCTATGACCCTCTTTAGATCATTCTGGAATATTAATAATTTGTATAATGATTCAGTTTGTGTTCCCAAGTTAACCCAGATTTGGCTCCAGAAAATTCAGCAACCCATTTTCTACGTTTCATCCAATCAGTGTATCAGATGATGTATCACAATCATATATAATCTTATATTTTACTTCGAAACCTTCTGGCCTCAGGTGGGAAGGTAAATAGCACGATATCATGCATCAAGGATTCTGATGTTGGGATAAGGTATAGTTCCCATCTATCATTTGGTAAGTCTGTAGTCTCTACCGATACATATAAAAGACTTGAAACTATTTCTGAAGTCCATGAGGAACTTATAGCACCATTATTGTTAGTAAATCTTTGAATGGGGTGAAGGACCTCGAGGCTCCTATCGGGACAGTGATAATAGATGTGCACTTTTACTGGTCTTGCAATCAGGGAACTAGGAATCAGGACAGTGATAATAGATGTGCACTTTTACTGGTCTTGCAATCCGGGAACTAGGAAAGAGTTTGGATAAGAGTTTAATGTGTTGCGGGGATGCTTAAAGCATGGTGTTGATCCCAGAGATGCTGTAACTGAAAATATGAAGGGCATTCAACTTTCTAGCTTTTTGATCAGTCTTCAGAAAGTGTCGGCCAAAGTTTGGCAGCAAAGCGAAGTGTGAGCTTGCAGTTAATTCTCAGTTTGATGTAGTTTTGTGCTCGATTGAGGTTTATGGATGCTAGAGGTAATGAAGTGCAATGTCTAGGCTTCATATGACTTATATGATCATGGCTATTCAGAGTTCTTGTTCCATTCGTTGGTGGTGCATGTGGGTTGTAGACAACTGGCCGCAGTTATTAGATATATATTGTAAGGTTAACTGCATTTTGCCTCCCTGTGGCTTGGGGTGTATTGCAAAAAACCCTTGTGTGGTCTCTAATGATGTATTCCACCCTCTATGGTTTGGTTTATGTGCGGTTCTGCCAACTCTAAAAAAAGTACATTCTCCCCTTAAAACATAATTTTCTTCTTTGTCTCTGTCTGGATGAAACCATTTGGTCCCCGGAATATTCAACCACCTCAAAATTATAAATTTCTTTGGGGGGGGGGGTTGAGTTGCTTTGATTCCCTGCCTTTTCCTTCTTGGCCGAGCTCCAATTCCTCATCGTTAAGCGTAGATCTGAAGGCTATGTTTCGGGATTTCAAATATTTTGGTTGCAATAGTGGACTAATCTAGGGCATGTGGATGGTGTTTCCAATGATGGGTGTGGTGGTTTCGACTTTCGACCGTGGGAGGCGGAGGGGTTGTTGATGATGTTGGTTGTCGTGGGTTAGAGAGAGAAAGAGAGATTTTGGTGAAAGAGATGGAGAGTGGGTGTGGAGTGAGCTTGAGCATGGTTGTGTTAATGATGTGTGGTAGAGAGAATAAGTTGTGGCTGTGTAGGTGGTGGTGGTGGCAACTATGTAGGAGAGGTAGTGGTGGTTGTTGTGGCTGGCTAGGTGGTGATGGTGGCAACTGTTTAGGTGAGACGGTGGTGGTTGTGGTTTTGGTTGTGGCTGTGTAGGTGGTGGTGGAAAATATGTAGATGAGATGGTGGTGGTTGAAGTCTTCATCTTCAACTTATCTTCTCATCAGGCTAATTTAGTCTTTTTGCAGTACTTTTTTACAGACATTTACCCCTCCGAACATAAACCAAATCACTTGGTTTTCTGTGTTGGCTAAACACTCTAGTGGTTCTTTCATTCGTAGAGTTTTGCAAAAAGGGACTTTTGAGTCTTATTAATTGATTGACACTGTTATGGGGAGACGATGTGTTGACAGTGGAGCAATCTCCTTGTTGACAGTGGAATGTTTGAGGACATCTGTGTGGTTTCGTCCATCTGGCTGAATCTTATTTGATTTAAAATCAACCCTAAGCAGAAGTAGAAATAGAATTTTGACAACCACTATTTTCTTCCTAGTGAAGCTGAAAATGTTGAGGCGAGAAATCTTCATAGATAATCTTCCAGATGACAATATTTTTTTTATTAGAGCCTATCTATCGCAACAAGAAATGGATCAGCTGACACTGACAGGAAGCTCCAAGAAACTCCGCCGATAATGCCGAGAGAAGGGGAATTTTCGAGTATCTTGAGTCCAAAGTAATGGTCAAAATTGGAAATTAAGGAACTGGAATATGGAGGTTTGGTTTCAGATTGAAGTGAGTAGTTCTTGCTGCTATGTTTTCGTTCTAGGAAAGAAAGAGTGAAGTTCCTTAACTTTTTGCATCACATATTTGCCTGTTGTTAATTTTATATGGTTTTAGTGAGATCAAAGAATTTGGAAATAAAAGGAGTTAAGCAGATTAATCTATAAAGACAATAGATTCATTTGCGTAATTGTAGATTCATCTGGAGGGCTCATGATTGCATTATCGTCGGTTGATCCTTATAAATGATCTGGATATTTATCATCGATCTTGCTGGAGTTGACGATGATAGTAGTGCAAAAAACAAATGTTCTGGATAGAAAGATGAATGTTTTAGTAGTTTGTCTGATCTCAGTTTGGTAGGTGCTTCAGCATGATGGTTCAAAATAAAGCATAGCAGCCCGTAAGGGCATCTTCCATATCAAACAAAATGCAACATGAGTCGGCAACGAATAGCTCATTCTTGTAAAATAATCAACAATGAGGTTAAAGCTCTCATAACCTTGTTTTGAGCATACTTGGTACATTAATAGTCTTTTAACGGCTTATTTACTCAAATTTAAAATTTATCACTGTTTACACTGTTATGAAGGATGAAGATAATTGGCCTATTTTGATGTGAACAACACTCATTCTATAGGACTTGGCTGTAGCAATGATGGCAATGCAAGATACTGTTACATAACACGATATGCAATGGCCATTATCTAGAATCATGCTCAGTTGTCTTTAACATGCTTGTCATATTTTGCTGTGAAAAATTAGAAGTCCATTGTAATTTCAGTAAATAAGCGTGGGACATCGAGACGTGTTGTATCTGAAGTCTGACAATTGGATCCTAGCTGACATGTCTACATGCATGTTCGTTGTTAAAAATCATACACTTTCCTCTATTTACAACTTGTTGAACTTTGCAGTCATCTGCGAGTGGAAGTTACAAACATGTATCTTGATTTGCACCATACTGCATTGATTTTGTACAATATTTGAATTCTATCTGGCAAATGTATGGTGGATATTTTTTTTATGCCTTAAAGGATTGTTAGTGAGCAGAATTAAATATGCAGGTGCCCCTTTTCATCCTGCAAGAGTTGCTGTGCAAAAGCTCAAAATCCATGTTCTATACACGGTATGATATCATATTTATGAAGTGAGTGCATTTCCGCTATCTGTTGTGTAGTTCTGTATGAATATCTGCAGAAATTTATTGAAGGATATATATTTATGGACTGTGGTGAAAAAATGTGTGAAAGAACTTAACATTGTTATATTTTTTTTTGGATAAGTCTCCAATTAGTTGAATAATGAAGCAATAAAGAACCAAGATTGAAAAAAATGCTGTAAGATAAGAAGTTGAGAATTGTTAAGGAGATTCAGTCATTGTATTAAATGATCACAATTGTGTTTATGTTAAATGAGATGTCAATTAGTACAAGTCGTAACTCTTTTTTTTTTCTTTTGCTTTTGAGTGGAAATTGAACCTCTTTTCAATAAAGAGGGAACCGGACAAAATACAAAGAAGAGGAGAAAACACATCGGAGAAGATGACAAGTAAGAAAGGATATATGATCAGTCTGGGAATTGTGCTGGCTTTCGGGCCTATCTAAAAGACGTTGACAAAACGGAATATCCTCTTTACAAATAAAATTAATGTCATTTACTTCTGCTGCAAGAACATTTGACATATTTATTAATGTGTCTAAACCCATAATACATTTCTTTCTACTTTTATCATGAATTGCAGCTTTTGTTGTGAAACTCATGAAGAGTCTTACTTTGCCACCATTAGATTAATTAGTAAACATGTGAAAAGCAATGCTTGTAAAGGAAAATAGTTACCAAGAAGGGCGCTTTAGGTCTGAGTATACAAGGCTTGCCGGTTGTAAACCACAATTTGGCGAGTGAATTAACAATTACAATAGGTAAATTTCAGTCAATCATAAAAATTCTAACATTTACCCAATCAAGTAAGAAGTTCAGGAGATATTCCCCTAGCAGAGAACAACAACATCTTGTAATGTTAATCTTTACTATCTTCGTATGGCATCAAGTGTATCTTCTCTCTTTCTGTTTCTTCTTTCCCCTTACAGTACCCTGCCTAGGGTGAGTAATGCACGATAGTATGAAATGTTTTAGTACAAGGGAGATACAATTGAAAATAAATTCGATACGGTGTGAACTTCGATTGGTATTTAGTTAGAAAGTAGATATGGATTAAGTTTTCTTTTTTTGCGATATCTATGGCATTCACTATGTAAACCATCCGTCTATTAGGTTTTAGTCATGTAAATTAAACTAACAAGCACAGATGCGGATGTGGATGCGAGTGTCCGATATGTACGTGAACGGAAACGAGACACGCCAGTTTCCAAAAATGAGGATACGTACACGGCGAGGATGCAGCGACATAGTGAATGCCATAAATATATATAGCTTAACTATCACAAAGATTGGTCCCAACTTCTTAAATATATATAGCTTAACTATCACATAAACACCTTGAGTTATTAGTATAAGAATAAGACAAAGGGGAGTACGGGAGTAGCTTACCCGTGCTTGAGTTTGACAAGATATGTCCGTGATTGTAGCTGCGGCCAATGAGAATTTAAAACCTTGCTTGAACTTTTTGTTTAACACTGCATAGTGTATGAATGATGTCTCAATGTAGGAATAAGTGGTCAACGGAATCTTCATCCTTTTTTACGTAAAAAAACACCCGCCACTACGTGTTCCCCTCTGATGTTAAGATTATTATTGATTATAAGTTTTCAATGCATAGCACGCTACATGATTGAACTCTTGTTGGAGTTTGGACTTTCCGAATTCACTTCCATTGGATGTTAGACTTACGGAGCCTGAGAGTAGGAAAAGATAGAGTCGACCAAAAACCTCGCCAAATCATGAATGTCCGACCCTCCCCTACGAATTTTAGTCCCATAAGTCAGGTTTCTAAAAATTTACAATGATCCAATACCCGAATTGAGTTCATTCTTAAGAGCATCCCAAATCAATACTATTTACTATTTTACAAGGACTTTTTGGGGTTTAGGAATTCGAGCGTTGAGGGAGTGCCGCGTGGATTGGTAAAATAATTAATATCTTATCCACTCTGAAACTGAAAGTCATCCAAAATAGTACAAAAAAATTGTAAAACGGTGGGACTTTCCCAAACAGAAATGGTATTAAAATGGTAACGGAAATGGTATTAATATGGTATAAATCTATGAAGCACCGGAACGCCATAGTGGCCATCGTCCCCGTTTCGTACCCGTCCGGATCGCCGGAACGCCCCGAAACGTCCCCGGATCGTCAGCTGGCGTCCCCTGAAAAAAAAAGATATCCGGAACACCATTGGAATGGCGCGGGGACGCGTTCCAGCTTTTCTGGAACGGCGCGGAACGTCCCTGCTTCTAAACAGATCGGCGATTTCAAGTCCGGTACTTTACCGGCGACTTAGACCTCCAACAGATCGGCGACTTCAAGTCCGATCTCAAAGGTTCTTGCTGCCTTCTCTCCTCCTCCGTCTTCTTCTTTCTCTTCTCCTTCGTCTTCCTCTGTTTGCATAACGAAATCGAAGGTGAGGAGTCTCTGCGCTGGGTCGTTGATTTAGAGAGAGAGACTAACATGAAGTGGGGGTGGAGGACTTTTAGGATCTAAGGGTTAAAATACCTCTCAGGTTTGTTGTTGGAATGGAGGGTCCAGATCTGATTCTTGTGGACCCAGCTCTTTCAGATAGAGCTGTTGATAATAGGGTTATTGGACGTAAAGAGCTTCAGATCTAAGGGTTAACATGTCATGTGTTCATGTGGCCCCACCTCTTCAATTTCTTTGATTTGTTTAGAACATAACCACAAGTTTGGTCAATTTATAAGTACATACATACACGGTAAATTTCATCAAAAAAAAAAAATACACGTTAAAATATTTCAAAAAAAAACATACATGTTAATAAATAAAAATTTGTATGTATTTATGAATATATACTGTACATATTTATAATATATAATATATATACACTTATAATAAATATATAAATATATATATATATAAAATCGCCATTCCCCCGGCGTTTCGTCTCCCCAATTTTTTAAAATCGCGTTCCGGCGTTCCCGTCCCCGTTTCGGTGCTACATAGGTATAAATTGAATTTGGATCCGTCCAATTTGATATAAACAGGTATATTACCTACAAAGTTTATAAAACAGAAACTAGTTATTGCCCTTGCCTAAAGGCACGCCAAAATAAATGTCACAAAGAATGTTCACAATCCGAGAAAATGATAGCCAAACTGTAACATAAAATTGGCATAATAATACTGTTTTTATCTATGCAATGAGATGGATAAGGGAATTTGACAATCTATAAGTACACAACAAAAACCACCTATCAAGGCAAACACCATCAGAATTGACATTTAGAATGAAATCCTGGAGCCTAATTTCGTTACACGTTTATTTGCGACTCCATAAAAATTATGATTGTCTATGCCATGCTCCTAAGAATCAAATGGCTTCAAAGTCGACTCTTTTGATCAAGGGCAAGAAATCCAGGGTCACGCTGACTGAATGTGACATGACTTTTTAACCCTGCTAGTCCACATGAATAAATGTTATTAGTTACAGACAATCTACAAAAAAAAAAAAAGATTGTATTATTCCTCTAGTAAAAGCAAACATAAACAGAAACATTAAAATCATGTATAGGTTTTCTCAGCAAATTTATTGTACCAGCAAAGATAGAAAAAAATTGTGTCACGCATATTGGGTAGATCAGCAAATTTACCCAATAAATAAAGGACTATCATCAGCACATTTATCCAATAAATAAAGGATAATTATTAGCAAATTTACCCAAATTTACCCAACAAATTTACGCCTATTGGGTAGATCATCAAATTGCCTGAAAGTGAGAACGATTATCAGCAATAAATAGAGGGCAAATAGAGAAATGGCACAAATTTATACTGTGGACACCAGCAGAGTACCCTGACTGTCAAGCTTTCCTACAAACAAAGCTACAAAATCAGCATGTCAAGACATCAAGATACAAATTTGACGTCTGAAACCCAATGCGAAGAACTAACCCTCTGTCCACTATGAGAGAACAAACTTTTAATTTCTGAAGTAACTTGGACTGTATAATATTTCTTCTCATGTAACTTGGAGGCCGGAAGAGTATCCTTTGTTACTGTTCAAATGAACTGCTATTCCTTTTGGAATTTAGCTTAATCATGCTATTCTTAATGAAGTAGTAGCTTAATCGATCTATTTAAGATGTATCAGACAAATGTTCATGACCAGCAAACGTCAAGCCCATATAATGTAGGCACTATTTACAAACATTAACACTAAGCATTGGGTGTGATTTAAACCTGGAATTTTCGAGAGAGTATTTGCGATCACATATGACACCCAAAATGGATAACCCTGCAAAAGAGATTAAAAAAAAGCGCAGAAATGCATATTCAAACCAAACTTTGTTAACAACTTAACATGACTTGTAAATGCCAAGAGTTCGAAGGAAATGTTTCCATTGAACTATGTTTTCCAGAGAGTAAATGCTAATACTGTCAATCAAGAATCAGAACTGAAGAAAGCGAGATAGAAAGGATAGAAACAATGTGAACTTACCAGTGCACCGAGGATGAGAAGAGAATGATTTAAAAAACAATATAAAAGCTAGAAATGATCATTACCTTATAGGTTTTTCCAACTTCTATTGGTGCCATAAAAGTCTTAATCCAGTAGGTGTAACCCAATACTATTCGCTCCATTAGATATCTTCCCACTTCGAAGAATAGTGCTCTAAGATTTCTAAGTACAGGAGCCCAAATCTCATAACACTAAAATGGTACAGAACTCGCCAATTCAAGGATCTGTTAATCTCTAAATAAACTTTCACCTCAGTACCTACAATGTGAGATGTAGGTCCACACAATGACGAAGATAGGAGAGAATACTAAAACCACCTAAACGCATTGTGTGAACAGTTCTGGGATTAACAAAACAGCTGCTCGCAGTTCAACAATGCCATAGAACAGAATGAAGAAATACTTATGTGGATATGCTACTTTTAACCAATCTCTAAGTGACATGTTTTTTTACAAAATCATAATGCTCTCAACGAATAAGACGGAGAAGCGACAGAAGCTTACACATTTTTCTTAGTGATGTTAGAAAGAGATGCCTGTAAGATAAGTAAAGAATTCAGATAAACCGTGTACTGACTGCAATAAACGGATTTAGAAGTCGAATTTAATCAAACATATACTTTAGAGCTACATGTTAAAATAGAAATTGAAATTTTTGGAGGGCAATTTCGTAAACCTGGAGATCTTGTATCAGAGGTGAAGAAATTAGCACCGAGAATAAGTTCATTAGACAGTGACCGAATTGGGGCAATCGTCATAAGAGTCCTCGCTGGCAAGTACTATTTAAACTGGAGACGTGCCAACGCTAAACCAATTGATTTTTTTTTCTTCCATTTGTTGTATCGTTGCCCTCACACTCTGAGTAGGATTTCTACATTTGGTTTTGGATTTCCAATGAAATCCTATCAAGGAAATACATGGGAATACTCTATTCTTCATGGATTATAGACTCTTTCTTGGGAATCAAATGAATGTTTGGATAAAACATGGTGCTTATGAACTTCCTTCCCACATTCACTCCCAGGTAATAGTCTGACATATAACAATGAAAGAATAATATAAAAAGGCTGACCAACAGAGTATCAAGTTAAATAGACAAAACTGATAGAAAGGGGTTTCAATTATGGGAATCTCATGCTAATAGTCGAGAAAATAAAGCTCACCCTTGAAAAGATGAGCAGCTTGAGAGAATTAGTCAATCCAGTAGAGTTCATTGAACCTGATGAGAGTAATTAGTAGTTCAGAACCACTCACCAATTAACAAATCTATAACCAAGAATCATTTCAATCCAAAACCTTTAACCAAGAGGCAAGCGGGCAGAGGGAAGCGATGATAGAGAGAGACTTGGGGATACCTGATGGAAGATTCGTTTGGCTGAGCCATACGACCTGGGAAACGACGAACAAAACGTAGCACAATGGTCTCTGATTAGGGAGGCGATAAACGTTCAACTTACCATAAACACAATTTTCTGGAGAAGGAGGAGGCGGAGGATTAAGGACGCGATGTCTACAGCGACGGCGACTACTGCTTCATCGACGGGGAGAAGAAGAGGCCGTCCGAGAGCTACCGTCGTCGTCTCTGATTAGGGCGGCTATAGATTTGTTGTGGAGGAAAAGATTCTCGGTTTAATCTGACGGAGGATAATATGTACTGATAGTATAATCCAACGGTTCAAAATGTCTCCTGAAAATGTCTTTTGAAAATGTGTTTCAAAAATATGTGGGGGGACCCACACCGTGCTGTTTTATTATATAGATGTGGGGCTTCTCCAAAAGGAAATGGTATAAATTGGAATTGAATCCATCCAAAACGGGAGTAAGGGGAAAAATTAACAAAAGGGATGAATTGAAATTATCAAACAAAAGTATACAATAATGAATGAAAAATGGGAGTGAGGAAAGGTATAAAGTTAACCAATAAATGTACAATAAAATAATGCGTAAAAATCACTTACACCCCCTCAGTTTTAGTCGATCTTCACTTACACCCCTCCTAGTTTGGAAAACTTAACTTACACCCCTTATGAGTACGAAACATGTTGTCACTTACACCCCTTCTATGCATTTACTATGTCAGTTCTTATGGTAACTTCTCAAAATCAATTTTTCGGACAAACTTATGTATATTCTTAAAACATGCAAAATATTTGTATTTTATCACATGTTTCATATGCATTTATGAATATGGTGCAACTATGATTAACAGTGGTGGTGTTTTCAAAATTAAGGGTGGATTGACCTTTACGTCATTTGCAAGGGTAAATTTGTCTAAAAAACTGAATTTGGAAAGTTACGCTACCAACTAACAGAATAAGTACACGTAAGGGTGTAAGTGACAACAATGTTTGGTAGTCATAAATGGTGTAAGTGAAATTTTCCGAACTAGAAGGGGTGCAAGTGAAGATCGACCAAAACTGAGGGGGTGTAAGTGAAAATTATCCTAAAATAATTGATTTAAACCTTGTAGTAAAATCGTACTTGACTCCAAACAGAGTAAGACTAAGCGAGACAAGGGAAGAAACATCCACGAGCGGAGAGAAATCCGTCCGAAACGGGAAGCACCCCACCAACGGTGTAAATTCATCCCAAAAGCTACAATAGTTCTTGAAAAATCATCTTGTCCAACCAGATCTGTATAGTTGTTTTCCCAAAAGCAATTTGTAATACTAACCTTGTCAGGCCCAAACCTCCATCATTGACAGTATTAGCATTTACTACTGACTTGTGTGTCATCTCTTCACTTGTCCTATTATATGGAGTTAATGTAAGAGGAAGCGAATTTGTCAATTGGATTTATCACATCATTTTCAAGACTGGTGCGTTGTTTGGGTTCATAATGGTTTTCCTTTATCTTAATGTTGGGGTGAGCTTGTAAGAATATGTCTTCTCAATTCGGTATGATATGATCCGAGCGTATTAAAAAAGTAAGAAAAATAGTGAAGTTTACATATTCTGGAGGGGAAATTGCACTATGGTCTATGGTTTCACAATGTGCACAGTTGCTCTTGGCTTCTATGTGTGTTAACAATCCGAGCCAAGTTCTTAAGCTCTCAGGGTTGGCTTGTTTAGTGGGTCTTCAAGCTCGAGCTCTTCTCGAGTTTAGCTTGGATCGTCATCATTTTCACGGAGCTCCAACTCCAGCTCAAGTAAGATAAAAGCTCTTTGTCTTGCTTAGTGATGGGGCTAACGAGCTGGAACTCTTGAGTCAATAAACAAGTGAGCTGACGAGCATTGACGAGACTACTATCAGTGTGCTCAAGCTTATCTCCTTTATCATACGAGCTCCTATATCAAGCCTGGCTTGTTTAAAATCGATTACATCTTAAATGAGCTTTTGTAGAGCTGAACACCGAGCTACTCGTAAGGGCTCGGCTTGGCTCATTAACAGCCACATGGGTTCCATAAAACCTTTACAATACATTACAAGTCCATGCTACTTTTAACCTTTAATTGAAACTGTAGCATGCTAAATAATACAAAGTGGCAAATGAAGAAAACTGAACTGCCCTGTTCTGAATTATATGCCTTTACTATCACAAAGTTGCTCTCATGAACTATTATTTTAGAATGAAACTGATTGGTTATACCATCATAAGATACTCAAGCAAAAGAAAGAACTAAATTTTAACAAAAGGCACCTAAGTGAAAGAATCAAAAAAGCTAGCCACCGATCAGTCGAACCAAGCGGCACGCAGCACCAACACTCAATAAGTGACTGGAGAATAAGACCTCTGACAAAACTATCAGACATATAAATTCCCTCAAAGTTCTTCCTAATGCACATGCAAATGAGCAACATGACAACCGAAGGAGCCAAACACCATACTTTCCACCTTTCTCTATCCACCTCAACCTCTCCCTATATGTTAAGAATTCTTAAACCGTGGCAGGAGCAGCCCAACTGATACCGGAAGTTTCTAGAAAGAGACCCCAGAAGAACTGCACAACAGGAGAACGCAGCGAACGGTGATTAACTGATACATCACTATATTTGCACAAACAACACCAATTAACTAACACTAAACACGTGACGGAGACAAACCAAGTTGTCAATTGTTAAGATCTTGTCATGAGCTGCACACCAGACAAACAAAGATACTCACATCTTCTCTTATTGAGTCATCAATTATCTGTCCTCTCTGTTTCTCGAAACCGTATTCTAATGCTTGATGATCAGCTTAATTCTAACCTTTCCTTTATCTGTAAATACATGCATTCCTAAATTGTTGACCTCGCCTCCTAGTGAAACAGATGTACGTCATTATTGCCTGTGGCACCTTGTGTCATTAGAATCAAAAGCTGTTAGCTGCAATGGACTAGTCACAAATCTCTCGTGCGCAGCTGTGCTGTTGTAGGGTTGTGAACTCGGAGCAAATATAGTAAGTTTTATGAACCCAGTTACGAATTAGCTTCGTGGTGCCATTTTGGTGGTGGCGTTACCAACAACTTAAAGGACAACACATATTTTATTCTTTATCAGTTTGATTGAACGATATTGTGACTCTCTGTTTCCTGTTTTATGGAATGCGAAGCACGACTATTCACGATGTGCTTCAGAAAAAAGCTTCAATGTATCAGCTGTATCTGTTACTAAAGCTTCATGCCTTTGGTTTGCTGATAAGAAATTGATCTAGAGGGATATTGTGGTTAAATTGAAAAGATATATTCCCTAGGTAAGTGATGCAAGCTGTAGAGGAGGCTTAAGTTTGTCAATCGTTCAAAAAGCCTGTGCACATAATAATTTTACGGTTGTTCACTCCGTTTTCTGGTTCATATACGAAGGAGCTTCTTTGGCTGTGAAGGAGAAAAACACACATTAGAGATACTAGTCCCGAACTTTACTTCCATTTTGGTTGCAAATCTAGTTAAACACTGTGATTCTTTGATTGCCAAGAGGTCTTGCACCTAGATGTGCAATCCTAAAAAAGTAAAAGAGATGGACCCTGCTTTCAAATACCTGAGGCTAGCTTGCTAACAGCCTCAGTCAAATCTCCTTCAGACTTGAGTTGGGCGAAGGGGGTTGATACTTCAAAATTTTTCGTTATGAGAGGGAGGTTCAGTTTTAAGGCCATGATTAAGGGGATATAATTCATCGATTTGTCATTTATAAAAAAAAATATTGGGTCATGTAACTTTGATTTACATGTCCTCAAGTTGTTGATTTTGCTTTTTCATGGTGTATATCATCTTTGCAGTAACTTGTAAATAGGTTGTATAGAGAAATAAAAGATTACTGTTCTGAGTTCATTGTTGCTCCTTTATTTGGCCCCATTACTCTTCAATTTTAGTTATCATTTAAAAACTGTTATCTACCTACGTTTGTATCTTCAAATGTGTCAATACATGCTTTATATGTCCAAGTCAGAGAACCAAAACTGTGAACAACATGGGTTTTTATCACGGCACGATTCTTTCACTTGAACCCACGAGAGGTGTAATGAGATCAGAGTATGCCCTTTGGCCGTGAACTAAACTGTCCATTTTGAAAATAGGAATAAACGAAAATAACATTTTTATAAATATTAGTGCAAACTGAAGCCTTCCGTTGCAGAAGCCAAATATTTTTAAAACAATTTGCCCTTGAAACCAGGAACTACAACTCAATAAGAAAGCATGCATCACATGTTTACAACCTGTCTAATAAGAAAGCCTATAGCAAATCTATAGCAACAAAATCATACATAAATCACAATACACTCGAAAGCATCACCAGCTTCACTTTAGGATAAGAACGACGTTATAGATTCACATATCAAATCACATTTACACACATCTCCACCTGCAAGGGTAGAAAGAATAAGGGACGAGCTAAAAGCTCAGCAAGACATTTTGAATTCCCGTCATGGTTGTGGGATTAGACAACATATCAAGAATGTTTTGATAATAATGTAACAATATCATCATCATACATAATATATCTAAAACAATCCTGGTTTATAATACATTCTTTCCCTTCGTTTACATAGTCCTACCGTAGCCATAGCAGAACAAGTCATCGTAAACTAGGACTCGTGGCACCAGCTCTATATTGGTGCCCACACCGACCTTATCTCGGCATGAAGACATGTCTTGTACCGATGCCGTTTTAGGGCTTGCCGTCTTTTATATCCCGACTGTAGGGCCATGTGGCTGGTAGTTTATTCGTTAACATCTCTCTTTCAAGCAAAAGTATTAACAAATAAATTATTTCTGTAAATTTCTGTAAACAGTGACTTGTAGACCAGTGACTTGTAGACCAGTCCATTTCCATATGTATGAACAAGTCTATCCACTTCGAAGAATAAAGTTACTCACCTTGATATCTTGGATTCTTTACACTACTAACTTGTCAGTCAGACCTAAATTATGTATCTCTTGCACATCACGTACAAAACCAATGCACAATGCAATATATGCACGATTCAAGCCTTTTCACACGTATTCTACCCATTACATGTGTCTTCATGAGATTTAACTTGACACGTAGCAACTCATTGATCGATAGGAATGCAAATGGTGTCTAAAAAACATTTTTGCACACAAGCACCGTGCACTTAATCATAGATACAAGCTATTAGACTGTATTATTACTTAATATTAAGCTCTAAACATGGTTAACTAAGCTAAATACATACAAGCGATTAGTACTAATTACATCTCTAACTATTTTATCCGTAATCTAACAATTTAAGAAGATATTAAGACTTGTGGTGTCTTTCTAGAAGAGCATACCTCTTTAGTTCCGCAATAAACTCATTGACTACATTTTAACTTCACTCTAAAAGACTACTTTCGAAACACAGCAAACAACTAAGCACACATGTTAAATGTTTGGCTTGTCACAGTTTTGGTCCTTGATGTGAGCTACAATACTTCTATCACTTGGTATGTATATCTCTTGGTGTGGTAAATTGTATGGTTTTGTTAGTCCATCAACATTTTCAGTTCGAGGTAGCCTATTTTGTTACTGCAGTAATTTCCATCTCTATCACCAGGAATAAAAAACTAGAGCTCCACATTCGCTACTAAGTGATGCAGAGAATCTTAGAGTTCAGTTAGTACTGTGTACTTCAATAATTGTGGTTTGCTTAAAGGAGCGGTGCTTCAGCAGTTTGCAGTTTTCTTACTGTCCTTTACTTTTACAAACATGTCTGTTTGGGTTGTGATTGCAGTGTTGAAGTCAAATGCAACTTTTACGGACAAGATGACTTCTCCTAGCTCGTCTGATCATCAGTCAAATGCGGCATCTCCCTCAGGGTAAGTTGCTTTAACCAGAGAGCAAATGATGTGAAGGTAAAGCGTTTGTGGCAGAATCGCATGTGATATTACCCACTTAAAGTCATGGCTTGATCTACGAAGATTCTTTTTGTTCTTTTTAATAATTTGCACCTTTACTGCAGGTTGGTTAAATCTTTCTTAGGATAGAAACACCGCTATTTTCAATTGGTTGCATTGATATTTGTCTTATTAGTATATATAGTTGTCAGGGGAGAGTTCAGAGAACAATATCTTTACAGGAAAGTTCCTTGGTCATGATCTGACATTTGTGGTCAACCGTGTCCGAGTGGAAGTCTTTTGACAAATGACCTCTTATACTCATGTATAATTTCCCCCTACTTTACGGTATTTATTGTCGTTCTTTGCCAGTTATCTCTGCAAGCTCACATTTTTGGCCGCAGTGTCAAGATAAACTATAATTTACTATTGCTGTTCAACGAAGACGTGAAATATTTATCTCTTGCATGGTTGATGATACAGTTGGATATTTAGGAATTTTAATTCATTGGATTAGTATATTGAAAGTTTGAAACAACTATAAAAAGTAGATTTATTTGTTAACAAAACAAGGTAGATGTTTTAATTAAGAAAATACGCTCCTTTCTTCATTGTTGAATGCTTCTGTTTTTAAGAATTTAACGAGATGTTAACAGTGAATCTGTTTTCTTTAGTAGCAATTTCATCAACTCGTTTAAACTGTGGGTGACTGCTTTGCGTTTCATGTTGGTTGTCATTAATTTAGTTTGTACCCGGTTTATGGAGTTAGTAGGATTTCATTTTTTAGTTGGGGATTGCTTTGGAAATAAAAATATATATGGATAACTTATACTTTCATCAAGTACATTTCGTCTAATTTTGAACTAGTTTTAATGCATCCCAAGAAACAAAATGAGTGTTACTGTGTTAGGGTCAAAATTAAAAGAAAAAAAAATGAGAGAGAAGTTTGTAGGAAAATTTGTTGTAGATATAGAGTTATCTTTTCTTAAAATGCTCCCTTAGTTCTGCTCTATAAAATCTCAAGTGTGACCAATAGAGTTTTTTTTTTTTTTTTTTTTTTTTTTTTTTTTTTTTTTTTTAAGTAACACTTGGGGAATGAGGTTAAGCTTTGAAGTTTATGTGAATTTAATATTTTCTTTAGAAGAAACATGTGGTAGGCTTTATTTCAGTCTCTGTTCGGTTCATAAAGTTTTCCATCATAAGTCTGCATGTATGTGCGCCTTTGCTTCCTAAAGATAGTTTGTGCTCTTTTCCTATTTCCGTTAAATTGACAGATTTAAGTTACGCGTGAGGTGATATTTAGCTTGGTTAGTGTTAGTGCCACGAGTTGATGGATTCTGTCTTTCAACCTTTACCAGCACCTTCCAATTACGTTTGATTCTAAATGTATTTGTTGGTTTTTGTTCAGGAATCCACATAGATTTAATTCACTGCGGCAACTCTCCAATAACTTCGCACAATTCAATAATTTGCAAAGCCCACTTCGTTCAAAGAAGCCCTTCACCAGAAAGGTGCTTTTCGTGGTGAATTTAATTTCCACTTTTCAGTTTGCCTTCAGAATAGTTTTACAAATTAATCTATGGAACAATTTCAGGAAGCTGCCACCATAAATGAATGGAGGTTTCTCAAGTTGAAAGAATACAAGGAGAGCAATATTCAAACAGAAAATGAAGCTTTTGAGCGATACATGAAGAATGTTAGTTTATTGGAGGAGGTGCTAGCAGTGAATTCTACAGAAAATGGGTCTACGACTAATTCCCCACGTCAAACAGATGCCAATACTGATTCTGCTGGAGACGGCCATGATTTTGATCTAGCAGGCGTAAAAATAATGCTGAGATCAAACTCAGCAAGAAGTGAATCATTTAGAAAGAGGCTTGGAGATATTGTCCACGATGGATTGAGAAAGCTTCGGAAAGTTGACAAGAAAAGTGTTGTTGGTATCCTCAATAAGCAAGATGAACATTTTGGAAAACAAGAGAAATATTCTGGGTGGGCAGAGAGGACTTTGGTTTACACTGATCTTCTTGATAAGCTGAACAAAGCTCGAAATGAAGAAGATTTAAACGCTTGCTCGGAGATGGCGGCTCAACTCTTTCAGAAGCAGCTCAAAACATCAAGTCAAATGGACACTGAAGATACTGAGCTACAAGAGAATGCCGAAAATGAAGGTCCAGTCCGGCCAGTGCCAGTCTACTCTCCACCAAAATGGTTTAGGACTGTTGCTGTTGATCGAGATGATCTGAACCGCATAAATGAATGTTTCCCTTGGGCTGAGAAGATAGAAATGTTATAGTTTGAGCTGCATCTAATTGAGGGCTTTGCAGGTAAGTGCTGAATGGTTTGTAGTATAGTCGTGTAACTTTGTGTTGTACATTAAAGTGACCATCTGTTCTTTAGGTACATGGTGGAGTTTCTCGTGTAATTATTAGCAGCTGAGCTTTCACTCTGGCATTGCTTCTGGTTTTATATTGCAAATATGATGCTGGAAGCATTTGGTACAGGAAGTTGCGGTCATTTCTCTGACAGATCCGTGTCTCAGGAAGTTGGACTCCTTTGAGTTTCAACTGTTTATGTTTGCTTGCTCTGGTCGCCGGAGGAGGTTGGAAGGTATTAGAAGTTGCACAAGAATTTGAAGTGATGGTCCTTTCTAGCCTTGTAGGTGTCAGAGATTTTATTGTAGGTCTATTGTTAATTAGGACAGACACCTCTTTCCTCCCCCATTTGTATTTTAGTTGTAGTGCAGCTCAGACTGTGCTAGTGTATTCTGTTAATGTAATCTACATTTTCTTTTTCTTGCAAAGGAAAAATAAGTTTTTGGATTTGACATCATTGCGTGTATGGTGGTGCTTTTGCTTCTTACGGAAAGTATTCTGACCAAGAATGTTTTTCCGTGGTACATATATCTGTATATGTAAAGCCATACAAGCTTGATCAGCATCACAAGGTTTTTATAGTTTTTTATAATAATTTTTGGGTGGCACAGTGTCTTACTTCATTTTTTTTTGAAAAGTTCAACTTTGCATAGAAGGCGGAAGAAAGGGCTTCAGAGGAGGGAAGTCATACCTCTTACAGTATTTGAAAAGATAACAAGGACAAAATTTCATGAAAATTGGGGATACAACCTCTGTTTTCTCTGAACCAATTTGCTAGCAGATGAGCATGAGTGTTCTCTTCCCTTTTTGTGAATAAAATCGCGTTTCCTGGCTTCTTGGACAGCCATTTCCGCACTGCCATAACTCTGCACCTTCTGCTCCTGTGGGGTTGAATAGAGCCTGCACATTCCTTCACACACTTTTTGCCAACCTAGAGCCAGGCTATTCTTTATACCCATTTCAATCGCTTGGAATTCAGCATTTTCAACAGAATCAGATTGTAATACTTCACCTTCAGCCCAAACTATTTCCTTCTTGTCATTTTTAGCAACAAAAGCAACACCAGCCCATCCATCTTTGAGGCTAGCATCTCCTTTAAGTATAATCACCTCTTTGGGGATTTCTGGGTTTTTTGAAGGAGGGGGATTACTAACAGAGTCATTGTGGTCATAAGAGTTGCTATCTTTTTCTTCATCATGAGGGATGGAAATATGATCTTCATAGATTAATCTCACTTTCTCTGAAAAAGAGATAGGGTCAAGCCTGTAGGTTTTGGCAGTGGAGTAAATAACTTCATTTCTGCTTTGCCAGATCTTATCAATAATGATAGCCAAGAGTACTTCCATCTTCATACCAACTGTGTTCTTGTGGCCAAGTTTGATGATTTCTGTCAAGAATTCTTTTATGTTGTCCCCAATCACTTCATCAATTCTAATGCCCGAGAGCTTGAACCAAACTGCTCTTGCAAAAGGGCAATGGAAGAACAGGTGAAGGGCATCTTCATTTTCATGTTGGCAGAGTTTGCACGCAGTCTTTGCAATATGGAACTTTTTGCTCATCACGGCCTCAGTAGGCAACATGTCAATTGCCACTCTCCATAGAGTCATCTTCAATCTATTGTGCATTTTCAAATTCCAAATTTGTCTCCAAAAGAGCCTCTCACTTTCTGCACAAGAGTTATTGATACCAACCTGAGCTAGATATGCAGATTTAGCTGTGACATGCCCTTTTTTTTTTATCAAAATCCAGACCCAAGAGTCTTCAATCTGTTGAATGGGAATCTGGAGCTATATCAAGAAACCATTTTCTGAGAATATCCAAGTTTCAGGAGTGAGTTTGCCAATCAATTAATTCATGGACCCTTTTAGGAGCTCTGCAAAGGTCATCAGAATGTTTGAGTTTTGCATTCTCTAGGTTAGGAACCCAGGGATCTTGCCAAATGTCTATATTCTTGCCATTACCAATAGATTTGAAGGCATATCTTTGAATTAACTCTCTACAATCCAGCAAGCCTTTCAAAAAAAGGAGTATTGGGTCTTCTTTTCAATTCTCTGAAATTCCACAAGTCTGCAATATTTTTTGAGCACTTGTTGAACCCATCACACTTCTTTGTTGCACCACACTGCCCAAACCAGTTTACTAACAAGAGCAATATTGTACTTTTTTGCATCCTTGAATCCTAAACCTCCCGATTCTTTAGATTTGCACAGTTTTTGCCAAGAAGTCCAGTGGATCTTTTTGTTCTTCTCTGAGTCCCCCCACCAGAAATTGGGTTGGATACCATTAATTTGATCATGAACTTTGTTGGGGAGAAGAAAAAGAGACATTGGGTAAGTAGGGACAGCACTTACAGTGGCTTTGATAAGGATTTTCTTACTGGCAAAAGACAAAAGCTTGTTTTTCCAGTCACCCACTCTAACATCCATTCTATCAATCACTTTTCTCTGATTTGTACCTCCATCCCTCGTTTGAAACATGGGCAGACCTAAATAAACTGCTTCTTTTGTTCCCTTTTTTAACTGCAGCTCATTTTGAACTTGTCTTTTGAGATCACCTTTGAAGTTGTTGCTGAAGAACACTGAGGACTTCTCGTTGTTTACTTTTTCACTAGAGATCTCTTCAAACAATTGAAGAAAAAGGTTAACATTCCTAGCATCCTCCACAGTGGCTCTGCTGAAAATAATCAGATAATCCGCAAATAGCAAGTGATGTATGGGGGTACAGTTTCTAGAAATCTTTATACCATGAAGCCAATTGTTTGAATGAGCAAAATTTAGGATTCTGGATAGGACCTCCGTACATAAGATGAACAGAGTGGGTGACAAGGGGTCTCCTTGTCTAAGCCCCCTCTTGGCTTTGAAATTACCATGAGGACTACCATTGATGAGAATAGAGAGGGAAGTAGTACTGATGCATTCCATGATCCAATCTATAAATTGCTTTGGGAAATTCAGCCAAGTGAGTACCTTTTGGATCAGATTCCATTCTAGTTTGTCAAAGGCTTTTTCTAGATCAATTTTGATGGCCATGAGCCCGCCTTTTTCCTGTCTTCCTCTTCATGGTGTGCATGACTTCATGGATCAGAATAAGGTTGTCTTGGAAGCACCTCCCCGGGACAAAAGCTGCTTGAAGAGGGCTGATGATCTTGCCAAGGTGAATCTTCAATCTTTCAGTTAGAATCTTTGTAATGACTTTGTATATCACATTGCATAAGCTAATGGGTCTGTAGTGAGAAGTCTTGGAGGGGGATTGGATCTTGGGATAAGGGTGATAAAAGTAGCATTGAGACTTTTTGCTATTTTTCCAGTGAAGAAGAAGTCTTTCAGTTTATTGCAGAATTCATCCCCCACTACCTTCCAATAGTGCTTGAAGAAGAAAACAAACAATCCATCAGGCACAGGTGCTTTGAAACTTCCCATCTGGAACAAAGTTTCTTTAATCTCTTGTGAGGTGGGAATTCCGCATAAGCTGTCTCCTTCTGAGTTGTCTATAGCTCCTTGAAACAAATCTTTTATCCAGTCATGAATGGGGAGTTGCTCACTGTGGAAGAGAGATTCATAGAATTTACAGAATTCATCTCCAATCTCCTTTATCTTATCAGTCCATTGCCAATCCTCTTTTTGAATCATCTCAATCCAATTTCTTTTCCCTCTTATAGCAGCAAGAGTGTGGAAGAGTTTAGTGTTGGCATCTCCCTCTTTCAGCCACTGAGCTCTAGCTTTTTTTCTCCAGAGGATTTCTTGTCTTGTTAGCAGCTCAATCCAGTGGTTTTTCAGGTGTCTTTCTTTTGCTAAATCCAACACTTCTTCTTGTTGTACTCTTAACAGATCTTGGCAAACTTTCTGAATTTCAACATCAATCCACCCAAATTATTTTTTATTCCACAAACTCAATGCTTGTCTGGTTTCTTTGATTTGGAGGAACCAAGATCTGCTACCATCTCTATTTCTGCCTCTCTCCCAAGAATTAGCAACCACATCCCAACTTCTCTTGTCTCTCACCCACATAGGTTCAAACCTGAAAGGTTTTTTTCCTCCATCCTTCTTGAAGTTGGTGTCTAACACCAGGGGAATGTGATCAGAAGTGCTGGCATCCTTGTGTAAAATCACATCATTTGGGAAAGCTATTCTCCAGTCACAGGTAGCAAAGGCTCTATCAAGCCTTTCTCTTATAAGGCCACCTCTTGACCAACCATTAACTCAATTGTACTTAGCTCATGTGAATCCTAAATCAATAAGCCCTGCCTTGAAAATGAATTGATCTAGGCCTTTGGAAGCAGAAGTCTGAGCAACTGATTTTCCTCCTTTTTTGTCTTTCTGTGCCACAACTTCATTGAAGTTCCCTATGGCCACAGCTGGGAGCATACAAGTATCAATGATGTAATTCGGATCTTTCCATAAAATCTTCCTCTTTTGGTGTTACAGGGGGAATAAACACAATGTAGTACCCAAAGAGGTTTATTGTGCTCCTACGACATAAGAACAGAGATAAGATTGCTATTTTTGAATATAATTTCACAATTTAGGCATTCTCTCCAACCAAACCAGATGCCACCGGATTAACCAATAGGATCAACATGACAATAATTATCGAAACCCAAGCTAATAAAACTTCTTTTGTGTTTTTCGGAATTTACCTTTGTTTCTGCTAGGAACATCCAATCAGCTTGTTCTAGATTTATTAGGGCTTTAGCTTGTCGAACTGCCTTGGTTTGCCCTAACCCTTGGTATTTCCAAACGACTCCTCTCATGGAAAAATTGGGGGCGTGATTAGGCTCGCCTCCTCAGCCGCAGTGTTGCTTGTGTGACTAGATCCTCCCACTTTCCTCTTTATGAAGTCCCCAGTAGTGATCTTAACTTTTCTGAAGATTCCATCTGGGGCCCTTTCGATGAAATTCCGAGCATCCATTAGTTTTTCAGTAATGAAAATTTCTTGTGATTCTGGATCAAAATTCTCTTCTTCGATGACTTCAAGAAGTCTCTCTGGAACAGCCTTTTAACCTCCTCATTTGCCAGTGGGGAATTCCGGCAGCATCTCTTTTCGGTATTCCCTTTTTAGTTGTAGCTGGCTCAGGAAGTTTTCAGTTATGATCTTGTTAACCATCATTAATCTTTTGTCTTCTGTGAATTCTTCAGGCTTGAGGTCGTGTTTTTCTTGAAGCTTTTTTTGCCTTTCTTCTTCCTCTAGATCTCTTCTTATTTCGTCTAGGTCTTCTTTGGTAGGTTGCTGTGAGTTGTTATCAGCTTTCTGAGTTCTTATTGAAAACAACATTGTTCTCTTTGTTTTCGTCTCTTCTTGGGTCGAATTAGCCATCTGGATCACACATTGACCCAGCAGTTGAATTGGGTCATTGGGCCATTCTGTTGGGTTAATTTGAGGCCTTGGGATAAGATTAAGGTCCACGATGATGTGTCCCATTACTGCGCCTGGATCTTTGGGCTTGGCTTGACCCACAAAGCCTGGAGAAATTACCTCTTCTGGAGAGTCTATTGCCCTAGCCTCTTCCACGCCACGTATAGAATCCAGATCATCGTCTCGTACATACCTAGTACCTTGACATGCTCTCTGCGGCGTAACAGATTCAGCAAAATTTTGGTACGTACCAGATCCCGAGGTATTATCCTTTTCTCCTCTGGGCTTATGAGCACCTTCCACGTGTATGAGTGTTTCCACGCGTTGTCCAATATGAGTTTTCTCTCTTTTATTATCTGAGCCAGATTCGTGACCTACACGCGCCACCTCCCATGTTTGCTCCAGCGGGTTTTGACTTGTTCTTGGAAATCCATTCCAGGGGATAGCTTTTCTCGAATCAATCGGATTATTCTGGAATTTTCTTTTTTTCATGTAGACTTAGTTTTCTACCATCCTTTGCTTTCAAGTGCGGACCAAACCCAGAATTGATGCCTTCTTTTTTGTCTAAGAATTTGCATTCGTCTTTTTCATGTCCAACACGGACACATCGATAGCACAGATTCATGAGTTTCTCGTATTGAAAAGGGATCCAAACAACAATACCTGTAGAAGTTTGCATGAAAAAACCTCTTTCTAGAGGCCGGCTGGTGTCGAATCGGATTCAGACCCTAGCTGGAGATAACAGAGCTTCTTTATCATCGCCTTCATTGGCTGCATCTATACGCATCACTTCTCTGACCAGAGCAACTATCTTTCTTGCATACTTAACTGTTAATTTTTCTAGTGGGAGTCTGTGGATTTGAAACCAAATATCGCACCACCTGTATCAGAGATCTTCTGGGTTTTTCTCCGGTTGGCACCTCTTCATCACCATGAGATTATTTTGAACAGACAGGGGGTTCCTTCCCGGATCTTCTCGCAGTCTTCATCTTCTTCGAATTCGAAGATGAAGAAGTTTTCACCTCTTGTTGTGACCTGGAAATCACCTTTGATTCTCAAGATCGAACGAAACAGGGAGTCCACAGTGACCAATATTGTAACACCCCTTGTTTCCCGAGCGTTCCGTTCCGGACCGGAAAGCCCAGGAGGGTGCTACTCATAATGAAATGGCAGAAATCAAGAACAAAACATCCCATAGTTATATATTACAAACTGCATAATTGTCTTGCATTACATTACAAAAGCGAAATTAAACTAAGTGTTTAACTGAAATAAAGAAACTAACACAACTAGTAGAGTTATGAGACCCGTCCTACATTGAGCTCCCTTCGCCTACACCTGCGGGGGAAAGAAAACAAAGACCGCGGTTTTTCTAAAGTCAGCAAGAAATGCTGAATAGGCAAACACCCAAACACAGTAAACCGGATAAGAGGTATTTTCTTTTACTAACCAAGATAATAATGGAGGAGTAATCAAATATGTTCTCATATGTGACCATGTAGGATAAGAGATAAATTTTCCCAACTCGTTATTTAATTATTAAATTTCAGAAACGTAATCTCAAATCATCAAATCATATATCCAAGGGAAACTTTCCCAATCCATACCATTGCCCCGACTAGGGGGATTCCAAAAATTCAGTTTTTCTCATTAAAAGTCCACATTATTATTTAGTTGTAGTGGGGAACAAACCAGTCCATCACAATATTCAATCACAGTAAATCATAAGTAACCAACCATATCCCATGCATCCAAGACCTTAAGTGCCGGCACCCCCTAAGACTTCTTGCGGCCAGAGATGTGAGTACATGGAGCAGCCCGAGGCAAATTGCAGACGGGCAAAATATCACAATCACAATCTCGATAAGTAAGAATCCGAATATGGTTCCACCGCACAACTGTTTCCACTTTACGTGATTACACATTATTATTTTCCATGTGATAGCTTTGAAAGAATCATTTAGACTTGTAAATATAATTCCAAGTAAAGCGCGTACGTCACAAATCACATTTTGAGACATAAATCATAAAACATTTAGACACGAAAGGAGGACAGGCTAACTAAGCCTGGCATGTTTACTCACCTTAAGTAGAAACCGTAAGTAGCACGATATGACTTCTAGAAGTAGACGAAGCCCTCGTCTATGAACTCGTCACCTACGATCATAATTCCTAATCAATTCCAACTTTCACTAACTTGTATAATGCAAGTATGTATTACATGTTATATTTATTTTATATTTATTGAGTGAACTCCCCATTTTAATTTGTAGATAGCCCAACCCCACATTATTTATCTAAAAATAACTCCAAGCCAATAAAAAGTGTGCTTCTATTTTATTATCTTATATCAAGTGCCAATATACAAGGTTAACTCATATATAATTTAGCACATATTTATCCAAAATAATAATATCTTACAAAAAAAAAAATTAGTTAACTTAAATGAGTATAATTATTCCAAGATTTTAGTTTTAGTATTCTTTAAACTATCTAGTACTTAGAGTACTTCTAGACAACTTTTTCATCTTATAGTGTATTTTACTAATAAATTTTAACACCAAAATAATTCATAGCAATTTAATTGTGGACAACTTCTATGTTATAAAAATGTCACGTTTTAACTTGTATTGCTAGATAATTATATATATATATATTTATTTAAACCAAATGTTTCATGTCTTAGTAGATAAAATCTTATTTATAAGATGCTTGTTCATAAACTTGTATGTAAAGATACAATAATAATGGTAATACTACTACTATCAATAATAATAATAATAATAATACTAATAATAATAATAATAATAATAATAATAATAATAATAATAATAATAACCAAATTTGTATAACTATTCTCTTCTCAAGTTATCTTCCAATAGTATTCATGTAAAATATGTTGTGTAAGAACTATAAACACTATCTTTAATTGATTTAGACAAATAATTTTATTTAAGAAGAAATCAGATTGCGTAATTACATCAAGACCCCCAAAGTTTCTGTCTTGTACAAACCTACCCCCAAGGTTATGTTTAATACAAAATTGCCACCTCATCATCATCTTCTTCAAGTTTCATCAATCCAAACCGCAAATCATGTTAATCTTTGTTACCCATACAATTTCAATGTCATAAAACTCAAATTCAAGTTAAAACAATGCAATTCATGTCAAAAATTGTCAAAATTGGTTACCGATTGATAGGGAACCGGATTTGAGTTTCGGGTTAAGCTTCTCGCCGGAAATTATGGCTTTCCGGTGGATGGGTCGTCGGGATTGAGGTTCCCTGGGCTTTTCGGACCCCTAGGAGGGTGGGCGAGGCAGAGAAAGAGGCTTAGAAGTGGCAGAGAGGTACCGCGAAATTCTCGTCGGGTTGCCGTCGTTTGGCTTCGCCGGTGGTTTCGGCCGCCGCCGGTGCTGCTGCTGCTGCTTTGTTGGTCGCCGGAATGAGAGAGAAGAACAGAGAGGGGGGGGGGGAGAGATCGGGGGCAGAGGGGGACGAATCTGGTGGTGGCTTGGGGGGTTGTTTGCCGGGGGAGGCAGCAGCCTCCACTGCTGCTGCCGCTGCTGTTCTTGCCGGAGAGAACATAGAAGAGAGGGAGAGAGAGAAGCAGGGAGTGAGGCATAGGGAGAGGAGAAAGTATTCATTGGGGCTAGCCCCACCACTGTGGCATGCCTGGGTGGTGGGGCGCGCCATTCAACTTTTGACAAATATGCAATAGTCAGATGGAACCCACCAAATTTTGCTTGTTTGTCAAAAGCTGAATGGTGCGCCCCACCACGCAGACATGCCACAGTGGTGGGGCTAGCCCCAATGAATACTTTCTCGAGGGAGAGACGAAGGTGGGAATGGTGGTGGCCGCTGGTAGTGGTGGTCGTTGGTGTTGATGGTGGTGGCTTCTCTTGGTTGTACTGGAGAAGAAAGGAAGGGGGGAGGAGTTATATGGTGCACAACTCATAGCATAGGTCCAACTAGGCTTAGGTCAAGTCAAGTCAAGTTTCCAATTGGTGCTTGGTCATGGTCAATTGGCCAATGGGTGGCGGGTCATGGTCAACTAGCCAATAGGAATACTAAGAGAGTTTATGTGGTGTTTTGGGTGCACACTCAGGAAGGTAAAAATTATTGTATGCTTTAGGTAGTCCTACAAGTAGGTAAAAAAAATTGTAGGATAGTTTGGGAGTACCAATTATAAGATTTTTAATGTTTATTTAGGTCTATTAGTTAAGTTTATTTTGTATAAACTAATTATTAATAATTTAACTCATAATATAAATAGTGATTATATACTACTAGCCTCCCAATTAAATTATGAATCTAAATTTAACCAAGCAATTTCTAAAATTAAAAATTCATAGCCAAACCTCCCATGCCAATTTACTATTTTACCCTTACCATAAATTCGGGGTATTACAAATATGGTCTCTCTTTTCGAGAGAATTTTTGCAAATAGACATCGCCGGGAGAGATTTTCGACGAGCGCGTCGTCTTCTTCCAGCTGTAGAGTCGCCGTAGTGTATGTTTCCTCCATTACGGGTTCAATTCTGCCATTCATTTGGTGGGATAGCTAGAAAGAGGAGAGAAAGGAGGTTAGGAAGTGGAGGGTAAGAGAAAGACTCGCCGATGGGGGAATCAGACTAAATCTCACCGAGTGGACTCATTGTGGAGGAATTTTCTAGAGAGGGTTTTTTCTCTCTAGCTCTCCGACTTTATTAGGACATTGTGTGACATTGTGTGAGACATTGACACACAATGTCTTACTTCATGACATATATCCTTCATTTTTCACTTTGTCCCTCCCGTGATAGAGTAAAATAAAAATTGTTTCTTTTTTACCATACTTTACTGCCTCAAATTGTTTATTCAATTAGATTTTCAATGTTAAAAGTATAATGAAGTTCTAACGCTACTCATTTACATTCAATGCACCTAGTTTTAAAGAAAGTAAAATTAAGGATAATAGTGTAAATAGCATGTCAAAACCTATAGTGCGATGCATTAATTGTGTGTCTCCGAAAGATAGAGTGTCTTTGCAGTACGGATGGAGTATTCACCATCCTCTCTCCAAAATCACATTTCACCATTGGAACTAGATTTAAGCGTATTTCCTCTTCTTGATCAATTATTCCACCATTATTGGGCATCCGCGACTTCCTCAGCTTATGGGTTTGTTTCTGATTCCATCTCATGGTGAAACTAATATCCTTGTTTGCTTCTTATGTGAATTCGAGTTGGGAACAAATTCACATTCGTCTTTGTCAATTCCTGTCTCTCCTTTTGATATCGCTCCCAATCCCCCCCAGAAATCACGTAATCCTTGATCGAGGTAGTATCAGACTCGTCGAGAAAGCCGCTATTTTCCTTGCCCCATCACTTCCGTTGTCGATGTTCAGGGGAGATGCCACAATTAATTGCTTGCGTTGATCTTCTATGCGATGGAGAGCTTGTTGTGAACTCTCTCTCACTCTCTCTCTCTCTCTCTCTCTCTCTCTCCCTCTCTCTCTTTCTCTCTCCTTGAGGAGATCCAACAGTGTTCATGAGCTTGATGGCGGCTTCTTGACCGAAAGGCAGAGTCGCAATCCTCCAAACATTCTATTCAAATCAACCGAAAAGCCAACTCAACCTAAGGGAATCTCTGAAATACCCGTTTGTAAAATAAAGGGGTAAAAGAATCATTTCTATAAAATTTAGGGGAGGTAGCTGTATTTTGTTAAAATCTAATCTAGTAATATCATTATTTACAAATTCATCCTTGTAAATTTATCTTCCTAAACACCTTAATGTAAAAAAATTCACCCAGCTCTTGTTAATCCTCCACGTAACTCCTTAGTTGTCAAAATTCACCCCCCCTTTCCTCCTTCCTCACGTAAAACATCCATCCCCTTCCCTCCTTTCTTCTCCCTTCTCACGGAAGACACACACACTTTCAACCCGACCCAATTCACCCCTCAATCCTCACTTCCTCTCCTATATTAACCCCTCCTTCACTGCTCTACATCAAAAAACAACAACAACACACTCTTCACCATATTCTTCTTCTTCTTCTTCCTTCGGCAACAACACACCACCGGCACCACCACTAATCTTTTCTCTCAATCACCGAGAGAAACCACGGGCGAAACAGCCCCTCCTCCGCTCTCTCTCTGTTCTCGCTCTCTCTCTCGGGCTCACCTCTTCCCGAATCCAGAGACCGCCAAAAAACCCAACCCGAGAACAAAACCACCACCATCAACAAAACCCACCTCCTCCATCTCCATCTCCATCAAAGCTCTCTGCTCCTTCTGCTACCCACCTCTCTGCCGAAACAGAGGACAGCAGCAACAAACCAGGCCGAACCCACGTCCTACGCCGCCACCGCCATGAACGCTGGCGTGGAGCTCGGCCAAACCACCACCGACGTGCCCATCGCTTGAAACTCGTCTCACTTGCCTCCTGGAGGTCCGAGTAGGGCGAAGACAACCTCAAACGAACCCAGAAACGCCGGAGTTCGCGCCGACAACCACCACCGCCGAACTCACCTTGGAGACTCGAACCGCTTCATTCGTCGACCGTTTTTCATGATTTTTCGTGTGGGTAAGCTCTAAATCTCCTCTATTCCATTCTTGATGATCGAAATTGAATCTTGATAGCTAAAAAAATCATTTTTGGTGGATTGGGTTGAAGAAGATGTCGTGAATGCAAGTTTGGCGTGAAAGTGTCTTTTCCTAAAAGATATGGGGAGGCTACTGCTTTTACATGCAAACTGAAATATGTGTGGGTGGGGTTAAAAGTTTTGTTATAAAATCTTGGAGGGTAATCCCTACACAAACCAAAAACTCATGAAAATTTAAATTGGGGTACTTTTTGTAGTTTTCAGTATCTTTTATTATTCTATAAATAAGTATAATAAACCACTTTCTGAAAATAATAATACAACTAATACTAATAAATTTCATTAATAATTTTCTCTATCAATATTAGTACTTGAGAAATAATCTTAGTGTTTTTATCTATAAATTATTTAAACATATTAATCTTACTTTCTTTCATAAATGGTGGAAGTAATGTTATCACACTACAAAATAAATAAAATAAAATAGTTTTGTCTATAATAAGAAGACCAAACGAATATTAGTATATATATATATATATATATATATATAAATATATATATAGACACACACACACACACAAAACTAGTTAATTGGTAGTATGCCTAATTTGACATAAAAATATTAAGACTTTCAAATAGGTTAACATCTTCAAATAAAAATACATCTTTTAGGATAAACATGTTTACATATTCAATTTATTCATACACATTTTACTTACAAAAATGTGTATATATATGTATGTATATATATATGTATATATATATATGTATATAGATATATATATATATATATGTATATATATATGTATATATATATGTATATATATATATATGTATATGTATATATATATGTTTAGTGTATATATATATATGTTTATATACACATTTTTGTAAGTAAAATGTGTATGAATAAATTGAATATGTAAACATGTTTATCCTAAAAGATGTATTTTTATTTGAAGATGTTAACCTATTTGAAAGTCTTAATATTTTTATGTCAAATTAGGCATACTACCAATTAACTAGTTTTGTGTGTGTGTGTGTGTCTCTATAAGGAACAAATTAGCAATATTAGTGATTATAAGTATTATATATATACATATATATATATATATGTATATATATAATACTTATAATCACTAATATTGCTAATTTGTTCCTTATTTAATCCTAGCATTCTATTAAAATAAGAGATTATAAATTCTTTAGGATAAAATAATTTCCAAAATTAAACCTAGCATGGTACTAAGATATTAAAAAACTTATCTTGTCTATTATTTTCCCTAAAATTAGTAATCTTGAGGAAATAAATAAATAAATAAATAAATAAATAAATAAATAAATAAATAAATAAATAAGCTATTAGAAACCATATTATAAATACAAGAGGGTTGGGGAATTTGTTGCGGGCATACATAGCATTGCATATAGAGAAAAATTACATTCTTGTACGAATAAGCCATGTGTTAATTAGTACTATTTGCGTATTTGTAGATACACGGTTCAAAGGCCACGAGTTGGTTGAGTACGAGAACGAGTACTAGGACTATCCTTGTCGTGCGAACACTGATCTACTTGCTACCGGTAAGTTCATTTGTGCAATACTTTAACTGTCAAAACGTGATTCTGTGAGCATTACAAATTGTCTTATCTTGCAATACTTGGAATTGATCAAACGTTGTGATCTATCTTGAGAAATTTTTCTTTTAAATATTACGACTGAAAATCATAAAATTGGGTACCAATATTATGATTGTGGAATGACAACTGGAAATCAAGTGATGATGGGACCATGTCATTGGGAAATGCAAAGAATGCACTAAAATATAATTGGGGCAATGCACAGAGGATGCGGAAGTTACGGATACGGCCGGGGGCGCCAGTATGCGATCCACCTTTTTGTTATGGCTCCGGCCGGAGGCACTAGAATGCGATCCTCCTTTATATTTATGGCTACGGACGGGAGAGCCAGTTTGGTACATCCTTTGTATTATGACACTATGGAGTACCAATTATACCTGTGCGGGTTACTACGGTATAGGGGTGTCGACACTTAAGGTCTCATAGTCTTGATTATGAGCGGGGATAGACGTATGGACATCCCACAACGCTCGGGTGAATTGGGATCTTAGAGATCCCAAGAGGCACCCTCATTACGATTAGTGGCATCGTAACATCTTTGGGGCATTTGACACCCGTTGGGCAACACTACGCCAGCTAAACTAAAGGATAATAAATGAATCTGTTAATATTTGACGGCTCATTTGGATTCTCGTTAAATGTCATGTGATTCATATACATGTTTTTGTGCCAAAACGTTTTACTTATTGCAGTATTAATTTACTCACTGATTGAATATTTTCTGCGGTTGGCTTGTGCTATTTCAAAACCCGCAGGTTACGAGTAAGGTGGGAGACGATCACGACATCGTTGGCTAGGGTATTAAGTTGTTTAGTAATTCACCTAGTAATTTTCATTTTGTAAGTTGATGTATTTATTTCAGACAATGTCACTGGTTATCTTGAATGTATAATTATTATATTTGGATATTCGGTGGTTGTACTAATTGTGAACCGACGATTATGCTCCGTACCCAATGGGGTTTATCTCCTCGGGCGGAGGCAGCTTTCCTAACATACGATTCGGCCGGCCGTGTGATTTGGGGGGGGGAGCGTTGAAGACGGTATCTGAGCCGACGGTTCTAAGTTAGTATGAACTACGATATCCACTAAATTAAGGTAAAAGTATTTTCGAACTTAAAAATTGATATAGAAAAAATAAAATGAGAAATAAAATTTGACAAGATAGGGTTGCAGGGTAGGTTATTCCCTATTATTTGATATATGTTAACATGATATGACTTACTGCTAGGAGGATTCGACATGGAGAGGCGTCTCAAAATAATAACCATGTAGAATAATTGCTCCTTCGATAGTGATATTATTAGAGTATCTGACTCTTATGATAACATTGGGAAAAATATTATATTTCGACCATTGGTGACTTTGGGATAAAAGAAATTATGGGAATGCTAAGGTATTGGAATGGTGAACTCTACACAAATTGTGAAGGGTTTAATCAAGAGAATATGACATTTTTATGGTACCGCTTGGGATAGTAATTTGAAGATAAAAGTCAAGAGTGAGTACTTTTTGGAGTCTTTTCTGGTGAATGAATAAAATCATTTTACTAGCATTCGAGTAAGTTCCCACCACCCTCACATGAGAAAAGCAACCTACAAGGTCAACCTGTTGAGTTTGACTCGTTTTAGCTAAATTATTGAAGTTTTAGTTATTGAATGATTTTGAAGTATTGATAGGAGTCTACTTACCAATAATTGATAACGTGAGACTTTCCTAGACGGAGTGGTCTTAAAAAAATCTAGGAACTTTGATAATACTTAACTAACCAAAATTTATGTATTACTTGGAGTCTTGTTACCCTAATACTGCATGTTTATCAGGATGTCTATTCGGTTATGTATTGCTCTTGGAGTTACATGACTCACTTGGGAGGAAATATGTTTATATTAATGTCAAATTTCGGTCTGGTAATTATTTTAGAGTTTTGATTTAGATTTTTGGAATCCATAGATGGGGTCAGTTATCGAATGAAGTTACTCGGAATATATTATTATGTTATGGGAACCTTCTTATATTGGTTAATTATCTCAGATACTAAGGAATACTTGGAGTGTTGATACAATATCATCGCATACGGTCGGGATAAGTGTTGAGATATGGGTTCTCCTTAAAGGTTATTTGTTTCACTTATGCCGCTTCAATGTTCTAACGTTTTGTTGGGCTTGGGGGAAATGTTGTACGTTCTTTTTCGCGTTGTTTAACTTATGATGTGTGGTATGAACTTTATGGAAAATATAATATCAGTTGAAAAGAAAGAAAATGTAAAGAAAAGCTTAGACCGTGAAGAAAATTAGAAACATATTATAACTTTAAGTTGGAGATTTATTTGGATTATGTTAGTTATTTGGTGGAATTCTTGTGAATCTATGTTTATAAGTCGAGTGAAAAATTTAGATTACGAAGACGTATGGATTTAAATCATTATTTGGAGTTTGATTAGAAAACTATGTGAAAGCATACGGGTAAGGATCACGTAGATGGAATACAAAGTCCTTAGTTTTCGCTAGGTGAAACAGTCGGTTATTGAAAAAAAAAATTCTTCATGTATTTCCAAGTATTAAACTCATAGAAGAATCTACCAGGAGAAATTCGGCCCCAATGTGGTCTTAAGACATTGTTAAAAACTTACAGAGTAGACAGTTCGGTACAAAATTTGCACGAAAGACCAACTGTAAAGTCTTGGACCTCTATTAGCTTGAATATTTGACTAATCATAAGGCATTTATGTAGAAGTTGACAACGTGTGATATGAAGATGTATGAACCGTATATGAATTCGTGCTAGTATAAACATTTGATGAAGGGCAAAGATATGATGTGACGTATATTGACATATTATTGCCGGTCACGCTTGCTCGATGAAATTAATTAAGAATCTGACATGACAACATAGTGGAATCATTTGTCTCGTTGCCCAATTGGGCCAATGTTATTTTTACAGAAAGATGAAAGAGGTATAGTAGAACAACTTACGTGTAAATTTTATATTTAGCTAATTGTATCTTAGCGATGATTGCGATAGTGTTCCACGTTCCACACTACATGCTTATATATAGATAATATGTATGCTTTCTATTGTATAATATTAGGGGCTGCAATAGGTTATGGTGTACGGAGCAAGGCCGATAGATCGCACCTTTACAACATCATTGAGAGACATGAATAAGACATCCTTATCCATGTTAGAAATCATAAAGCTCGTCAGAGTTGCTTGTAATACAGATGAGGTGAGGATATAAACCAAATCAAAATCAACTTACCACAAGCTAACCTGTAGGTATGACCAGAATTACGACCCAATATCATTTATGACAACATCGTCACGGCAAACAGACCAGTGTGATACCAGGAACAAAGGAACCTAAAGTAAGCGTATAGACAGTTTGATACCCACTAACCTGTACAAGATCGATTCATATATCAGGCAAAAAACAATGTCTGGATGAGAGGACCTCCTAGTGAATAATTGTGGGGGAAATTTGAAGAGACGTTGGAAGTTAGACAAAGGTCACAAGATCAACCTACTAGTTTATATACACTAGTATGGTCAAGGATTCTCAGTACTGTGCGAACTGGTAAGCCTTTACGATTTGTTTGGAATTGTTTAACTCGATGTCATGCATGGGTAGCTTAAGTTTCCTTCCCTGTGGTGTAGATACTCTTCATGAATTCTTTATTTGAAGTCTTGTTATTAAAGTCATGGTTTTGAGCTTTTCACCATAGGTTAAATCATGGTTCACGAGAGTTGTTCGAATCTTATTCCATTGCTTGGGAGTTTGATCTGCAATAACACACTTTCCTTAGCTAATTATTGCGGTATCTCATAATTCTTTGGGGTCATAGATCTTGGGCCGGCAGCGCGATCCTAAAAAATAAGAATAAGCGTGCATCATGAAGTCTTGTTCGCTAATTTCTCAAATCCTTCGTCAAACTAGATAAAGTGTCTTGCTTGGCTAAGAAATTAATAATAGCTCTCAACATTATTGTTTGACGTTTTGTAACTTAATTACTACCAGGGGAGAAAAAAATATTACTTAACTGTGTGGAGTTTTCACCATGATTCACCTTTGGAGTCAGAAACCCACAGGACTGTGAGTGCGGTATCATGGGAGTATACTACTGTTCCTCAATTTATGTCCAGTACTTCTGGTAATATCAAATAAGAATTAAAGGAGACTTTGGAAGGTTACCAAGACAAGAGATACACGTGTTAAACTGGTAAAAGTTCTTTTGGACAAACCAATTACAGGAGGGAGCTACACGAGAAGCAGAGGCTGACATGATAAAACGATATCCCCACCTGTTTGACCAGGTAAGATGAGCCGTGAGAGTATAACCCTACAATTTAGTACATGTTGATAAATTCATACTAGGAACGGCATTTTCATATCATATCGAATGATAAACAATAACATTACCCGTGGGTATCATGGTATTACTTGGACATTTCATGGCACATCTAGGGTGCCGTAAAACTATATGTGCATTATTGTCACATAAGAATAGGAGTCGCTTAATTAACATACCGTAGCGCTAGCTTTGGGGACGAAGCTCTTTCTAAGGGTGGTACGATGAAATACCCGTTTGTTAAATAAAAGGGTAAAAGAAACATTTTTATAAAATTTAGGGGAGGTAGTTATAGTTTGTTAAAATCTAATCTAGTAATTACATTATTTATACGTTCATGCTTGTAAATTTATCTTCCTAAACACCCTTAATGTAAAAAAAAATCACCCACCTCTTGTTAATCCTCCACGTAACTCCTTAGTTGTCGAAATTCATCCCCCCCCCTTTCCTCCTTCCTCACGTCACACATCCATCACTCCTTCCCTCCTTTTTTCTCCCTTCTCACGGAAAACACACACACACTCAAAAACACTTTCAACCCGACCCAATTCACCCCTCAATCCTCACTTCCTCTCCTATATTAACCCCTCCTTCACTACTCTACATCACAAACAACAACAACAACAACAACAACAACAACAAAACACTCTTCACCATCATCTTCTTCTTCTTCTTTCGACAACAACACACCACCGCCACCACCAATTCTCTTTTTCTCTTAATCACCGAGAGAAACCACCAGCGAAAAAGCCCCTCATTCGCTCTCTCTCTCTCTCTGTTCTCACTCTCTCTTGGGCTCACCTCTGCCCAAACCAGAGAGCGCCGGAAAACCCGTTGGAAAACCCAACCCGATAACTAAACCACCACCATCAACAAAACCCACCTCCTCAATCTCCCTCAAATCTCTCTGCTCTCTCTGCTACCCACCCCTCTACCGAAAAAGAGGAGTAGCAGCAGCAACAAACCAGGCCGAACCCATGTCCAACGCCGCCACCACCATGAATGCCGGCGTGGAGCTCAGCCAAACCACCCCGACATAACCATCGCTTGAAACTCGTCTCACTCACCTCCTGGAAGTCCGAGGAGGTCGAAGACAACCTCAAACGAACCCAGAAACGTCAGAGTATGCGCCGACAACCACCACCGCCGAACTCACCGGTCGGAGACTCGACCCGCTCCATTCGTCTATCGTTTTTCTCGGTTTTTCGTGTGGGTATGCTCGAAATTCGCTCTTAGTCCATTATTGATTATCAAAATCGAGTATTGATAGCTCAAAAAATCATTTTGGATGGATTGCGTTAAAGAAGATGTCGTGAATGCAAGATTGAGGTGAAAGTGTCTTTTCCTAAAAGATATGAGGAGGCTACTGCCTTTACATGCAAGCTGAAATATGTGTGGGTGGTGGAAATTTTTTGTTATACAAACTTGGAGGGTAATTCCTAGACAAACCAGAAACGCATGAAAATTTAAATTGGGGTACTTGTTGTAGTTTTGAATATCTTTTATTAATCAATAAATAAGTATACTAAATCACTTTCTGATAATAATACAACTAATACTAATAAATTTCATTAATAAATTTCTCTATCAATATTATTACTTGAGAAATAATCTTAGTGTTTTTCTCTATAAATTATTTAAACATATTAATCTTACTTTCTTTCATAGATGGTGGAAGTAATGTTATCACACTACAAAATAAATAAAATAAAATAGTTTTGTCTATAATAAGAAGGCCAAACGAATATTAGTATATATATATATTTATAAATATATATAAAATTAGTTAATTGGCGGTATGCCTAATTAGACATAAAAATAATAGGACTTTTAATAAGGTTAACATCTTCAAATAAAAATACCTCTTTTATGATATGCATGTTTACATATTCAATTTATTCATACACATTTTACTTATAAAATGAGAATATAAACATATATTTATGTTGTGTATATATATATATATATATATACTAAACATATATATATATATGTGTGTGTGTGTGTGTGTGTGTGTTGTATGAGACAATAATCCTTATAATAACTAATATTGCTAATTTGTCCTTATTTAATCCTAGCATTTTTTGGGTTTTGACGTAGGTAACGCAGCGGAATAACAAAATTAATCCAACTTCAAAGCCCACCACGGATCGTCAGGAGAAGACATCATAACATGATAAGAGACATAGTATTGTGTACATTTTTGATTTGTGAGATCACACGAAGAATGATGTCCTCGTCTCTACGGTTGATCCACGTTTAGAGGTGAGATCCAGATTCTTCCTTCTTGCAAGTTCTAGCTTGAACCCAGAAGAAGAGGGAAGAAGATCAAAGAAACAAGGACAAGAGGAGGGTTCGGCCTCCTCTTTGTGCCGACGGGAAGGGGGGGCGGACGGGCCTAGGGCGTTCGGCCTTAGGCTTGTCTTGCTCTTTCTCTCTTGCTCTCTCCCTCTCTCTTTTTAGGTCTAATTACATTAGGTGGGAAGGAAGCCAGAGCCTCCTTTTTATACTCCAACTACTCCTTGTTGTTTCCATAAAGGTGTTTCCTAATTCTACATGAACTAGAATTATTCCCTTCCTTGCAAATTAGTCCTACTAAGTTTGCAAGGTGTTGCACAATGATACTTCTATTAATTAATCAATATTAATTAATCCCAAATCTAGCTCTACTCTATTTGACGTGTGACCCCATAGGTTTCTACTTAGTTGGTAGTAACTTTTACTAACATGGAGCGGTGTCTAGCAACACATCCATGCCACCCAACTAATAGAAATAGTCAGTGATCCCGACAAACCTCTTGTGCCCAATATCTTATATTGCACTTTCCCTTTGTCTCCATATCCGGATTGGACACGAGACATAAATAGTCACACTCGTATATCCAATCCATAGTTCCTCGATCCTGGGAATATGCTTATGCTAGCAGATAACATCAATATCTCCATACTGATTTATCTGAGTCTGGCCAGACATTCAATAAGCCTCATCCCTCGAGTGGCCGTGGATATTTACTCCCATTATGTGGGAGGGACAAATCCTATCTACATCACTACGATATCTAAGCTTGCTTCCAATCATGCCCGATAGCTATCTTTATGATTACCCAGTTACGGTGTAACGTTTGATAACATCAAAGCACAATATTCCACAACTAGAGTATCCAGTGACTTCAAGTCTAAGGATTGCAAATATATTTGCACTACGAGAAGCGATTGTGACTTGACATACTAATGTATCCTTCTCGTTGTGGGTCAATCCAGTGTGCCATTACCCCTAATGTATATCCATGTGTTATACTTGATATCTCCATATCAATCTACCCACATACTATTCTATATTTGATCGTCCTATTAATCAATATAGTGGACTAGGGATATTTAAGATAAACAACACATTGTATCTAAGGACTTCATTTTATTAAATATCACAATATATAATAAATGAATATTCTAGCCAAAACAATGTTCATACTAAATATAGGATTGCCTCTAGGGCATCTATTCCAACAGCATTCTATTACAATAAGAGATTATAAACTCTTTCGGATAAAATAATCGCCAAAATTAAACCTAGCATGGTACTAAGATACTAAAAAATCTATTTTGTCTACTATTTTCCCTAAAATTAGTAATCTTGAGGAAAAAATAAATAAATACATAAGCTATTATAAAATCATATTATAAATATAAGAGGGTTGGGAAATTCATTGGGGGCATACATAGCATTGCAGATAGAGAAAAATTACATTCGTGTACGAATAAGCCATGTGTTAATTAGGACTATTTTGCGTATTTGTAGATACACAATTCATAGGCGCCGAGTTTGTTGAGTACGAAAACGAGTACTAGGACTATACTTGTCGTTCGAACACTGGTCTACTTGCTACCGGTAAGTTCATATGTGCAATACTTTGAATGTCAAAACGTGATTCTTTGTGCATTACAAATTGTCTTATCTTGCGATACTTGGAATTGATCAAACGTTGTGATCTATATCTTTAGAATTTTTCCTTTTAGATATTACATTTGAAAATTATGAAATTGAGTACCGATATTATGGTGTGGAATGACAACCGAAAATCAAGTGACGACGGGACCATGTCAGTGGGAAAGGCAAATTAATGCATTATAATATAATTGGGGCAATGCATAGAGGATGCGGAAATTACGGCCACGGCCGGGGGTGCCTGTATGCGCCCTTTTTGTTATGGCTCCGACCAGAGGTGCCAGAATGCGATCGTCCTTTATATTTATGGCTACGGCCGAGAGCTCCAGTTTGCGATCTCCCTTGTATTATGAAACTATGGAGTACTACTTATACATGTGCGGGTTACTACGGTATAGGGGTGTCGACACTTAAGGTATCATAGTCGTGGTTATGAGCGGGGATTGACGTATGGGCATCCCACAACGCTCGGGTGAATTGGGATCTTAGAGATCCAAGAGGCACCTGCATTATGATTAGTGGCATCGTAACCTCTCTGGGGTATTTGACACCCGCTGGGCAACACTACGCCAGCTAAACTAAAGGATAAGAAAGGAATCAATTAATATTTGACAGCTCATTTGAATTCTCGTTAAATATCATGTGATTCGTATACATGCTTTTGTGCCAAAACTCGTTTTACATATTGCAATATGAATTTACTCTGTTTTTATTGATTGAATATTTTTCCGCGGTCGGCTTGTGCTATTTCAAAACCCGCATGTTCAGAGTAAGGTGGGAGACGACAACGACATCTCTGGGTAGGGTATTAAGTTATTTAGTACTTCACATAGTATTTTTCATTTTGTAAGTTAATGTATTAATTTCTTTCAAACATTGTCCCCGGTTATCTTGAATGTATAATAGTTATATTTGTATATTCGCTGTTGTACTAACTGTGAACTGGCAATCCTGCTTCGTACCCAATGGGGTTTATCTCCTCGGGCGGAGGCATCTTTTCAAACATACGGTTCGTCCGACCGTGTGATTTGGGGGGCGTTGCAATCTCAAGGCCATGGTGGGAGGGGGAGGGGAAATACCGTATAAAAACACGGTTCATGTCCAACCCTATGGGGGAGGGGGAGGGGGAGGGGGTGCTATGGGGATAAATTTTGCCTTGGGTGTGGAATGGTTAGAGGGGATTTCCCCATAGACTTCCCTTCCTCCTCCCCCTAGATGGAGTGGTTAATTAATTTAATATATTTACACTTAGTAGTATTTTATGACTATCATTTATAAAATTAGTAATGTATTCACTGACGTTGAAAAGCATATTTACTACCATTATGTGGGAGGGACAAATCCTATCTACATCACTACGATCTCTAAGCTTGCTTCCTATCATGCCCGATAGCTATCTTTATGATTACCCAGTTACGGTGTAACGTTTGATAACATCAAAGCACAATATTCCACAACTAGAGTATCCAGTGACTTCAAGTCTAAGGATTGCAATTATATTAGCACTACGAGAAGCGATTCTGACTTGACATTATCTAATGTATCCTTATCGTTGTGGGTCAATCCAGTATGCCATTACCCCTAATGCATACCCATGTGTTAGACTTGATATCTCCATATCAATCTACCCACATACTAGTCTATATTTGATCGTCATATTAATCGATATAGTGGACTAGGGATATTTAAGATAAACAACACATTGTATCTAAGGACTTCATTTTATTAAGTATCACAATATATAATAAATGAATATTCTAGCCAAAACAATGTTCATACTAAATATACGATTGCCACTAGGGCATCTATTCCAACAGTCTCCCACTTGCACTAGAGCCAATCTGGCGCATCTCGTATGCCTATAGATCTGGCGTGACCTTCATGCTTTCGCTGCGCAAGAGGTTTTGTGAGCGGATTTGAAACATTGTCATCCGTTGGAATCTTGCACATCTTCACATCTCCTCGATCGATCATATCACGAATAAGATGGAATCTCCTAAGTACATGCTTTGATTTCTGGTGTGATCTTGGTTCCTTTGCTTGTGTGATCGCCCCGGAGTTGTTACAGTACAACTCTACAGGATCCACGATGCTAGGCACCACACCAAGCTTAGTGATAAACTTCTTTATCCAAACTGCCTCTTTTGCTGCTTCCGCATCAGAAATGTACTCAGCTTCTGTTGTAGAATCAGCAACTGTCCCTTGCTTGGAACTCTTCCAGCTTACAGCTCCTCCATTCAGGCAAAACACGTATCCAGACTGCGATCTGTAGTCATCTTTGTCGGTTTGGAAGCTTGCATAAGTGTAACCCGTTACACTCAGCTCTTCCTTACCTCTAAATATCAAGAACACATCCTTAGTTCTTCTCAAGTACTTTAGGATGTTCTTGAGAGCAATCCAGTGACTCTCACCCGGATTGGACTGGTATCTTCTCACCATACTCAACGCGTATGATACGTCTGGTCTAGTACATAACATGGCGTACATGATGGATCCTATGGCTGAAGCATAGGGTATCCTACTCATGCGGTCCTTCTGAATCTCATTGGAGGGACAGTCATTCTTAGAAAGAGTGACTCCATGTGACATGGGCAAGAATCCCTTCTTGGAATCTTGCATGTCGAACCTCTTCAACACCTTGTCTATATATGTACTTTGACTTAGGCCGAGCAACCTTCTAGATCTATCCCTATAGATCTTTATACCAAGTATATAGGCTGCGTCTCCTAAGTCCTTCATCGCAAAGCACTTTCCTAACCAATCTTTAACAGATTGCAAAGCAAGAATGTCATTGCCAATGATTAGTATGTCATCCACATACAAGAACAGAAATACTACAGAGCTCCCACTAACCTGCTTGTAAACAAAAGGTCCATCTTCGTTCTTGATGAAGCCAAACTCTTTGACTGCGTCATCAAAACGTCGATTCCAACTCCTAGAAGCTTGCTTTAATCCATAAATGGACCTTTGCAGCTTACAAACTTTATTGGCATTCTCTGGATCCTCAAACCCTGTGGTTGTGTCATGTACACATCCTCGAGGAGGTTCCCATAAAGGAACACTGTTTTGACATCCATTTGCCAAATCTCATAGTCGTAGTATGCTGCAATAGCAAGTAGGATTCGAATGGATTTAGTCATGGCGACTGGTGAAAAGGTCTCATCATAGTCAATACCATGAATTTGTCTATACCCTTTGGCTACCAATCGCCCCTTATAGGCAAATACCTTGCCATCCATGTCGGTCTTCTTCTTGAAGACCCACTTGCGCCCTATGGGCCGAGCACCTTCGGGTGGTTCCACCAAAGTCCATACTTTGTTGATGTACATGGAATCCATTTCGGATCTCATGGCTTCTAGCCACTCCTTAGAGACTGGGCCTTTCATGGCTTCTCCGTAGTTTGCAGGCTCATCATCTATGAGTGGTACGTCATCGGGCTCAGTCACGAGAAGTTCATACCTCTCAGGCTCATGACGCACTCTTCCTGATCTACGGAGTTCCTGTGTTACCTGAACAGGTTCCTCCACAACAGTTTGCGGTTCCTGTTCATGCTCCATCATTGGTTCAGTGATTTGTGGTTCTTGAATTTCTTCAAGTTCTACAGCCCTCCCACTTGCTTCTTTAGAGACAAACTCTCTTTCTAGAAACACACCGGTCCGAGAAACAAACACTTTGTTCTTGGTGGGGTTGTAGAAATAATATCCTTTAGTTTCCTTAGGATATCCCACAAATTTACACTTATCCGCTTTGGGCCCGAGCTTGTCTGTTTGTAAACCTTTTACATAGACATCGCAGCCCCAAATCCTCATAAACGACACTATGGGACGCTCCCAGTTCATATCTCATATGGTGTCTTCATGACTGATTTGGATGGAACGCGGTTAATGGTAAAAGTTGCCGTCATTAGAGCATGTCCCCAAACTGATATCGGAAGATCTGTTTGAGACATCATAGATCCCACCATTTCTAATAGCGTGCGATTCCTCCTCTCGGACACGCCATTCCACTGTGGCGTTCCGGGTGGAGTGAGATGGGATACTATCCCACACTCTCTAAGATATTTATCAAACTCTTGGCTTAAGTATTCTCCTCCACGATCCAATCATAGAGCCTTAATACTTTTACCAAGCTGCTTCTGTACTTCATTCTTAAATTCTTTGAACAATTCAAAGGACTCGGATTTGGCCTTCATGAGGTATGCAAATCCATATCTACTGAAATAATCAGTAAATGTGATGAAGTAGGTATAACCACCTATGGAAGGCGTGGGGAATGGTCCACATACATCAGTATGTATGAGTGCCAATAAATCACTAGTCCTTTCACCTTTCTTATTGAAAGGGGACTTTGTCATTTTTCCTAATAAACAAGATTCACATGTCTCATATGATTCCAAATCAACTGAGTCTAGAAGTCCATCCTTATGGAGTCTAGATATGCGTTTCTCATTTATATGGACGAAACAACAGTGCCATAGATATGTAGGATTTAAATCATTAGTTTTAATCCTTTTATCATTTATGTTATAGATTGGACTATTTAGATCAAGGATCTATAATCCATTAGACAAATGTACACTACAATAGTGCATACTATCAAAATAAATGGAGCAACACTTGTCCTTTATTGAAATAGAAAAACCCTTCTCGTCCAAACAAGAAATGGAAATAATGTTTCTGCTCATAGCAGGCACATAAAAGAAATTGTCTAATTCTAAAATAAGTCCAGAAGGAAAAGATAGCTCATAAACGCCTACAGCTAATGCAGCAACTCTTGCTCCATTCCCGACGCGCAGATCCATCTCCCCTTTACTCAATCTTCTACTTCTTTTCAAATCCTGCACATTACGACAAATGTGAGAACCACATCCGGTATCCAATACCCAAGATGAAGAAATAGAAAGATTTACGTCTATAACATAAATACCTGGTGGTGGTGGAATCACTATTCTAAGCTTCTTATCCTCTAGATATTTAGGACAATTCCTCCTTTAGTGACCCGGCTGGTTGCAGTAGTGACACTCACCCTTAGCCACGCCTCCACTAGGATTTAGGGATTCCTTGGATTTCGCAACTTTCTTGCGCTTTCCTTTGGAAGTAGATGAACCTGATTTGCCCATCTTCTTATGCACCATCATTTTGGCTTTGCCCTTGCCTTTGTTGATGCTCTGTTCCACTGTCTTTAGTATATTCAATAAGCCTGACAGAGTTTTACTGATCTCGTTCATATTATAGCTCATGATGAACTGATAACAGGCAACAATTGCAAGACAAAATCAGTAGCCAAATCTTGGCCCAGTGGGAATCCCAGTCTCTCAAGGTTCTCAATGTACCCGATCATTCGGAGCACATGAGGCCCTACTGGATTCCCCTATGCAAGACTACTCTTGAATAAAGCTTTAGACACCTCATAGCGCTCATGCCTAGCCTGTTCCTGAAACAATTTTTTCAAGTGTATGATCATATCATAGGCTTCCATATTCTCATGCTGCTTTTGAAGCTCAGGAGTCATCGTGAAAAGCATGAGGCAAGTCACGTCATTAGAATAATCAGTATGTTTATGGCGTGTCCTTACTTCCGCTAGAAGAGACTCATCTTGTGGTGGTTCTGGAATTGGAGTGTCCAAGACGTACAACTTCTTTTCTTGCTTAGGGACAATCCTTAAGTTTCTGTACCAGTCAAGGAAATTCGTTCCAGACAGTTTGTCCTTATCAAGGACAGATCGTAGGGATGAAGTCGATGCGTTGTTGTTCGCCATTTGGAATTCTACAAAACGAGAAATGTGCAATTTTAGTATTTTGAACAATTTAACTATATTCAACAATGGCTAGATCATCAAATATAGCTCCCACTATTTTTCTTGGATTAATAGCCCTTACCATTAATGCGGAAAATATCATTATATTTTCTAGTAGGTCCAAGATCTCTTTTTCACTTCTTCTTGAGCTTGCTTCGGCAAGTCACCCAAGAATAGGCTATTTAGGTAGGAACCATTCCAATTGCATCCCATGCAACTCTTGGTCCAATTAGGTGAATAACTCTTTATTCTTTATCCCGTGGATAACACCTAATTGTCATGCCTCTAGGCTCATCAATCCAATTGATTCTTGCCCAGTTGCGTCCAATCTCTTGCTCAACATACACAAATTACTAGCTTGTGTCGTCCGCAACACACCATGGTAAATTAAAATCGCCTTGCTTTGGCAAGCCCGAATTTTAATGAACCCTGATCATGAAGGGTGTTTTGGCAAGAGAAGGCAAAACACAATATTTAATTGAGGAATTTTTCTTTCTTAATTTTTTTGGTTGATCTAATCAACACGGTCTACTTATTTGGATTGGGCAATCCATAATAAAAGACCAACCTTGTTTATTATTATATTTTTATCGTTTTCGCTAGTATCGCCATACACACAAAAATTAAATAACAAGACATGAATAATAAACATCCACAAAATAAAAAAACGTGGCATGGACATGGCCCCTAGACTAATGATATTATCAAGCCAATGATAATATCCAATTGCCCTAAAGTGACGAGCTCATCTCCATGTGCTCCACCATAGCCGCACGCCTAGGGGGTGTCTTCTTTGTCTTTTGGCTCCTTTGGTCCTCCGATCTTCTTCTCCATGCTCTTGGCTATCATCTAAATATTTATAATTCTAGCCTAACATCTAGAATAAATAAATAACAAAAGTCTCACATGTCGAGGAGAAAAAGACGACTCGCAGGCCGTAAAACCTAATTAATTATTACATTAATTTGATAAGCTCGCAGGCCGTAAACCAAACTACAAAGCAATAAACATCCACAATCCAAGGCCATATCCATCCACCATGCAACAAAGCACATAATACAGTTAAAACCAATTTTTAACGCGCTTGTTCAATTTTATTTGAATTGGGTAATTAGGGTTACAACGGTCCAAGGAGTTAAAGCCAACAAGGGCCCGAACCCCTAGGAGGACCGCCGCCCGCTACTAGACTCGGCCCAAGGCCGGCCGCCCCATTGTGGCCCGCGGCCTTTTCTTGGCGGGCAAGGAGGGGGCGGACGACTAGGGTTTCGACCCTAGCCTCCTTCCCTCTTCCTTGTTTCCCAAGCAAGGCTGTTTCCTTTATGGAATTACTTTCATAAATTTGTTTCCATAATTGAAAACCCCTTTTCAATTATGTGCCCATGAACCCTAATTTTTCAAGAACCCAATTATTCACATCCTATGTGATTAAACTCACCAATTCTAACATCCAATGTTAAATTGGATCTTTTTTATATTGAATCAAATTCAATTTGCATCTACTATGCCAATTATTTGCAGTTTTCGCGTAATTAACAATAATACGGTGTGTAAACTGAAATCGTAACACATAAAATCATGTTATGCTCTACGACCTGTGGCTCTGATACCACTGTTGGGTTTTGACGTAGGTAACGCAGCGGAATAACAAAATTAATCCTACTTCAAAGCCCACCACGGATCGTCAGGAGGAGACATCATAACATGATAAGAGACATAGTATTGTGTACCTTTTTTATTTGTGAGATCACACGAAGAATGATGTCCTCGTCTCTACGGTTGATCCACGTTTAGAGGTGAGATCTAGATTCTTCCTTCTTGCAAGTGCTATCTAGAACCCGAAGGAAGAGGGAAGAAGATCAAAGCAAAAAGGACAAGAGGAGGGTTCGGCCTCCTCTTTGTGCCGACGGGAAGGGGGGCGGACGGGCCTAGGGCGTTCGACCTTAGGCTTGTCTTGCTCTCTCTCTTACTCTCTCCCACTCTCTTGTTATGTCTAATAACATTAGGTGGGAAGGAAGCCAGAGCCTCCTTTATATACTCCAACTACTCCTTGTTGTTTCCATAAAGGTGTTTCCTAATTCTACATGAACTAGAATTATTCCCTTCCTTGCAAATTAGTCCTACTAAGTTTGCAAGGTGTTGCACAATGATCCTTCTATTAATTAATCAATATTAATTAATCCCAAATCTAGACCCCATAAGTTTCTACTTAGTTGGTAGTAACTTTTACTAACATGGAGCGGTGTCTAGCAACACATCCATGCGACCCAACTAATAGAAATAGTCATTGATCCCGACATACCTCTTGTGCCCAATATCTTATATTGCACTTTCCCTTTGTCTCCATATCCGGATTGGACACGAGACATAAATTGTCACACTCGTATATCCAATCCATAGTTCCTCGATCCTGGGAATATGCTTATGCTAGCAGATAACATCAATATCTCCATACTGATTTATCTGATCTGGCCAGACATTCAATAAGCCTCATCCCTCGAGTGGCCGTGGATATTTACTCCCATTATGTGGGAGGGAAAAATCCTATCTACATCACTACGATCTCTAAGCTTGCTTCCTATCATGCCCGGTAGCTATCTTTATGATTACCCAGTTACGGTGTAACGTTTGATAACATCAAAGCACAATATTCCACAACTAGAGTATCCAGTGACTTCAAGTCTAAGGATTGCAATTATATTAGCACTACGAGAAGCGATTGTGACTTGACATAATCTAATGTATCCTTCTCGTTGTGGGTCAATCCAGTGTGCAATTACCCCTAATGCATACCCATGTGTTCGACTTGATATCTCCATATCAATCTACCCACATACTAGTCTATATTTGATCGTCCTATTAATCAATATATTGGAATAGGGATAATTAAGATAAACAACACATTGTATCTAAGGACTTCATTTTATTAAATAACATAATATATAACAAATGAATATTCTAGCCAAAATAATGTTCATACTAAATATACGATTGCCTCTAGGGCATCTATTCCAACAGCATTCTATTACAATAAGAGATTATAAACTCTTTCGGATAAAATAATCGCCAAAATTAAACCTAGCGTGGTACTAAGATACTAAAAAATCTATTTTGTCTATTATTTTTCCTAAAATTAGTAATATTGAGGAAAAAATAAATAAATACATAAGCTATTATAAAATCATATTATAAATATAAGAGGGTTGGGAAATTCATTGGGGGCATACATAGCATTGCAGGGGTGTCGACACTTAAGGTCTCATAGTCGTGGTTATGAGAGGGGATTGACGCATGGGCATCCCACAACGCTCGGGTGAATTGGGATCTTAGAGATCCCAAGAGGCACCCGAATTATGATTAGTGGCATCGTAACCTCTCTGGGTTATTTGACACCCGCTGGGCAACACTACGCCAGCTAAACTAAAGGATAAGAAATGAATCAATTAATATTTGACAGCTCATTTGAATTCTCTTTAAATATCATGTGATTCATATACATGCTTTTGTGCCAAAACTCGTTTTACATATTGCAATATGAATTTACTCTGTTTTTATTGATTGAATATTTTTCTGCGGTCGGCTTGTGCTATTTCAAAACCCGCATGTTCAGAGTAAGGTCGGAGACGACAAAGACATCTCTGGGTAGGGTATTAAGTTATTTAGTACTTCACCTAGTATTTTTCATTTTGTAAGTTAATGTATTAATTTCTTTCAAACATTGTCCCTGGTTATCTTGAATGTATAATAATTATATTTGTATATTCGCTGTTGTACTAACTGTGAACTGGCAATCCTGCTTCGTACCCAATGGGGTTTATCTCCTCGGGCGGAGGCATCTTTTCAAACATATGGTTCGTCTGACCGTGTGATTTGGGGGGCGTTGCAATCTCCAAGCCATGGTGGGAGGGGGAGGGGAAAACCGTATAAAAAACACGGTTCATGTCCAACCCTATGGGGGAGGGGGAGGGGGTGCTATGGGGATAAATTTTGCCTTGGGTGTGGAATGGTTAGAGGGGATTTCCCCAAAGACTTCCCCTCCTCCTCCTAGATGGAGTGGTTAATTAATTTAATATATTTACACTTAGTAGTATTTTATGACTATCATTTATAAAAATTAATAATGTATTCACGGACGTTGAAAATCATATTTATGAAAAGTTATCGTTATCTCATTTTGTTAAAAATTTAACAAGTTTTAATTTTTATATAGTTAACAATTATAATTATTAAACAATTAAAAAACACGGTTAAAAAAACATCAAAGCTAGGTCGTACCGTTCTACCGCCTTCAACTTAGAACGACATGATCCAAGTAAACTCAAACCAAATATAGAGCCAAGCAATTTCAGCACCAAATCAGGTAGACTCTTGACCCCTAAACCCTATTTTCTTCATCCAGACTCATTCCCGGTTCACCTCTTAGAAATTGGTGTTCTATATTTAACCCAAAATCCAAAAGTATTCTGTAAAACAGAAATTGTATTAAGTACTCCCTCCATTTTCCAGATTTCAAACTTTCTTTTTTGGACATATCTCCGGATTCTTCAAAGCTTTCTAAAAATGGATACTTTCATCAGTAAATATATCATATTGTATTTGATAAAAGCACCCACTTTTTTAATTGGGATTAAATAATACTACTATGAATTAACAAATTAATTAAGCCATTAATTAATTATTTAACATCATCAGGCCATACTTTTCCTAACCTAATCAGCCCAACCAAAAAAAACCCACTCATGTATTAACCTAAATTTCTAGAACCACACACATCATTTTGTTTTTATCACCACTTCTAGAAACCTCTACTCTCACTACTCCATCCATATCCCCATAATCGGTAAGAAATGAAGAGAGAGAGAGAGAGAGAGAGAGAGAGAGAGAGAGAGAGAGAGAGATAGAGAGAGAGCATATCAATCTCCTCATCCCCATCTCCATTGATCTGCTCCATATCCATCTCTTTCTCTCGATCTCCTCAAGTCCACCGCCCCTACATATTTCAGAGGAAGAAGAAGGTGAAGAAGAACGCGAAGAACAGCGAGAAGGTGAGGAACATAGAGAGTGGATATTGTTTGGTGTCTGTTTAATGGAAAGATTAATCAAGAATGGAAAGTGAAATTTTGTTAATTGATCTTTACTTTAAATCTTACATCTTGAGAAATTAAATGACCTATTACGTGTTGTGTGTTAATTTTTGTTTCTTTCAACATATGGTCTTTCAGACTTATGTAAATGATTTGTCTCAAACTTGTTTTACATGTTATGGTGTCGATTTACTCATTTTTCATTGACTTTGTGTCAATTGTGGTGCTTTATATTTTTAATTTCACCATAGGTTAGTTACAGACTTGGGTATTGGGATGCACGCCTCTTCGTAGAGAACCTCTCATTCATTAAATTAATTGAGCTAGACGGACTATGGGCCTGGACGAATATTTAGATATAAACAGTTTTGAGATTTAACTTCGTCATTTCTTTTAAGCTGTAATAAAGTAGTTTGTACGTTGTTTCTATTTTATTAAATGCTCCTTGCAGCCAAGCACAAATCTTGTTTGCGGAGTGCAAACTTCGACTTTCCTGGTATTGAATGTTTCATTCCCAGCAGATTTCGAGAACATAAGCATTAAAAGTCTCAATTCAAATATAGATTTCAAGCAATGTAAGGTCACATGTTTCATGGACTTGAAATACTTAGTTATTTCAAGGTCTTGAACCAGTTTTCAAAGCCTTGAATCAGGTTTCCCAGGCTGAGCTATTTCAAGGCCTTGAACCAGGATTCAAAGCCTTGAAACTGTCTGACCTGCATGCATGTTATAAGGGGGAGTTTCTTTAATTCTATCCCTCTCACCCATGTACTTGATGTGTTATTATTTGATGATGAAAGACAAACTGTTTTGACACATCTAACATGGTTTAATCCATCAGTTTGACTCAGTTTTGCAGGGAATTTTTTTTCCCAATTATGCAGGTTTTATTTCCTTATCTGACTTTTGCAGGAAGGGAAATACTTAGTAAAGATGATTCTGTGATCAATCAGAGACTCATGACAGCTTCACAGATTGTTTAAAGACAAGATCAAAAAAATATCTCTGAAGATTGTGATTAACTATCCGTTGGAGAAGGCTGTTAAGAGAGTCAAAGTTTGTTGCCTATAAAATAGGAAGTTGTTGCTGAAAATCTAGGAATATTTGCAGAACTTCAAACAGTATAAATGGATCTCATTTTGAAGCAACAATAGAGAACACTAACGGGCAAAAAGAAAGACACAATTCTTGGTTGACAAGCATCAAAGAAGTTCATCTCTCTCACAATCCAACTCACAGAAGTTCACTACATTCTTCACTGCAGTTCTACACTCTAGTGTTCCTCTGTATTGTGCTTTATTTGTAGATCATTTTAGTAATAATTATGTATTTCATTCTCAAGGATTATTCAAGGTGAACAATAGAGAATTCTTAGTTAATCAGTTAGCTAGAGCAGGGACTAGATATTTTAGGGAGAACCACAAGCTGTAACAGAGTAAGGCAACTCTCTGTGCTTGAGATCTAGGGCTTGGCTTTTGATGAATAAGAATTGAGTTGAAATCCTGCAGGGAGAAGATCCCTGAGGTAGATACGTAGGTCCAAGTGGACTGAACTCTATAAATCCTGTGTATCTTGCATTTACAAGGCCTTGAAAAAGACTTGTCTGTTTCATTTTTAACTGTATCTCATTCCAAAGCCTTGAATTTGTGTTCAAATCCTAGAACTCCATTGCTCTTGAACTAAAACTCTTTTTCTCCACAAGTTTTGACAAAAGTTGGCATACTCTATTCAACCCCCCTTACTAGAGTATCTGTGTTGCATATCCATCTGCATACTCCCCTTTCAAGCAGTTATGTGGTCCATCATGCTTCAGATGCAACGCGTGGATACCTATAAACAATCTAGCTCAATTTCCATCCGAGCCAAATCAAACAGAAGTAGCCAACTTCTAGACTCTTAAGGCATACAACAAGAAAACAAAACCATCTTCAAGAAATAGGCGAGACAAGAATTCAAATTCAGAGCATCAATAGACTATGATAACTTCGGAATCTTCACTGTATAAATCTGGATACAACAATCAATGACATCTCTTTAACAACCCTCTCTGATAAAATCACCCGTGCCAAGACCAAACATGAACTGAAAGAGAAAACATGAACTCGTGCAAACTCGTAAGATTGAGCAGATATTCATGATGAAATTGACTATAGTAAAACATCATACGCTTTGAATTTACTATAGCAGAGCAAATCAGGATAAATTAGCTTTTCAAAAATGAAGCATGTGTGGTTGTACTTACGACTTCAATGAAAGAAGAATCATACTTAGATAAGTGAGAGATGTACCTGAACTCAGGTTAGAGTTACATGTCTTATAGGACATACAATGTAATACCCCGTATTTTAGTTGGGGGTTATTTAGTAATTTCGAGAAATATTTGAGAATTTTAAGAAATTTATATTTCAAACTTATTCTTGACTTCTTCTTACCCTTCAAGTATAAGGGTGTCATTGGGCATCTATGATTATATAGAATTTCGTTTTGATTAGTTTTAGAACCTTGGATAATACTATACAAAATTTATTTTATATATTTGAGAGATACTTGTAGTTTTCTAAAAGTGAATTTGGACATTTATATACAAAGTGGTTTATTTGAAATTATTTGGGAATTTTCTAATTTATGATAATTAACTTTTTTTTTTGTATTACCTATTAATTGGAAATTATATTTTCACCATCTTTACTCTTGGATTTTATACTTCAACACCATCCATCAACTCATGTAATTGATACTTTCACCCAAGTACTCTCACCAATATTTTGGTCAATACCAATAAAATAATGTCTCTTCATGACTACTCATATACATACACACACACACATCCCCCAATAATTCACTACTACCTACCATCTTGTATGTGAATCTTCTTGTGGAATTCTTCACCACCAACCCCCACCATCAACCTCATTTCAATCACCCTCATTTCATTTCACTTTCTCTCTTCAAGAACACTCAAAAGCTCCATTATATCTCCAAAAAAACTCCATTCCCGGATTGGAGTGTTGACCTCACAAAAACACCTCCAAAACATCATTTTTCACCTTCAAATTCATAAAAAACTCAAGTCCAAGGTCATACTATGCATGGGGGGAGCTATTTTCTTCATCTTCATCATGATTTTAAGCTCCTCAAGGTCTTGTAAGCATCTCTTTTCTATTTTCATTTGTGTGATGTTAGTTTCATCATCATCTTCTTCATCATCACATTCCTCTTACATCAAAATTCCCTCCATTGAAGGGGTTTTCAAGCTCTCATGGACTTCAAGCTTCTCCAAGCACCATCATTTTCCCAAATGTCTCTCTTAAGGTTCATTTGTAAGCTTTCATTCCTATTTAAATTTGTGCATTTTGATGTTACTTTCATCATAATGATAGAAAACTTCTTGATCTTTGCTTGCATGTGTGTCTAGAACATGAATTGGAGACTTTAAACTTATTTTTTTTCAAATTCTTCACATGATTCCCCAAATTTCTTGTTTGATCTCTTTTTGTATGTCTAACTTGTTGTATTTGAGTATAAAAACATATTTCTCAAGTTGCATGTATGATGGAAGTGGATTGATCATATTTTGAGTGTTCTTGGTGAAAATTGCATGTCTTTACAATCTGACCAGTTTGTTAAAAACGTATATTATCTCTAAATTTTGTCTCTGTAGAATTTTTAAATCTTTCATATTCTGAAACTAGACTCAGATCGGGTCATTTTGAAAGAAAATTCAACTCCATATCCTTTTTGGTTAGGGAGATATGCTCATTCTAAGTTGCATGTTTTCTGAAACTCTGTTTTTGGACAAGTTTTTACCATTTTTGTTAAAAATCTCATTTCCAGAAACTTATGGCACCCAATCTTTCTTGTGATGAAACTAGACACCGCAAGCCATAAGGGGTTGGGGTACGCCAACCTCATCGCCAAACTGGCGCGAGATTTTGAGGTTCCCATGGATGTCCTTGAGGGAGATTTAGAGCCTTCTCGGCCACGGCCTTATAGGAAGATTATGGCCCGTAACCCGGGCCCACAGGAGCCGGTCGTTGACCTCGATGAGGATGACGACATGATGGAGGAGGATCCTGCCCCTGCCCCTGCCCCTAGGCGATCGACTCAGGAGCGACCAGCCAGTCGCCAGGCATCGGCCGGACTTCGGCGATGCCGTACTAGTCGCGAGAGTGAGCGGCCCGAGTCGAGTCGGCAGGGGACTGAGAGGAATGCCCACACCCAGCCAGCCCGACAGCGAGGTGAGCCATCCCCACGGGCCGACCCGACCCCGAGAGCTAGACCAGCCCCGACACGTAGATTGCCCCGAGTTGACGAGGGATTTGAGGGGTGTCGTGGCGGGCACAAGTCCATTGGGGAGAGAATGCTCGATAAAGCGGGCAAACTTTGGAGGGCTCTCACACATACCCGTCGGACTCAGCGGAAGGTCACGAAGGACACCCACGCTGCCCTTGCTAGTATTCGAGAGGAGCAGCGGGAGGCAGCTCGGCACGCAGGCCGAGAACCGCCTCTCCCGCTGTATTTTCCCCCTACCTACTCCAGCAGCTTCACCACGAGTTGGTCGGATGACGGGGACTCTAGCGAGTATACCTCGGCTCCACCTCCCTTGACCCAGCCACCTCCTCCGACTCAGCCATCTCCGCCACCTGCGAGACAGGAGAGACGTCAGCCTGGGACACGATCCCAGCAGCCCACAGGCCGTCAGCCTGGGACACGATCCCAGCAGCCTTCGAGTGGCAGGACGAGATTGCGCTCCCAGCCACCTAGCAGTTGGACTGGGTCAGAGTCGCAGTCCTCCGATTACTGGCCCCGTGCACGCGTGCGTCGGCCGGTCGTCTACAGGACTGATTCGGGCAGCAGCTCTCCGGGCAGCATATCTGGTACTTCCGAGACCGGGTCCGACCCGACATTTTTTCCGGACGAGTGAGTGCCATGAGGGCATGCCACCTCTTAGTGTGGGGGTGGTAGTCGTGTCTGCATTAACCCGGTCTGCACGTTTTTTCATGTTTATTTGCAGTTTTTATTTTACATTTTTGAGTCAGCATATTTTCGTTATTTGAGTCAACCCACCACCAACATTCTGGCCATGCATTGTATATAATTTAAAAAAAAAATCAAAAAATCAAATTTTTTTTATGCTGCTGGTTGGGTATATACGCAGCCCTGCGTATATACACGAACAGCAGTATAAAATATTTTTCAAAAAAAAAAAGTTTAAAATCTGAAAATTTTGAGAAAGGGCAATCGAAATAACGGAAACAGTGAAGAAATTGAGGTTGAATCCTTTGGAAGAAAAGAAAACTTGCACCGAGGTATAGTAGATAGGTGAGAGCCAGGGACCGTTGGAATCCGCAAGTAATTATCACCTGAGCTAAAAATCCAACTAGTTGCTACACCGCCGTCACTTAGGTAGTCGACAACCCGCCCACGGGCGCCGTCACGGTCATCGCGTTTTTCGGTGGAGTGACTGGCTATCAAGGGACCTCACGTCCTGTTTCTTACCCCTAGGTCCAATTAGTCAACCCGTTTGAAGCCATTTATCCTCTTTCTTCTTAGCCACTTTAGCCTAGGCAGCCTTCTTTGAGACCTCATCAGTAGATAGCTGGCTATTCTACGTGTTATGACGGAGGGAGTGAGTAGAGGGGGTTTTAGATGGGAGAGCTTCATGATTTATCAGTATTGGACAGTTTTGATATTTACACGTTTTTCGAGGGAAGGACAGGGTGAGTTAGTGGCGACAGTGCATTCATTTGCGGAGGTGGAGCACTTCATTACATAGTGACCACAGGAGGAGTTAGTCGCGTGCGAGCACCTTTTCGCACAAAACGGGGTTCCGGGGGGTTGTAGAGTTAATTGGTGGTTGTGCCGTTTTTCTACATCTTTGGTGATGAGGAGGTTCGGTGGGACTGCACAGTATTATTTCGACTACAGGATCAGCGCTTCAGGATTAGTGTGGGGGTACTTCACATGAGGACATTTTACGTACCCCACGACAGAGATTTATTTTCACTCACTCAGCTTTAGTCAGTTTAGTAGTTTCAGTATTCGTGTATGTTCGTATATAGTCGTTTTATTATTTAAAAAAAAGAAAAGAAAAGAAAAAAATATAGAAAAGAAAAAAAAAAAAGAAAAAAAAAAGAAAAAAAAGTCATGATCGAGTTTTTAGTTTATTTTATGTTAGGGTAAAAGACAAAAACCACCCCTCGAGTATGGGGTATATACAAAAAAAACCCTCGTGTTCGGGGATATACAAAATCCACCCTTGCAGTTAGACGGCAGCTAACGGGGATGGACGGAAATCGTTAAAATACCATTTTACCCTCAAATTAAAAACTAATACCCTACTATATAGTCTTTTTCTTCTTCTACGACGTCTTCTTTCTCTCCCTATCAGTTCTCTTCTCCACTTCCCCCGTCCTCTCTCCGTTGTCTCTCTCTCTCTCTCCTAACCCAACCCACCTCTGTTCAGATCTGCAAACCCTCGGTGAGTCGATTCTTGAGCTCTTCTCTTTGTTTCAGTTGTTTTAGTAGGCGTAGGGGCTCAGATCTGTGTGTTATTCGTTTGATTCTAGGGTTTATGTGGTTCGATTTGGTTTTTGATTGCACTGATTCGATCGAAGGGCGAAAGAGGATGCTTCTCTTTCGGCGCGAACGGTGAAATTCGCGAGCAGAATCAACCACGCACGCTGTTTATTGGTGGCTACAAGCGTCCTCCAATTGAGTCCCGAAGAGGTGTTGGACGATAGAAGCAAAACCACAAGCTAATTTCTCAAACCAATCTGAAAAACCTAATTCTTTCAATATTCAAACAAAATGAACCCATACAAAATGCTCACAAAAGCTTTGAAAATCAAATGTGTGTTCTAATTACCTCCCTTTAAAGGGCATTTCTCGAAAGCACAAGGTAGTTGCTGTCATCTGAAGAAGAAGAACCCGAGTCATCTAAAGAAGAAGAAGGCAGAAATCCAGATCCGGATGAAGACCCAGAAACCCAGATCCCGAAGACCCTTCTTCAACCTTGAAGAATGTCGCCGCCTTGAAGCCCGCAGAACCCAAATCTCGAGCCCTATCCCTAACCACCAACTTCAACAAGCAAGCGGCCTCATAGAGCCTCCCTCCGCCGCCAACGCCGCCGCTGAGCACCACAATCCCTACTCTCCTCATTTTGCCAATTTTTTGTTGTTGTCGGCGGTGAAAATCAGTGGTGCGATGGCGGGGATGTGGTGGTGGAGGTTTTTTTTTTGAGAAATGTGGTGGTGGAGGTGGAGGTGGTCAAGAACACCAAAAACAACAAGAACATCAACAAAACAAACACAAAGAGGGGTAAAATGGTCATATAAAAGACAAATTGCACCCCCTTACTGACTTACATTAACAGAAGGGTGGTCTTTGACTAACTGCCATACCCTCCGAGGGTGGATTTTGTATATCCCCGAACACGAGGGTTTTTTTTGTATATACCCCATACTCAAGGGGTGGTTTTTGTCTTTTACCCTTTATGTTATTTAAATAAAAATCTGAGTGAGTGGCACAATTTTCGAGACGTTTACACCACTTCACATTTGTGGCCACGAGCACGGCGAAGACACACCGGGGGACAGAAGAATTGTGAAAGCAGGAACTTAGGTGTTTCGGGCAGTTTTTCGGGATCTCGGTGAGGGGTGTGAGTTTGGTAAATTGTGAGAATGTCATAACAAGTAGGACTATGCCGTACCTTGATACATATATATCCTACCTGATTAGACATAGATCCTTTCGGAAACAGCTTGGATGGTAAGTTAGCTAGGGATTTGCTCAGTTTGATAACCAAAGTAATAGTACTTTGGTCCAGCGCTTAAATCCACCATATAAATCTGTTCAGACTTACCGATCGCTTGCAGGGAAGTACATTCTGAAAAGGATGAGATCACGAGGACACACTGGTTATGTTTTTGAGGTTGCCCAATCTCACCAAAAATATCTTTGTGATTAGTCTGTTTTGAGTCGTTGGAGTCGTTTGAGTCTGTGTATATACTATCTGAGTCTGTTTTTCTATCGAGTCGTCCGGTTGAAAGGTTCGGGTTCGTAAGAGTATGCAACGGTAGGGTATGCACAGAGCCAGTCTCACAAGGACAGAAATGCAGGCTAGAGTTGGTAGGATTGCTCGGGACGAGCAATGTTTAGTGCGGGGGTATTTGATAACGCCCAATTAGGGGTTATCTTTTAGCCTGATTTCACGAGTGTTTGTGTCGAAAATAGCGTATTTTGCCGGAAATTGCCTTAGAATGCCTCGGGAATCTAGAACGAGATGTTTATTTGTACTTTCTGGATTTCTGCTTATTTATTGCTATATTTGGATATGATCGCGGGTTTTCGTTCGTGTTGCCTTTTCAGGAACAGGTTCGGAAGGTGCATCGGGAAGCGTGCCGGGACCAAGCCGGGACCGTCTCGGGAAACGTGCACAGGACCGGGTCAAGACGGGAACACGGAAAAGCAGGAGAACACCAGGGGAGGCAAACCGGGAGCGTCAGGTCCAAGAGTGGGACCCAAAGGACCCAACCAGGCCCACCAAAGGACCAAGCAGGGCCCCCATCTCCACCCCATGCCTGCGTATATACGCAGCCTTGCGTATATACGCAGGCAGGGAGGGAGATGGGTGGAGGATTTTGGCTCTGGTTGCGTATATACGCAGCCTTGCGTATATACGCAGCCAGTTTGACTTTTTGTCAAAGGCGGTGGACCGATGGCAGAGTCCGTAATTTCTGGCGCACGCAAACAACACTATTTAAAGACTCGTCCAGGCTCGTTTTGAAGGACACACAATACTCAGCACAACCGAAGGGCAAGTCAGAGCATTCACGGAGAGCACGGAAGCGCGATTCGAGATTCGAAGACTTAGTTTGGTTTCGTTCTCTCTCTTTATATTCAGAAACTGCGTTTTGTATTATGTCTAGTCGTAGCTAAACTTCTTACCTAGGTTCTCCGTGAACCTAGGGTTTCGTATCCAGATTTTATGACTACTTCGTTTATGGATTCATGATGATTATCTTAATTCAGCAAGTTGTATCTGTTATTCTTGTTTTGATTATTATCGTATATGCATGATAGGATTGATCACCCAAGATTGCTATAGACCCGAGCTTGTAGGTGAAAACGTCAAGTTAGGGTTAGTAAGAAAAGCCAGGATTTAGTACCTTACCCTGATAGACCGACCAGAGAAAGGGAGATAGGGCTAGCACGGAAAAACGTAAGACCAACTGTTAGGCCTCGTTTGGGTAGATGATAAGGAGGGAGCATAAGATAACTTATACCCTCTCTCTTTTTATCAAGTGTTTGGGTACAGGATAAGAGAGGGGATAAGTTACGTTGCCTTATGCTGATGGAGCTTTTAATGAACAAATTTTATACCTCCAACATGGAGGTATAAGGTCGGATAAGAAAATATAGCATATTACCATGCTAGTAGGTTGACAAAAATACCCCCACAAACTATCTAATTTTTCTACCCTTGTCTCCAAACTCTATCATTTTGGGATTGGTAACTATTATTTTGGAATTGATAACTACAATTTTGGAGGAGGTCCTCATGGGTTTGATAACTATTATTTTGGGATTGCATAACTTTATTTGAGTATGTATAGTTGAGATAAATATAAAGACATTTTGTCGTGCTTGCTAAAATTTCGTTCGTTTAATTTAACTTATTTATTGTAGGTTATGTAACACCAAGCCAATATGCCAATAAGTATTACTAATTTATACTCCATACTTTGCTATGGCCATGTTGTATCCATGAATTTTTTGTTATGTTTGCATGTTACTACAAATTTATTTTGCGTATTAATATACATTTTGTATACATTTTGACAAAGTCATTATTGTGTAGAAAAAAGAGTATTAAAATATAAACATAAATACTAATACATTTTGTATACATTTTCCTCGTCAATTTAAAATATACAATCTTTTATACAAATTAACAGCACTGAGGGTATTACAGTCATTTGGGAACATGTCCTGCTTCATATCCTGCATCATATCCGACATCACCCAAACACGGACAGCCAGTATATCTTATCAGGGCTTATCAGACAACATTCATATCCTTGCTCATATCCCAGCATAAGCCTTATCCCTACATAGCATATCCTCTACCCAAACGAGGCCTTAGAGAATTTGACCCGGGCCATTCGGACAGGTTAGAAACCCTAACAGGATTAGACCGAGACTGCAGATTTAGGCAGCTTAACAAGAATCCGAAAGTCTGCAGGATCGGGATTACGTGTGGAATCTGAAAAGTCACCGCACGACTGGTACGTTGCACAGATATCGAAACTGCTGAGTGTTTTCATAATCGAACGTAAATTTGAAATCTGTAGAAACCCTAGGGGATCCTGGAGCCTAGTTCTCATCTATTATCGTAACAACCGATTCAGCTTATTTCAGAAAACGTCACAAAAAATATTTACGTTTACGTTTTTAATTTCTGTTTTTAGTTTAGTAATTGCAATCACAACCTACTCCTCCTTGTTACTACACTCGGTTAACCAAAACTGACAACGTGAGAAAACCCGAAATAGTCCTCGTGGGAACGATCACCCGAGTTTAAATACACCCGGTATTACAAGATTCGTACACTTGCGACAGCACGCTAGTTTGCGCATCAAATATCCCTGAGGTAGAGACGTAGGTCCAAGTGGACTGAACTCTATAAATCCTATGTCTCTTGCATTTACAGTTCTTTTACATACTTAGTTTTTGCAGCATTCAAACTTGTAAGTTTTCAAGGGTTTGAAACTCTTTTCAAGGCCTTGAAAAAGACTTGTCTGTTTCATTTTTAACTGTATCTCATTCCAAAGCCTTGATTTTGTGTTCAAAGCCTAGAACTCCATTGCTCTTGAACTAAAACTCTTTTTGTCTACAAGTTTAGAACAAAGTTGGCATATTCTATTCAACCCCCCCTCTCTAGAGTATCCGTGTTGCATATCCATCTGCATACTCCCCATTCAATTGGTATCAGAGTTTGTATCACTGTATAAGAATTAACCATCTTGTGATCATGAGTACTGCAGGTGATGGTGGTTTCTCACAGGGAAGAGCTTCCAACAGACCTCCTCTATTTTGTGGATACAACTTTGCTCACTGGAAAGCCCTGATGAAGATGTTCATCATTGATCAGGACATAGAGCTTTGGACCATTATTCAGAATGGACCTCATACTTCATTTACAGAGAAAGATGGGATCAAAACTCCTAAATCTGAAGACTCACTCTCCTCTTATTAATTGGAACAATTTTCTAAGGATTACAAAGCTATTAACATCTTGTATTGTGCATTGAGTACAGATTAATTCAATAGGATTTCAGGCTGCAAGACTGCCAAAGAAATCTGGGATAAGCTTGTGGTGACCTTTGAAGGAACAAGTCAAGTCAAGCAAACCAAAATCAACATCTATCTCAGGCAATATGAGTTGTTCAAGATGAATGCAGATGAGTCAATCAGAGAGATGTTCAAGAGGTTCACAGACATTGTCAACAACCTTGATTCACTGGGAAAACATATTTCCAATGAAGAAAAGGTGAGGAAGATACTGAGAAGTCTTCCAAAGGCCAAATGGGAACCAAAGCCAACAACCATTGAAGAAGCTCAAGATATCTCATCACTACAACTTGATGACCTACAAGGGAAACTCCTGACACATGAAATATCCATGAATGAAGCTGATGGAGAACTACCTGAAGGTGTCAAGAACTTATCACTGAAGGCCAGAGAATGAGAAAATTCAAAGCCTTGAAACTGAAGATGATGATGATGAAAATCCATTTGCATTGATTTCCAAAGTCTTGACAAGAATTCTCAAGATGAAGAAAAACATTGGAAACAAAGACTTCAACAGAGAAAGAATTGGATCTTTCAGTAGCAAGGACTACAAAGGTAAGTCTTCTTCACAAAATAAATCCAAAGTCATGAACTGCTTTGAGTGTGGTGATGCAGAACATTTGATAAGAGATTGTCAACACAAGAAAATCAAGAAATTTCATAAGAAAGACCATGACAGGAGAAAGAAAGCTATGATAGCCTCATGGAGTGATTCAGACAGCTCAAGTGAATCTGAAGAAGAACATGCCAAACTATGCTTCATGGCCAAGCATGATGAAAGTTCTGATAAGAACATTGAGGTAATGGTAAACTGTCTGATTTCAAACCAAAAGACGCTCTTTCAGATTATCTCAGAACAATGCTTTTAAATGAAGAAGATTATCTGAAAGAGATTAGATTTTGAAAGAAAAAGTTCATGAGCAAGCAAAAGAGAATTTACAACTTGTTTGTCTGAATCAGAATCTTGAAACCTCTCAGAAGAAAACTGACAGTGATTTCAAGGCCTTGAAAACCAGTTTCAAAGCCTTCAAAACACAAGTCAAGAAAGTAGTCACTGAGAACTCTTTACTGAGTAACAACCTTGTTAATCTGAGACATCAGGTTGCTGAATTAGATAAACAAAAGACTACTCTTGCTGAGAAACTTCAAGAATCTGAATTAGTCAAATTCAAGCTTGCAGGCTCAGAACACAAGTTAAACTTGATTTTGGAGGAAGTTCAAAGTCTGTTCACAAAAATGGTATTGGATACAATCCAAGTTTTCCAAGAAATAACAATACCAGATTTGTGAAAGCTGGAAGCAAAACTTCTCCTAAGTGTCATTTTTGTAACAAGATTGGTCATATGAAGATGACTTGTCCTTTCAGAAGAAGAGACCCTCATATAATTAGGAACACATTCCCATTTTAACTTAAAGGACAAGTCAGACAGATTTGGGTTCCTATAGGGGTCAGACCACCTAACATGGTTGATCCAGAGTATGAGTCCAAATTTTACACTTGGTCTAACAGCTGGGTAAGGCAGTGATTGGTGTTTGCAGGTTGTCACCAATGTTAAAGAACATAAGTGATTTATGGACAGTGGTTGCTCAAGGCACATGAGTGGAAATAGATCTCTATTCTCATAATTGAAAGAGCAATATGAAGGTTAAATTACTCTTGCTGACAAAGGCAAATGCAACATTCTTGGTATTGGTAAAGTTGGTACAGATTCTGAAAATTCTATTTCTGATGTAAATCTAGTTGATGGTTTGAAATTTAACTTGCTTAGTGTATCTCAGATTTGTGATAATGGTAATAAGGTTATCTTTGATAAAGAGAAGTGTGTGGTGCAAAATGAGAAATCAGGCAATTGCATTCTAACAGCCTCTAGATCAAACAATGTTTATACCTTTCAGACTAACAAAGTTTCAGGTAAGAGATTAAAGTGTCTCAAGGCCTTGAAAGAGGACTCAAGGGTTCGGCACAGAAAGCTTGGTCATATTAGCTTGCATACCTTGAATAAGCTAATCTCCAAAGATCTGGTAAACGATTACCATCTATCAAGTTCAAAGATGATGAAGTATGCAAAGCTTGTGCTCAAGGTAAGCAGACCAGAAGCTCATTCAAACCAAAGAGGTTTGTAAGTACTTCTAGACCTATTGAACTACTTCACATGGATTTGTGTGGTCCTATGAGGACACTAAATCAAAAGGTAAGAGGCATATGCTAGTTATTGTAGATGATTATTCTAGATATACTTGGGTTATGTTTCTGAAAGAAAAATCTGAAGCCCTCTCTGAATTTTCAAAGCTTTGCAGAGAACTTAAAACCTTGAAAAACCTACCTATTGCTTCAATTAGAAGTGATCATGGTAGAGAGTTTGATCGATTAGAATTTGATTTGTTCTGTGCTAAGCATGGTATCTCTCACAATTTCTCTGCTCCTAGAACTCCTCAACAGAATGGAGTTGTTGAAAGAAAGAACATGACTTTTGAAGATATGTAAAGAAAAATGCTTCTAGAAAATAAGCTGCCAAAACATTATTGGGCAGAAGCTGTGAATACATCAAATTACATTTTCAACACGTGCTTGATCAGATCTATTTTGAAGAAAACCTCCTATGAACTCTTCAAAGCGAGAAAGCCAAACATCTCATACTTCTGACCCTTTGGTTGCACATTCTATGTCCACAACAATGGTAAAGACAACTTGGGTAAGTTTGATGCAAGAAGTGATGAATGTATATTTCTTGGTTACTCTCTTACTATCAAAGCTTATAGAGTTTATAATAAAAGAACCAAGCTGGTTGAAGAAAGTATTCATGTTATTTTCTATTAAAGATATGACGGTTCTTTGAGTGGAAGTGTTGCAGACTTGAATCTGAACAAGCATGAATCAGAAGAAGAAGCTGAGAACTCTCTTGGGTTCAAGAAAGGTTCAGAAGGAAACAGAAGCCATTTTCGAGACCTTGAAAACAAGTCTCAAGGCCTTGAAAATAGGGATCAAAGCCTTGACAAAGATGATCAAAAAGAGATTAATGATCAGGCTACTACTTTAAGACCAGAGAAGCAATATGGAGAGCCTGAACCATGGTCTCCAAGAAAGAGATTCAAATATATTTCATCTCATCCAGCTGAAAACATCATAACTGACCCAACCACTGGTACACAAACAAGATCACAATTGAATAATCTTTGTTCCTTCAATGCTTTCATTTCTCTTGAAGAACCCAAAACTGTGAAGGAAGCTTTACAAAAAGCAGACTGGATTATAGCTATGCAAAGTGAACTCAATGAGTTTGAAAGAAACAAGGTATGGAACCTATTTCCTCCACCTACAAACCAGTATGTCATTGGTACCAGATGGTTGTTCAGAAACAAATTGGATGAGAATGGCAAGGTGATCAGAAACAAAGCAAGGTAAGTTGATCAAGGTTATAATCAAGAAGATGGTATTGATTATGAGGAAACTTTTGCTCCAGTTGCCAAGTATGATTCATGACACCATACATGAGCTAGCTATATGTCAAGGCATGAATTAAATAAGTTACCTCATTGGCTTGAGTAGTGGAACAAAAATAGACGGTCTTTCCACAGGAGAGGAGGCAAAGGCTATGAAAGAGTTCAAACACTTCACTACTAGGCTGGTGGATGGGTGCAATCCCTGTCCTTCTATCTTGTCGAGCAAGCCTAATGATACGGTTTATGACATGGTAAGACGCAGCACTGTCTAGCCCACTAGTAGGCTCGTCTAGAAAGAGGAGTTTAGGTCGCGTCAAAATCTCAATACAAATGCTCACTCTCCTCTTCTGGCCACCACTAAGGCCTTTCACGCCCCATCCACCAATCCTCGTGTTGCTAGATTCTTGAAGCCCCATTTATCTTCTGGTGGACTCTGCTCTTTCCTTCTTCTCAGTCGTTGTCATGGAATCAGGAAGTTGGAGCTGGGCTGAGTAGAACACTGCTTCTCTAACAGTTAATGTTGTCATCAGAACGTCATCTTGAGTCAAGTAGGCCTAAAGAGTCATAAGATTTTGATACGAGAAATTAAGCAAACAATATGATTTTTTTGAAAGTACGAATTAACTTCTTTCTCAAATGAATAAGACTCAACTCATTTTCGATTATATTCTTTCCATTTCTTACCGAAGTGCCGAATGTCAGAGATTGTTTGATACCATTAACCAAGATTTCTCCGCTTTGCTTTGTGTTTGAACCCAATCTCCCTGCACATTATTGTAAACCTCCATAAGGAGATGCAACAATTGGCTATGTTTTTTTAAATAAAAGCATCTTCAGCAAAATATATAAGTGAAGGAAGATAATAAATATTGTAAATCCAGGTTTTATTTATGAACCATGTTGTTTGATTCGTTTGTTAATTATGTCTTCATATCAAAAAAATGAATAAAACATGATTTCGAAATAAAACCTTGATTTGCTTCAATTTTTTTCCTGCGGTTCTCAATTCTCAAACCAGAACTTCAGTGGCTTCACATTCACTGATAACCTTCACTAAACGGGAAGCAAGTGAAGTTCTGGTTTCAGAACCACCGAACACAAATGAAGGTAAATTCAGGTTTCATTTATGGACCATGTTGTTTGATTCGTTTGTTGATTATGTCTTCATATCAATACAACATGGTTTTTGAAATAAAACCTTGATTTGCCTTCTTTTTTTTCCGGCGGTTCTCAAACCAGAACTTCACTGGCTTCCCATATCACTGAATGGAAAGCAAATGAAGTTCTGGTTTCAGAACCACCGGACACAAATGAAGATAAATCAGTGTTTTATTTATGAACCATATTGTTTGATTCGTTTGTTGATTATGTCTTCATATCAATAAACAGATGAAACAACATGGTTTCAAAATAAATCCTTGATTTGCCTTAATTTCTTTCCGGCAGTTCTCAAACCAAAACTTCACTGGCTTCCCATTCAGTGATAACCTTCACTGAATGGGAAACAGGTCAAGTTTTGGTTTCAGAACTACCGGACACAAATGAAGGTAAATTCAAGTGTTATTTATGAACGATGTTGTTTGATTCGTTTGTTGATTAGGTCTTCATATCAATAAACGAATGAAACAACATGGCTTCGTAGTAAAACCTTGATTATCCTTCAGTATTTTCCGGCGAATCTCAAACCAGAACTTTACTGGCTTCCCATTCAGTGATAACCTTCAGTGAATGGGAAGCAAGTTAAAATTTTGTTTCAGAACCACCGAACACAAATGAAGGTAAATCCATGTTTTAATTATGAACCATGTTGTTTGGTTCGTTTGTTGATTATGTCTTCATATCAATAAACGAATGAAACAACATGATTTCGAAATAAAACCTTGATTTGCCTTTAATTATTTTTCGGCGGTTCTCAAACCAGAACACACTTGCTTCCCATTCAGGGATAGCCGAATGGGAAGCAAGTGAAGTTCTGGTTTCAGAACCACCAGACACAAATGAAGGTAAATCCAGAATTAATTTATGAACCATGTTCTTTGATTCGTTTGTTGATTATGTCTTCATATCAATAAACTGATAAAACAACATGATTTCGAAATAAAACCTAGATTTGCCTTCATTTTTTTCCAGCGGTTCTCAAACCATAACTTCACTGGCATCCCATTCAGTGATAACCTTGACTGAATGGGAACCAAGTGAAGTTCTGGTTTCAGAACCACCGGACACAAATGAAGGCAAATCCAGGTTTTATTTTGAGAATCATGTTGTTTGTTTCATCTATTGATTATGTTTTCACACTGATAAACACGATAGTAACTAATCTTTGTTTATCATCCGGCGTTGAACCACTTGGTAGTAACTAATTAACACGGAACAGGATATCTGAAAACAATCCACAAAACGAATACATTAATAGAAAAAATCATAAGGAAATTACAATTTGAACTCTTGAAATTGAAAGGGAATAAATTGGTGGTACTACTTCCCTTTGAGCTTCAGAGGTTCACACAAATTTCGACAAGATTAATTCTCTTGTTACCTGAAGATGTTTGGGGAATTGAACGGGTAAATATTCCCCAAAAATGCCACTGCTTAAAGAACGAGATAGTTGTTGGGGAAAGAAGAGGCAAGCTACTAAAAGCCCTTAAGCATTCATGAAGAGAAACCAACACCTCTGATTCCAGTCGTGCAGAAACACAATTACCATGGTAGGGTAAAACATCATACATGAACAAACATGTTGATATGAATGCCCATTTTGAAAATTGAACGGTTAAATATTCCCCAAAAATGCTACTGCTTAAAGAACGAGATAGTTGTTGGGGAAAGAAGATGCAAGCTACTAAAAGCCCTTAAGGATTCATGAAGAGAAACGAAAACCTCTGATTCCAGTCATGCAGAAACACAATTACCATGGTAGGGTAAAACATCATACATGAACAAACATGTTGATATGAATGCCCATTTTGAAAATTGAGGGATGATTGCTCGTAACGCATGCAAAGAGAGGATAAATTAACAATAAAAATTTGATTGCAATGCAAAAGCAGGAGTGTTGGTTAATGCAAAATAGCCTTAATACTGACATTTAAAGTTTCGTCTTGTTTAAGTTATATAATAGGGCTGCAATCCATTTCTAGATCTCCGCATCTACTAGTTCGTTGAAGGAGACCAATCCCAAATCTTTGAAGTACTTGTCTAGCATTGTCATAGCTTCAATTCTAATGTGCTTATAAGTGATATCGAATCGTATATCAATTTACTTAATTAATTTGGCCCTTTTTTTCCTTCTCTGTCCAAGTCGTTCAAAGCAGATTTATTTATTTTTTCGGTTACATCGGAAATAAAGATACAAACAACATTACATAAACATACCGATGCTCATCATGTCTGTAATAACGAGACCTTTGATGGCATCCGCTTCAAAGCAGATTTATGTTCTTCCCATGAACAAGTTATCTCGTCTACTTCCAAATTGGGAATGACGTGCATTAGATGCTCTTACGGTAAAAAATTCCAACAAAGTATTCATATATGTTTAAACACCGTGGAGAATGCTAAATAAAGTTATTTAACTAATTGTAGCTCTAGTATACTAGACAAGAAGTCGATACTGATAGAAAACTAACCAAAAAGAGATGTTGAAACCAGGGGTGAAGGGGCTTGAGGACAAGGGCAGGGAATTGCCACCCCTGACTTCTTGGAAGCTCCACTAACACACCTCTAATTACAGCTATTTTACACCAAGACACTTAACAAAAATACACAAATGCCCTAGCTGGAATTAAAAAATTCCGTCATATCCTTAAGAAATAATGACATATAATGACTTTATTTAATTACTTCTGTATCATTTAACTTTGCCCTAGCTGGTTCGATTTTCTGGCTCCCCGACCGTCAGAGAGGGGGTACTAACGCAGTGGAATTGAGTAACGAGCATGTAAATTAACCAGTTTATTAGATATTAGCCATGGCAGGAACACAAAGAGTTTGCCTCTGATATTGTGGAATCAGGGGAATCAATCGTGTCTCTTTTTGTCCAATTGTTTCTGGAGGTTGATCGGAATTGAATACATTCAGTTTATTAGGGTCTTTTTATAGTCCTATAACTCAACATATGGATCGGAACAAATATAAAAGTTTGAAATCATGGAGAAGATATTTTGCCTGGTTTGCTGCTAATTGAGGGAGGCTTCATATGCAGTGGTAGTGTTTCTTGCCTTGTCCCCCTGATGATAACAACAAAGTGACTGTCAATCTCATGCACCTTTGTGATCACGCACAGCCTTTGCACCCCCTCTGTTACGAAATTAGAATATAAACAAAAGCATTTATTACCTATAGGTTCTTAGACTTAGATATCTAAAGAGGCTTTTGATCATTCAAAGTGAAGTCAAAGAAAATAAATGGAGGAAGAGAAAATGCAATGTGGAGTGTACAACGATCTCACCTAATCTGAAATGACATAAACAACGTTCTTGTTTGTTTGTTTGTTTGTTTGTTTGTTTGTTCACAGCAGTAGCATAATTCTCCTGATTTTGTAACCTGAAAATCCAAGGGAACTTTCAAGTATTAGACTAATCACAAACTCATACACATAAAGTTGCAAAATGAAACTCATAGAAAAATATGATTCAAGTGAAATGTAAAAAGTACCAGATCATCATTGCATAGCATCGAAGAAGAGTGACCATCGTCGGAGAACGATCATCAAATTCGAGATTAGAAGGAATCGGGAGCGGCCACCGCGTCTGATTAGTTAGTGTTGTAATGAAACCCTAATATTTTCACGTGTGAGCGCAAGATAGAGTTTTATAGTAGAAGTTGTTGTTATATTTTCAGTATTTATGGTTCCAACCCCTTATTTTCTTAGTACTTATTTTTGCGGATTTTTTCATATTTATGATTCGTACCCTACAATGGTTATCATCTGTCATGGCTACATCACTATGCGACGAAGAGGGAACAAGATTACAAGAGACAAAGGGAGAAAATAAAGATCTTGTTGTTTCTTCAACAATTTATGATCTCTAGTGGACCTTTCAGTAGGATTCGAACCCAGATGAAGTTCTGACCATCTGTCAGAGAAAAAAGAACGAATGGATCTTGTAGGATTCCCAAGAAATTCTTCGATTTCTTCCGGAAGCAGATGATTCTCACGTTCCATGAATAGCCGGGACATTGAGGAATATCCAGAAAGGCATTTCGGGAATCGGTCTGATTCTATATCTGTTCGTTCCGTTTGAAGAAAGGAAGGATCCCAAAGAATCGATCTTTTTTTTATTTTTAGTTGTTGAATCTCTCTTTGATTGATCAATGTGTGATATTCCGGATCCTCATTACTAATGGAATCCAAACGATCTCTGGATTGATCAGAAGATCCTTTCAATTGGTTAGAATTCAATTAAGACATTTGGTATAACTCGGGGTACCCTGAGTCTAGTCATCAATGCATGAAAGGGACGAGGACAGAAAGTTATTTGATGTGTCAAGCACCGCGTTTGCAGGCTCGAAATACAAAAGCAAAAATGTGCACCTAAAATATTTATCAACTTCAACATCCTAAAGAGTTCGAGAAGTTTCCTCAACAAAAAAAGATTTCGAGAAATGGCAAAATAGTGATCCCTACTTCCCAAAGCCAAAGTCGTCCTTTTCCTAAATTGGATATCGCAAAAATGTCGTCGACTTATCAAAAAGTTGCATAATATATTTTATTTTTTTGAGTGGAATACTATGAATGGCTTCCAAACAAAAAGTCATTCAAAATTTCCTATATTTATTTCGAGGACAAGTTGTTAGAAAAACTATTTTCCTCTCTAGTCTGGACACCTTCATTCGAAACAAACGCTTAAAATGAACCACTAGTCTAAGTATATAGTAGTAGTCGGTCAGCTTCCATGCATCCCACCTCTAGGGTTAGGGGATCTTTCTTTTTCCGCTGGGCTATGTTACTACAGTTCAAAAAGTAACAAATATAAAAGTCATCATGGTTCTATGATAAATATTTTAGCAAATTAGATGCAGTCTTATGAAACTCTAACAGCCCAGATGTAAAATGCAATAAGAAAATAGCAACCACTGTAGTGAAAAAAAATTCACGGAAAAATTGGAGAAAAAAATCAATACAAACCTCGACAACATTAGTGTTTGTTAGAGAAATTAAAGATTATTTGTTTCAGATTTTTTTTCATAAAAAGAGACTACAGTCTAAATTTTCAATTCTTATGCAGCCACAGCCGGCCCATCTACCAGCCGGATTAGGTGCTCGCCTAGGGCCCGAATCTAAGGCCCCATAGTACTTTCATAGCATGGCCAATATAGTAATATTACGTACATAGTCAAATGCAAAAACTATAACTAATATTTGGTAAAAATAGTACTACTAACTGATTTGGAATATAATTTTTCGTAAGAGTATTAATTGATTTGGATAGTGACCATTGTCCTAATTTTTAGTCTTTAACTTTGGAAGATTTTATATCTTTATTTACCAACGTAAAATTACTACGTGTAGGTCTTTTTATAAAACTAGCGAATAGCAAATAGGTACTAACTCAAGTGTTAAAGTGTTTAAAAATCACTGCATGAGATCATGAATTCGAACCTAATAGACCACAAACAGGTAAGTCTCAATATATATATATATATATATATATATATAATTTATCTTTAGTGTCTACTACCCATAAAAAAGTTACTGGCGTAGGTTTTTTTCCCTTCACATTTATGCTTAGGTTAAAAAGGGCCTCGTTTTAACCATCACCTAGGCGACACGAGAGTCTAGGGCTGTCCCTGGATGCAGCCTAGGATGCATACAGGAGGTCAACTTTGTATAAATTCTAATCCACGCGCTGCCACCTCCATATTGTGGTATCCAAGGCTCCCTAACCGCGATATCAATCCTGAAAATTCTGGTTGGGGTTCTGCCTTCCAAACCGCGGTTAACCCTGTACCTTACTGTGGTATGGCCTCTAATGCTCTACTCTTCCACTTTCTGTCTATCTTACCACGGTATGGATGGGTCTATACCGCGGTCAACTCTGCAGATGACCCCTTTTTACTGTTTTCTTTCCTCCCTCTTTCCGTTTCGCTCCCGACTTGAATTTTTCAGCATCTCCACATGAACTCTTCATCACGAGATGACGTCTTCATGTTTCCTCTCCGTCTTTGCTCATCGGAGCTCTCTCCCGAGCTCCTTTTCAAGTAGTTCTTCAATAACGTAAAAACTCACACGTATTCTTTCGTTTTCCTCTTAGTTTACATCAGCCCTCTTCTTGTGTTCTTATTCATTCTTTTACTTCTTTCTCGTGACTTTCCTTTTTCATATGTGACATGCCGTGAGTGAAAGGATTAGATTGTTACCCAATTTAATATCATCGATCTCTAGTGATGAAGGGTTCAATAAGAATAAAGTAATACTTCATATGCTTCATCTCTTGTACGCTACTTTACTATTCATCGGATCACTTTGACCTGGTGATTTGCTTAGCAAAACGATGCAAGAATTTTGTAACTTTTCATATTGTTGTAGAGAAAAGTCTACTCTACAACACGTGAAAAGATTACCAAATTCTATCTTTATTTTGTTAATCAAATTACTGACTTAAAGTGAACCGGGAAAGTCAAAATAGGAACAAAGAGAAGAAACTAGGACTGCAACTCGGGCGGGCTGGAGGAGTTGGCACCCATGTCCTAGCCCAAGCCCGAGTTCTGTTGAGGCTGACCAAGCCCAGCCCAGCCCGACTTAAGAGCATCGTCAACCCGTTCAAGCCTAAATTCGTACAAATCAATCCGGGTCCGGGCTGAATTCGGGCTAGTACAACAAACTTAATACCTTATTAAAAGCATAATAGTTCAAGAGTAAAAATATGATTACAAAGTCTATAATAGTTAAAAGAAAAGTTGAAGATTCATGTTAGATATGTTACATAATTCTCTCAAAATATAATATTGATAGGTAGTGGTCATGCAAATAGGACAATTCGGGTTAACCCGTCGTTTAATATTTGTGTCCGACCCGGACCCTAATTGTAGTACGGGCTGAGAGTTTATGCCCAAGCTCGCCCATATTACCAAAACTATATGCCCGAACCCTATTTTAATTGCGCTGCGCTCGGGTTAGTCGAGTTGAACCCGCCTAAGTTGCACTCCTAAAAGAAACAGAGAAAGTAGAAAAAAAAAAACAAAAAAAAAGAAAAAAGAAAAAAAAAACAAATGAGTAAAAAATTTGGTGTGCTACCCTCGTTTATACTATATTTAGTGATAAAAATGTGAAGAAAATAAGAAGTTTTCATTTAGGCTCAATTGTTAACTACCCTCCATTAGTGTAAATGTGTGCTAGTTCGGTGGTAGAGCTTTTGAAACTCTGCATGAAGTCGCGTATTTGAATCCGGCTATATGATGTAATTCTATAAAAATCTATAACCACCTCTGCACTTTCATAACTATTTTAATAACCTCCACAATTGTAACATGCTGACAACAAACTCTTAGTTAAAAAAACAAATCATCATAAAATTACTTACTACTTCGTCAAAAGTAAGCTATTTAAAGAATTATAATCATATAAAAAATATATATGAAATGGAAACAAAGCAAAAAAAACAGAACCTTTTTTATCCTAAGTCCTCTTCGCTTCCTTGGTTCAATCGAGCAATCTGGTTCATTTCAATTAAGAAACCTTTCAGATCTCCTTCGACTCATTTCCACACTATATGTCATTAAAGTCATAATTACAAACGCTATTGTGTGTAAATTCAAAAAATAAAATTGCACAACTTCGCGACTGGAGATGATGATGATGATGATCTATCTCGCTTCATGAAGCAACTTCTGGTCATTAAGACCTCTTCTCCAGAACCAAACACGACTCTTCCCTTGCTCCTTTCACCTGTCTCGGCTCCGCCAGGTTTGGTCTTAATCCCCATTGAAGAGCCAGTGGAGGTTTCGCCTTTACAAGTTGTTAAACCCCCAGCTTTCATCCTTAAAGAACCAGAGTTTTCTGATGAGAAAATTGGTAATGGAGGCCGAGGTGCTGAGACAGACAAGAACAAGATTATATCTGTTGTGCCTCTGAAAAGTGAACCGCCACACAAGAAGGCTAGTTCTCAGGAGATGATTGTGGTTGTGTAGTCAATAGAAGATAGAGTTGAGATAAGAAAGGAGGTTCATCTCAGAAAGTCCCAAGAAAGCTTCCGCTCAAAAAAGAGGAATATCGTTGAAGTTGCTTCACCGGAGGATGCAGTGAAGGAACCGAAAGGTAAAAAACTAAAAATTACCTTTTTAAAATCATCATGCTTTAATACTCCTTGGTCTAAACTTGAAAGATATTTTATTAATAATTCTCTTCCTTTTTAAGTCTTTTTTCTCAAGAGGTTTTGATGGTTGACCTTCATCAACCACATAATCATAAATGAGTATCATCGCCAGTAACTGCAGGAGTGTTGGTCATCCCTCTGCAATTCAAGAGGCGTTTAAATTAACATGTTCTCTTAAACCCTTCCTTATCGTTGGAATAGGTTCCCTAGAGGCAATCCAGATTTAGTATGAATATTGTTTGGCTAGAATATTCATTTATTATTTATGGAGATATTTAATATAATAAAGTCCTTATATTACAATGTGTTGTTTATCATAAATATTCAAAGTCCATTATATTGATTAACGGTACAATAACTATAGAATAGTATGTGGATAGATTAATATGGAGATATTAAGTCTAACACATGGGTATGCATTAGGAATAATGGCATACTAGAATGACCTACAACAAGAAGGCTACATTGGATTATGTCAAAGTCACGAGTGCTTCTGGTAGTGCTAATGGTATTGTAGTCCTTAGACTTGAAGTCACTAGATACTCTAGTTGTGAAATATCTTGCTTTGATGTTATCAAACGTTGTGCCTTAACCGGGTACTATAAAGATATTTATCGGGCATGATAGGAAGCAAGCTCAGATATGGTAGTGATGTAGAGAGGATTTGTCCCTCCCACATAATGGGAGCAAATATCTATGGGCCACTCGGGGGATGGTGCTTATAGAATGTCTGACCAGACTCAGGTAAAACAATATGGAGATATTGATGTTATCTGCTCGGATAAGCAAATTTCCAAGATCGATGAACTATGGATTGGATATACAAGTGTGACTGCTATGTCTCGTGTCCAATCCGGATATAGAGGCAAAGGGATAATGCAATACGGTAACATTTGGCACAAGTTTTGTCCGATCACTTCCTATTTCTATTAGTTGGGTGACATAGATGTGTTGCTAGACACCACTATATGTTAGTAATAGTTACTACCAACTAAGTATAAACTTATAGGGTCCCACACCGAATGGATTAAACTAGAATTGGATATAAATTAGTTGGACTAATCAATTAAAAGGGATCATAACGTACCCACAAGCAAAGTTAGTAGGACTAATTTACAAGGTGGACTAATCCGTGTATGGGCAATTATGTAGTTAATAAAGAGTTATTTTTCTCAAGACAAGTCATTATTGGAAGAACATAACAAAGTAAGGAGAGAGACAGAGCAAGATAGCAATCCTCTCACCCCCCCTGTCGTCGGCATCGTGTGACGCACGGCTAGGTGCCCCGGTTTGCGTGATTCTTCCTCCTTCTTCCATTGCTAGCACTACGTGTGGAGAATGATTCCAGCTGTGATCCAAAGGTGTGGATACCATAGAGACGAAGAAACAATTCTTCGTAGCGATCTCACGAACCTACGTACACAGTTTTCTACATCCATCATGTTATGATTGCTTGCCTGTGATCCTAGGAAATATTTGAGTAGGATAAAAGTTTTGTTATCCCACTGCGTAACCTGCATCAAAACCCTACACTTATTTTCCCAAGTGAAACAAAGAAGTCTAGCGATTGGATTAATAATAAATATAGAAATCTAGGGTTTGGAGCTTCTTTTGGTGTTGATCCGTTGGGTTCTTCATGTTGGTTATGGGTGGGCTGGAATATTGCCTTTTCATTTTCTATGTTTTTTTCCAATTCTCCATTTTATTTTGACTTCTGTTACTGATTTTAATAACTACTCTTGGTACTTTGGGGTAGTCTATGGTCATCCTGTTCTAGCTGAAAGATCTAATGTTTGGAATTTGATTCAATCTCTTATCCGGCCTAATCAGCATGTTTTATTAATAGGGAGACTTTAATAAAGTGCTTAATATGTGTGATAAAATTGGCCCTGATGCTGACTCTTTTCCTGGTTCTGTTCAATTTAGAAATTTTATTAATTTTTGTTCGTTAATGGAGTTTCCTAATTCAAGTCCATGGATATCATGGTCTAACAATAGATTTTCCTCCTCACCAACTTTTGAGAAACTTGATAGGGCTTGGTGTAATTCTTATTGGTTTGATCTTTATTTTTTTATATAATTTAGGTATTTCATTCTCTGATCATGTCCCTATTTAATAAAAAATTTAATAATAATTTTTCTTGTCCTAATAGATCACTTCGTTTTGAAGACTGGTGGCTTAGAAAATCAGAGGTTATTGAGTTGGTTAAGTTTGTTCGGAATTTACCCTTACTTGGTTTCGCTTCGGTTAGAGCAGTAAAGTGGCTTCACAATACAATTAAGGCGCTTAAATGTTGGAATTTAAATGTTAGATTTCATTCGAATCAAGTTGACGAATGCAAATCTTATTTGGTGTTAGTTCAGTCTAACTTACATAACCCGGAAGCTTTAGAGCGTTTAATGAGTTGCAATCCTCGCTTCTAAACCTTCTCTCGTGCTATGAAACTTTTTAAGCACAAAGAGCCAGATGTAAATGGTTAAAAGATGGTGATGGTTATACAAAAAAAATTCATTACTATGCAAGAACTAAAGGTGCTCGGAACCATATCTATAGTATTAAATCTGAATACGGCCTTGTGTATTCAAATCAGGAAGAAATTATGTCTATTTTATAGAACACTTCGAGATAATTTATTCCTCTCCTTCACCAACCCATTCTGACCTTGAAAGACTTAATGGTGAAGACTGCGCCTTTGACCTACTTTTGAATATCAACACTTTCTTAAATAATCAAGAACAAAGTTTTTTAGCGCGCCCTTTTACTGCAGATGAAATTAAATCAGCTGTTTTTAGTGTGGGTCCTCTTAAAGCACCCAGGCTCAGATGGATTTCAACCTTTTTCTTAAAAAATGTTGGCATTTTATATCCACCAAAGTGACTTCGACTGTCCTCTCTTTCAAGCCTATGTCCTAACCCAAACCCGAGTTCTGTTGAGGCTGACCAAGCCAGCCCAGCCCGAGTTAAGAGCATCGTCATCCCGTTCAAGCCTGAATTTGTACAAATTAATCCGGGTTCGGGCTGAGTTCGGGCTTGTACACATGAGAATAACAAATTGTTTGTGAAAAGTCAATTCTACTAGTTAAAGAGTAAAATTATGATTACAAAGTCGATAATAATTAAAATAAAAGTAGAATATTCATGTTAGATATGTTACATAATTTTCTCAACATAAATATTGATAGGTAGTTGTCGTGCAAATCGGACAATTCGGTTTAACTCGTCGTTCAATATTTTTTTCCCAGCCCCAACCCTAATTGTAATTCAGGCTGAGAATTTAGGTCCAAGCTTGCCCATAATACTAAAATTATATGCCCGGACCCTATTTAATTCGCGTTGGGCTCGGGTTTTACGGGTTCAACCCGCCCAAGTTGCACTCCTAAAAGAAACAGAGAAAGAAAACATAATAAAAACAAAAGAAAAGAAAAAAAAATGTGTAAAATAATTGGTGTGCTACCCCCTTTTATAATATATTTAGTGATAAAGATGTGAAGAAAATAAGAAGTTTTCATTTAGGCTCAATTGTTTACTACCCTCCATTAGTGTAAATGTGTGCTAATTCGGTGGTAGAGCTTTTGAAGCTCCTACATGCATGAAGTGATTTAAACCCGGCTACATGATGCAACTCTAAAAAAAGCCTTATAACCACCTCTGCACTTTCATAACTATTTTAATAACCTCCACAACTGTAACATGCTGACAATAAACTCTTAGTGAAAAAACAAATCATCATCCAATTACTTACAACTTCGTTGAAAAGTACGTTATTTAAAACATTATAATCATATAGAAAATATATATGAATAAAAATGAAATCAAAGCAAAACAAAACAAAACTTTTTTCATCCTAAGTATCTCAAATGAAATCCGCAAACCATATTGTAATGAAATCTTTATTGATCTTTATCTTCCTTTCAGGTGGGGGGGGGGGAATCAGCTGTCTCAAATGTGTCATGTAAAAACACACAAATTCTCCACAATCATAGCTGGACAAAGCAGAAGATATTACTGGACATATGGATAGAAACTTCAAGAGAAAAGAATGAAACATAACAGTGGAAACATTACTTGTTAACTTGTCTTGGAATATCATTGGACTGACATTTGTTTTTTCTGGGGAGACCTTAGGTGATCCATGAGCATGCTTGATGGGTAGAGAATGTGCAACCTTGGGTGATGCATGATCAGGCCTCTGGCATAGTATTTTCGCAATCAAGTATGGTATTATATCAGCAAGAAGTGCTAAATGGAATCGATACTACGCCATATATGAAATGTAGTTAGTTCAGGCAAGAGGTATTCGTTCCATCCTCTTAGGAGTCGGTATTCGTCCCAAATAAACTACCCACCTCTGGAGGCTTGTTGGGTGCGGCCTACACTCACATAAACAAACATATAGAATAGATAAGCAGATTGTACAAGAAATAAAACATAATAAACAGAACAATGTGTGAGACAAGTTGGAAACCATTCAAGAATGTTAAAAAACCTAGCTCGATGCTTTAGCATTTTATACAAAAAAGGTTTAGGTGCTTTAAGTTTTTATTTAGATAGAGTTAGGGTTTATTTGCTCTAGGGTTTTATCCAGTTATGGTTTACAGATCAGGAGCTTTACATTTCACTTCTTAGTTTCAAAACAAACCATGTTACTAGTTAGGTTTAAGGTTTGAGATTGAGATTCGTTGGGATTGAATGAATATGAATTTTTCATGACAAACATATCGTGTAAACTATGTAGTTAAAATGAGTTTACATTGTTGAAGTTGTACAATTTGTATCATAGCACATTTTAGAAAAAATGAGCTTCTCCAACAGGGGAATAAGTATAATATTTCATATTGAAATTATAAAGTTGGAAGAGTTTTCAATAATGTTTACAATGTTATCTTTTTTCTCTTGCATGTTAACCAAAGGCTAAAGACTACTATCTGCCATTAACCTATGTGAACATGGTTGTTTCTCCTTTATATTTGATTCATAGTTTCACTTTTGAGTATTTGGGGTATAATACATGTATCTACATATTTATAAATATTTAATGTCTAAATATTTTGTAAAAATATTAAAATAAAATACAGAGTACAACACTCGGATACGTAGTTTAATACGTTAGATGTGAAGATGTGATGAAACAAGTTAATTCCACAATCATCCAAATTGAAACGTATTGTTCTGGGAGATATGTAACATAATATTGCCGGTTACATTCACTCTAATAATGGACAATCATACTTATGTGGTTCACAGGGCTACAGTTGATGACAACTTCATATACAATATCATTGAACATAAGGTACTACACTTTGAATTGGTAGTATCCACTTGTATCATAACATTGTCATTGACTATATATTTTAGTATCGCTATAGTAAAATTATGTCATCCACTTGCCTATGGTACTATCACACTTGTATAGATATGTGGTTATGGCATCCACTTTCCTATTGTACTATCACGCTTTCATGCTTGAATTACAATGTGTTGTATAGTATACGTATGTATGTTTGATCCTTGTAATATAATGGAAAATCACTCATAAGTGGTGATTGGAGTGTTAGGTGAGCACAACCTCATACGGAAGGTCATTGACCCATAGCTATCATAAGTACATTACAGATGGTATTCACTTGTCATATATATGGAAGATTCATACTTGCATTATAATGTCTTGTATTGCATGTATGGAAGATTCATGTTTGCATTACAATGAATAATAAGTTTTACATTTTTCTGTGTTGTTACTTGAAAACATCTTCGTAAAGATGTTGGTTGACCAAAATATATCACACATACATAACTACATATTATTTTGAACGAGAATGACAACATGATATTAAACTATGTAAAATGTACTCTTTGGACTGTTTAGTATTTTATCTGGGAGTTCTTGAATACTATCCAGAGTGTCTAAATATTTGCCTGCAGTAAATCAATGTTAACTATGTGTCTCTTGTTAATTTTTGGTGGTATAACATTGAATTTTGCGTGATTATGCTCATTATTAGGCCTTGGGCCGTAACAAATAAAGTTAAGAATTTTCTTATGCAGCCATGTTCTACACTAGGATCGTGTATGCAAAGTTCAAGGAGCAAGCAATGAAAGTAAAACACTACAAATATGTTGACATTCAACAGCTACCTGAATATGAAATGGATGCAATCTATTTCACAAGGGAGAAGGAAGGGCATCTCTACTAAGTTCATACAATACGCTATATGTTATTGTCGCTTTAAAATTTTGTCTAGTTGTTTTAGGTTTCTTTCCAGAATTGCAATTGAGATATCTAATGTCCTTTGTTTACTGAGCAGTTCTTTACGGTACTAGTTTATTTTTCTCAGTATTTAATGTTTCTATCTGAAATGTCAAATGAAATATCTGAGTGGCTTGAATTTTGTTCTGTCATCACATCATTCTCTGCCAACGAGATAATAGCATGCTCTATTGTTTCTGCATAAGGTTTGAGTCATCACTGATGGTTTGTGGCTACATAATTTTTGTGCTCTTTCATAAAAGATTTCAATTCATTCCAGAATACTTGTTATTGAAACGATGACAGAAGACGGATAGTGACTTCTACAACAATGATTTACCCATGAAGGACCCAAAAACAAGACGGTGTGACGATCCAAAAACCCAGACATTTCGTCGGGGTTGCATGACGGGAAGAATGGAGTTGATCAGTGAATTGGGTAGAACATCACAAGAGACTTACAACTATTGGCGAGAAGATGTTGACATGACGATAGGGGGTCTCAAGAATATTATTTTGAAGCAAGAAAATGAAGAGCATGTGGTTAATGTCAACTCTCAAGAGTACGCTTACGTAAGACCTCCATCCAAAGGGGATACAAAACCCAAAGAGAGCTCCAAAGATGTTCGAAAGAAGTGCGGGAGATGTCAACAATATGGACACAATCGAACTACATGCCCGAATCCTCCAGTTGGTGTTTCCGATCAAGATTTCGTCCAATCGCAATCGCAAGCCCTATCTCAATCATCACAACAAACTATGATTTGCAACGTCAAATACAACTGGTTGCAGGGAATGAGTGACCAATACTCTTTCGGGAGTGTTGGGGATGCCTGAGTTTGATTTATTCAAGGACTATATTAAATATGTGCATGTTTGTTTGAGTACCTTGACACTTTTATCCGTTATTTGGCTAGTTTGGTCCGATCTTTTAGTGTGTTATCTGATTCTTTGCGTGTTTATCCACTGTTGTAAAATTTTGATAATTGATGAATCCGTTACTTTACACTTTTACCCGATTAAGCGATTTTTTATCCATTGGGGGTGGTGACCTGCTACAACAAGTCACTTTCCTATGAATTTCCGTGTTTTTTTGTCTTCTAGTGAGGGGGGACACAATTGGATATAATTTATACACTGCAGTTGAAGTGGATGCATTGAATTTGTAATCAAGTGATTATGTCTAAATACAAGGTGGCACAACTCTTGAATTCGTTGTTGAAATTGTCGATAAGTGTTGGATGACATGTAAGACTTTGCCAGCACTACAGGAAATTTGGTCACAAACGGCGCCCAAAAACCGCCCTAAAAAGCCCTAAAACCGCTCTTTGCAGTACTAACGGCGGTTGGTATGGCGCTTACTTATGCCGTTAAACTAAGTGTCGTATATGTTCTAACGGCGGTTTGCTGCGCCGTTAACATAAAAGGCGCTTGGTAAAACCGCCCTTTACATGAACGACACTATGCAGAAAGCGCCCATTCTATAAATAATTATATTTATTTATACTTTTATGCATTATTCCTACAAAATTAAATAATATTATATTTTGTTAATTTAAAAATTATTTCTATGTATAGTTCTGCAATTTTTGAATTTTTTATCTAGTTATAAAGAAATTCCCAGCAATACAAAACCCAGGTCAATCAAACTCGATACCATATCAATCAAACCATGATATTGTCTTAAAATTTAGTGAACAACCCACAAATCGTCACCCATACGAACAAACAGATCCATCGATTGAGATTTAAGGTCGGAAAATACAGAGTTTTCGGATCGGTGTAAGGGACAACGGTGACATCAAGGACTAAAAGAGGAAAACAGAGAGGATGAAGAGAGGGAGATGGAGGAAGACGAGAGAGAAGAAGCGGAAAGAGAGAGAAGGGGAGGATGGCAGAAACACAGAGAGTTGGTGAAGGGGACAGAGAGAGATGACACAGAAATGGAGTGAAGGGAGGACGACGGAGACAGATAGAGAGGGGAGGAAGGAGGGAGAGTGACGGTGGGAGTTACCTGGTCATCCGAGAGGGAGACGGAGAGGGAGAACGAGAGATGGAGGGGGAGAGAGAGCGTTAGATCTGAAATTTCAAGGGGCGCCGCAGTGGGTCTGGTCAGTGGAGGTTAGAATTCATTTATAGAGTAGGGTTTGACATCCAACGATCGAGATTAAATCTGGTGGAAAAAAAAAGACTAACGGTGGAGATTCAAAAGAAAGCTAAGTTTTTTTTAAAAATAATAATGACAAAGGCGCTTCTACATGTACACCCGTTAAACTAAACGGTGCTTTCATTTAAGCCGCCCTTTTTCATTTTTAAACGACACTTCCTTGAAAAGCGCCGTTAATTCTAACGGTGTTAATTAACAAACCGCCCTTTGCAAATCTAGAAACGGCGGTTTGGGAAACACCGCCGTTAAATGTAATGACGTTTATATTAAAACCGTCCTTTCTCACTCTCTAAACGGCACCTGTGGGGAAAGCTCCGTTTATGGATTCCCAAAACGGCGCTTGCAAAGGACAAGCGCCGGGAAAGCCATTTTTTCTAGTAGTGCAGGATATTAATTGCATCTAAAGCGCTTATCCTTGTACCAAGTCCTTGTTCAATATCCTCTGTAATAGGCAAATAACATAAGTTATTGAAATGGCACATGGAATGTAACCGATCAAAGAAGATACATGTCAATTCATGCAAAACTAAACATGTTCCTTACATGACTACAACAAGTTGGAATAATGATCTAGCCAGAAATAGGAAAATGTGCCAGTAGTAACATAGGGCACAAATATACGACCTCCCAATTTACCTAAATTTGCATATATCTCCCGTACCGAGATTCCACATTGTGTATACTATAGAAGTGAAATGCCTTACCATCTATTTCTTACAATCAACGTTTTTGGTGTTGAACTTGCTGAAAATTCAAATAACAGAAAGGACACGTTTGTTGTACATTCAACACATCGGATATCATCATATCACGTGATTTCTGGATTAAAGTTTAGAATTGAAGTTGCTTGTAAGCATTTAGATACTCAATGGCGAACAATGTAGAATTTTAGGAAGGGAGTATGTTAGGTGTCTCCTTTAGGAAAGAATAAATACACATCTAATGCGTTTTTAGATCTTTAAAAATGTCTGATTTCCAACACAAATCATGGACATCTGAAACGTACTGGTTACATTGTTGTCCAAGCTTCAAGTCCATTCTGTTCGCAGATCAAGGCTGGTGTAGAAGCCCACGAAACCAAGCCCAAAGCTCATCATCAAGGCTGGAGAAGAAGCCCATCAAAGCTAGTCCATTACTTGTTCAGCCCATAGCTTTAAACCCTACTCAGTTCTGTAATTACCCTCCTCTATAAGGGTAACCTGGTCTTTCCCTAACCCTAGATCCTACCGTTGGATTTACACCGTTGGATCCATCAGTTGTATACAGCCTCTATATTTATAGCCTCTTCTTCCTTCTAGGGTTTTTAATGTGGCGATAATACTCTCTATAAATACTATCCACCTTCACAATAGAGTTGATTCATCTTCTTCAATCTTCTTCAATATACACAGTTTGATTTTATCTTACACTACCCAGATATGATGCTCTGACGTTTCTTCTACATGAAACATGTAATGAAAAGGCTCGACGAGTTTACATTAAAGATAAAATACTTACTGTCTCATCGAACTCTTTGTTGATAGTCTGCAGAAAGTGATCAGATGGGTTCCTCAGAGGAGGGCATGCGAAGCCATTGGAATTAAAAAACTTCTAAAATCAAACAATAACTCGTTTAGTCATGATTCATGACACCATACATGAACTAGCTATATGTCAAAGCATGAATTAAATAAGTTACCTCATTGGCTTGAGTAGTGGAACCAAAATAGACGGTCTTTCCACAGGAGAGGAGGTAAAGGCTACGAAAGAGTTCAAACACTTCACTACTAGGCTGGTGGATGGGTGCAATCCCTGTCCTTCTATCTTGTCGAGCAAGCCTAATGATACGGTTTAGGACATGGTAAGACGCAGCACTGTCTAGCCCACTAGTAGGCTCGTCTAGAAAGAGGAGTTTAGGTCGCGTCAAAATCTCAATACAAATGCTCACTCTCCTCTTCTGGCCACCACTAAGGCCTTTCACGCCCCATCCACCAATCCTCGTGTTGCTAGATTCTTGAAGCCCCATTTCTCTTCTGGTGGACTCTGCTCTTTCCTTCTTCTCAGTAGTTGTCATGGAATCAGGAAGTTGGAGCTGGGCTGAGTAGAACACTGCTTCTCTAACAGTTAATGTTGTCATCAGAACGTCATCTTGAGTCAAGTAGGCCTAAAGAACCATAAGATTTTGATACGAGAAATTAAGCAAACAATATGATTTTTTTGAAAGTACGAATTAACTTCTTTCTCAAATGAATAAGACTCAACTCATTTTCGATTATATTCTTTCCATTTCTTACCGAAGTGCCGAATGTCAGAGATTGTTTGATACCATTAATCAAGATTTCGCCGCTTTGCTCTGTGTTTGAACCCAATCTCCCTGCACATTATTGTTAACCTCCATAAGGAGATGCAACAATTGGCTATGTTTTTTTAAATAAAAGCATCTTCAGCAAAATATGTAAGTGAAGGAAGATAATAAATATTGTAAGAAATCGATACAGCTCATCAAATATAACTATCTTCAACAAATTGTAAGTGCATCTCCAATGGATTACGTTAACATATGAAGATTTTTTGTAAAATTAGAGATTCAGTGGGTTATGCATCCTCTTATGCAAAATATAAAATCGACTTTCTAATCGCCAAATTCATTTGCCATCTACAATTTTTCCTACTTGATAGATTCTAATAGGTTTAAACTCATGTCTCCTATATATTCTCATCAACTTCTCCTATATATTCTCATCCACTTTTCCTATGTTTTGTACATGATGGTAACTATTTTCCGCAATGTATCTCCTTCTATCATCTACGATTTACGTGTGCACTATTTGAACCATGTTGTTTGATTCGTTTGTTGATTATGTCTTCATATCAATACAACATGGTTTCGAAATAAAACCTTTATTTGCCTTCTTTTTTTTCCGGCGGTTCTCAAACCAGAACTTCACTGGCTTCCCATATCACTGAATGGGAAGCAAGTGAAGTTCTGGTTTCAGAACAACCAGACACAAATGAAGATAAATCCATGTTTTATTTATGAACCATATTGTTTGATTCGTTTGTTGATTATGTCTTCATATCAATAAACAGATGAAACAACAATGTTTCGAAATAAATCCTTGATTTGCCTTCATTTTTTTCCGGGAGTTCTCAAACCAGAACTTCACTGGCTTCCCATTCAGTGATAACCTTCACTGAATGGGAAACAGGTCAAGTTTTGGTTTCAGAATTACCGGACACAAACGAAGGTAAATTCAGGTTTTATTTATGAACGATGTTGTTTGATTCGTTTGTTGATTATCTCTTCATATCAATGAACGAATGAAACAACATGGCTTCGTAATAAAACCTTGATTTCCCTTCATTATTTTCTGGCGGTTCTCAAACCAGAATTTTACTGGCTTCCCATTCAGTGATAACCTTCAGTGAATGGGAAGCAAGTTAAATTCTTGTTTCAGAACGACCAGATACAAATCAAGGTAAATCCAGGTTTTATTTATGAACCATGTTGTTTGATTCGTTTGTTAATTATGTCTTCATATCAAAAAATGAATGAAACATGATTTCGAAATAAAACCTTGATTTGCTTCATTTTTTTCCTGCGGTTCTCAATTCTCAAACCAGAACTTCAGTGGCTTCACATTCACTGATAACCTTCACTGAACGGGAAGCAAGTGAAGTTCTGGTTTCAGAACCACCGAACACAAATGAAGGTAAATTCAGGTTTCATTTATGGACCATGTTGTTTGATTCGTTTGTTGATTATGTCTTCATATCAATACAACATGGTTTTTGAAATAAAACCTTGATTTGCCTTCTTTTTTTTTTCCGGCGGTTCTCAAACCAGAACTTCACTGGCTTCCCATATCACTGAATGAAAAAAAAATGAAGTTCTGGTTTCACAACCACCTGACACAAATGAAGATAAATCCATGTTTTATTTATGAACCATGTTGTTTGATTTGTTTGTTGATTATGTCTTCATATCAATAAACAGATGAAACAACATGGTTCCGAAATAAATCCTTGATTTTCCTTCATTTCTTTCCGGCAGTTCTCAAACCAGAACTCCACTGGCTTCCCATTCAGTGATAACCTTCACTGAATGGGAAACAGGTGAAGTTTTGGTTTCAGAACTATCGGACACAAATGAAGGTAAATTCAAGTTTTATTTACGAACAATGTTGTTTGATTCGTTTGTTGATTAGGTCTTCATATCAATAAACGAATGAAACAACATGGCTTCGTAATAAAACCTTGATTGTCCTTCAGTATTTTCCGGCGGTTCTCAAACCAGAACTTTACTGGCTTCCCATTCAGTGATAACCTTAAGTGAATGGGAAGCAAGTTAAATTTTGGTTTCAGAGCCACCGGACACAAATGAATGTAAATCCAGGTTTAATTTATGAACCATGTTGTTTGATTCGTTTGTTGATTATGTCTTCATATCAATAAACGAATGAAGCAACATGATTTCGAAATAAAACCTTGATTTGCCTTCAATTATTTTTCAGCGGTTCTCAAACCAGAACATACTTGCTTCCCATTCAGGGATAGCCGAATGGGAAGCAAGTGAAGTTCTGGTTTCAGAACCACCAGACACAAATGAAGGTAAATCCAGAATTAATTTATGAACCATGTTCTTTGATTCGTTTGTCGATTATGTCTTCATATCAATAAACTGATAAAACAACATGATTTCGAAATAAAACCTAGATTTGCCTTCATTTTTTTCCAGCGGTTCCCAAACCATAACTTCACTGGCATCCCATTCAGTGATAACCTTGACTGAATGGGAAGCAAGTGAAGTTCTGGTTTCAGAACCACCGGACACAAATGAAGGCAAATCCAGGTTTTATTTTGAGAATCATGTTGTTTGTTTCATTTATTGAGTATGTTTTCACATTGATAAACACGATAGTAACTAATCTTTGTTTATCATCCAGCGTTGAACCACTTGGTAGTAACTAATTAACACGGAACAGGATATCTGAAAACAATCCACAAAACGAATACATTAACAGAAAAAATCATAAGGAAAAGGATTTACAATTTGAACTCTTGAAATTGAAAGGGAATATATCGGTGGTACTACTTCCCTTTGAGCTTCAGAGGTTCACACAAATTTCGACAATATTAATTCTCTTGTTACCTGAAGATGTTTGGGGTATTGAACGGTTAAATATTCCCCAAAAATGCTACTGCTTAAAGAACGAGATAGTTGTTGGGGAAAGAAGAGGAAGGCTACTAAAAGCCCTTAAGGATTCATGAAGAGAAACGAACACCTCTAATTCCAGTCATGCAGAAACACAATTACCATGGTAGGGTAAAACATCATACATGAACAAACATGTTGATATGAATGCCCATTTTGAAAATTGAACAGTTAAATATTCCCCAAAAATGCTACTGCTTAAAGAACGAGATAGTTGTTGGGGAAAGAAGAGGCAAGCTACTAAAAGCCCTTAAGGATTCATGAAGAGAAATGAACACCTCTGATTCCAGTCATGCAGAAACACAATTACCATGGTAGGGTAAAACATCATACATGAACAAACATGTTGATATGAATGCCCATTTTGAAAATTGAGGGATGATTGCTCGTAACGCATGCAAATAGAGGATAAATTAACAATAAAAATTTGATTGCAATGCAAAAGCAGGAGTGTCGGTTAATGCAAAATAGCCTTAATACTGACATTTAAAGTTTCGTCTTGTTTAAGTTATATAATAGGGCTGCAATCCATTTCTAGATCTCCGCATCTACTAGTTCGTTGAAGGAGACCAATCCCAAATCATTGAAGTACTTGTCTAGCATTGTCATAGCTTCAATTCTAATGTGCTTATAAGTGATATCGAATCGTATATCAATTTACTAATTAATTTGGCCCTTTTTTTTTCCTTCTCTGTCCAAGTCGTTCAAAGCAGATTTATTTATTTTTTTGGTTACATCGGAAATAAAGATACAAACAACATTACATAAACACACCGATGCCCATCATGTCTGTAATAACGAGACCTTTGATGGCATCCGCTTCAAAGCAGATTTATGTTCTTCCTATGAACAAGTTATCTCATCTACTTCCAAATTGAGAATGACGTGCATTAGATGCTCCTACGGTAAAAAATTCCAACAAAGTATTCATATATGTTTAAACACTGTGGAGAATGCTAAATAAAGATATTTAACTAATTGTAGCTCTAGCATACTAGACAAGAAGTCGATACTGATAGAAAACTAACCAAAAAGAGATGTTGAAACCAGGGGTGAAGGGGCTTGAGGAAAAGGGCAGGGAATTGCAACCCCTGACTTCTTGGAAGGTCCACTAACACACCTCTAATTACAGCTATTTTACACCAAGACACTTAACAAAAATACACAAATGCCCTAGCTGGAATTAAAAAATTCCGTCATATCCTTAAGAAATAATGACATATAATGACTTTATTTAATTACTTCTGTATCATTTAACTTTGCCCTAGCTGGTTCGATTTTCTGGCTCCCCGACTGTCAGAGAGGGGGTACTAACGCAGTGGAATTGAGTAACGAGCATGTAAATTAACCAGTTTATTAGATATTAGCCATGGCAGGAACACAAAGAGTTTGCCTCTGATATTGTGGAATCAGGGGAATCAATCGTGTCTCTTTTTGTCCAATTGTTTCTGGAGGTTGATCGGAATTGAATACATTCAGTTTATTAGGGTCTTTTTATAGTCCTATAACTCAACATATGGTAGTGCCTTAACCGGGTACTATAAAGATATTTATCGGGCATGATAGGAAGCAAGCTCAGATATGGTAGTGATGTAGAGAGGATTTGTCCCTCCCACATAATGGGAGCAAATATCTATGGGCCACTCGGGGGATGGTGCTTATAGAATGTCTGACCAGACTCAGGTAAAACAATATGGAGATATTGATGTTATCTGCTCGGATAAGCATATTTCCAAGATCGATGAACTATGGATTGGATATACAAGTGTAAATGCTATGTCTCGTGTCCAATCCGGATATAGAGGCAAAGGGATAATGCAATATGGTAACATTTGGCACAAGTTTTGTCCGATCACTTCCTATTTCTATTAGTTGGGTGACATAGATGTGTTGCTAGACACCACTATATGTTAGTAATAGTTACTACCAACTATGTATAAACTTATAGGGTCCCACACCGAATGGATTAAACTAGAATTGGATATTAATTAGTTGGACTAATTAATTAGAAGGGATCATAACGTACACACAAGCAAAGTTAGTAGGACTAATTTACAAGGTGGACTAATCCGTGTATGGGCAATCATGTAGTTAATAAAGAGTTATTTTTCTCAAGACAAGTCATTATTGGAAGAACATAACAAAGTAAGGAGAGAGACAGAGCAAGATAGCGATCCTCTCACCCCCCCTGTCGTCTATGGTTATCCTGTTCTACTAAGGAGAGAGACAGTTATTTTTCTCAAGACAAGTCATTATTTCTACTTCTGTTACTGATTTTAATAACTACTCTTGGTACTTTGGGGTAGTCTATGGTTATCCTGTTCTAGCTGAAAGATCTAATGTTTGGAATTTGATTCAATCTCTTATCCCGTCTAATCAGCATGTTTTATTAATAGGAGACTTTAATAAAGTGCTTAATATGTGTGATAAAATTGGCCCTGATGCTAACTCTTTTCCTGGTTCTGTTCAATTTAGAAATTTTATTAATTTGTGTTCGTTAATGGAGTTTCCTAATTCAAGTCCATGGATATCATGGTCTAACTAAATTAACCCTAAAAAAGTCCCCGGCAACGGCGCCAAAAACTTGATGCGCAAACTAACGTGCTGTTCGCAAGTATACGAATCTTGTAATACCGGGCGTAATTAAGCTCGGGTGATCGTTCCCACGAGGACTATTTCGGGTTTTTTTCGAGAAATCAGTTCTAACTTCCAGAGTATAAAAGGAGGAGTAGTTTAGGATTGTGATTAACTATAAACTAAAAATAAACAAAATATAACGCAAATATTTTTTGTGACGTTTTTCTGAAAATCTTGAAAGTTGTGAATCTAGGGTTTGGAATACTAGGTCCAGGATCCCCTAGGGTTTCTTCAGAATTATATTCTTCGGTTTGATATGAAAACACTCAGCAGTTTTAATTATCCGTGCCACGTACCGATTGTGCAGTAACCTTTCAGATTCCACACGCTGTCACGATCCTGCAGACTTTCGGGTTCCTGTTAAGCTGCCTAAGTCTGCAGTCTCGTTCTAAGTCTGCTAGGGTTTCTAACCTGTCCTGATGGCCCGGGTCAAATTCTCTAACAGTTGGTCTATACGTTTTAGCTAGCCCTATCTCCCTTTCTCTGGTCGGTCTATCAGGGTAAGGTACTAAATCCTGTCTTTTCTTCCTAACCCTAACCTGACGTTTTCACCTACAGGCTCGGGTCTATAGCAATTCTGGTTCGCGACTCCGATCATGCATAAACAGATATAATCAAAGACAGAATAACTGATAATACTGCTGAATTAAGATAACGAGATCATGCATTCATACTCAAACTGCAGAATAATGTCTGAAAACGAAACCCTAGGTTCACCGAGAACCTAGGTAGAAGGTTTAGCTACTAAACGACATAACTAATTAACAAAGTTTCTGAATTTAGAAGAGAGAATAAGATCAAACTAAGTCTTCGGATCTGGATGAGTGCTTCCGTGCTCTCCCGGGATGCTCAGACTTGTCCTTGGATGAATGGTCTTGTGTGTTGTGTCCTCAAAACGAGTCTGGACGAGTCTTTTTATAGTGCTGGCGAATTTCTGGAACTTGTCAATATTTACGAAACTGCCACTGCCCGAAACCGCCCCAGTTTTTGTGCTGTCTGCGTATAATACGCAGCCTGCTGCGTATAATACGCAGACAGGGTCTTCTGTTGCTGCTTTTTCTCCACTTTGTGCTTGCTGTCTGCGTATTTTCTGCGTATTTTCTGCGTATAATACGCAGACAGGGACCCATCTTGCCTTCAGCTTCTTCTTTCCTGCGTATTTTCTGCGTATTTTCCCCCTGGCTGCGTATTTTCTGCGTATTTTCTGCGTATAATACGCAGACAGGGGAGAAAATATGTCCAAAACCCCTCCCCTTCCTTGCTGCCTGCGTATTTTACGCAGGGTCTGCGTATTATACGCAGACAGCAAGGCAGGGTGCTCTTTTCTGCCTCTGTTTGCCTCCTGCTGCATTCCCGATCCATTCCTGCTGCATTCCCGGGCCCTGTTCCTGCATAGACAACATGAACACACCCGCGATCATATCCAAATAAAGTACGGAAAATGCAGAAATTTATAAAGAGCAAGTAACTGTCTCGTTCCTAAAACCGAGGCGTTCCGAGGGTGAAAATGGGCTAAAATGTGAGTTTTCCGGCGCAAATGCACAAAAACCGAGCTATAAGATAACCCCTATTCGGGCGTTATCAAATACCCCCGCACTAAATATTGCTCGTCCCGAGCAATCCCCTTTGCATACCAACCTGCTTGCATACCTCTCGGTTTTTTGCAAAACCGACCCTGTCGTGCATACACTACCTTTGCATACTCCCTGCAATTGCATACTCTTTCAACCTGAACCGTATAACCAAACGACTCGATAGAAAGACTGACTCAGATAGAATATACACAGACTCAATGTACACGACTCAAAAAATATACTAAACAATTATTTTTGGTGAGATTGGGCAATCTCAAAAACATAACCGAGTGTCCTCAAAACCTCACCCTTTTTCCAGAAAATACTTCCCTGCAACCGATCGGTAAGTCTGAACAGATTTCTTTGGTGGATTTAAGCACGGGACCCGAGTACTGTTACTTTTGCTATCAACCTGAGCGAATCCCTAGTTAACCGACCATCCGAGCTATTTCCGAATCAAGGTTCTAAATCTAACAGGTAGGATATATATATGTAAAGGTACGGCATGATCCTACTCGTTATGACATTCTCACAATTTCCCAAACTCACACCCCTCACCGAGTTCCCGAAAAACTGCCTGAAACACCTAAGTTCCTGCCATATCAATCTTCCTGTCCCTCGGTGTGTCTTCGCCGTTCGCGCGGCCACAAATGTGAAGCGGTGTAACTGTCTCGAAAATCGCGCTACTCACTCAGCTTTTTGACTCGATAACATAAACAACATAAATAACTGAAAAACTGCACAACTAGATCATTTTCTTTTTTCTTTTTTTTTTTCTTTTTTTTTTCTGAATTCTCTTTTTTTTTCTATTTTTCTTTTTTTTTCTGTTTTTTCCTTTCTGTTTTTTTCTCATTTTTTTTTCATCATTTTTTTTTTTATAATACGACTCTATATACACATAAATACACGAATAACGATAAGTAAACTGACTAAAGCTGAGTGAGTAGAAAAAACTGTCGTCGTGGGGTATGAAAGATGTACTCATATGGAATACCCCCACACTCGTCCTGAAGCGCTGATCCTGTAGTCGAAATAATACTGTGCAGTCCCACCGAACCTCCTCATCACCAAAGATGTAGAAAAACGGCACAACCACCAATTAACCTCTCAACCCCCCGGACCCCATAATGTGCGGAAAGATGTCTCGCACGCGACTAACTCCTCCTGTGGTCACTATGTAGTGCAGTGATCCACCCTCGCAATTTAATGCACTGTCGCCTCTCACTCACCCTGTCCTTCCCTCGAAAAGCGTGTCAATGTCGAAACTGTCCAAAACTGATATGTCATGAAGTGCTCCATCTAAAACCCTCCCCAACTCACTCCCTCCGTCATAACTCGTAGAATAGCCAACTAATCGACTGATGAGGTCTCAAAGAAGGCTTCCTAGGCTATAGTGGCTAAGAATAAAAGGGGTAAATGGCTTCAAACGGGTTTACTAGTTGGACCTAGGGATAAGAAACAGGACGTGAGGTCCCTTGATAGCCAGTCACTCCACCGAAAGATGCGATGACCGTGACGGCGCCCGTGGGCGGGTTGTCGACTACCTAGATGACGGCGGTGTGGCAACTAGTCGGATCCTTTGCTCAGGTGATAACTACTTGCGGTTTCCAAGGGTCACTGGCTCTCACCTATCTACTATACCTCGGTGCAAGCTTTCTTTTCTGTCAAAGGGTTTAATCTCGATTTCTTCCCAGTTTCTGTTATCTTGATTGCCCTTTCTCAAATTTTCTGATTTTTAATTTTTTTTTGGATTTTCTGAAAATTTTCGATTTTTTTTTTTTTTTTTTTTTTTTTTAAATATACACAATGCAAGGTCAGAATGGTGTGGTGGGTCGACTCAAATAAAGAAAATATGCTGACTCAAAAATAAAATAAAAACTGCAAATAAATGTGAAAAAACGTGCAGACCGGGTTATGCAGACACGACTCCCACCCCCACACTAAGAGGTGGCATGCCCTCATGGCACTGACTCGTCTGGACTATACGGCGGGTCTGACCCGGTCTCGGATGAACCGGACATGCTGCTGGGTGAGCTGCTGGTCTGCCTGAATCTGGCACTACTCGACTGTCGTGGGTGCGAGCTCGACGACTGGCGGGACCGTGAGCTCGATGACTGTCTGGACTGTGTCCGGGATCCTGACCTACTGCTAGGTGGGTGTGGGCCCGGTGCTGTGGCATGCTCACTCGAGCTCGCCTCGTCCGACCAGCTGGTAGTGTACTCACTGGAATAGGAGGGAGGGAAGATAATAGGCAATGGCACCTCTCGGCCCGCATGGCGGGCTGCCTCGCGCTGCTCCTCTCGGAGTGCAGTAATCGCATCGCCATGGTCTTTGGCTATCTTCTTCGTGGTCTTCTTGAGGTGCTTTAGGTATCGGAAAACTTTCCCTAACTTGTTAAGCACCTTCTCACCTAAAGACGCCTGGCCAGCACGGCACCCCTCAAGTCCCTCCTCTACTCGGGCCAACCTACGGTTCATGACCGAAAGTGGCGGTGGACTGGTCGGACCTCTCGTACCTCTCGTACTAGGTCTAGCTCTCTGACTCGGCCCGGCTCTCTGGCTCGGCTCTCCGTGGTCATGGGTGGACTGAGAACGCCTAAGTGTAGACGCTCCCGTCCCCCGAGTAGGTCTGTCCTGGGTCGATCGCCTCCTAGGGGCAGGGGCAGGGGCAGGCTCATCCTCCTCCATAGGGTCTGCATCAAGGTCGATGACTGGGTCATTCGGTCCCGGACCTCCCCCTCTAATCTTCCTATAGGCCTTAAGTAGAGGAGGATTCCAGTCACCCTCAAGCTCGGAGAGAGGAATCTGGTAATTACGAGCCAGTTGGATAATCAGGTTGCTATACCCGAGTCCCTTCTTGCTCGCGGATACATTCCTCTCCTGAATATAAACCCAAATGCGCTGAGCTATATCAATCCGTCGCCTCATCATCAGACAGTACACTATCATGGTCGCCTCATTCTCGAGGTAGGTAAAGTGTTGGATCCCCATAATGCGGTTCACCACCCATTCAGCCCACCACTTGGCAGGCTTGCACAAAAATCCCGAGTGCAGTTTCAGCCCCACGTTTCCTTCTTCCTCAAAGTGGGCCCCCGCGGCTCCACCTGTCAAAACCCTCAAAACCTCCCCAGCTGACGGAGGGTTACTCATAGCTAACTGGTAGGCACACGGCTCTTGGGATGGTGGAATCCCGTAAGCCTGCCTAATAGAGTCAGGGGTCAGGAAGATATAGTCACGACGGCAGTAAATCCACCGCACATCAGTGTTCTCGGCATCGCCGGCATGCATAAGGTTGCAAAAGAACTCCCTAGTCAGCCTAGAACTAGACGTACCCTCAAACCCGGCTAATGAAGTGCCAAAAATGTCTGCTCGACTGGCAAAATTCACCATCTGGATTGGCATCCTATCATCGTCTACTTCGAATCTGTGGTCCTTAGCCAACCTATAGTTCGGCTTTTTACCGGTCAGATAATAGGCATGGGCACGGTGGGTCACAAACCGATAACTGTCAAAGTTATGCGGTGTAAGTTCGCTGACAGGGATATCAATCGGCTCGTGCCGACGGTTCGGGTCAATGACAGGTTTGACTAAAGCCATGAAAATGCAAAAACGAGCAGAAACAGAAATCTAGAGTACGTGCGCGTGAAATAGTGCGTCTCAGCAGATAAGCCCCCTAGAATCTACCAGAGGTCCACACGGCACGGAAACCGAGAAAAATTTCAGAAACAATGACCCGGCTACGGGTCGTGCTTAAAACTGAAAAATTAAAGAGAGGGAAGAAAATTGGACCTTCCCACAACGGGGGTGAAGTGCAGAATCCGGCAAGGTTATCGCCGGAAAGCCGCCTGTAAACCGCCGTCCAGCCGCCGCCTAAGCCGCCGTCCAGCCGCCGCCTAAGCCGCCGGAAAAGTCAAATTTGCCGGAATGAAATTCCGGGCACACTCTCACGTAGCCTTCTTCCTCCTCTTCAACGTTCCCTTCTGTGAATTTTTCCGGTTTGGCTTCAAACTCAACAAATCTGAGATTTTTCCTCAAGAACACCCTTCACTTTCCTTCCACCCCCACACTTGCTCGGTTGGAATTTCGGAAAACCGAGAGTAGTTCCGTGCTCCTTGCGACGAGGGGATTCCAAAAATGCCTTCGGTTTTTGATTTCGAGCACTTTTGAAAAATTTGGAGTGTTGGTGCTAGAGAGAAATGGAGGTAGAGAGAGAAAGCTTGGAAGCAAAAATGGCTTCCCATGGCCGGACCTCCCTTTATAAACCCTAAGTGCCAAAATGACCAAAATGCCCCTGGCTTAAAATGGTCAAAAACTGCTACTTTTGTGCGTAATATACGTGTATGTTGTGTATTTTACGCAAACAGGGGTACCGGGTGATCAAAAATGTAAAAAAAAATTGCAATTTTCCTCTCTGTCTGCGTATAATACGCAGGAAGCTGCGTATTTTACGCAGACAGGAGGAAAATTGATTTTTTTTTTTTTTTTTTTTTTTTTTTTTTTTTTTTTTTATAAAAACTTATTTTTCTGAGCTGTCTGCGTATAATACGCAGAAACCTGCGTAAAATACGCAGAAAGCTCTGAAAATAATTTTTCAAGTTTTTCAAAAAAATCCATTTTTGGTGCTGTCTGCGTATAATACGCAGAAACCTGCGTATTTTACGCAGACAGGGCCAAAATAAATTTTTCAAAATTTTTTTTTTTTTTTTTTTTTTTTTTTTTTTAGAAAAATACAGTTTATACTGCTGGCTGCGTATAATACGCAGAAACCTGCATAAAATACGCAGACAGCAGTTAAAATAATTTTTCAAACATTTTCAAAAGTCAGTTTTTCTTTGCTGGCTGCGTATAATACGCAGGAAGCTGCGTAAAATACGCAGACAGCAGAGAAAAATTATTTTCAAGTTTTTTTTTTTTTTTTTTTTTTTTTTTTCACCTCGGTTATTTTGACACTGTGGGTTGAATGGGGGTCACTTTTCTCTCTCTCTCCTTTCTGTTTCTTTTCGTCTGCTTCTTCTGTATCTGCACATGCTCAATTTTCATTAAATACCCACTCATCTCACCTCTCTCAAAAATTCAAAACTTAAAATAAAAATAATATAATTTAAACTTACTACGTTGGGTTGCCTCCCAACCAGCGCTTTGTAATTTACGGTCGACGGCCCGACCCAGTTACCTTAGGTTCGATCACGGGTCGTCGAAGTAGATTGGATCTACCTTGGCGACCTCGGCGTTCTCGAGATACGGCTTGATTCGGTTTCCGTTCACCCTGAAGCTTGAGTTGTCTTTTGGATTCTCTAGCTCAAATGCGCCCCACGCGAATATCTTCCTGATGATGAACGGTCCCGACCAACGAGATCTCAACTTTCCCGGAAAGAACCTCATTCTTGTGTTGTAGAGAAGCACCTTGTCTCCTTCGTTGAACTGCTTTGGCGTGATACGCTGATCATGCCACTTCTTCGTCTTCTCTTTATAAATTTTGGCGCTCTCAAATGCCGTCCTGCGGAACTCCTCTAATTCCAGCAGCGCCATCTTTCTCTTATCTCCGGCCAGACTCTCATCCATGTTGAGCAGTTTGATAGCCCAATAGGCCTTATGTTCCAGCTCAACCGGGAGGTGACACGCTTTCCCAAACACGAGCTGGTATGGTGACATTCCCAGCGGTGTTTTGAAAGCTGTCCTGTATGCCCATAACGCATCATCCAGTCTCATCGACCAATCCTTCCGGCCCAGATTTACGGTTTTCTCGAGAATGCCCTTGATCTCTCGGTTTGACACCTCTGCCTGTCCGTTAGTCTGGGGGTGATAAGGCAGTGATACCTTATGGATCGATACCCCGTACTGCTTAAGTACCCTGGCAAACACTTTGTTAATAAAGTGTGACCCTTCATCGCTGATCATTGCTCTGGGGGTCCCGAATCGTGTGAATATGTTGCGTTTCAGAAAACGCTCAACTGTTGCTGCATCGTTTTTCTGACACGCTATCGCCTCGATCCACTTCGTAACATAGTCCACTGCCAGCAGTATGTACAGATTTCCCATTGAAGACGGGAACGGCCCCATGAAGTCAATCCCCCATACATCAAAGGGTTCAACTTCCTGCCAAATAGTCAAAGGCATCTCGTCCCTATATGACGTACTCCCTGTCCTCTGGCATCTATCGCATCCCTGTACATAATCATGACAGTCCTTGAAAAGTGTTGGCCAAAAGAAACCTGACTGCAGTACCTTGTGTGCCGTGCGGGTCCCTCCAAAGTGACCCCCACACTGAGCCGAGTGGCAGTGCCTGATCACGTTCCAGGCCTCGTGGGTCGGAACACATCTCCTCAGAATGTTGTCGGCACCCTGCTTGAACAGATACGGGTCGTCCCAGAAATACTGCCGGCTTTCAGAAATAAACCGTTTCCGCTGTGACGGGGTTAGGTCCTCGGGAAGCGTGCCACTCACCAGATAGTTGGCTATAGCATAGTACCACGGTCTCCCCAGTTTGACCGCCATGATGTGCTCGTCCGGAAAGTTTTCTTGGATTGGTACCGGGTTCACCTCAGCATTCTCAAGCCTGGATAGGTGGTCCGCTACTACGTTCTCGACTCCCTTCTTATCCCGAATTTCCACATCAAATTCCTGCATCAGCAATACCCATCTCAGCAGTCTCGGCTTTGCGTCCTTCTTGTCCAGCAGATATTTCAGGGCACTATGGTCGGTAAAAACGATGACTTTTGACCCGACCAAGTACGGCCTGAATTTATCCAGGGCATATACCACAGCAAGCAGCTCCTTCTCAGTAGTGCCATAGTTGATCTGGGCATCGTTGAGTACCCGACTTGCATAGTATATCACATGGCACACCTTGTCCTTCCGCTGCCCCAAAACTGCACCGACTGCATAGTCGCTTGCGTCACACATCAGCTCAAACGGAAGTGACCAGTCCGGTGTCGTGATAACCGGGGCTGTGGTCAGCTTCTCCTTCAGATGGTCAAAGGCCTGCTGACAAGCTGCATCAAAGTCAAAGGGCACGTCTTTTCCAAGTAAAGCGCAGAGTGGCTTCGTGATCTTGGAAAAGTCTTTGATGAACCTCCGGTAAAATCCTGCATGCCCCAGAAAACTTTTGATCGCCTTTACGGTTGTCGGATATGGGAGCTGTTTTATCACCTCGATCTTGGCCCTGTCCACCTCGAGTCCTTTGCTGGAAATTTTGTGACCCAGCACGATCCCCTCGGTGACCATAAAATGACACTTCTCCCAATTCAGCACCAAATTCGCCTTCTTGCATCGGATCAGGACCTGTCCCAGGTGGTGCAGGCAGTCGTCAAAACTGTCCCCGAACAGTGAAAAATCGTCCATAAAGACCTCCAGATTTTTCTCGATCATGTCGGAGAATATGGCCATCATGCATCTCTGGAACGTGGCTGGAGCGTTACACAACCCGAATGGCATGCGCCGGAACGCAAACGTACCGTACGGGCAGGTAAACGTTGTCTTCTCCTGATCTTCCGGGGCTATGCAGATCTGGTTGTACCCGGAGTACCCGTCCAGAAAACAGTAATAGGCGTGATGAGCTAGCCTGTCCAACATCTGGTCCATGAATGGTAGCGGGAAGTGGTCTTTCAATGTTGCATCGTTTAGCCTCCGATAGTCCATACAGATCCGCCAACCTGTAACCGTGCGCTGTGCAATCTGCTCCTGGTCCTCATTCTGCACCACCGTAATACCCCCCTTTTTGGGCACGCACTGGACCGGGCTGATCCAAGTGCTGTCTGATATGGGGTATATGATTCCTGCTTCCAGCCACTTCATGACCTCCTTGCGCACAACATCCTTCATGTTCGGGTTCAGTCTCCGCTGGGGCTGAATCACCGGTTTCTTGCCTTCTTCGATCCTGATCTTGTGCATGCAGTAGGAGGGGCTGATCCCCTTAATATCTGCAATCGTCCAGGCGATTGCTTCTTTATGCTCTCGCAATACTTCCAGCAGTTTCTCTTCCTGTTCCTGAGATAGAAGAGAAGAAACAATTACGGGCAGAGTATTATTATTACCAATGTACGCATACCTGAGATGGTTCGGGAGCGGTTTAAGCTCGAGTGCAGGTGGCTCCTTGAGTGACGGAACCAGGATCATCTTCTGCCTGCCATCTTCGTCCCGGTGCAAAGTGGTCCAGTCCTCGGCTCTCATGGCCTGCTCGCACCGAGTCATCTCCTTCTCTTCTCCGTACATGCTATCAATTTCTTCCCATAACTGATCCATCTCCTCGTTTTCCCAGCCATCATCAACTACGTCTATGGAGAAGATATCTTCGTGATCATAATAATTTGGCAGTTGCAGATTTTTGAAAACATTAAATTTAACCTTGTCCTCGTTAATCTGCATGGTCAGTTCCCCGCTCTTGCAATTTATCATAGCTTCTCCAGTGGCCAAAAACGGCCTGCCCAGTATGAGCGGTACCTCCCCTGCCTCCATGTCCAGGATCACGAAATCTGCTGGAAAAATGAGCTCACCGACCTTCACTAAAATATCCTCGATAACTCCATAAGCCTGTTTTACGGACCTGTCTGCCATCTGCAGCATGATTCTAGTGGGCCGGGGCTCCCCGACTTTCAAACTCTTGAAAATCGTCAATGGCATCAGGTTGATGCTGGCCCCTAGGTCACACAGAGCCTTTCCTGTGTAAGCGTTACCTAGGGTGACCGGTATAACAAAACTGCCAGGATCCTTTCTCTTCCTCGGTAGCCCATTCTTCACACAATTGCTCACTTCTGCCGTCAGGTTTATAGTCTCGAAATCGCTCATTCGCCTCCTCCCATACAAGATGTCCTTGAGGAATTTGGCGTAAGTGGGCATCTTAGCCAAAGCCTCGGCAAAAGGTATGTTAATCTGCAGCTGCTTGAACATCTCAAGAAACCTGGCGTAGTCCTTGCTATCGTCCCTCTTTCGTGTCTTCAAGGGGTATGGTACTTCCTTGGAGACAGGTACCGTTTCTGCATCTGTCTCTTTTTGCACTGCATCCTGCTCAACCGAGCCCTTCGGCTGGGGGCGGTCGACTGCGCTGTTATCCCGGCCAGACAGTTTGCGTTCTACTTCTTTCGACTTTTCTGCGCGTGCGTGGCTAGGGTACGGTGGATCCTGCAGTGCTACTCCACTCCGAGTGGTGATAGCATTGATCTGAGCACGTGGATTATTCACTGTATTCGAGGGCAAGTTCCCTGGCTGTCTCTCCGTTAGCTGCTGTGCTAACTGCCCCACTTGTACCTCCAAAGCACGCAGTGACGTTTTGGTCGTCTGCATGTCGGCTGTCAGGGCGTCCATGTGCTTGAACCGGGACTCCATGGTCTGGAACATGGACTTGATCTCTTTCATCTGGGCGTCGTACTGCTGCGCGGATGGGACTGTCTGAGCCTGCTGGGCCGGTCCAGCCTGCTGGGCTGGTGGCCTGTGCTGGAATCCCGGTGCATAAACTGCTGCGTTTGGGTTTCCGTATCGAAACCCGGGATGGTCTCTCGTACCGGGTCGGTACCGGCTCGGGTCCCACTGCTGCTGTACGTAGTTGGTGTCTTCGGTCCTTAGCTCCTCAATGGCTGCGTCCAGATCAGGTTCTTCGACTGCTGCAACAGTCTTCTTATCCGAGTAGACTTTCGTGACTAGGTCATGAACGATCCTAGCCAGATTGTCTATCCGGTCATCCTCTGCGGGTTCGGCTCTAGCCGCCATCCTGCGATCGTCAAACAGTCGGGTATCCTGCTTGGCCAACTGCTTCATCAGGTCATACGCACCTTCTTTGTCTACGTGATACAAGAAGTTTCCCCCGGCCTCTCTGTCAATCCTGTCGGCGTTCTCCCTGTCTAGGGCATGGTAGAAAACCTGCAGGATTTTCGCGTCTCCAAAGCCGTGGTTCGGGCACCGTTTGACCAATCTCATGAGCCTGTCCCATGCGTCCACCACCGTCTCCCCCATCTTCTGCCTGAATGACAGGATCTCGCTCTGTAACTGTATGACTCGGGAGGCGGGATAGAACTTTGCCAGAAAATCTGCGACACACTCCTCCCATGTGGTGATGGATCGGGGTGGTCGGGATTCGAGCCAGTCCTTGGCTACTCCGTAAAGACAGTAAGGAAATAAGATCAGCATGAGTGCCTCTGCTTCTACCCCCTTGTATCTGACCTTGTTGCAGTAATCTTCGAATTTCCCGATAAAATCGTTCGGGTCTTCGTCGGCCCTGCCATGAAACGGGCAGAGAGTTTGTACCGTCTGGATGGTGGATGGTTTGATGTCAAAGTGCTCGGCGGTGATCTCGGGCACCACAATAGCTCGCTCATGCCCCCCGGTGGGGACTTCGAAATTTTCCACCAACGCCTTCCCAGATCGGTTATATGTTCTCTGGTTGCTTCGGGCAGCAAGTCCCGCTGTGACAAGTTCCTCAATGTACCGAGCCATCTGGGCTGGGGTACGTGTCTCTCGTTCCTGTCCACCGGCTTCGGTGTTCTCGGGTGGATCTCTCTGGTTGGTTGCCATCCTGCTTTCTCGGTTTCTGCGGTTCTGTTCGGTATACAGCTTTTCCGGATTATCGAGTGGTGTTACCAAACTGCGAGGCAATCTGGGCATCAACTGCACAGTCCTGAAAACGCAGATTCAAAAAGCAGTGAGATAAAAGAAAAATAACGAAACTGAAAAATAAAAAATCTGAAAACTAATTCTGATAACTAAATTAACCCTAAAAAAGTCCCCGGCAACGGCGCCAAAAACTTGATGCGCAAACTAACGTGCTGTTCGCAAGTATACGAATCTTGTAATACCGGGCGTAATTAAGCTCGGGTGATCGTTCCCACGAGGACTATTTCGGGTTTTTTTCGAGAAATCAGTTCTAACTTCCAGAGTATAAAAGGAGGAGTAGTTTAGGATTGTGATTAACTATAAACTAAAAATAAACAAAATATAACGCAAATATTTTTTGTGACGTTTTTCTGAAAATCTTGAAAGTTGTGAATCTAGGGTTTGGAATACTAGGTCCAGGATCCCCTAGGGTTTCTTCAGAATTATATTCTTCGGTTTGATATGAAAACACTCAGCAGTTTTAATTATCCGTGCCACGTACCGATTGTGCAGTAACCTTTCAGATTCCACACGCTGTCACGATCCTGCAGACTTTCGGGTTCCTGTTAAGCTGCCTAAGTCTGCAGTCTCGTTCTAAGTCTGCTAGGGTTTCTAACCTGTCCTGATGGCCCGGGTCAAATTCTCTAACAGTTGGTCTATACGTTTTAGCTAGCCCTATCTCCCTTTCTCTGGTCGGTCTATCAGGGTAAGGTACTAAATCCTGTCTTTTCTTCCTAACCCTAACCTGACGTTTTCACCTACAGGCTCGGGTCTATAGCAATTCTGGTTCGCGACTCCGATCATGCATAAACAGATATAATCAAAGACAGAATAACTGATAATACTGCTGAATTAAGATAACGAGATCATGCATTCATACTCAAACTGCAGAATAATGTCTGAAAACGAAACCCTAGGTTCACCGAGAACCTAGGTAGAAGGTTTAGCTACTAAACGACATAACTAATTAACAAAGTTTCTGAATTTAGAAGAGAGAATAAGATCAAACTAAGTCTTCGGATCTGGATGAGTGCTTCCGTGCTCTCCCGGGATGCTCAGACTTGTCCTTGGATGAATGGTCTTGTGTGTTGTGTCCTCAAAACGAGTCTGGACGAGTCTTTTTATAGTGCTGGCGAATTTCTGGAACTTGTCAATATTTACGAAACTGCCACTGCCCGAAACCGCCCCAGTTTTTGTGCTGTCTGCGTATAATACGCAGCCTGCTGCGTATAATACGCAGACAGGGTCTTCTGTTGCTGCTTTTTCTCCACTTTGTGCTTGCTGTCTGCGTATTTTCTGCGTATTTTCTGCGTATAATACGCAGACAGGGACCCATCTCGCCTTCAGCTTCTTCTTTCCTGCGTATTTTCTGCGTATTTTCCCCCTGGCTGCGTATTTTCTGCGTATTTTCTGCGTATAATACGCAGACAGGGGAGAAAATATGTCCAAAACCCCTCCCCTTCCTTGCTGCCTGCGTATTTTACGCAGGGTCTGCGTATTATACGCAGACAGCAAGGCAGGGTGCTCTTTTCTGCCTCTGTTTGCCTCCTGCTGCATTCCCGATCCATTCCTGCTGCATTCCCGGGCCCTGTTCCTGCATAGACAACATGAACACACCCGCGATCATATCCAAATAAAGTACGGAAAATGCAGAAATTTATAAAGAGCAAGTAACTGTCTCGTTCCTAAAACCGAGGCGTTCCGAGGGTGAAAATGGGCTAAAATGTGAGTTTTCCGGCGCAAATGCACAAAAACCGAGCTATAAGATAACCCCTATTCGGGCGTTATCAAACCCCAAGCCTAATTGTAATTCAGGCTGAGAATTTAGGTCCAAGCTTGCCCATAATACTAAAATTATATGCCCGGACCCTATTTAATTTTCATTGGGCTCGGGTTTTACGGGTTCAATCCGCCCAAGTTGCACTCCTAAAAGAAACAGAGAAAGAAAACATAACAAAAATAAAAGAAAAAAAAAATGTGTAAAATAATTGGTGTGCTACCCCCTTTTATAATATATTTAGTGATAAAGATGTGAGGAAAATAAGAAGTTTTCATTTAGGCTCAATTGTTTACTACCCTCCATTAGTGTAAATGTGTGCTAGTTCGGTGGTAGAGCTTTTCAAGCTCCTGCATGCATGAAGTGATTTAAACCCGGCTATATGATGCAACTCTAAAAAAAAAAAAACTTATAACCACCTGCTGCACTTTCATAACTATTTTAATAACCTCCACAAATGTAACATGCTGACAATAAACTCTTAGTGAATAAACAAATAATCATCCAATTACTTACAACTTCGTTGAAAAGTACGTTATTTAAAACATTATAATCATATAGAAAATATATATGAATAAAAATGAAATCAAAGCAAAACAAAACAGAACTTTTTTCATCCTAAGTATCTCTTATGTCACTGAACCACATTTGGAGAGATCACTCCCCTTCGCTTCCTTGGTCCATTCGAGCAATCTGGTTCATTTCAATTGAGAAACATTTAATATCTCTGTCGACTCATTTCAACGCTATATGTCATTAAAGTCATAATTACAAACGCTATTGATTGCAAATAGAAAAAAAATAAAATTGCACGACTTCGCCAATGGAGATAATGATGATCTATCTCGCTTCATCAAGCAACTTCTTGTCACTAAGAACTCTTCCCCTGCCCCCTTCACCTGTCTCTGCTCTACAAAATTTGGTCTTAATCCCCATTGAAGATCTAGTGGAGCCCTTGCCTTTGCAAGTTATTAAACCTCCATCTTTCATCCTTAAAGCACCAGAGTTTTCTGATGAGGAAATCGCTAATGGAGGTCAAGGTGCTGAGACAGACAAGAACAAGATTCTATCTGATCTGCCTCCGACAAGTGAACCGCCACACATGAAGGCTAGTTCTCAAGAGATGATTGTGGTCGTGCGGTCAGAAGAAGATAGAGTTGAGGATAAGAAAGGTGGTTCATCTCATTAAATCACAAGAAAGCATCCGCTCAAAAAGAGGAATATCGTTGAAGTTGCTTCGCCGGAGGATGCAGAGAAGGAACCGGAAGGTAAAAAACCAAAAATTACATTTTTAAAATCATCATGATTCAATCCGTCTTGGTCCAAACTTGAAATATATTTTATTTTAATAATTCTCTTCCTTCTTTAAGTCATTTTTCTCAAGGGGTTTTGATGGTTGACCTTCATCAACCACATAATCATAAATGAGTATAATCGCCAGGAACTGCAGGAGTGTTGGTCATCCCTCTGCAATTCAAGAGGCGTTTAATTTAACCCGTTCTCTTAAAGCCTTCCTTATCGTTGGAATAGGTTCCCTAGAGGCAATCCATATTTAGTATGAATATTGTTTGGCTAGAATATTCATTTATTATTTATGTAGATATTTAATATAATAAAGTCCTTAGATTACAATGTGTTGGTTATCATAAATATTCATAGTTCATTATATTGATTAACGGTACAATAACTATAGAATAGTATGTGGGTAGATTAATATGGAGATATTAAGTCTAACACATGGGTATGCATTATGAATAATGGCATACTAGAATGACCTACAACGAGAAGGCTACATTGGATTATGTCAAAGTCACGAGTGCTTCTTGTAGTGCTAATGGTATTGTAGTCCTTAGACTTGAAGTCACTAGATACTCTAGTTGTGAAATATCATGCTTTGATGTTATCAAACAATGTGCCTTAACCGGGTAACTATAAAGATAGTTATCGGGCATGATAGGAAGCAAGCTCAGATATGGTAGTGAGTAGAGAGGATTTGTCCCTCCCACAAAATGGGAGAAAATATCTATGGGCCACTCGGGGGATGGTTCTTATAGAATGTCTGACCAGACTCAAGTAAAACAATATGAAGATATTGATGTTATCTGCTCGGATAAGCATATTTCCAAGATCAATGAACTATGGATTGGATATACAAGTGTGAGTGCTATGTCTCGTGTCCAATCCGGATATAGAGGCAAAGGGATAATGCAATACGGTAACATTGGGCACAAGTTTTGTCCGATCACTTCCTATTAGTTGGGTGACATACATGTGTTGCTAGACACCACTCTATGTTAGTAATATTTACTACCAACTAAGTATAGACTTATAGGGTCCCACACCAAATGGATTAAACTGCAATTGGATATTAATTAGTTGGACTAAATAAGTAAAAGGGATCATAATGTACCCACAAGCAAAGTTAGTATGACTAATTTACAAGGTAGAAAATCCGTGTATGGGCAATTATGTAGTTAATAAAGAGTTATTTTCTCAAGACAAGTCATTATTGGAAGAACATAACAAAATAAGGATAGAGACAGAGCAAGATAGCGATCCTCTCACCCCCCTGTCGTCGGCCTCGTGTGACGCACGGCTAGGTGCCCTGGTTTGCGTGATTCTTCCTCCTTCTACCATTGCTAGCACTACGTGTGGAGAATGATTCCAGCTGTGATCCAAAGGTGTGGATACCATAGAGACGAAGACACAATTCTTCGTAGCGATCTCACGAACTAAGGTACATAGTTTTCTACATCCATCATGTTATGATTGCTTGCCTGTGATCCTAGGAAGTATTTGAGTAGGATAAAAGTTTTGTTATCCCACTGCGTAACCTCCATCAAAACCCTACACTTATTTTCCTTAGTGAAACAAAGAGGTCTAGCGATTGGATTAATAATAAATTTAGAAATCTAGGGTTTGCAGCTTCTTTTGGTGTTGATCCGTTGGGTTCTTCATGTTGGTTATGGGTGGGCTGGAATATTGCCTTTTCATTTTCTATGTTGTTTTCCAATTCTCGATTTTATTTTGACTTCTGTTACTGATTTTAATAACTACTCGTGGTACTTTGGGGTAGTCTATGGTCATCCTGTTCTAGCTGAAAGATCTAATGTTTGGAATTTGATTCAATCTCTTATCCCGTCTAATCAGCATGTTTTATTAATAGGAGACTTTAATAAAGTGCTTAATATGTGTGATAAAATTGGCCCTGATGCTGACTCTTTTCCTGGTTCTGTTCAATTTAGAAATTTTATTAAATTGTGTTCGTTAATGGAGTTTCCTAATTCAAGTCAATGGATATCATGGTCTAACAATAGATTTTCCTCCTCGCAAACTTTTGAGAAACTTGATAGGGCTTGGTGTAATTTTTATTGGTTTGATCTTTATTGTTTTGTATAATTTAGGTATTTCATTCTCTGATCATGTCCCTATTCATCTTGTTTTTAATAACAATTTTAATAATAATTTTTCTTGTCCTAAAAGTTCACTTCGTTTTGAAGCCTGGTGGCTTAGAAAATCATAGGTTATTGAGTTGGTTAAGTTTGTTTGGAATTTGCCCTTACTTGGTTCCGCTTCGGTTAGAGTAGTAAAGTGGCTTCACAATACAATTAAGGCGCTTAAATGTTGGAATTCAAATGTTAGATTTCATTCGAATCAAGTTGACGAATGCAAATCTTATTTGGTGTTAGTTCAGTCTAACTTACATAACCCGGAAGCTTTAGAGCGTTTTAATGAGTTGCAATCCTCGCTTCTAAACCTTCTCTCGTGCTATGAAACTTTTTGGGCACAAAGAGCCAGATGTAAATGGTTAAAAGATGGTGATGGTTATACAAAAAAAATTCATTACTATGCAAGAACTAAAGGTGCTCGGAACCATATCTATAGTATTAAATCTGAATACGGCCTTGTGTATTCAAATCAGGAAGAAATTATGGCTATTTTATAGAACACTTCGAGATAATTTATTCCTCTCCTTCACCAAGCCATTCTGACCGTGAAAGACTAAATGGTGAATTCTGCGCCATTGATCTGCTTTTTAATATCAACACTTTCTTAAATAATCAAGAACAAAGTTTTTTAGCGCGCCCTTTTACTGCAGATGAAATTAAATCAGCTGTTTTTAGTGTGGGTCCTCTTAAAGCCCCCAGGCTCAGATGGATTTCAACCTTTTTCTTCAAAAATGTTGGCATTTTATATCCACCAAAGTGACTTTGACTGTCCTCTCTTTCAAGCCTATGTCCTAACCCAAACCCGAGTTCTGTTGAGGCTGACCAAGCCAGCCCATCCCGAGTTAAGAGTATCGTCAACCCGTTCAAGCCTAAATTTGTACAAATTAATCCGGGTTCGAGCTGATTTCAGGTTTGTACAGTAAACTTAATACCTTACCTTATTAAAAGCACATGAGAATAACAAATTGTTTGTGAAAAGTCAATTCTACTAGTTAAAGAGTAAAATTATGATTACAAAGTCGATAATAATTAAAATAAAAGTAGAAGATTCATGTTAGATATGTTACATAATTTTCTCAAAATAAATATTGATAGGTAGTTGTCATGCAAATCGGACAATTCAGTTTAACTCGTCGTTCAATATTTTTTTCCCAACCCCAACCCTAATTGTAATTCAGGCTGAGAATTTAGGTCCAAGCTTGCCCATATTACTAAAATTATATGCCCGGACCCTATTTAATTCGCGTTGGGCTCGGGTTTTTCTGTTTCAACCCGCCCAAGTTGCACTCCTAAAAGAAACAGAGAAAGAAAACATAATAAAAAAAGGAAAAAAAACAACTGTATAAAATAATTGGTGTGCTACCCCCTTTTATAATATATTTAGTGATAAAGATGTGAGGAAATAAGAAGTTTTCATTTAGGCTCAATTGTTTACTACCCTCCATTAGTGTAAATGTGTGCTAGTTCGGTGGTAGAGCTTTTGAAGCTCCTGCATGCATGAAGTGATTTAAACCCGACTATATGATGCAAATCTAAAAAAAACTTATAACCACCTCTGCACTTTCATAACTATTTTAGTAACCTCCACAGCTGTAACATGCTGACAATAAACTCTTAGTGAATAAACAAATCATCATCCAATTACTTACAACATCGTTGAAAAGTACGTTATTTAAAACATTATAATCATATAGAAAATATATATGAATAAAAATGAAATCAAAGCAAAACAAAACAGAACTTTTTTCATCCTAAGTATCTCTTATGTCATTGAACCAGATTTGGAGAGATCACTCCCCTTCGCTTCCTTGGTCCATTCGAGCAATCTGGTTCATTTCAATTGGGAAACATTTCATATCTCTGTCGACTCATTTCAACGCTATATGTCATTAAAGTCATAATTACAAAATCTATTGATTGAAAATAGAAAAAAATAAAATTGCACGACTTTGCCAATGGAGATAATTATGATCTATCTCGCTTCATCAAGCAACTTCTTGTCATTAAGATGTCTTCCCCTGCTCCCTTCACTTGTCTCTGCTCTACAAAATTTGGCCTTAATCCCCATTGAAGATCCAGTGGATCCCTTTCCTTTGCAAGTTATTAAACATCCATCTTTCATCCTTAAAGCACCAGAGTTTTCTGATGAGGAAATTGCTAATGGAGGTTAAGGTGCTGAGACAGACAAGAACACGATTCTATCTGCTCTGCCTCCGACAAGTGAACCGCCAAACATGAAGGCTAGTTCTCAGGAGATGATTGTGGTCGTGCGGTCAGAAGAAGATAGAATTGAGGATAAGAAAGGAGGCTCATCTCATAAAATCACAACAAAGCTTCCGCTCTAAAAGAGGAATATCGTTGAAGTTGCTTCCCGGAGGATGCAGGGAAGGAACCGGAAGGTAAAAAACCGAAAATTACATTTTTAAAATCATCATGCTTTAATCCGTCTTGGTCCAAACTTGGAATATATTTTGTTTTAATAATTCCCTTCCTTTTTTAAGTCATTTTTCTCAAGGGGTTTTGATGGTTGACCTCCATCAACTATTAAATCCTATATGAGTATAATCGCTTGGAATTGCAAGGGTCTTGGTCATCCCTCTGCAATTCAAGAGCCGTTCAAATTGACAAGTACTCTTAATCCCTCCGTTATTTTCCTAAGTGAAACAAAGAAATCTAGTGATTGGATTAATTATAAATTTAGAGATCATGGTTTTGCTGCTTCTTTTGGTGTTGATCTGTTGGGTTCTGCAGGTGGGTTATGGGTGGGCTGGGATATTGCCTTTTCAATTTCTATGTTTTTTTCTAATTCCCCATTTTATTTTGGCTGTTGTTATTGGTTTTAATAACTACTCATGGTACTTAGGATTAGTCTACGGTCATCATGTTCTTACTGAAATATTTAATGTTTGGAATTTAATTTAATCTCTTATCCCGCCTAATCAACCTATTTTATTAATATGAGACTTTAATCAAGTTCTTAATCCGTGGGATAAAATTGGCCCTAATGCTGACTCTCTTCCTGATTCTGTCCAATTTAGGAATTTTATTATTTTTTGTTCGTTAATGGAGTTGCCTAATTCAGGTCCCTGGATAACATGGTCTAACAGTAGATTTTCCTCCTCACCAAATTTTGAGAAACTTGATAGGGCACGATAGAGTTTTATATATCAGTATTACTAGTTATATTTTTAGTATTTATGATTCAATCCCCTTAGTTTCAAAGAATTTATTTTTCCGGATATTTTCATATTTGTTTCGAAGACAGGTTGTTAGCAAAATTATTTCCCTCTCTAGTCTTGTCCACACCTTCATTTGAAACTAAAGCTTAATAATGATCAACTGGTCTAAGTAAATTTTAGTGGCGATGAGACGTTGTGAAGGAGCGAGTGGAAGATCTTGATGGAGAGATAGCGACAGTAATAGGGGTCAGATTGGGGAATCCAGATGGAGTCATTGATCCCACAAAGTTCTTTCTCATGGTTTGTTGGACTAGATTTAGGAACTATTTTCGCATTTCTAGGAAACTTGATTTGAATTTCCCTTATCACTTTTCTTTTGTATTCTCCCTTCCTTGCACTTCTATGTGTGCACCTTCTTTACTGACTTTGGTGGATCAATAGATCTCTTTTTTTTGGAGTGCGGATTTCTAATATTAGTCATAAACAATGCATTTGGGACACGTTTCCTTCGAAATGTTATATTGATCGGTTGGACTTTTGGAGCTTGGAATGCTTCTTTATTGTAAGTGGATGTAATTAGTTTATCCGCCTTGATGGCCTCAATCGTCTTTCCGAATTCAGACTGTTGGGGATAAATTTTCCCTGATTGCTTCAACCGTCGAGTTTCAGCGATTGGGACTCCATTTGCTGCAAAGGTAGGGCCTATAAAAACCCTTATTGCTTGAGATCTTCTTGTTCATTATGGAGCTCTGCATCATTGAGTTGAGTGTTCTCTTTTCTTCTCTTCATTCTTCCCTTTCATATCTTTGAGCAGTAGTCTTGGAGATAATATCCTGGTGTCATTAGGAGATCTCCATGAGAGGAAACATTTTTTCATTGCAATCCTCCTAAGAAAGCCCTCAGACGAAGCTTAGTGCCCAGATCCAGGGCCGGCCTTCCTATTAGGCAAGTTAGGAAGCCGCCTAGACCCCCGAGCGGGGAAGGCCCCCATTTACCAGGTTTATTGTATATCAGTATATATGTAAAAATCAATAATTTCTATGGGGATTTCCGCGTCTGAAAAAAATGTAAAGAAAATAATGAGTTTGTTATGGAATATTACAATGAATATTCCCTAGTAGATTATGATTGACTCCTAGTAGATTATGATTGACTCTTAGAGGATTATGATTGGCTCCCACACTCTATATAAAGAGTGTATTGGTAGAGAATAAAATAGCTTTTAATATTCCTCCATACTTTGTTCTCTCTTCTATACTTTTTAGTTCATAACACGTTATCAGCACGCTCTAACCGAAGAGAAGATCTATGAAACAAAGAGGTTCGATTATTATTTATTATGAACTTGTCAAGAACAAGATGATCAAACGAAAAAGTTAATTTTCGATATTGATTGTCTAATCTCTTGCTTGATTTAACGTTGATTCAAATCAACGATACATCATAACAATAATTTCCTTTGCGATTTTTTTAGTTATATTGAGAAATAAATTTGGTCTATGCTATGGGTTCATCTAAAAAAAAAAAGCTACTCAAACTCTAGACCTCGATCTACTCTTAGATCTAGAGAGGACCAAAAACAATGTTGTTATGGCGTGGTCTGGATTGAAAAAAAAAATACAGTGGCTGCTTGGCCCTCCATAAAAAAAAAAAGTCACTGTCATGTTTCGAACCAAGGCAACAAAGCTCGCCAAGGCTCTTTTACAGTTGAGTTCGACCACTGGTCCATCATCGACTTTTTAAATAATTGGTATGGTATATTATATTAAGCAGTTGTTTTTGTACGAAGACCTAGAGTGGCAGCAACACCTCACTGTTGCCGCTCATGACCAACTGGCATGACGTCTACATTGGTATGATGCAATATATATTTTGTATTTTATACGCTCTTTTAGTCTATAAAAAAATGCTCAGCTTCTAGCAAGATTCATATTCGAAACCTCGGACTGCACGCCTCTATGTTGCTGTGCACAAACAATAGTACTTATTTCTCTACTACTTTTGTTCATAATTTTTTTTTCGGTAAATAAAAAAGGAAAATAGTAGAGAAATATGTCACTAGAGTTTCGAACTCGTGACAAACAAATGACAGAAAAAAATAAATAATGTAAAGTCAATAGAGGATTATACTCGTGACCAGAACAGCCAAAATATTGTATTTCCTTGTTTATTGCTTAATGTTCGTTTGTCTTTATATCGTTTATTTATTTGGAAAAAAATATAGATCTACATGAATTAATTGTTTCATGGCATCATTTTTATTCATGTATTTTTACAATCTTTCTCTTATTATATTGTCTGTGAGAAAAAAAAAATTGTCACTAGAGCTTTGAACTCGTGACCTCAAGACGCGAAAAATAAATCACTAGAGTGTTAACTCGTGATGTTATGGACGCGCAATTGAAGCAATTACGCAAGAGATATTATTAAAATTTTATCGTATGTCATTAGAGTTCTTAACTCATGACTTCGATGACGCGTACAAATTAATTAAAATAAGTCATTAGAGTATTTTCAACTCGTGACCTTGAAGACGCGCAATTTGAGCAATCAATCATGAGCAAGTGAATCGATTTGGCACACCATATTGAGCCCTATCCTTTTCCATATCATATGCATAGTCTTGCTTGTTACATAATGCGCGATTCTTTTTATCATTTATTTATCTGAAAACAAACGAAAGAAGTCACTGGAGTTTCTAACTCGTGACATTACCACTAAGGTGCGACGAGTTTCTTGATGTCGTTATTTAAACCTCTATAAAAAATCACTAGAGTTTCAAACTTGTGACAATATCGCTAAAATCTAGCGAGTTTTCTTGATATATAGTCTCTCTGAAAGAAGTAAAAAAAAAAAAAAAAATAGTAAAGTCACTTGAGATTTCAACTCGTGACCACTCAGAGATGAGAAAAGAAAATGAAAAATGTTGTTACTGGGTTTTGACCCCAATTGCTCATCTGGCTCATCTTATCCAGATTCATACACATTTCTCTTCAACTTTGAAAATAAAAACCTACAAGGCTGGAAAGGAACCTCAAAAGAATGTGTATATATGTTGATACTAAAAAGAAATGTTTAATAGCGTGCAATCAAAGATATCCGAAGCTCCTAATTCAAATCGCAACCATCTATTTCTCGATGAGTTGATGATTTGCTGGACTTATCTTTATTATAATTTCAAGAAAAAAGGGGAATCCCATGAGAGGTTTGATCCCATAACCCATGAGAGGTTCAACCCCATGATCATACATTGGTCCTAAGCTATTCATATGCTTAGTTGAACCATGTCTTCATATTCTTAACTCCTCATTTTGTATTGCTATTTTTACTCCTCTTTACCAAAAAAAAAAATACTATGAGGAGCCTATCATTGACGAATATGAACATCAAAGCAATTGTTATTGCTTATGCCTTTTATCCATAACATGCAATTATGGAAGAAAAAAAAAGACTATGTATAATATAGCACTCTTATTTGTTCGATTTTATTTCATTCTCAATAATTCTAAAAAAAATGGCATTGGATCTCAGGAGTAGATGATTGACTTTATACTCGACTCGATTCCTTAAAGTCAATAGCGAGCCGTCCCCTGAAACAAATCATGTAAATTATATGGTTGAAACAATCTGCATAGTCACAGACTTAGTTGCGATTGTTTTATGGTCTTGGTACCATGAGGATCCCATATTGATCCCCTATAATATCATTTGTAGTAAAAGACTGCATAAAAACAGGGGGAGAAAAATAAAGGTTGCAAAAAGCCACCCCTTAAGTGGTCATGATCGCGTACTTGTCATACGCCGATATGCTTTTGCTCATATCTATGAATTTTTTTTGGTTGAGTGATTCAAGATCCTCCCAATATCTATATATTTTTTTGATTGAGTGATTCAAGATCCTCCCAATATCTATGTAACTGTTTGGTTGAAGTGATTCAACATCATCCCAATATCTATGCAATTTCTTTGGTTGAGTGATTTAACATCCTCCCAACTCCTTGGCAATCTCAAGCTTCACATTAAACTTGTCACGCAATTTTTTTTGGCAACACAATTTAGACTAGAATATTAGTTTCTCAAAGTAAGAATTCTTCAAAGAAGTTATTCGAGAAAGATCCTTGAATTAAATATCTTCTTGTTTTATCATAAATCTATTTCATATAATTTTAAATATATAATACTGTGAAGTTGCATATTTTTTGAAGAAAATATTTATTTCTCTTGTTTATTAATTCTAGAGAAATCCTACAAAATATGTGGTTCATTAGTATCACGGTTAGCTTCTTCTATTTACATTGTCTTTACATATTGATTTTTTTCTCTATTGATTGTTATGAAGCCCCTATTTCTTTTATGGCTCGCACAAGAAAAAAAAAGACAATAGCAAAAAATGCATAAGCCCCTATTGTCCTTTTCGACTCATGTTATGAAACATTTGAGTCCATGAAAAATGTACCGTAGAAGAGGCAACCTACAATTTGCCGAACTAGAAGTTCCGACAATTGAAAAAAAAAAAAAAACTCTTTTCAAGGATGCAAATGAGACCTTATAAGGCTCACAAAGGTATAGTTTTAGCACCTTGTGTTTGTTTTAACACAAGAAGTTCCCTTGAATATTGAGATCAAAGTAAAGAAACTATAAAAGTTTTATACTTGAATTATGATCATGAAGCAGTTTTGTACAAATAAATGACATTCTCCGTCGACAATTTCTTCATAAACATGGCTTGATGCATTACATCGCCTACCCAACGTAGAGAATTCTGTCATAAAAATGGCTTGATGCACTGCATCGCCCAACCGACGCCTACTTTATGCGTTGTGATTCTATATAAAATCTCATAGAACATCCACAAATTTATTCAGCCCCTAAAGTGGTTTGGATGTTGTCAATCTCACATTTGAAAAATGTGCATATCTTATATCGAGCACCTAGAAGACATATCCTCTCTAGAAGAGATCAACGGTTTATGACATGAACTCGTCCAGTAATATCAAGATTGAGTTCGTCACCGTTGGCATCACTAAGTGATTGGTTGCTTAATTAATATAAGACTTCAAATATTCTTCATCATTATTTTTAGATTGACTATATATGCACTTCTTATGAATTGTGCAATATTTATCCACTCGGGTGAATTTTAATGCATGCTCTATCTCATTAACTATCCCATGTGAACCCCTTTAAAGGAGGAGCATGAGATTATAGTATTCTCATAAGTGAAACTCCTATCCCAAAGAGGATAGTATTTTAGAGTTTTGAGGACTACAAGTTTGAATTATGAAAAATTGTATCTCCTAAGCAGATATATTCTCGCCTTATTTTTTTTTGGCTCGAGTATCTAAATATTCCCTAAGCATATTTTTGTGATATTGATCACATAGTTCATGTCATGAGGGGGAGGAAATACCATATTACAAGACATGAATTTTAATTTAAATGTCTCATTCAAACTTGATCCAAACAATCTTATAAATTATGAGATTTATGAAGCATGTAAATGTTGCTTATGCAACTACAATATCCTCTATAAGGACCATCATCTTGTTGGTTCTAATTCTACAGAAATTGAGAACACAAGAGAATCATAAATAAATGATCAAATCAGTGCCCTTGAAGAGGCAACAACTCATGTAGATGAAGAGCTTCCTACATTTGAGTCTATGTATATGATCATTAATGATATTTACTTTGAAAAGCGCTTGAAATCATATGATTTCTTAAACCACTACAAGTGGAATCGTGTTTGACTACATATTGGCCAAAATCAAAGTCAACACCCGTGTGTATACAAATATACACGAGCTCTGCAGTTAATGCATCGAGCATATATGTGAAGTACTTTGAAGTACTTGAGATGCCTCAAGCATCCATCTTCATATAGAACAACATATTCAAATGTCCGCACCCTAATGGTTGAATGCGTGAGACTATTGAATGTAAAATAGGCTATACTGAAGGAATGCCTATATATTATATTTCTCATGGTTATAATTATAACCCACAAATCCTCTATTGATAAGAGTGATTATGATATTTTTTTTTAGTCTTAAGACTACGAATATGAAAGTAACTAGTTACACAAAATGATCGTACGAATCACTATATGTGAAATCCATGGAGGCCATTGCCCATGAGATATTCTTCTTTGCTGAAGCAAATTGAAGATTCACACTCGCGAGTAGTTTAGGTGCATATGCATATTATTTAGTATGACGAATGTCTCATGAGTATATAACATGTCATACTTATTAACTGATAGTTTTTATTACTATCTTGAATGATCATGTTGCAGCATATTATGTTCATAGTCAGTAAAATACGGTACGGAAATAAAACGTGGTACGGTACGTACGTGTACTATACGATTTTTTTATTGAAAGTACGTTAGTAAAAGTTCGGGTTAAAAATACGAGATATGAATAATTCGAGTTTTTAAAACGTACGTGTATAATTCGTAGACTAATTATTCATTCGGAATTAAAAATACGTGCATGTTTCTTAGTATTCTAACACATATAGTAAGTTTTTCTCAAAGAAACACATATAGTAAGTTTGTTATGTCCCATTCTGCTATCTTTCCATCATTTCTTTTATATATGTTAGCTTTATTTGTAAAATATGTAGTATGTAAATTTTCATTATGGTAACTCGGTTTAGTGACCCATTGAATTTTACTTATTTAGTTATATTCTTTATAAAAAGTATCGCATTTGCTCTAGTTACAAGTATGAATTATTCTTAATACAAATAGTACCCTTATGTTTACTAATGCGTAGCACTCAAGATACAACAGATATGGGTGTGCGTGTGTTGAGTGTGTGCGCGCGCCCGTGTGTATATGTGTACAAAATAATATGTATAGTTATTAATAATTAACTTGATATTTGTAATTTTTTATAATAATATTTGTGGATTTTAATAATAATAATAATATTTAGTATAAGAAAATAGTTTATTATATATTGAATCATAACCAATTATTAAGAGATATAATATTTCTAATGATACATTATGTGATGTAATTGTGAATGCGAGAAGTTTTATTTGGAAGTTTTATACGTTAAGACGTTAAATACGAGTACTAAACGATTTTAACAAAAAATTCGAGTATTTTTAATTGGGTCTAACTGCAGTACGGAATACGGGAGTATTTTTCAATTATACGTACGTACGGGTATTAAACGGAATAATTCGGAGTATTTACTAACTATGATTATGTTAGACATTATGTATTCCCCATAAATTTACTTTCAGGTATGAAATGTGACATCAAGATGATGCAAAGAGGGGGAGATTAAATTACAAGGCGCTGTACTCTTTTCCTTAGCCGATGTTTTTATCCCATAGGGTTTTTTCAAGCAAGGTTTTAATGAGGCATGCAGCCATGAATGAGTTGAAGACTACATCAAATCTCCACTCACAAGATGCACTCTTTTTCCTTCGTCAGAGCTTTTGTCCCAACGGGTTTTGCTTGACAAGGTTTTAACGAGGCATCGTATTAGTGAATATTCAAGGGGGAGTGTTATGGAATATTATAATGAATATTCCCTAGTAGATTATGATTGAATCCTAGTAGATTATGATTTACTCTTAGAGGATTATGATTGGCTCCCATACTCTATATAAAGAGTGCATTGGTAGAGAATAAAATAGCTTTTAATATTCCTCCATACTTTGTTCTCTCTTCTATACTTTTTAGTTCATAACAGAGTTGAAAATAAAAAGGACACGATCGTTGAGAAAGAGATATGATGGAGAATTTTCAGGAGGAAGATTCATTCACAGATAGTGAGGAGAAAAATTAGGAGTGGTAGTTAATTTAGAAGAAGATAATGAGTGTGATTAGGAGCCTAAAGATCGTGGTTAATGGTGAGAGAGAATAAAGTGATTTGTTTTCTATAACCAATTTTGAAATAATTAGTTTAATTTTCTGAAGTAACTGTTGATATTTCCAACAAAACTCCGAGGGTATCAAATTTCAGTATTTCACTAACTTCAATTTTGTCATTGAGTGAGATTTTTTTCATTTATGTCTGCAAACTTTTTTTTTGAGAAACCACGTGTGAAAATTATATATATATATATATATATATATATATATATATATATATATATATATAACCCTAAAATACAATTTTATTTTTGCTTTTACTTTGAGATCTATAATTCATATAATCATTCAAGATTATAATTTAAAGTTTTTGAGTACTGAATGTTAAAGTCAATTGTAATTTTAGGAATTCAATCAACGACCAAATATTTTTGTGAAATTAATGAAACTACATTCTAGATAAAAAGTAGGCTCTGTTGTTTCAAAAGTATTGCTAATAAATTTATGGTTGTCCGTGTCACAAGAAGTCAATAACGGTCCGTTTTGAGCTTAGATTTAGACACATAATCAATTGAAAGGGGATTACTCGCGAGTTTTTATTTTTTCCAGTTCAATTAAAGAGTTTTTAACCACAAAAATGGGTGCTAGCTCAGTGGTAGAGCATTTAAAGCCTTTGCATGAGGTATCGGATTCGAACCCGAGAGAAAATGTTATCTAAAAAAAGCGTTTTCATCTAAAATTGCAAGAAAAATAAATTTTAAATAAGCAATGCGACATCTCTAGGTAGGCCCCAATCAGCTAGGGTGGTAGCTCAAGTGATAGAGCGTTGGAAGTCCCTGCATGAGGTCCAGGGTTCAAACCCGATTGACGACAAAAAAAATAATTTCTCAAAAAACGTAGGCCCCAATCATAAATTTTTCCTAAGGCCCCTAAAATCCTTGAGACGGCCCTGCCCAGATCTAAAAAAGAGAGACAAGAAAACAGAAGTACAGGAGTAAGGGAGATCGCGGACGTCAGCAGGAGCGGCGGCGGCGAGCCCGTCGGCAAATCGAGCGGCGACCGAAGAGACTGGATCTGAAGGACCGGTAGAAGAGATGGTTGAAGAAGAAGAGACCGATGAAACCTTGTCGGAGCAAGACCTGTTAAACTCACAAGGAGTACTCTCTCTCTAGCTTTATCTCTCTAGAGAACGTAGAGAGTTATAGAGAGCAAATGACACAATACTGAGTTACCAACGCTACTACCTAGTTATATGGACATTATTCGCATCTATCACTCTCCCTCCCCGTCCCTCTCTACGTCTCTGACAAACTGCCTATATCGCCGTCATAATACCGAAGAAGGTGAAAATGACTAACGGAAATATTGGCCATAGGTCGTGCAATAAACCTTCAAAGAAAGCTCTTATGCTTTTTCTGTAGGTGTTATTACGACGCATATAGTTCAATCTGAAGCTCTGTTCCATCTCTCAAAGCAGTTGCAAAATCATGAGATTTTCTGTAGACAAAATTTCAAGATTTTGCAACTGCCTTGAAATTATTTTAATTTATAAAATTTTGAGCCCACAAGTGATCGCCTTGAAAGACATTTCAATCCTAGTTGGTTTAAAGAGCAAGCCCTAACAATTAATTCATTTAAGTGAGGGGCTTATTGGGCCACAAGGTTGATTTACTGTCCAACAAACCTTATAATTTTGGAGCAGTTTCCATATTGGGCTTGGAAAGCTTGTCTTTCCCTAGGCATTATGGGTCTCAAACATGTTATCATAGAGTGTGACGATAAAGTCTGATACCCAGGCCCTGTCAGAGAAACATTTGGCTTGAGACTGTCACAATTTAAGCTGAGACATCAAACTGGTGCTAGAGAAGAATGAGCACAATCTTTACTGGGTCCAAAGATGATAAATAAAATTGCGGATACCTTTGTCAAATTCGCCAAAGAGAACAAGTTGTGGGTTAATTGGTTTGATAGACCACCAGACTTGCTGAGAAGCTGAGTGCAGAAGGATGACTATTATTATCATTATTTTGATAATCAAATCTCATTAACAGAAATTCTTGCGCCATCAGCTTCAGGTCCATGCTTTTACCGTTGAATATGTTGTTCCTCGAAAGCCAGAGCAAGTAGATGGTGAGAAAAATTAATTTCAACTCACTAGCTTTCCATCCACTGATTTGGTACTCCAACCATGCTGTGAAGTTGTTCCTGAACCTGTCAACAAAGCCTGGTCCGAAAAGCATATGCACCACCATTTGTAGAGTGTATTACGATTAAACCACACAATATTGATGCATTTATGAGAATCCAAATTCGTTTATAAACAGTTAAAAAATGGCAGCCCGGTGCACGAAGCGCTATGCGCGGGGATCGAGGAAGAGTCAGACCCACTTTGGGGGTCTATTGTACGCATATTTATCTTGCATTTCTGCAAGAGGCTGGTACTTCAAAAAACAAACGGGAATTGGCTGTAATAAAATAGGAAGGCCAACATTAGAAACTACTGAAAATTATGCCTATTAACATTAATCTTCAAATCATTTACTTTGGGGTCATTAATGTTGTGATGGAGATTGGTAATTGTCAGAGAAGAAAAGTTATAAGATGGAATAAGAGAAATCCCTAGAAACCGATATTGAAATTGATCTCCATGGCATATAAGAGTAACCGCAACCTCCATTCACACATTCAAACGGTACTTTAAAACCATGGCTGCGATGGGTACTACTTCTACTCTTATGGGATAGGTAATCAAAGATGATACTTGCAGGTGTAGACACAACCTGTAGCCAGTGAGCTTACCATGATAGTAAAACATAAGTTCAAAGAGATTAGAGACTATTGAGCAACTGATTTGCAGACTCATGTTAAATCTTTTTCCTCGGAATGTCCTATGGGGCCTCACTTTTAGCTCTCCACATTATCTTTGGCCATATCTTATTCATTTAAACGACCCTGCAGCCACTATCTTTGTTGCTTAGGGTATGTACAATTTGGGGAGACGGGTTATAGAATATGGAGATTTGAGCTTTAAGCAATGGGGTTAAATAACAAAATACTCAAAAAGCTCAACGACAATCATATATGCCCATAGAGGCCAAATCACATGTTGATAGACGTCGAACGAACTCAAGGATGGAATATTCACCCTTAAAGATGACGACCCATCAATCTTTTCATATTGATCTCATATGAAATATGTGAGACATGCACATATAACATATATTTCCTAGTTCAAACATGAGTTCTGAAGTTAACATAAGCAGACAAGTTCAATTCCTTGTATTATAGTATGTAACTACTATAGGTTTGTATGAAATATGTACAATGAGCATTGATCTACATCACCATAAAACATAGAATACAATTAGGTATAATACCTTCTTCAGTAGACGCAGGCTTCTGCTTCACTTCTTCCTCAGTCAGTGCAGCACTCGTTCAAGCTCAACGAAACGTGTATAACATCAGATTTATCTGGAACTGTTTACAGAATTCCCTTGCTCCAAAACCATCAACACTGGTAGATCTCTGATCTGCTGTCATCTCTTTTTTTTTGGAAGCCCATTATTTAGAGGTGATGAAACCTTGGGCTCCTTCAAATAGGGAATCTCAAACTCCATGTCTGAAACTTTAAATGTAAGTTAAAGCTGTTTTGCTTTAACTTTGACTCCTGTGTTTGCCTTACAACCCAGTTTTGATTGTACATTGTATCTTGTCTTTGCCTGCTTTACTAGCAGTATTCCCTGCTTACATCAACCATAATGCGTAATGTCACATAATTATAAATAGCTCTATTCTTGACTGACATTCCTGCTCAATTTTCAAACTGGGCCTTCATCTTTTCACTTTAATGGGCATATTACAATGTTTCTTTATGTATTTAGAGATTTTGGCCTACAGTGTAATTGTGTTTCTCCCTCACTGGAATCAATGGTGTTCTTTTCTATTTATGAATCCCTAAGGGCATTCGTAGCTTGCCACATCTTAACCCAACAACCATCTTGTTGTTTCAGCAGTAGTCTGTTTGGAGAACTTTTAATCGACCGATTCCCTGAATATCTTCAGGTAATAAGAGATTTCATTGTGCACCGGTGAAGCTCAAAGGGAAGAAGTGCCTCCGAGACACTCCCTTTTCAAAATTCAAGAGCTCGAATCGTAATCCTTATGATCATATGTTAATTTTGTATGAGTTTTATGGATTGTTCTGAGAGTTCCTTTCCCGTGTTTGTTATTGACTTCCAAGTGGTTCAGCAGCCGTACGAGAAGCAAAGGTTGTAGCTAGGTACAAGGTTATCACCGAATGGGAAGCAAGTCAAGTTCTGGTTTGAGAACCGCCGGACACAAATGAAGGTAAATCCACGTTTTATTTCAGAACCATGTTGTTTGATTCGTTTGTTGATTATGTCTTTATATCAATAACGAATGAAACAACATGGTTTCGAAAAAAAAAAACCTCGATTCGCCTTTATTTTTTTCTGGTGGTTCTGTAACCAGAACTTTACTGGCAATGATAACCTACACTGAATGGGAAGCAAGTCAAGTTCTTGTTTGAGAACCACCGGACACAAATGACGGTAAATCCAGATTTTATTTATGAACCATGTTGTTTGATTCGTTTGTTGATTATGTTTTCATATCAATAAACAAATGAATCATGGTTTCGAAATAAAACCTTGATTTGCTTCATTTTTCCGGCGGTTCTCAAACCTGAACTTTACTGGCTTCCCATTCAATGATAACCTTCACTGAATGGGAAGCAAGTGAAGTTCAAGTTTCAGAACCACCGGACACAAATGAAGGTAAATCCAGGTTTTATTTATGTACCATGTTGTTTGATTCCTTTGTTGATTATGTCTTCATATCATTAAACAGATGAAACAACATGGTTTCGAAATAATTCCTTGATTGGCCTTCATTTTTTTCTAGCGGTTATCAAACCTAAACTTCACTGGTTTCGAATTCAGTGATAACCTTCACTTAATCGGAAGCAAGTGCAGTTCTGGTTTCAAAACCACAAGACACAAATGAAGTTAAATGCAAGTTTTATTTATGAACCATATGGTTTGATGTGTTTGTTGATTATGTCTTCATATCAATAAACGTGAAACAACATGGTTTCAAAATTAAACCTTGATTTGCCTTTATTTTTTTCCGTCAGTTCTCAAACATGAATTTCGCTGGCTACCCATTACACTGAATGGGAAGCAAGTGAAGTTCTGGTTTCAGAACCACCGTACACAAATGATGCTAAATCCAGGTTTTATTTATGATCTATGTTGTTTGATTCGTTTGTTGATCATGTATTAATATCAATAAACAGACGAAACAACGCGGTTTCGAACTGAATCCTTGGTTTGCCTTCATTTTTATCCGGCGATTCTCAAACAAGAACTTCACTGGCTTCCCATTCAGTGATAAACTTCACTGAACGGGAAGCAAGTCAAGTTCTGGTTTCAGAACTACCAGACACAAACTAAGGTAAATCCAGGTTTTATTTATGAACCATGTTGTTTGATTCGTTTGTTGATTATGTCATCATATAATTAACGAATGAACTAACATGGCTTCGAAGTAAAACATTTATTTGCCTTCATTTTTTCCAGAGGTTCTCAAACCAAAACTTCACTGGCTTTCTATTTAGTGATAACCTTCACTGAATGGGAAACAAGTTAAATTTTCGTTTAAGACCCACCGAACACAAATGAAGGTAAATCCAGGATTTGGTTATGAACCATGTTGTTTGATTCGTTTGTTGATTATGTCTTCATATCAATAAACGAATGAAACAACATGGTTTCGAAATAAAACATTGATTTTCCTTCCTTTTTTTCAGCGGTTCTCAAACCAGAACTTCACTGGCTTCCCATATCACTTAATGGGAAGCAAGTGAAGTTCAGGTTTCGAAACCACCGGACACAAATGAAGGTAAATCCACGTTTATTTGTGAACCATGCTGTTTGATTCGATTGTTGATTATGTCTTCATATCAATAAACAGATTAAACAACATGGTTTCGAAACGATTCCTTGGTTTGCCTTCATTTTTATCCGGCGGTTCTCAAACCAGAACTTCACTGGCTTCCCATTCAGTGATAACCTTCACTAACGGGAAGCAAGACAAGTTCTGGTTTCAGACTGGACACAAACTAAGGTAAATCCAGTTTTTATTTATGAACCATGTTATTTGATTCGTTTGTTGATTACGTCTTCATATAATAAACGAATGAAACAACATGGCTTCGAAGTAAAACCTTTATTTGCCTTCATTTTCTCCAGAGGTTCTCAAACCAGAACTTCACTGGTTTCCCATTCAATGATAACCTTCACTGAATGGGAAACAAGTTAAATTTGGGATTAAGAACAACCGGACACAAAGGAAGGTAAATCCAGGTTTTAGTTAAGAGCCATGTTGTTTGATTTGTATTGTTGATTATGTCTTCATATCAATACACGAATTAAACAACATGGTTTCGAAATAAAACCTTGATTTGCCTTCATTTTTTTCCGGCGGTTCTCAAACCAGAACTTTACTAGCTTCCCATTTAGTGATAACCGAATGGGAAGCAAGTGAATTTCTGGTTTCAGAACCACCGAACACAAATGAAGGTAAATCCAGGTTTTATTTATGAACCTTGTTGTTTGATTCGTTTGGTGATTATGTCTTCATATCAATAAACATGGTTTCAAAAAAAATAAAATCCTTGGCTTGCCTTCATTTTTATCCGGCGGTTCTCAAACAAGAACTTCACTGGCTTCGCATTCAGTGATAACCTCCACTGAATGGGAAGCAAGTCCAGTTCTGGTTTCACCAGACACAAACTAAGGTAAATCCACGTTTTTTTTATGAACCATGTTGTTTCATTCATTTGTTGATTATGTCTTCACATAATAAGACAATGAAACATGGCATCGAAATAAAACATTTATTTGCCTTCATTTTTTCCGGAGGTTCTCAAACCTGAACTTCACTGGCTTCCCATTCAGTGATAACCTTCACTAAATAGAAAACAAGTGAAATTTTGGTTTAAGAACAAACGGACACAAATGAAGGCAAATCTAGGTTTTAGTTATGAACCATGTTGTTTGATTCGTTTCTTGATTATGTCTTCATATCAATAAACGAATGAAACAACATGGTTTCGAAATGAAACCTTGATTTGCCTTCCTTTTTTTCCGGCGGTTCTCAAACCAGAACTTCACTTGCTTCCCATATGGGAAGCCAGTGAATTTCTGGTTTCAAAGCCACCGGGCACAAATGAAGGTAAATTCAGGGTTTATATATGAACCATGTTGTTTCATTCCTTTGTTGATTATGCCTTCGTATCAATAAACGGGTGAAACAACATGGTTTCGAAATTAATTCTTGATTGGCCTTCATTTTTTTCTGGTGGTTCTCAAACCTAAACTTCACTGGCTTCGCATTCAGTGATAACCTTCACTGAATCGAAAGCAACTGAAGTTCTGGTTTCAAAACCACGAGACACAAATGAAGGTAAATCCAGGTTTTATTTATGAACCATGTGGTTCGATTCGTTTGTTGATTATGTCTTCATATAAATAAACGGATGAAACAACATGGTTTAGAAATAAAACCTTGATATTCCTTCATTTTTGTCCGACGGTTCTCAAACCAGAACTTCACTGGCTTCCCATTCAGTGATAACCTTCACTGAACGGTAAGCAAGTGAACTTCTAGTTTCAGAACCCCCAGACACAAATGTAGGTTGATGCAGGTTTTATTTCAGAACCATGTTGTTTGATTCATTTATTTTTTATTATGTTTTCATATCAATAAACACGATTGTAAGTAATCTTTGCTTATCATTGGGCTACTGATCCACTTGGTAGTAACTAATTAACACGAAAAAGAATATCTGAAAACAATCCACAAAACGAATATATGATTAACAGAAAGAATCATAAGGAGAAGGATTTACAATATGAACTCTTGAAATTGAAAGGGAATATGTTTGCGGTACTTCTTCCCTTTGAGCTTCAGAGGTTCACACAGATTTCCACAAGCTTAATTCTCTTGTTACCTGAAGATGTTTGGGGAATTGAACGGTAAAATATTCCCCAAACAGACTATTGCTTAAAGAACGAGATATTTTTTGGGGAAAGAAGAGGCAAGCTACTAAAAGCCCTTACGGATTCATGAAGAGAAACGAACACCTCTCATTCCAGTCATGCAGAAACACAATTACCATAGTAGGCTAAAACATCATACATGAACAAACATTTTGATATGAATGCCCATTTTGAAAATTGAGGGATGATTGCCCGTAACGCATGCAAAGAGAGTATACATTAACAATCAAATTTTGATTGCAATGCAAAAGCAGGAGTGTCGGTTAACGCAAAATAGCCTTATACTGACATTTAAAGTTTCGTCTTGTTTAAGTTATATAATAGGGCTGCAATCCATTTCTAGATCTCCGCATCTACTAGTTCGTTGAACGAGACCAATCCCAAATCTTTGAAATACTTGTCTAGCACTGTCATAACTTCAATTCTAATAAGCTTATAAGTGATATCGAATCGTATATCAATTTACTTAATTATTTGGCCCTTGTTTTCCTTCTTTGTCCAAGTCGTTCAAAGCAGATTTATGTTCTTCCTATGAACAAGTTATCTCATCTACCTCCAAGTTGAGAATGATGTGCATTAGATGCTCCTACGGTAAAAAATTCCAACAAAGTACTCATATATGTTTAAACACCGTGGAAAATGCTAAATAAAGAGATTTAACTAATTGCAGCTCTAGCATACTAGACAACAAGTCGATACTGATAGAAAACTAACCAAAAAGAGATGTTGAAAGCAGGGGTGAAGGGACTTGAAGACAAGGGGTGGCAAGACTTGAGCAGAAGGGCAGGCAATTGCCACCCCTGACTTCTTGGAAGCTCCACTAGCACACCTCTAATTACAGCTAGTTTACACCAAGACACTTAACCAAAATACACAAATGTCCCGGGTGGAATTAAAAATTTCCGTTATATCCTTAAAAAATAATGACATATATTGTATCATTTAACTTCGCCTCAGGTGGTTCGATTTTCTGGATCCGCGACTGTCAGAGAGGGGGTACTAACGCAGTGGAATTGAGTAACGAGCATGTAAATTAACCAGTTTATTAGATATTAGCCATGGCAGGAACACAAAGAGTTTGCCTCTGATATTGCGGAATCAGGGGAATCAATCGTGTCTCTTTTTGTCCAATTGTTTCTGGAGGTTGATCGGAATTGAATACATTCAGTTTATTAGGGTCTTTTTATAGTCCTATAACTCAACATATGGATCGGAACAAATGTAAAAGTTTGAAATCATGGAGAAGATATTTTGCCTGGTTTGCTGCTAATTGAGGGAGGCTTCATATGCAGTGGTAGTGTTTCTTGCCTTGTCCCCCTGATGATAACAACAAAGTGACTGTCAATCTCATGCACCTTTGTGATCACGCACAGCCTTTGCACCCCCTCTGTTACGAAATTAGAATATAAACAAAAGCATTTATTACCTATAGGTTCTTAGACTTAGATATCTAAAGAGGCTTTTGATCATTCAAAGTGAAGTCAAAGAAAATAAATGGAGGAAGAGAAAATGCAATGTGGAGTGTACAACGATCTCACCTAATCTGAAATGACATAAACAACGTTCTTGTTTGTTTGTTTGTTTGTTTGTTCACAGCAGTAGCATAATTCTCCTGATTTTGTAACCTGAAAATCCAAGGGAACTTTCAAGTATTAGACTAATCACAAACTCATACACATAAAGTTGCAAAATGAAACTCATAGAAAAATATGATTCAAGTGAAATGTAAAAAGTACCAGATCATCATTGCATAGCATCGAAGAAGAACGATCATCAAATTCGAGGTTAGAAGGAATCGGGAGCGGCCACCGCGTCTGATTAGTTAGTGTTGTAATGAAACCCTAATATTTTCACGTGTGAGCGCAAGATAGAGTTTTATAGTAGAAGTTGTTGTTATATTTTCAGTATTTATGGTTCCAACCCCTTATTTTCTTAGTATTTATTTTTGTGGATTTTTTCATATTTTTGATTCGTACCCTACAATGGTTATCATCTGTCATGGCTACATCACTATGCGACGAAGAGGGAACAAGATTACAAGACACGAGTCTTACGACATTTGGTATAATTCAGGGTACCCTGAGTCTAGTCACCAATGCATGAAAGGGACGAGGACTTAAAGTTATTTGATGTATCAAGCACCGCGTTTGCAGGCTCGAAATATAAAAGCAAAAATGCGCACTTTAAATATTTATCAATTAAACATTCTTAATGAAAGAGTTAGAGAAGTGGCAAAATAGTGATCCCTACTCCCAAAGCCAAAGTCTTCCTTTTCCTAAATCGGATATCGCAAAAATGTCGTCGACTTACCAAAAAGTTGCATAATTTATTTTTTTGAGGGGAATACTATGCATGGCTTCCAAACAAAAAGTCATTCAAAATTTCCTTTATTTATTTCGAAAACAAGTTGTTAGCAAAATTAGTTTCCTCCCTAGTCTGGTCACCTTCATTCGAAACAAACGCTTAAAATGATCCACTGGTCTAAGTAAATAGTAGTAGTCGGTTAGCTTTCATGCCTCCCACCTCTAGGGTTAGGGGATTTTTTTTTCCGCTGGGCTCTGTCACTACAGGTCAAAAAGTAACAAAATATAAAAGTCGTCAGGGTTCTATGATAAACCTTTTAGCAAATTAGATGCAGTCTTAGGAAAACTCTAACAGCCCAGATTTAAAATGCAATAAGAAAATAGCAACCACTATAATGAAAAAAATTTCATGGCAAAATTGGATAAGAATCGTTAAAAATCTCGACAACGTTATTGTTTATTAGAGAAATTAAAGAGTATTTTTTTGAGATTTTTTTCATAAAAAGAGACTACAGTCTAAATTTTCAATTCTGATACAGCCACGGCCGGCCCATCTACCAGTCGGATTAGGTGCTCGCATAGGGCCCCAAATCTAGGGGCCCCATAGTACTTTCTTACCATGGCCAATATAGTAATATTACAATACATAGTCAAACGCAAAAAACTATAGTTAAAATTTGGAAAAAATAGTACTACTAACTGATTTGGAATATAAAATTTCGTAAGAGTATTAATTGATCGTGACCATTGTCCTAATTTTTAGTCTTTAACTTTGGAAGATTTTATACCTTTATTGACCAACGTACAATACAAACGTGTAATTAGTACCACTACCGTGTAGGTCTTTCAAAAAAACCAATGAATATATAGGCGCTAGCTCAAGTGATAAAGCGTTTAAAATTCCTGCATGAGATCATAGGTTTGAAACCTAATAGACGACAAATAGGTAAATCTAAAAAAAACTAATGAATGTGATTAATTTATGTTTAGTGTCTATTATACATAAAAAAGTTACGAGCGTAGGTTTTTTCCCCTTCACAATTATGTCCAGGATGCATAAAGGAGGTCAACTTTGTAAAAATTCTAATCCACGCACTGCCACCTCCATATTGTGGTATCCAAGGCTCCCTAAGCGCGATATCAAATCCTAAAAATTCTGGTTGGGGTTATGCCTTCCAAACCGCGGTTAAACCTGGAACATATTGTGGTATGGCCTCTAATGCTCCGCTCTTCCTTTTTCTGTCTATCTTACTGCAGTATCGATAGGTCCATACCGCGGTCAACTTTGCAGATGACCGATTTTTACTCTTTTATTTCCTCTTTCTTTCCGTTTCGTTCCCAGCTTGAATTTCCGAGCATCTCCACATGAACTCTTCATCACGAGATGACTTCTTCATGTTTCCTCTCCGTCTTCGCTCATCGAAGCTCTCTCCCGAGCTACTTTTCAATTAGTTCTTCAATAACGTAAAAACAAGCGCATTCTTTCATTTTCCTCTTTGTTCACATTAGCCCGTATGAGAATTATGAACACATTATAGAAGTGTGCACAAGAGATTCCGGCAGGGAGACCTCCGTGTACACCGTACGTAGTGGATCAGGGATCGCACAGGAAGAATAGGGGTGTGTGTAGGGAGAGAGTAAGTCAGTAGCAATGTCTGAGAGAGAGACAGAGGTTTGGCAGAGCTTCCGCGTATGGCAGTGTGTCCCCCTTTGTATGGAAAGGTTAACGATATATATATACTGGAGAACATGACCGTTGTAGTGTGGTTAATGCGCCCATTAATGGCGGCTTAATTAGCTTAACCATAACGGCACGTTCGTCCGAGTATATAGGAACCGTTAGAGCACGTGGTGCGCGAGTACCGGAACCGTTACGAGGTTGACCGGGTTTGACCGGATTGACCGGGTTTATGGAGCTCGTGCCATAAATCTCTCAAAACAGTTACTAAAGGTCGCACGCGGGCTTGGCTCGCACGCGACAGGGCTTACTCTAGCCTCCAAACCACAAAGTCCCTACAAGTCCCGTGCGGTGGTATGCGAGGGCTCTGTCTCGCAGCCCCCACATGGATCAGCTCGGCTGGTGATCCTGTGTGTGTGGAGCACAATATGGTGTGCTGGATGGTTGCCACGTGGCCTAGATCTGCCATGTCATAAAGCAGTATCTACATTAGCCCCCTTTCTGCGCGTGAAGGCTCATAGCTGTATAGGCTTCCATGCGCGGAAACCAACATGCGCGTCGTCGCCACGCACCAATTCAAATACGGGTAGGTTCAACCCCCGTGCGTGTCATTATGACCTAAAACCCCTAGAGTCGTGCCGTCTGACCTTTAGGGTTTTAGGCGTGACGTCAGCCCGTCCTGTGATTGCGCGACATGACGGTGACGGTTGCGATTCGACTACTGAAGGGACGCAACCCTTCATTCTTCTGGATAAATACCTTGTATCCCATTATTGCAAAGCATTACTTCTTTCTCTTAAAGTGAATGGTACCCGGAGATCTTCGAGAGCAGATCCAGATAATCAATCACCAGTTCAGAACTGCAAATCGTATTCTCCAATTGTGTATATCCAAGCAAGCTTCAAGGAAACAAGGTTGGCCTCGTTTACTTTTGATTTAAAATACCAGTGCTTGCCTTGAACCGCGTTGAATCTGTAAATCCATGAAATTTGTGAAGAGGCTTTTGATCTTTGAACCCGCTTCGTTTTAATCTTTCAACAATATCAACTCCCCAATTTCTGAAATCGGTACCGGAACTGTTTGCTTTGGTTTGCATAGATCTCAAATTCCAAAATTCAAACTGAAGTGTGGTGTGGTATTTCTCCCCCCTTTTTCTTGCCCTTTCGCAGGAATGGCCAAGACAAGAGTAACCAGACCCGTCAAGGAAGATGAAGAGATGCCGGAGCTTCCGCAGGCTCTGTGGCGTAAAGCCCCCTTTTTAGGTGGGAAGGATTTTTATCATGCGAGGATAAAGGCGAAGAGAATGCCTGATCCTGTTCCTGTTGAACAATTACTGACGTTGACTCGCCCAGTTAACTCAGCCCTGCTCGAGTGGGTCGGTTCCGAGGATGTAGTCCGATTGGGGATCGAGAACGGGCACTTCCCGTATACTGCGATTTCTACTCAAGCGTTCGTCCAGAAATTGGACTATATGGATGAGTGGATCGACCACGTGTTGGATCATCACGCCGAGACTCTTGATAAAGCCGGCATTTTCTTTGCTATCCGTGCTATGAAGGGTGCTGCCGTGAAGTTGGATCAGTCCATGCTTCTAGACCTTCTATCCCGTTACTCGCCCGCGACTCACATGTTTCATTTTGCGGAGTTCGAGGCTGCCCCCACGCTCGAGGACGTTCAGATGCTGTATGAGCTTTCCCCCATGGGTGAGGTGGACCCATTGAGTCACCTGAGGACATCTGCTGAAATGGCCTTGTACGCGCAGATGGAAGAGTGCCTAGCAGAGGTAAAGAAAATCTCCACTCGGTGGACCACTACCAAGCCTCTTCCGAACTGGCAGTTGGTGGATACGTCTGCGAAGAATACCTGGAACAAGTGGTTGCAGTACTTCTTCCGAGACTATGCGAACAGCAGCATTACTAAGAAGCTTTTGAGCGAGAACCCGAAGGCCGAGAATTACGTAGAGGGCAAGGGTTATCATTTAACCCTTTGTGCCTTTCTCTGTGCTTGGCTGTCGAGGTATCTGATTGATGGTCACCCCCATGACGGGGTCTTCTACCATGTGCTGCCACTTGCCGTGAGGCTCGCTCTTGGCCAGAGAGTCGCACTCGGACCCTTGGTCCTGGGGACGCTATATTACAGGCTGGATCAGCTGGTTCTGGCGATGAGGGAATCGCGTGGCCGCCTCGATGTTCTGACCTTTGTCAATATCAGCTTTTTGACAATGTGGGTTTTCGAGCGCTGGCCGTCTTATGCTCCAACTCCCCTCCCACTTGATAAGTGGTGTCCCCCAGGCGAGACAGAAGCGCGCAACAGCGGAAGGGCTGCGAGATGGTTTGGAGCAAGCAACACCAAGTGTACTTGGAGTTTGATATGTGACAAACGAAAGGAGTTTACTGCCAGGCCCTATGCCACACGTGTTGAGAATGTGCGGTGGTTCCCAAAGCTATACCCTTCCAAAGGTATGGTCTTGTCAGAAGACCTTCTCTTTGAAAAGGGACCGCATTTCCACGACCGCTATCGTGAGTTCTTTTGTTGGTGTCTGCGAGGTTCCCTTCCTGCCCTTGCAGAGCATATTCGTGAGCTCGCGCCAAGGTATGAAAGGCTTACAGTGGATGTTGACCCCACTCGGGTCTCTCCTCAGTTTGGTTTTGATGCAGTGGCCCCATCGATCTGGCCCCAGTCTATTATCAGAGGGTGCTATAAGCGTTTGCTGACAAAGGAGTGCAAGACGGTCCTCATGAGCAATCTTCCCTTTGAGCAGCCTGCGGGAACTCGCAAGGGTGGTTGTTCCCAGAACTGGATCGCATACTGGGTTGCCCAGCAAACGAGGATTGAGACGGAGGCGGCGGCGCAGCCAGGAAGGGCCCCCTTGATCAAGAGAAACTCTTTTCCATTTCTCCCCAATTGCAGTTTGAGCGAGTCTGAGTATGGTTGCTACTCGCTGTGGGACCGCGAGAATCATTTGTGCCCCGATTTCATTCTGAAGGAGCAAGTCGACGCAATCAAGAAGGGTGACGCGCAGGTCATCAAATATAGCAAGGCGTTTGCTGAGGTAAGCAATTTCCTTATGTGCTTTAAGCTTTTTGGTTTCCCTGCGCTGATGCTTTTTGTTCTGTGCTGTTTCAGTGTCATGTGCGGAGGTTCGCAGCTGGTGATCGCTCCAAATCGCTGGTGGACACCATTGTTGCCACCAGAAGGAAGGGGGAGTCGTACCGGCTAGCATGGAGGATGGATGCCGAGGTCGAAACAAAGGTTCGCGGAGTCATGAACACTTTTGCTGACTCGCTGATAGACAACCCTCCGGCTCCGTCTCCTCCTAGAGATGACCCGTCCCCTCCAGCGACTGCGGCGCCGAGAGTGAAGAGACCTAGGCAAAAGGGAATTACAATTTCTTCCCCTAGGAGTGCTCCAGCTTCTCCCCCAGTGAGGTCCCTTTCCATCAAGGACAAAGGCAAGGGTCGTATGCCCAGCAAAGCGCGAAAAGATCTCGCAGTTGAGACTTTCATTCCATTCAACCAAGAGGAGGAAGAGAGACAGGAGCCCCAGGCAAGTGATGAAGAAGAAGAAGCATTAGTTGTGATGTGCGAGGAAGAATCAGGAGGTACTTCCGTCGCATCTCCTTGCCCTTTATCTTGACTTCTTTGTAGTTCTTTTCTTTGAACCAAATATGTATTCGTAGATGATGATGATGAAGCCGTTGATGGCCTTGTGGCCAAGAGGCAAAAGAGAGATGCCCATTCTGGCATTTCAGATGATCCTATAAGCGAGGATGTTCTTGCTGAATCCCGGAAGACAGCCGCGGAGGCTGCTGAAAGAAGAAGGCAGCGAGAGGAAGAGGAGCTCGAGCGTGTGAAACAGCGGAGCCTCGAGGAGCAGCATGTTGACGACTTAGTGCGTCCAGTTGGCGAGGAAGATGAGCTTCCCGAAGAAGTGGCTCCTCATGTGGAGGAGGAAGATGAGGTTCCTGGAGAGGATGCAGCAGAGCTAGAGCAAGTCCAAGCGGACTTCGCAGAGATCGCAGGTGGCGATAAAGGTGAGATCTTCAATCTCGCAGTTACTTATAGAGATGTAATTGTGGGTGCGTTAAAGCACGGTGTGTCAAAGCCTGACATTCGCCGTTGGTTGGTAAGCAAATGCGGGGAACCCTCAGGTAATTATTTTGAGTGATATGCGCATACTAGGCTGTAGCCACTTGAGGCAAAATCATGACTGGTTTACTCGCATCCCAGGTCACGCTTCTCTTAAAGATTTGCTTAGTGAGGATACACTGATAGGGCACGGTTCCACGTCCCTAGTGTATGATGAGGATACCTTAATCCCACCTTCGCGTGGAGGTGCTTATTCTTAGCTTTAGTAAAGATAGCGAAATAACTTATAACACAAGTTACCTCACATTATCGCATTTGGCATCGCAGGTCATGCTGAGGAACGTGAGCTGGAGCAGAGAAGTCAGCCTTCTGCGTCCCATGTTCCAATCTCGAGCTCCCATACCGAGAAGCCCGTCGCAGCCGCTGGACACGCAAGTGAGCATCTCGAGGATGTCATCGAACTCTCCGATGATGTCGAAGCTGACGCTGTGCCGATGGACGAAGGTGTCCGTACCAGTGGTGAGGAAGAAAGGACAAGTGATGCTAATGTTTTCGCATCTGGGAGTGTCCTCCGCCCAGCGACTTATGCTGTCCCTTCGCCTCCGGCGATGACTGAGCCAGAAGCACCTATTCCTGCGTGGAGCATTTGGGGCTCGCAGGTTGGGAATGTAGTCGCAGCTGGTGCGGCCTACACTCTTCCTCCTGACTATGAGAGGTTGGAGCTCGCAGCTGATAGGAGAGCCATGGCGCGAGGGCAGTCTTCGAACAACCCAGTGGCCCGCATCCCTTCTCTTCATGAAATTCTGGAAGGCACTGGTAAGTAAAGATTTACCGTTCGCACGTCGCATTATTTGCTTGCGAGTTTTGACATTATAACCATTTTTGATGTCTCAGGTTTGAAGCAAACCGATGTAGACTGGGTGGTTCGAATGCGTCTCAGATACCCCCGATCGTTTGTGAGATCTCTGGAGATCGGACCTTTTGACAGGAGGCTATTTCTTACTGAAGCCATCTGGATACTGGAGCAGCTGTCTGCGGCTACACCTGCGACCATTTCGGCCCAGAGTGCTGAATTGCTGTGTGGCATGTGCCAAAATCTCCTGTTCAAAGTCCAAGGCAGACTTGGTTTCAAATTCCTCAAGGACAGAGTTACACTGATTCGCGCAGCTGTAACTTTGAATCTCGGTCACCAGAATCTCGCAGCTGAGATGCAGAAGGTGGAGCAGCAAAAGCAAAAGGTTGATGAAGCTTTGAAGCTGTATCACGAAATGAATGCCAAGTGCGAGCAACTGAAGCAAGAAGTGAAACAAGTGGAGAAGCTGAGCGAGCAGTTCGAGCCCCAAGATTCCTTAATCAAGAATTTGTTTTGACTTTTCGAATCTTGAAAAGAAAACAGGAAAATGGCTGAGACATTAATGTAATGTTTTGAAACATTAATGTAATGTTGCTAGGGTTTCTCCCTTTTTTTTTTTTTTTTTTTTAACAGATCAATTAAGATCGTTAAGTAGTGCGAATTGCTATCATAGAAGATAGGCTTTTTATAGAATTGCTTGAGATAGTTTCTCGCATAAATTGCTATCGCAGCTGATAGACCTTTAGAAGATCTAGCAAGATGGTTCTGTAGTTACGTTGCCATCGCAATAGACGGGCTTGGGTGATCAACTAAAATCACTTTGCGTATAAATTGCTACCGTAACAGATAGGCTTAAGAAGATCATATGAGATCGCATTTGTGTAAACCGCTATCGTGATAGATAGGATTTTGATGATCGATTGAGATCGTTTTTGTATTTGGCTGCTATCGTAAGGGATAGGCTTTGGATGACCACTTAAGATCGCATTTGTATTGGCTGCCATCGTAAGGGATGGGCTTTAGATGATCAATTAAGATCGTATTTGTGTTGACTGCTATCGCGAGAGATAGGCTTTGATGATCACTGAAGATCGCATTTGCGTTTGGCTGCTATCGTAAGAGATAGGCTTTAGATGATCAATTAAGATCGTGTGTGTCAACGGCTATCGTGAGAGATAGGCTTTGATGATCACTTAAGATCGCATTTACGTGTGGCTGCTATCGTAAGAGATAGGCTTTAGATGATCAATTAAGATCGTATTTGTGTTGACTGCTATCGCGAGAGATAGGCTTTGATGATCACTGAAGATCGCATTTGCGTTTGGCTGCTATCGTAAGAGATAGGCTTTAGATGATCAATTAAGATCGTGTGTGTCGACTGCTATCGTGAGAGATAGGCTTTGATGATCACTTAGGATCGCATTTGCATTTGGCTGCTATCGTAAGAGATAGGCTTTAGATGATCAATTAAGATCGCGTTTGCTATCGTAAGAGATAGGCTTTAATGATCAATTAAGATCGCGTTTGTATTTGCTGCTATCGTAAGAGATAGGCTTTGATGATCAATTAAGATCGCGTTTGCTATCGTAAGAGATAGGCTTTGATGATCAATTAAGATCGCGTTTGTATTTGCTGCTATCGTAAGAGATAGGCTTTGATGATCAATTAAGATCGCGTTTGTATTTGCTGCTATCGTAAGAGATAGGCTTTGATGATCAATTAAGATCGTGTTTGTATTTGCTGCTATCGTAAAAGATAGGCTTTGATGATCGATTGAGATCGCGTTTGCTATCGTAAGAGATAGGCTTTGATGATCAATTAAGATCGCGTTTGTATTTGCTGCTATTGCAGCGAATAAATCATTGTTAACAGTAATAACAAATTAAATAGAGCGATATAAACAGCTAGAAATATGAACTTCTCATTTGGGAGAATCCTTCTATTATAACATTCTCATATGGGAGAGATAGGATTACAATCCTCTCATATGGGAGAGGAGATTGCGTCAATCATAGCCACATGAGACATTTAAGCAACGTTATCATAAAACGTATGAAATAAGAGAAGTCAAGGATAGTACTTCTTGATCCAGCGCATGTTGACTGAGCTTGGAGTTGAGGTTGTGCCGTGCAACCTTCGTATGCTGCAGTAGCCGCTATCGAAGACTTCTGTAACTTCGAAGGGTCCTTCCCAATTAGCTGCGAACTTTGGGTGAGTTGCTTCTCGCATGCAGTGGTCAGATGCGCGCAAGACCAGGTCGCCAACTGCGAAATCCCGTCGCTGGACTGTCTTGTTATAGGCGCGAGCGATTCTCTCTTGGTACCGCTTGTTAGTCCTTTTGGCTTGTTCTCGCTTTTCTTCCAGCAAGACTAAATCATGATCGCGTTGATTTTCATAGAGTGCATGGAAGGCCAGCCTTGCCGAATTGACTCTGACCTCCGCAGGTACTACAGCTTCGGCCCCATAACATAGTAGAAATGGCGAGGCCCCTGTAGGTGTCCTTGGAGAAGTTCTGTAGGCCCACAGAGCTATGTTAAGGGAGTCGGCCCACTTCTTGTGGTCATCTGCGACCATCTTGCTCAGAATTCTCAACAGCGTTTTGTTAGTCGCTTCGGCTTGTCCGTTTCCCTTTGGATAATAGGGGGTAGAGCATATCTGCCTGATATTGTACTCCGCGAGTTTCGTAGCTACCTGACGATTAACAAAAGGAGTACCGTTATCTGAAAGAATAGTATTTGGGATTCCGAACCTGCATACGATGTTTTCCTGGATAAAGTTAACCACAGCCAGCGCGTTTGCCGTCTTCAGTGGTATTGCTTCCACCCATTTGGTGAACAGCTCGGTTGCAGTGAGAATGAAATGATTCCCATGTGACGTTGGTCGGATGGGTCCGATGAAGTCCAAAGCCCATGTGTGAAATGGCCATGGCGTCCCTAATGCATGTAGATCCACGGCGGGAGCGTGCACTAGGTTCCCTTTGAATTGGCATTCTTGGCAGCGTCGCACCTTGGTGCGGCAATCGACTTCCATCGTGGGCCAGAAGTATCCGATTGAGAGGAGTTGTCTGCATAATTTCGCACCTCCCTGGTGTTCCACCTGATGAGAAAGGTCCATGACTTCTTGTGCTTCCCTGCCGTCTAGGCATCGCAGCAAGTTACCCTCGTGACCTTTTCGCCAAAGCAGGTTTTCCTGAACCACGTATCGAGAAGCTTTCCTCTTCAATTTGTCGGCTTCTTTTCTCGATTCGGGTACGGTGCCTTGGGTGAGGAATTCAAACAATGGCTTCCTCCAGTCTGTGTCGTCATCGGTTAGAGCGATGAGTAGAGAATCTTTGATTAGTGCGCAACTTTCGCACTTCCCTTGTATCAGGGCTGCAGCTGTTGACATGCCTGGCCAATGAATGCCATATCTCTGAGCTTTCCTGTAGATTGACACCTCGCTTTCTCCGCAAGCGTGTTGGTGAATCTTTTCTAACAGCTGTTGTCCCTCTTGCTCGGAGACACATCGCATGAGTATTCCTCCAGGACCCTTGTAGTAAAGGGTGTTGTCGTGGATGCAGTATCCTTTCGTGAGTACCCAGCTTTCGCTGCTGGTGCCTTTCGCAATAGCTTGCAGGATTGCTTTTCGCCAGTCTGCGTCATCCATGTGTTCGTCGTCGCACACATCTTCTGTTAATGCCGACGATGTTCGCACTTCGATGGAAATCCTTGCGGGGCATTTGTCTATGCTGACCTTAGATCCCAGAGTCGCTAAGGCGTCTGCATGCCTGTTGTCCGCTCGGGGCTTGTGCTCGTATTTCACGTCGCAGAATTGCTGCATCAGCTTTTGCACTAGGGTGCGGTATGGCAGGAGGTTGATCTCCTTTAAGCCATATTCGCCCGAGGCCTGTTTAACAATCAGTTTGGAATCTCCCATGACTGTTAAGTTGCTCACTTCCAAAGCTTTCGCCGCACGGAGTCCCGTGATGAGAGCCTCATATTCCGCCTCGTTGTTCGTGACTGCGAAGTTGAGTTTTGCGGACATCTGTATGACTTCCCCGTCCGGCTTTGTCAAGACTATCCCAATGCCTCCGCCTTTTCTGGTTGACGAACCGTCGAAGTGGAGGGTCCAACAGGGCACGTCGATCGCGTAGATTTCAGGGCCTTCGAGCTCTTCCTCGATCACAGGTTCGTGACTGTTGTCGGGAAATTGTGCCAACAGATCTGCTACCGCCTGCGACTTGATCGCTCTTGGTTTCACGCATGTGATATCGTATTGAGAGATGGTCATGTACCATTTCGCCAATCTCCCTCCCGGAGTAGTGTGAGTTAGCAAGTATCGTATGGGGTCGCTTTTGGTGACCACCGCTACTTTGTGCGATGCAAAATAGTGTCTCAACTTCTCTATTACGAAGAATAAAGCAAGGCAGTGACGTTCGATGTCTGTGTACCTTGATTCAGCGGGCTGCACAATGCGAGAGATGTAATAGATGGGCCTCTCTTGTCCTTCATACATCTGAGCCAAGAGTGCTCCTATAGATTTCCTTGTCGATGTAAGGTATAGCAGAAGCGGTGATCCCAGTTGAGGCGCGATCATTATCTTTGGGGATGTGAGTAGCTCCTTTAGCTTTTCGAATGCGGCTTCGTGATCAGGAGCCCAGTTGTACGCGGCGTCCTTCTTGAGAAGAGTGCTGAAACAGCATGTGATTTCGGCGATTGCCGGGATGAATCTCCGCAGATATGACAATTTTCCCAAGAATGTTTTCAAGGTACTTTGGTTGTGAGGTGGCGTCATGCTGGTGATGGCTGACACTTTCGCAGGGTCAGGCTCGATCCCTTGGCGATGGACTACGCATCCCAAAAACTTCCCCGAGGTCACGCCGAATGCGCATTTCATGGGGTTCATTTTCAGTTGAAAGCTCCTGCATCTGTTGAACACCTTTCGCAGGTCTGCAAGGTGATCTGCTTCATGCTTGGATTTGACTACCAGGTCATCCACATAGAATTCCACTTCTTTGTGCATCATGTCGTGGAATAGAGCCATCATGGCCCGCTGATAGGTTGCGCCTGCGTTCTTAAGACCAAATGGCATTACCGTGTAGTTGAATACCCCCACGGGAGTGATGAATGCAGTTTTCCTTGCATCTTCGGGATCCATCTTGATTTGATTGTACCCGCTGAAGCCGTCCATGAAACTGAACATGCGATGGCCTGCCGTTGAATCAATGAGCAAATCGATGTTAGGCAGTCGGAAATCGTCCTTAGGACAGAAGCGATTGAGATCTCGGAATTCCACGCAGATGCGGAGCTGTCCGTTCTTCTTCACCACTGGCACGATGTTGGCCAACCATGTGGGATGGTGATTTGGCTCTATGAACTTGGCGTCTAGGAGTTTGACAATCTCCTGTTTGATCTTCACGTTGAGCTCTGGCCTGAAGCTTCTGGTGCTTTGCTTGACCGGTTTAGATCCTGGGATGATGTCTAAACGGTGCATGGTGATGCTCGTGTCCAGACCCGGCATCTCATCATATTCCCATGCGAACACGTCCTTGTATCAGTTAGGAGCTGCAGCAGTCCTTGTTCCTCTTCGCTTGTGAGGTCCGCACTCAGGAAGACTGGCCTTTTCTTTTCCTCGTCCGGGCTGAAGAACACTTCCTTTAGCTCTTGCTTTTGTGGTCTTGGCCTGTCTTCCATGCATTCGGGCGCTTCTTTGAGTTTCTCATCTGGAGTGCCCTGTGTTGGCTCTTCTGTCAGCGCAACTTGCTCGATTTGATTGATTTGCCCAGGGACATCCCCATGCCCGTGTGAGGACGTCCCCGCGCACCTTCATATGCGATAGCATTTCTTCCCGTTGGCGTAGAAGCTCTCTATCTCCTTACCCTCGGGGTCATGCTTTGCGATCCTCTTCATGCGGTCAGCACGCTCATCTTCCGTGTCCATGCTGTAGTCTTCATCTTCATGGACTTCAGCAACGATGGGCAGACCATCCTCTGCGACTTCTTCCAAGTCCACTATCGAGATCATGGCGACCTCTTTGCCCTTTGAGCCCGAATCTGTATGGGCAGGCAGCGGGTTGTTGCGCACATCTTTCCGGTGGTCGCTGACGATGAGTTCGCCGTTCTTCATCTTCTGATCGAACGCGAATCTGAGCTTCTTACATTCGGCTGTGGGGTGCATGACCTTGCCGTGGTATTCGCACCACTTAGGGTCCCTCGTCATCTCCTTGGAGGGTGCTTTCTCGAGCGGTGGCAGGACGCCGTCCTTACGCCACTGTCTGCAGAGATCGCTCGCTTCCTCCACCGAGCATGGCAGAGGTGGTGCATCGAAGTTTGCAACCTTTGCTTGCTTCTGGGGCGAAACTGTGTTGACCTCAGCTTCGCGTCCCCGCTTGTAGCCAAATCTGCCGATCTTGTAGGTGGTGCCGCTCGCAGGTCGTTCTGGAGCGCTCTTCTTTCTCTGTCTCTCGACAATGGGCTCGATGTTCATCGTGCATTCGATGAGCTTTGAAAACGTAGGGGTTTGCAAATTGATCAGCATGCTTTTGTATTCGTCTCGCATGCACTGCAGGCATATCTCCACGAGCCGGCTTTCGAGCATTGGATCCTTGCACTCCAAGGATTTCGCTCTGAATTTCTTGATGAAAGTGATTCCATCTTCCTCGCGTTTCTGATACATCCGCGAGAGATGGATCATCGTCACCTTTTCTTCCATCTGGAAGAACTTGGTATAGAACTTCAGGACCATGTCGTCCCAAGTTTTCACAGATCCGGCCTCCAATGTTCGGTACCATTTGTATGCTACATTCCCAAGAGTTTTTGGGAATTCTCGCATCAGCAGTTTGGGATCGGCTCCGTATGGACCCATGACATCGATGAAACGCATGACATGCTCATGAGCGTTTCCATTGACGTCCTCGAACTTATCCCATTTGGGAGCCTTGTACCCCGCCGGGTTAGGCATGAGATAGATCTCTCGTGGAATGGGTGGATCGTTGTCTAGCTTCGGGATGATGGTATCCGCGAACGACTGATGATCCAGGATGGAGTCCACGCGCTTCTGCAAAGACGTCATGCATTCTGGAATGCTTCCCTCGGTAGTTGGCGGAGGGGTTGCCGTAGGCGGTGGCGACACATATGCCGCCGGAGGATTGGGAGTGTATCGACTACCCGCGTTTCCCCAGATTGTCGCTGGTGGAGGCAGAGTGTACTGCAGAGTTGGGTTGGACGCCAAAGCCGGGGGCTGAGAGGCGTGAGCAGCAGGGGGTAGCATTTGTGCCGTTGACCCTTGGACCGAAGGCAGCTGCGTTGCTGACGGTGGAGTTTGCAGATGAGGGTTGGGAGGCGTGGCTGATACTCCCAATCCTGGAGCGGTAGGGGTTCCTCCTCCCTGAGGGATAGCGGTGGCAGGTGGAGGATTTGGCGCGAGAGTGCCCAGAACGGCCAAGATCCGTTCTAACTGCGCGGATTGAGACTTGAGAGCTTTTGCCTGACTTTGGACAGTGGCGTCCAAAGACTCTAAAGTTGGCGCCTCGCCGGGAGTCGTTGGAGTACGGCGAGCCTCGTCTCCCGAGGGAGTTTCGGTGGAAGGCGATCGGTTGCTGACATCGTCCTCCTGAGACATGGTTGCTTTTGCTGGTAAGTTTCACGTCGGGTTCACCAAAATGTGCACAAGAGATTCCGGCAGGGAGACCTCCGTGTACACCGTACGTAGTGGATCAGGGATCGCACAGGAAGAATAGGGGTGTGTGTAGGGAGAGAGTAAGTCAGTAGCAATGTCTGAGAGAGAGACAGAGGTTTGGCAGAGCTTCCGCGTATGGCAGTGTGTCCCCCTTTGTATGGAAAGGTTAACGATATATATATACTGGAGAACATGACCGTTGTAGTGTGGTTAATGCGCCCATTAATGGCGGCTTAATTAGCTTAACCATAACGGCACGTTCGTCCGAGTATATAGGAACCGTTAGAGCACGTGGTGCGCGAGTACCAGAACTGTTACGAGGTTGACCGGGTTTGACCGGATTGACCGGGTTTATGGAGCTCGTGCCATAAATCTCTCAAAACAGTTACTAAAGGTCGCGCGCGGGCTTGGCTCGCACGCGACAGGGCTTACTCTAGCCTCCAAACCACAAAGTCCCTACAAGTCCCGTGCGGTGGTATGCGAGGGCTCTGTCTCGCAGCCCCCACATGGATCAGCTCGGCTGGTGATCCTGTGTGTGTGGAGCACAATATGGTGTGCTGGATGGTTGCCACGTGGCCTAGATCTGCCATGTCATAAAGCAGTATCTACAAGAAGAAACACTTGAAGGTCCAGAAGTTTGTTCGATCGAATCACTTTACTGGAAATTACACTTTGAATTTCATCGACGAGAACATGAGGTGGCACAGGAATCGTTTTAACAAAGCCCAACGGGGAAGTAATTCAAATGTCGCGCAAATTAGATTTCGTTGTTACTAACAATGAAGCAGAATATGAGGCGTTGATCGCAAGTCTACTCGCAGCTAGAGCATTGGAGGTTCAGAATTTGATTATGATGGGAGATTCCAGCTTGATTTTAAAGCAAGCTTCAGGAGAGTACGCTCTCAAAGAAATAAATCTTTTGACCTACGGATCAATGGTGCAGAAATTGGTTCAGAAATTCAAATCAGTAAAGTACGAGCATACCCCAAGATCTGACAATCGACATACATATACCCTTGCTACCCCCGGATCGAAGATAAGTACAGATAAATGTCTGGCGAAGATATTGATCGAGTTCAAAACTTATCCTTCTCTATTTAATGATTTGTGTGAAGACGAGGCTATGGAACACGAGGACTAGAGGAAGCGCATTACGCATGCGATGGTCGAAGGAACAAGCAAAGAAAGTTGGATTTCTACAAAATGATTCTGCATTTATGACAATCTTCTGTATTTCAAAGGATCAGGAGGTATCTTAATGCGATGTGTTTCAGAAGAAGAGTGCAAAAATATTTGGCACAAAATCCATGAAAATTCCTGCCGTGAAAATGAAGGCTCCATTTATAGAAAGGCACAACGATACGAAATCCATTGGCTTCAAATGTCATGTTTCGCTGCAATGATACAAGGAAATTGTGCTAAATGTTCGTTGATTAAAGATACTCTTGAAATTTCTACTATTGATGATGATGTAGATTGGCGAAAACCATTGATTGACTTCCTCAAGGATGACATTTTGCCATGTGATAAAAAGGAATGCGAAAAGCTCAAAAGAAAGTCTATACGATATCTGATCAAAGAAGTCTTGTTATAATGAAAAGGACATGTTAAGAATTTACTCTGATGCTTAAATGGACAAGAAATCCAGGAAGTTATGGAATTATCTCATCAAGTCTAGCATCAAGGGGGTGCGAAGCTTTGCAGACAACTTTTAACCTTGGGTTATTTTTGGCCAATCGTGGACAAAGACTATCACATGAAGGTTAAACGATGCATCAATGTTAATTTAATGGTAATCTTGTGCATGCTCCCACTGTTGACTTGCACGCATTAGGAACTCCTTGTCCATTTCATACGTGGGCTCTCGATTTCATTGGTCCCATTCGTCCTGTTGCACGGCAACCAATTTATTTTGACTGGTACAGAGCAATTTACCAAATGGGTGGATGCAATTCCCTTCAAACTGGCCAATGCATTATCTGTTGTGAAGTTCACTGAAGAGAATTTCATTTATCGCTTTGGAATTCCTAACACCATTTTATCTGATTTAGATACGCCTTTTGTGAATCGTCAAGTTGCGGCACAATTGATGGAGTATAACATCAGACAAGTATGTTCGACGCCCTATTACCCGAAAGGGAACGGTCAAGCGGAAGCCAGGAATAAGATACTTGTCGAGATTTTAAGAAAAATGTTCGTAGATGATCAGAAGAAATGGAAAGATTCTCTCAACACAGCACTATGGCCATATCGAACATCATCTAGGACTCCTACAGAAGCATTTCCTTTCCTACTTTGCTACGGGGCTGAAGTAGTGGTTCCAACTAAGATTAAGATCAATCCATCAAGACTTGCTTTTAGTTCTCTATATTTTAATTAGCGAGATCATGATCTCATCCTACTAGAAGAAAAACGTGAACAAGCGAAGCAATCGAACACAAAATACAAAGATAGAATTGCAAGAGCTTACAATAAAACAGTCCAGTCTCGAGATTTTGCTGTTGGGAATTTAGTCCTGCGAGCATCTAATCATTTCATGCGCAAAACTACTCATCCCAAATTTGCTGCTAATTGGGAAGGTCCATTTTAAGTGAAAAAAGTTTTTGACATTGGCTATTGCACAATCTTAATGCTATTACGCCCAATCCCATCAATATGCGATGGATCAAGAAATATTACCCCTGATATTTCTTTTAACTGACTTATGTAATGATACATATTTCCTCCCATATGAGGAATTTGATTAATGATGATGACTCTGCCATATGAGAGATTTATTATCAATTTTGCCTTGTGTTATTTATTATGCTTTATACTTTGATGTTTATTATTTCGATCATAAAGCCTATATATCTAGATGGCAGCAAATTCGAATCTCTTTATCATAAATCATATATGTCTAGGTCGCAACAACGTCGAAGATCTAGTTATCATAAAGCCTATCAGTTTAGATGGCATCAAATATTCGAGAAATCCTATTTGTCTAGATAGCAGCAATATTCAATGAAATGATTATATGTTTAGATTGCAATGATATTCGATGTATATCTATTTATTCTCCAATTCAACAATATTTGATTCATCTATATATGTTTAGATGACAGAAAATACTCTAATAAAAGCGGCGACGTTCACGAAAATCATGGAATATGATCTCATAATAGCAATAATCAATGACAAAAAACAAACTTTGTATTGTTTGAACAATGTTCATGATTTCAAAACAAATGAAAAACATATGGCTAACCAAATGCCACTATTAATGTTACTGATTACTAATCTTTCAGATTACTAATCCTGTTACTAATCTTTCCGGAACAAGTCTTTCATAAGCGAATCATGAGGCGCCAGAGCAATAGAGTCTTTTTCCCTCATAGCAATAATCTTCTTCATCTAATCGAGCTTTTCCTTCGCTTCATTAAATTGTTTCACAACCCTTTCAATTGCTTCCTTTTGCTAACGAAGTTTGACATTCTCAATTGTAAGATCTTGATATCCAAACTTTAGAAAAATAGAATTGTTAATCTTCTTTATCCTTCGAATGAGAAAATCAAAGTCGAGCTTGCATTGAAAAACAAATTGGATATCTTGCACGGTCGCCAAGAAATACTTTGCATTTGTAATAGACGTGCTCACTGGAGTCGTGTCATTGATCTCTTCAAAGATGCATGTTATTTCAGTAAGGATATTTTTCCTTTCCTTCGGCAACAACTCCGTTGCCCTGGCAAAAGTCTTGGGATATGAAAGTCGTATTTTCATGAGCCAGCTCAGAGAAGATTGCTTTATGCCTGCATTACACAAAGAATTTATTTATCAATAAAATGAATCTCTACGTCAACAATATATTTTCATCTAATTTTTGTCATTATTACCTGTTCCCTCGATAATTTTACGAAGAGATGGAATTTCGAAGACCACTGCCTGACCACGTGTGGAAGCTTCTTGTTCATAAATTCGTTTATCTGCGATAGCTTCTTGCTCAAAATACTCTTCGGGAATAATGCAATTTTCTTCTGCTATAATAGTTTCAGCAGCCTGAGAACCCAATAATCTCCATGGATTTTGAGGAAGAAGTGCATCCAAATTAAGATCATAGGAGCGATCTTCGTCATGAGAATCTTCGCTAAACGTTCCAGATATTGACAGATTCTCACTTTGAGATCTCGTATTAATGCCTTCAGAATATGCGATACTTCTTAGTACAGATGTATTGCTTGGATTTGTCACAGCCGGATTAATCCTTCCTTGAACCTCGGTTGTGGCCAGAGGGGTATTAATGCTTGATGAAGCATTTTGGTTTGGCTCAACAATTTTGGCATCTATCTCATTCGCAACAGTTACCTCTGGTGGATCTGATCAAATGGATTCAAAAACAGATGATAAGTTAAACATCTATGTTTGCTGCTCATTTTGATCGAGATTAGCTCCAAAGACATGAGTTGAATTAGTTACTTCTGGTTGACCTTCATTTTTCCGAGATTTTCGACATTTGCAATGGGTAATTGATTAGATTCTTCTTGAAGAATTTATGCTTGCTCTTGTTCGATAACGAGCCCAATTCGTTCATCATCATTTTGTGGTTGTTCTTCTTCTTGTACTTGCATTTCCTTTGTCTGAGTTGATGGCTCAGACAACATCCTCAGAAGCTTCAGAAATGACTTCAGAAGGGCGTACAACAACACTTCTAATGGGCTGAATTCTTTATCCTAACATTTCTGCACCAAATTTAAATTGTTGATATATGATTGATAATTCGTATTATTAAATGTTAATAGTTCATCGTATAAAAGCACCTCCACATTCATATGTGATTAGCATATCCACATTCATATGGGATGTCAACATGAGCAGTATGCCGAAGATTGTCATCACTTCCTAAAAGATGCATGACATGATTATATGCGAAGTGTTACTATAATATTTTATATATGACAATTCAGACATTTATGATCCTGATTTACATTGTTTACTTGATGATTCTCCATATCGATCTGTAAGTTCAAAGAAGTTTCAGTGTTTCAAAGACTTGAAATAGCTATTCTATTTCAAGGCCTTGAAACAGCTTTCAAAGCCTTGAAATTGACTGAGACTTATATGCAGGAACTTAGGGGGAGTTTCTGATTCTGTCTGAACTCCTAAACCCCTGTTCTTGATCTATTATTACTTTATGATGAAAGACAACGTATTTTGACTTGTTTAACACTATCTAATCCATCTATTTGACTTAGTTTTGCAGGGAAAGTTTATTTCCTATCATGCAGGATTTATTTCCTAATCCGAGTTTTGCAGGGAAGGAAATTTGGGGTTGATTTGATTCTGCAATCAATCAAATCATTGTAACTGCTTCTCAACATGATTATGAACAAGATCAAATAAGTATCCCTGAAGATAATGAGCAACTATCCATTGGAGAAGACTGTTAGAGAAGTCAAAGTTGTTGCCTACAAAATAGGAGAGTTTGTTGCTAAAGATCTTGAAGATTTGCAGATCAAAATGAGCTGTATATAAGGAGCTCAGTTTGAAGCATTTGAGAGAGAACACAACGGAAAAAAATATAGATACTCAAACACATTCAAGTATTTTCAAGAAACAAAGAAGCAGATCAAATTCTCAATCCAATTCTCATAAGAACACTGCACTCTTACAGCAGTTTCATTTTCTGTGTTCATCTGTTCAGAACTTCATTTGTATATCTTAGTAATTCTCTTACGTTTTAAGTCTTTTTTCTCAATAGGTTTTGATGGTTGACTTTCATCAACCACATAATCCTAAATGAGTATCATCGCCAGGAACTGCAGGAGTGTTGGTCATCCCTCTGCAATTCAAGAGGCGTTTAAATTAACCCGTTCTCTTAAACCCTTCCTTATCGTTGGAATAGGTGCTCTAGAGGCAATCTAGATTTAGTATGAATATTGTTTGGCTTAGATTACAATGTGTTGTTTATCATAAATATTCATAGTCCAATATATTGATTAACGGTACAACTAGTATGTGGGTAGATTAATATGGAGATATTAAGTCTAACACATGGGTATGCATTAGGAATAATGGCATACTGGATTGACCTACAACGTGAAGGCTACATTGGATTATGTCAAAGTCACAAGTGCTTCTCGTAGTGCTAATGGTATTGTAGTCCTTAGACTTGAAGTCACTAGATACTCTAGTTGTGAAATATCATGCTTTGATATTATCAAACGTTGTGCCTTAACCGAATTACTATAAAGATAGTTATCGGGCATGATAGGAAGCAAGCTCAGATATGGTAGTGATGTAGAGAGGATTTGTCCCTCCAACATAATGGAAGCAAATATCCATGGGCCACTCGGGGAATGGTGCTTATAGAATGTCTGAACAGACTCAGGTAAATCAATATGGAGATATTGATGTTATTTGCTCGGATAAGCATATTTCCAATATCGATGAATTATGGATTGGATATACAAGTGTGACTGCTATGTCTCGTTTCCAATCCGGATATAGAGGCAAAGAGATAATACAATACGGTAACATTGGGCACAAGTTTTTTCTGATCACTTCCTATTTCTATTAGTTGGGTGACATAGATGTGTTGCTAGACACCACTCTATAGTAATAGTTACTACCAACTAAGTATAAACTTATAGGGTCCCACACCGAATGGATTAAACTGGAATTGGATATTAATTAGTTGGACTAATTAATTAAAAGGGATCATAACGTACCCACGAGCAAAGTTACTAGGACTAATTTGCAAGGTGGACTAATCCGTGTATGGGAAATTATGTAGTTAATAAAGAGTTATTTTCTCAAGACAAGTCATTATTGGAAGAACATAACAAAGTAAGGAGAGAGCTAGGTTCCCCGGTTTGCGTGATTTTTCCTCCTTCTTCCATTGCTAGCACTACGTGTGGAGAATGATTCCAGCTGTGATCCAAAGGTGTGGATACCATAGAGACAAAGACACAATTCTTCGTAGTGATCTCACGAACTAAGGTACACAGTTTTCTGCATCCATCATGTTATGATTGCTTGCCTGTGATCCTAGGAAGGATTTGAGTAGGATAAAAGTTTTGTTATCGTGCTGCGTAACCTGCATCAAAACCCTACACTTATTTTCCTAAGTGAAACAAAGAAATCTAGCGATTGGATAAATAATAAATTTAGAAATCTAGGGTTTGCATCTTCTTTTGGTGTTGATCCGTTGGGTTCTTCATGTGGGTTATGGGTGGGATGGAATATTGCCTTTTCAATTTCTATGTCGTTTTCCAATTCTCCATTTTATTTTGACTTCTGTTACTGATTTTAAAAACTACTCGTGGTACTTAGGGGTAGTCTATGGTCATCCTGTTCTAGCTGAAAGATCTAATGTTTGGAATTTGATTCAATCTCTTATCCCGTCTAATCAGCATGTTTTATTAATATGAGACTTTAATCAAGTGCTTAATATGTGTGATAAAATTGGCTCTGATGCCGACTCTTTTCCTGTTTTGTTCAATTTAGAAATTTTATTAATTTGTGTTCGTTAATGGAGTTGCCTAATTCAAGTCCATGGATATCATGGTCTAACAATAGATTTTCCTCCTCATCAACTTTTGAGAAACTTAATAGGGCTTGGTGTAATTCTAATTGGTTTGATCTTTATTGTTTTATATAATTTAAGTATTTCATTCTCTGATCATGTCCTTATTCATCTTGTTTTTAATAACAATTTTAATAATAATTTTTCTTGTCCTAAAAGATCACTTCGTTTTGAAGCCTGTTGGCTTAGAAAATCAGAGGTTATTGAGTTGGTTAAGTTTGTTCGGAATTTACCCTTACTTGGTTCCGCTTCGGTTAGAGTAGTAAAGTGGCTTCACATAACAATTAAGGCGCTTAAATGTTGGAATTCAAATGCTAGATCTCATTCGAATCAAGTTGACGAATGCAAATCTTATTTGGTTTTAGTTCAGTCTAACTTACATAATCCGGAAGCTTTAGAGCATTTTAATGAGTTGCAATCCTCGCTTCCAAACCTTCTCTCGTGCTATGAAATTTTTTGGGCACAAAGATCCAGATGTAAATGGTTAAAAGATGGTGATGGTTACACAAAAAAATTTCATAACTATGCAAGAACTAAATGTGCTCGTAACCATATCTACAGTATTAAATCTGAATACGGCCTTGTGTATTCAAATCAGGAAGAAATTATGTCTATTTTATAGAACAATTTGAGATAATTTATTCCTCTCCTTCACCAACCCATTCTGACCTTGAAAGACTTAATGGTGAAGACTGCGCCTTTGATCTGCTTTTTAATATCAACACTTTCTTAAATAATTAAGAGCAAAGTTTTTTAGCGCGCCCTTTTACTGTAGATGAAATTAAATCAGCTGTTTTTAGTGTGGGTTCTCTTAAAGCCCCAGGCTCAGATGGATTTCAACCTTTTTCTTCAAAAATGTTGGCATTTTATATCCATCAAAGTGACTTCGACTGTCCTCTCTTTCAAGCCTATGTCCTAACCCAAACCCGAGTTCTGTTGAGGCTGACCAAGCCAGTCCAGCCCGAGTTAAGAGCATCGTCAACCCGTTCAAGCCTAAATTTGTACAAATTAATCTGGGTTCGGGCTGAGTTCGGGCTTGTACAGTAAACTTAATACCTTACCTTGTTAAAAGCACATGAGAATAATAAATTGTTTGTGAAAAGCCAAATCTACTAGTTAAAGAGTAAAATTATGATTACAAAGTTGATAATAATTAAAATAAAAGTAGAAGATATATGTTAGATATGTTACATGATTTTCTCAAAATATAATATTGATAGGTAGTTGTCATGCAAATCGGACAATTCGGGTTAACTCGTAGTTTAATATTTTTTCCCAACCCTAACCCTAATTGTAATTCAGGCTGAGAATTTAGGTCCAAGCTCGCCCATATTACTTAAATTATATGCCCGAAACCTATTTAATTTACGTTGGGCTTGGGTTTTTCGGGTTCAACCAGCCCAAGTTGCACTCCTAAAAGAAACAGAGAATGAAAACATAATAAAAAACAAAAGAAAAAAACAAATGTGTAAAATAATTGGTGTGCTACCGCCTTTTATACTATATTTAGTGATAAAGATGGGAAGAAAATAATAAGTTTTCATTTAGGCTCAATTGTTACTACCCTCCATTAGGGTAAATGTGTGCTAGTTAGGTGGTAGAGCTTTTGAAGCTCCTGTATGCATGAAGTGATTTAAACACGGATATATGATGCAACTCTAAAAAAACTTATAACCACCTCTGCACTTTCATAACTATTTTAATAACCTCCACAACTGTAACATACTGACAATAAACTCTTAGTGAAAAAACAAATCATCATCCAATTACTTGCTTCTTCGTTGAAAAGTACGTTAATCAAAACATTATAATCATATAGAAAATATATATGAATAAAATGAAAACAAAGCAAAATAAAACAAAAAAAAAATTCATCCTAAGTATCTCTTCAGTCATTGAACCAGATTTGGAGAGATCACTCCCCTTCGCTTCCTTGGTCCATTCGAGCAATCTGGTTCATTTCAATTGAGAAACATTTCATATCTCTGTCGACTCATTTCGACGCTATATGTCATTAAATTCATAATTTCAAACGCTATTGAGTGTAAATAGAAAAAAATAAAATTGCACGACTTCGCCAATGGAGATAATGATGATCTTTCTCGCTTCATCAAGCAAATTCTTGTCATTAAGACCTCTTCCCCTGCTCCCTTCACCTGTCTCGGCTCTACAAAATTTGGTCTTAATCCCCATTGAAGATCTAGTGGAGCCCTTTCCTTTGCAACTTATTAAACCTCCATCTTTCATCATTAAAGCACCAGAGCTTTTTGATGAGGAAATCGCTAATGGAGGTCAAGGTGCTGAGAAAGACAAGAACAAGATTCTATATGCTCTGCCTCCGACAAGTGAACCGCCACACAAGAAGGCTAGTTCTCAGGAGATTATTGTGGTCGTGCGGTCAGAAGAAGATAGAGTTGAGGATAAGAAAGGAGGTTCATCTCATAAAATAACAAGAAAGCTTCCGCTCAAAAAGAGGAATATCGTTGAAGTTGCTTCGCCGGAGGATGCAGAGAAGGAACCGGAAGGTAAAAAATCGAAAATGACATTTTTAAAATCATCATGCTTTAATCCGCCTTGGTCCAAACTTGAAATATCTTTTCTTAATAATTCTCTTCCTTTTTTAAGTCTTTTTTCTCAAGGGGTTTTGATGGTTGACCTCCATCAACCATTAAATCCTAAATGAGTATAATCGCCTGGAATTGCAAGGGTCTTGGTCATCCCTCTGCAATTCAAAAGCCGTTTAAATTGACATGTTCTCTTAATCCCTCCGTTATTTTCCTAAGTGAAACAAAAAAATATAGCGATTGAATTAATAATAAATTTAGAGATCATGGGTTTGATGCTTCTTTTGGTGTTGATCTGTTGGGTTCTGCAGGTGGGTTATGGGTGGGCTGGGATATTGCCTTTTCAGTTTCTATGTTTTTTTCTAATTTCCCATTTTATTTTGGCTTTTTTTATTGGTTTAATAAGTACTCGTGGTACTTAGGATTAGTCTACGGTCATCATGTTCTAACTGAAATATTTAATGTTTGGAATTTAATTCAATCTCTTATCCCGCCTGATCAGCTTATTTTATAAATATGAGACTTTAATCAAGTGCTTAATCCGTGTGATAAAATTGGCCCTAATGCTGACTCTCTATCTGGTTCTGTTCAATTTAGAAATTTTATGAATTTTTGTTCGTTAATGGAGTTGCCTAATTCAGGTCCCTGTATAACAAGGTCTAACAGTAGATTTTCCTCCTCACTAAATTTTGAGAAACTTGATAGGGCACGATAGAGTTTTATATCAGTATTACTAGGTATATTTTTAGTATTTATGATTCAATCCCCTTTGTTTCAAAGAATTTATTTTCCGGATATTTTCATATTTATGATTCAAACCCAAAATGGTGATCATGAGTCATGGCTACATCACTGTACGACCAAGAGGGAACAAGAGGCAAGTCTTAATACATTTGGTATAATTCATGGTACATTGAGATCATTTACTGGGGTTGGGACTCGGCCTAGTCATCAATGCATGAAAGGGACGAGGACACAAACTTATTTGATGTTTCAAGCAATGCTTTTGCTGGTTCGAAGTATGTGCACCTAAATTATTTATCAACAACAACATCTTTAATGAATTAGTTAGAGAGGTGACAAAATAGTGATCCTTACGTCCCAAAGCCAAAGTCTTCTTTTTCCTAAATCGGATATCGCAAAAATGTCATCCACTTACCAAAAATGTTGAATTACTTTATTTATTTTTTTTGAGCGGAAAACTATGAATGACTTCCAAATAAAAAGCCGTTCAAAGAATTTGTTCCTATATTTATTTCAAAGACAGGTTGTTAGAAAAATTATTTTCCTCTCTAGTCTTGTCCACACCTTCATTTGAAACTAAAGCTTAATAATGATCAACTGGTCTAAGTAAATTGTAGTGGCGATGAGACGTTGTGAAGGAGCGAGTGGAAGATATTCAAGGAGAGATAGCAACAATAATAGGTGAGATTGGGGAATCCAGATGAAGTCATTGATCCGATAAAGTTCTTTTTCAGGGTTTGTTGATTTAGGAACTATTTTCGCATTTGTAGGAAACTTGGTTTGAATTTTCCTTATCACTTTTCTTTTGTATTCTCCCTTCCTTGCACTTCTATGTGTGCACCTTCTTTTCTGACTTTGGTGGATCAGTAGATGTTCTTTTTTTGGAGTGCGGATTTCTAATATTAGTCATAAACAATACATTTGGAACACGTTTCCTTCGAAATGTTATATTGATCGGTTGGACTTCTGGAGCTTGGAATGCTTCTTTATTGTAAGTGGATGTAATTAATATATCCGCCTTGATGGCCTCAATCGTCTTTCCAAATTCAGATTGTTGGGGATAAATTTGCCTTGATTGCTTCAACCGTCGTGTTCCAGCGATTGGGACTCCATTTGCTGCAAAGGTAGGGCCTATAAAAACCCTTATTGCTTGAGATCTTCTTGTTCATTCTCGAGCTCTGCATCATTGAGTTGAGTGTTCTCTTTTCTTCTCTTCATTCTTCCCTTTCATATCTTTGAGCAGTAGTCTTGGAGATAATCTCCTGGTGTTATTAAGAGATCTCCATGAGAGGAAACATTTTCTCATTGCAATCCTCCTAAGAAAGCCCTCAGACGAAGCTTAGTGCCCAGATCCAAGGTCGGCCTTCCCCTTAGGCAAGTTAGGCAGCAGCCTAAGGCCCCCCGACCGGGGAAGGCCCCCAATTACCAGGTTTATTGTATATCAGTATATATGTAAAAATCGATAATTTCTATGGGGACACGATAGTTGAGAAAGAGATATGATGGAGAATTTTCAGGAGGAAGATTCATTCACAGATAATGAGGAGAAAAATTAGGAGTAGTAGTTAATTTAGAAGAAGATAATGAGTGTGACTAGGAGCCTAAAGATCGTGGTTAATGGTGAGAGAGAATAAAGCGTCTATAACCAATTTTGAAATAATTAGTTTAATATTTTGAAGTAACTATTGATATTTCCAAAAAAAATTCCGGGGGTATCAAATTTCACTAAGTTCAATTTTGTCATTGAGTGAGATTTTTTTCATTTATGTCTGCAAACTTTTTTTTTGAGAAACCGCGTGTGAAATATATATATATATATATATATATTTATATGTATATATATAACCCTATAATACAATTTTATTTTTGCTTTTACTTTGAGATCTTTAATTCATCTAATCATTCAAGATTATTATTTAAAGTTTTTGAGTACTGAATATTAAAGTCAATTGTAATTTGAAGAATTCAATCAACGGCCAAATATTTTTGTGAAATTAATCAAACGACATTTTAGATACAAACTAGACTCTGTTGTTTCAAAAGAATTGCTAATAAATTATGGTATTCAATGTCACAAGAAGTCAATAACGGTCCGTTTTGAGCTTAGATTTAGACACATAATCAATTGAAAGGGGATTACTCGTGAGTTTTTATTTTTTCCAGTTCAATTAAAGTGTTTTTAACCACAAATGGTGCTAGCTCAGTGGTAGAGCATTTAAAGCCCCGGCATGAGGTATCGGATTCCAACCCGAGAGAAAATATTATCTAAAAAAAAGTGTTTTCATCTAAAATAGCAAAAAAAGTAAATTTTAAATAAGCAATGCGACATCTCTAGGTAGGCCCCAATCAGCTAGGGTGGTAGCTCAAGTGATAGAGCGTTGGAAGTTCCTGCATGAGGTCCATGATTCAAACCCGTCTGACGACAAAAAAATAATTTCTCAAAAATGTAGGCCCCAATCATAAATTTTGCTTAAGGCCCCCAAAATCCTTGAGACGGCCCTGCCAAGATCTAAAAAAGAGAGACAAGAAAACAGAAGTACAGGAATAAGGGAGATCGCGGCCGCCAGCAGGAGCGGCGGCGGCGAGCCCGTCGGCAAATCCAGTGGCGACCGAAGAGACTGGATCTGAAGGACTGGTAGAAGAGATAGTTGAAGAAGAAGAGACCGATGAAACCTTGTCGGAGCAAGACCTGTTAAACTCACAAGGAGTACTCTCTCTCTAGCTTTCTCTCTCTAGTAGAGAGTTATAGAGAGCAAATGACACAATACTGAGTTACCAACGCTACTACATAGTTATATGGACATTATTCGCATCTATCACTCTCCCTCCCCGTCCCTCTCTACGTCATAATACCGAAGAAGGTGAAAATGACTAACAGAAATATTCGCCATAGGTCGTGCAATAAACCTTCAAAGAAAGCTCTTATGCTTCTTCTGTAGGTGTTATTACGACGAATAGAGTTCAATCTGAAGCTCTGTTCCATCTCTCAAAGCAGTTGCAAAATCATGAGATTTTTCTGTAGACAAAATTTCAAGCTTTTGCAACTGCCTTGAAATTATTTTAATTTATAAAATTTTGAGCCCACAAGTGATAGCCTAGAAAGACATTTCAATCCTAGTTGGTTTAAAGAGCAAGCCCTAACAATTAATTCAATTAGGTGAGGGGCTTATTGGGCCACAAGGTTGATTTACTGTCCAACAAACCATGCTAATCCTAATTTTGGAGCAGTTTCCATATTGGGCTTGAAAAGCTTGTCTTTCCCTAGACATTATGGGTCTCAAACATGTTATCATAGAGTGTGACTATAAAGTCTGATACCCAGGCCCTGTCAGAGAAACATTTGGCTTGAGACTGTCACAATTTAAGCTGAGACATCAAACTGGTGCTAGAGAAGAATGAGCACAATCTGTACTGGGTCCAAAGATGATAAATAAAATTGCGGATACCTTTGTCAAATTCGCCAAAGAGAACAAGTTGTGGGTTAATTGGTTTGATAGACCACCAGACTTGCTGAGAAGCTGAGTGCAGAAGGATGACTATTATTATTATTATTTTGATAATCAAATCTCATTAAACAGAATTTCTTGCGCCATCAGCTTCAGGTCCATGCTTTTACCGTTGAAGATGTTGTTCCTCGAAAGCCAGAGCGAGTAGATGGTGAGAAAAATTAATTTCAACTCACTAGCTTTCCTTCCACTGATTTGGTACTCCAACCATGCTGTGAAGTTGTTCCTGAACCTGTCAACAAAGCCTGATCCGAAAAGCTGTGTCCACACTTTCGCAGCTTTTGAACATTAAGCTGAAGATGCGATTGATGATCTCGTCCATTGTACCACAAGAGCTGGCAATGGTTGTCAACCCGAATCCCACTCATCCACAGAGGGATCGTAAAAGTTGCACTTGCTCTGTTCCGTACTGGCATCTTTGTTTACTTTTGAATATTTTTACTTCTTTTTCTTCAGTTTACCAATCTGATTAATCTTTCAGAGCTGCTTACTATCTTGGCGACCTCCTATATTTAGGAAGTCATAGAAAATAGGATCTTTCAAGAACAAAGAATGGAGTCTTTACCGGAGAGAGTGAAGAAATTATTAGGATACTATTGAGCATTGGTCTGGGGAAGAACAAGAAATTCTCGTGTCCTTCAGTTCTAGTAATTATGTATTCATGTCTATTCAAAAACAGTTAACCTTGTTAAGGTAGATAAACAAAAAAGCATATGCACCACCATTTGTAGAGTGTATTACGATTAAACCACACAATATTAATGCATTTATGAGAATCCAAATTCGTTTAGAAACAGTTAAAAAATGGCAGCCCGGTGCACGAAGCGCTATGCGCGGGGATCGAGGAAGAGTCAGACCCACTTTGGGGGTCTATTGTAGGCATCTTTATCTTGCATTTCTGCAAGAGGCTGGTACTTCAAAAAACACACGGGAATTGGCTGTAATAAAATAGGAGGGCCAACATTAGAAACTACTGAAATTTATGCCTATTAACATTAACAAATCTTCAGATCATTTACTTTGGGGTCATTAATGTTGTGATGGAGATTGGTAATTGTCAGAGAAGAAAAGTTGTAAGATGGAATAAGAGAAATCCCTAGAAACCGATATTGAAATTGATCTCCATGGCATATAAGAGTAACCGCAACCTCCATTCACACATTCAAACGGTACTTTAAAACCATGGCTGTGATGGGTACTACTTCTATTCTTATGGGATAGGTAATCAAATATGAAACTTGCAGGTGTAGACACAACCTGCACCATGATAGTAAAACATATGTTCAAAGAGATTAGAGACTATTGAGCAACTGATTTGCAGACTCATGCTAAATCTTTTTCCTCGGAATGTCCTATCGGGCCTCACTTTTAGCTCTCCACATTATTTTTGGCCATATCTAATTCATTTAAACAACCCTGCAGCCACTATCTTTATTACTTAGGGTATGTACAATTTGGGGAGACGGGTTATAGAATATGGAGATTTGAGCTTTAAGGAATGAGGTTAAATAACAAAATAATCAAAAAGCTCAACGACAATCATATATGCCCATAGAGGCCAAATCACATGTGGATAGACGTCGAACTAACTCAAGGATGGAATATTCACCCTTAAAAATGACGACCCATCAATCTTTTCATATTGATCTCATATGAAATATGTGAGACATGCACATATAACATATATTTCCTAGTTCAAACATGAGTTCTGAAGTTAAAAGAAGCAGACAAGTTCAATACCTTGTATTAGAGTATGTAACTACCACAGGTTTGTATGAAATATGTACAATGAGCATTGATCTCCATCACCATAAAACATAGAGTACAATAAGGTATAATACCTTCTTCAGTAGACGCAGGCTTCTGCTTCACTTCTTCATCAGTCAGTGCAGCACTCGTTCAAGCTCAACGAATCGTGTATAACATCAGTTTTATCTGGAACTGTTTACAGAATTCCCTTGCTCCAAAACCATCAACACTGGTAGATCTTTGATCTGCTGTCATCTCTTTTTTTTGGAAGCCCATTATTTAGAGGTGATGAAACCTTGGGTCCTTCAAATAGGGAATCTCAAACTCCATGTCTGAAAGAGAAAATAAATTATATCAATTTGGAAGCAGAGGAAATAATTTGTTCATAGGAAGAATATTAGTTTGCTTTGAAAAATATGGACATAGAAGGAATGAAAGGGCCAAATTAGTTAAGTAAATCTCATTTATCCGTTATCACATTGAAAGAATATTCTCATTGAAAGAATATTAGTTTGCTTTGAAAAATATGGACATAGAAGGAATGAAGGAATGAAAGGGCCAAATTATTTCCAAGCAGAAGGAAATAATTTGTTCATAGGAAGAATTGAAGTTGTGACAGTGCTAGCATAACTACTTCAAAGATTTGAGATTGGTCTCCTTAAACGAACTAGCAAATGCGGAGATCTAGAAACGGATTGCACCCTTAAGCAAGATGAAACTTTAAATGTAAGTTAAAGCTGTTTTGCATTAACTTTGACTCCTGCGTTTGCCTTACAACCCAGTTTTGATTGTACATTGTATCTTGTCTTTGCCTGCTTTACTAGCAGTATCCCCTGCTTACATCAACCATAATGCATAATGTCACATAATTATAAATAGCTCTATTCTTGACTGACATTCCTGCTCAATTTTCAAACTGGGCCTTCATCTTTTCACTTTAATGGGCATATTACAATGTTTATGTATTGAGAGATTTTGGCCTACTGTGTAATTGTGTTTCTTCCTCACTGGAATCAATGGTGTTTTTTTCTATTTACGAATCCCTAAGGGCATTCGTAGCTTGCCACATCTTAACCCAACAACCATCTTGTTGTTTCAGCAGTAGTCTGTTTGGAGAACTTTTAATCGACCGATTCCCTGAATATCTTGAGGTTATAAGAGATTTCATTGTGCACCGGTGAAGCTCAAAGGGAAGAAGTGCCTCCGAGAAACTCCCTTTTCAAAATTCAAGAACTCGAATCGTAATCCTTACGATCATTTATGTTAATTTTGTATAAGTTTTATGGATTGTTCTGAGAGTTCCTTTCCCGTGTTTGTTTTCACTTCCAAGTGGTTTAGCAGCCGTATGAAAAGCAAAGGTTGAAGCTAGGTAGAAGGTTATCACCGAATGGGAAGCAAGTCAAGTTCTGGTTTGAGAACCGCCGGACACAAATGTAGGTAAATCCACATTTTATTTCAGAACCATGTTGTTTGATTCGTTTGTTGATTATGTGTTTATATCAATAACGAATGAAACAACATGGTTTCGAAATAAAACCTCGATTCGCCTTCATTTTTATCTGGCGGTTCTGAAACCAGAACTCTAATGGCTTCCTATTCAGTAATAACCTTCACTGAACGGGAAGCAAGTCAAGTTCTGGTTCAGAACCACCAGACACATATGAAGGTAAATCCATGTTGTTTGATTAGTTTGTTGATTAAGTCTTCATATCAATAAACAGATAAACATGGTTTAGAAATAAAACCTCGATTTGCCTTCATTTTTGTCTGGTGGTTCTGTAACCAGAACTTTACTGGCAATGATAACCTACACTGAATGGGAAGCAAGTAAAGTTCTTGTTTGAGAACCACCGCACAAATGAAGGTAAATCCAGGTTTTATTTATGAACCATGTTGTTTGATTCGTTTGTTGATTATGTATTCATATCAATAAAAGAATGAAACATGATTTCGAAATAAAACCTTAATTTGCTTCATTTTTTTCGGCGGTTCTCAAACGAGAACTTCACTGGCTTCTAGGGGCGTAAGAAAAACCGAATAAACTGGTCAAACCGACCGAACCAAACCGATTTTCATGGTTTTGGACAGTTTTTAAATTTAACCGGTTTACAAGTGGTTCAAGTTTTTCACAAACCCGTCTAACCCGTTTGGTTTCGGTTTTTTACCTAATTTCACCGAATGAACCAAACCGAACCGTTGCGTACACAATATAGTTCTATTATAGAAAATATTGTATAAAGTATATGTAATAATCGATTAAAGTGTATTCCAAGTAGATAGTTTTGTCAACTAAAATGATCCGATTGATGTTAGTTTTCTCTATTTTCCTCATATCCTATTTTGTCTCAATCTAAAACTATAATTTTGTGAGGTCTCTATGTTTTTCTGATTTATCACTTGGTTAAAATTGGAACTTCATTGACATACTATTATAATCATAACAATGTAAAGTGATTACGCGAACCGACCAAACCAAATCGAACCAAACCGGAACTTTTAGGTTTGGTTTGGTTCGGTGTATAGTTGCAAATGGTTTGGTTCGGGTTAGAAATTAGCAAACCGATATATTCGGTTTGGTTTATGATTTCTTCACAAACCGCACCAAACTGAACGGCTTACACCCCTACTGGCTTTCAATTTAGTGATACTAGAATGGGAAGCAAGTGAAGTTCTGGTCTCAGAACCACCGGACACAAATGAAAGTAAATCCATGTTTTATTTATGAACCATGTTGTTTGATTCGTTTGTTGATTATGTGTTCATCTCAATAAACGAATGAAACAACATGGTTTCGAAATAAAACCTTTATTTGCCTTCATTTTTTTCGGGCCGTTCTCAAACCAGAATTTCACTGGCTTCCCATTTAGTGATAAACAAAGGAAGCAAGTGAAGTTCTTGTTTCAAAACCACCTGACACAAAAGAAGGTAAAAACAGGGTTTATATATGAACCATGTTGTTTGATTCCTTTGTTGATTATGTCTTCATATCATTAAACGGATGAAACAACATGGTTTCGAATAAATCCTTGATTGGCCTTCATTTTTTTTCGGCGGTTATCAAACCTAAACTTCACTGGCTTCGCATTCAGTGATAACCTTCACTGAATCGGAAGCAAGTGCTGTTATGGTTTCAAAACCACCAGACACAAATGAAGTTAAATCCAAGTTTTATTTATGAACCATGTGATTTGATTTGTTTGTTAATTATGTCTTCATATCAATAAACGAATGAAACAACATGGTTTCAAAATTAAACCTTGATTTGCCTTCATTTTTTTCCGTCGGTTCTCAAACCTGAATTTCACTGGCTACCCATTACACTGAATGGGAAGCAAGTGGAGTTCTGGTTTCAGAACCACCGTACACAAATGATGCTAAATCCAGATTTTATTTATGAACCATGTTGTTTGATTCGTTTGTTGATCATGTATTAATATCAATAAACAAACGAAACAACATGGTTTCGAACTGAATCCTTGGTTTGCCTTCATTTTTATCCGGCGGTTCTCAAACAAGAACTTCACTGGCTTCCCATTCAGTGATAACCTTCACTAAACGGGAAGCAAGTCAAGTTCTGGTTTTAGAACTACCATACACAAACTAAGGTAAATCCAGGTTTTATTTATGAACCATGTTGTTTGATTCGTTTGTTGATTATGTCTTCATATAATAAACGAATGTAACAACATGGCTTCGAAGTAAAACATTTATTTGCCTTCATTTTTTTTTTCAGAGGTTCTCAAACCAAAACTTCACTGGCTTCCCATTTAGTGATAACCTTCACTAAATGGGAAACAAGTTAAATTTTGGTTTAAGACCCACCGGACACAAATGAAGGTAAATCCTGGATTTGGTTATGAACCATGTTGTTTCATTCGTTTGTTGATTATGTCTTCATATCAATAAACGAATGAAACAAGATGGTTTCGAAATAAAACATTGATTTTCCTTCCTTTTTTTCAGCGGTTCTCAAACCAGAACTTCACTGGCTTCCCATATCACTGAATGGGAAGCAAGTGAAGTTCTGGTTTCAGAACCACCGGAGACAAATGAAGGTAAATCCACGTTTATTTATGAACCATGCTGTTTGATTCGATTGTTGATTATGTCTTCATATCAATAAACAGATTAAACAACATGGTTTCGAAACGAATCCTTGATTTGCCTTCAATTTTATCCGGCGGTTCTCAAACCAAACTTCACTGGCTTCCCATTTAGTGGTAACCTTCACTAACAGGAAGCAAGTCAAGTTCTGTTTCAGAACCACTGGACACAAACTAAGGTAAATCCAGTTTTTATTTATGAACCATACTGTTTGATTCGTTTGTTGATTATGTCTTCATATAATAAACGAATGAAACAACATGGCTTCGAAGTAAAACCTTTATTTTCCTTCATTTTGTCCAGAGGTTCTGAACCAGAACTTCACTGGCTTCCCATTCAGTGATAACCTTCACCGAATGGGAAACAGGTTAAATTCTGGTTTAAGAACCACCGGACACAAATGAAGGTAAATCCATGTTTTATTTTTGAACCATGTTGTTTGATTCGTTTGTTGATTATGTCTTCATATCAATACACGAATTAAAAAAAATGGTTTCGAAATAAAACCTTGATTTGCCTTCATTTTTCTTGGCGGTTCTCAAACCAGAACTTTACTAGCTTCCCATTTAGTCATAACCGAATGGGAAGCAAGTGAAGTTCTGGTTTCAGAACCGCCGGACACAAATGAAGGTAAATCCAGGTTTTATTTATGAACCTTATTGTTTGATTCGTTTGGTGATTATGTCTTCATATCAATAAACAGATGAAACAACATGGTTTCGAAAAAATATCTGTGGCTTGCCTTCACTTTTATCCCGCGGTTCTCAAACCAGAACTTCACTTGCTTCCCATTCAATGATAACCTTCACTGAACGGGAAGCAAGTCAGGTTCTGGTTTCACCAGACACAAACTAAGGTAAATCCAGGTTTTATTTATGAACCATGTTGTTTCATTCGTTTGTTGATTATGTCTTCACATCATAAGCGAATGAAACATGGCTTCGAAAAAAAATATTATTTGCCTTCATTTTTTCCGGAGGTTCTCAAACCTGAACTTCACTGGCTTCCCTTTCAGTGATAACCTTCACTAAATGGAAAACAAGTGAAATTCGTGTTTAAGAACAAACGGACACAAATGAAGGTAAATCCAGGTTTTAGTTATGAACCATGTTGTTTGATTCGTTTCTTGATTATGTCTTCATGTCAATAAACGAATGAAACAACTTGGTTTCGAAATGAAACCTTGATTTGCCTTCCTTTTTTTCCGGCAGTTCTCAAACCAGAACTTCACTGGCTTCCCATATCAATGAATGGGAAGCAAGTGAAGTACAGATTTCAGAACCACCGGACACAAATGAAGGTAAATCCTGGTTTTATTTATGAACCATGTTGCTTGATTCGTTTGGTGATTATGTCTTCATATCAATAAACAGATGAAACAACATGGTTTCGGAATGAATCCTTGGTTTGCCGTCATTTTTATCCGGCGGTTCTCAAACCAAAACTTCACTGGCTTCCCATTCAGTGATAACCTTCACTTAACGGGAAACAAGTCAAGTTCTGGTTTAAGAACTACCGGACACAAACTAAGGTAAATCCAGGTTATTTATGAACCATGTTGTTTGATTTGTTTGTTGATTATGTCTTCATACCAATAAACAGATGAAACAAAATGGTTTCGAAATGAATCCTTGGTTTGCCTTCATTTCCGGCGGTTCTCAAACCAGAACTTCACTGGCTTCCCTTTCAGTGATAACCTTCACTAAATGGGAAACAAGTTAATTTCTGGTTTAAGAACCACCGGAATTGAAGGTAAATCCAGGTTTTAGTTATGAACCATATTGTTTGATTCGTTTGTTGATTATGTCTTCATATTAATAAACGAATGAAACACATGGTTTCGATATAAAACCTTGATTTGCCTTCATTTTTTTCGGAAACCAGAACTTCACTTGCTTCCCATATGGGAAGCTAGCGAATTTCTGGTTTCAAAACCACCGGACACAAATGAAGGTAAATCCAGGGTTTATATATAAACCATGTTGTTTGATTCCTTTGTTGATTATGTCTTCATATCAATAAACGGGTGAAACAACATGGTTTCAAAATAAATTCTTGATTGGCCTTCATTTTTTTCTCGCGGTTCTCAAACCTAAACTTCTCTGGCTTCGCATTCAGTGATAACCTTCACTGAATCGGAAGCAATTGAAGTTCTGGTTTCTGAACCACCAAACACAAATGAAGGTAAATCCAGGTTTTACTTATGAACCATGTGCTTCGATTCGTTTGTTGATTATGTCTTCATATCAATAAACGGATGAAACAACATGGTTTCGAAATAAAACCTTGATTTTCCTTCATTTTTGTCCGGTTCTCAAACCAGAACTTCATTGGCTTCCCATTCAGTGATAACCTTCACTAAGCGGTAAGCAAGTGAACTTCTGGTTTCATAATTACCAGACACAAATGTAGGTAAATGCAGGTTTTTATTCCAGAACCATGTTGTTTGATTCATTTATTTATTATGTTTTCATATCAATAAATACGATTGTAAGTAACCTTTGCTTATCATTGGGCTACTGAGCCACTTGGTAGTAAAGAATTAACACGATAAAGAATATATGAAAACAATCCACAAAACGAATATATGATTAACAGAAACAATTATAAGGAGAAGGATTTACAATATGAACTCTTGAGATTGAAAGGGAACATGTTGGCGGTACTTCTTCCCTTTGAGCTTCAGAGGTTCACACAGATTTCGACAAACTTAATTCTCTTGTTACCTGAAGATGTTTGGGGAATTGAACGGTAAAATATTCCCCAAAAAGACTACTGCAAAAAGAACGAGAAAATTTTTGGGGAAAGTAGAGGCAAGCTACTAAAAGCCCTTAAGGATTCTCATTCCAGTCATGCAGAAACACAATTACCATAGTAGGCTAAAACATCATACATGAACAAACATTTTGATATGAATGCCCATTTTGAAAAGTGAGGGATGATTGCTCGTAACGCATGCAAAGAGAGGATACATTAACAATCAAATTTTGATTGCAATGCAAAAGCAGGAGTGTCGGTTAATGCAAAATAGCCTTAATACTGACATTTAAAGTTTCGTCTTGTTTAAGTTATATAATACGGCTGCAATCCATTTCTAGATCTCCGCATCTACTAGTTCGTTGAAGGAGACCAATCCCAAATCTTTGAAGTACTTGTCTAGCACTGTCATAACTTCAATTCTAATAAGCTTATAAGTGATATTGAATCGTATATCAATTTACTTAATTAATTTGGCCCTTGTTTTCCTTCTTTGTCCAAGTCGTTCAAAGCAGATTTATGTTCTTCCTATGAACAAGTTATCTCATCTACTTCCAAGTTGAGAATGATGTGCATTAGATGCTCCTACGGTAAAAAATTCCAACAAAGTACTCGTATATGTTTAAACACCGTGGAGAATGCTAAATAAAGAGATTTAACTAATTGCAGCTCTAGCACACTAGACAACAAGTCGATACTGATAGAAAACTAACCAAAAAGAGATGTTGAAAGCAGGGGTAAAGGGGCTTGAGGACAAGGGGTGGCAAGACTTGAGCAGAAGGGCAGGCAATTGCCACCCCTGACTTCTTGGAAGCTCCACTAGCACACCTCTAATTACAGCTAGTTTACACCAAGACACTTAACCAAAATACACAAATGTCCCGGGTGGAATTAAAAATTTCTGTTATATTCTTAAAAAATAATGACATATATTGTATCATTTAACTTTGTCTCAGGTGGTTCGATTTTCTGGCTCTGCGACTGTCAGAGAGGGGTACTAACGCAGTGGGATTTAGTAACGAGCATGTAAATTAACCAGTTTATATTTATTAGATATTCGCCATGGCAGGAAAACAGAGAGTTTGTCTCTGATATTGTGGAATCAGGCGAATCAATCGTGTCTCTTTTTGTCCAATTGTTTCTGGAGGTTGGTCGGAATTTAATACATTCAGATCATTAGGGTCTTTAATAGTCCTATAACTCAACATATGGATCGGAAGAAATGTAAAAGTTTGAAATCATGGAGAAGATTGTTTGCCTGATTTTCTGCTAATTGAGGGAGGTTTCATATGCAGTGGTAGGGTTTCTTGCCTTGTCCCCCTGATGATAACAACAAACTGACAGTCATTCTCATGCACCTTTGTGATCACGCACAGCCTTCGCACCCCATCTGTTACGAAATTAAAATATAAACAAAAGCAATTATTACCTATAGGTTCTTAGACTTAGATATCTAAAGACACTTTTGATCATTCAAAGTGAAGTCAAAGAAAATAAATGGAGGAAGAGAAATGCAATGTGGAGTGTACAACGATCTCACCTAATCTGAAATGACAGAAAAATCGTTCTTGTTTGTTTGTTTGTTTGTTTTTTTTTTTTTTTTTTTTTTTGGAAATTGTTTGTTTGTTTGTTTGTTTACAGCAGTAGCATAATTCTCCTGATTTTATAACCTAAAAATCCAGGGGTACTTTCAAGTATTAGACTAATCACAAACTCATACACATAAAGTTGCAAAATGAAACTGATAGAAAAATATGATTCCAGCGAAATGTAAAAATACCAGAACATCATTGCATAGCATAGAAGAGGAGTGACCATCGTCGGAGAACGAACATCAAATCGGAGATTAGAAGGAATCGTGAGCGGCCACGCCGTCTGATTAGTTTGTGTAGTAAAGTAACCCTAATATTTTCACGTGTGACCGCACGATAGAGTTTTATAGTAGAAGTTGTTGTTATATTTTCAGTATTTATGGTTCCAACCCCTTATTTTCTTAGGATTTATTTTTGCGGATTTTTTCATATTTATGATTCATACCCTACAATGGTTATCATCTGTCATGGCTACATCACTATGCGACGAAGAGGGAACAAGATTACAAGACACGAGTCTTACGACATTTGGTATAATTCAGGGTACCTTGAGTCTAGTCACCAATGCATGAAAGGGACGAGGACACAAAGTTATTTGATGTATCAAGCACCGCGTTTGCAGGCTTGAAATATAAAAGCAAAAATGCGCACCTAAAATATTTATCAATTAAACATTCTTAATGAAAGAGTTAGAGAAGTGGCAAAATAGTGATCCCTACTCCCAAAGCCAAAGTCTTCCTTTTCCTAAATCGGATTTCGCAAAAATGTCGTCGACTTACCAAAAAGTTGCATAATTTATTTTTTTGAGGGGAATACTATGAATGGCTTCCAAACAAAAAGTCATTCAAAATTTCCTTTATTTATTTCGAAAACAAGTTGTTAGCAAAATTAATTTCCTCCCTAGTCTGGTCACATTCATTCGAAACAAACGCTTAAAATGATCCACTGGTCTAAGTAAATAGTAGTAGTCGGTTAGCTTTCATGCCTCCCACCTCTAGGGTTAGGGGATTTTTTTTCCGCTGGGCTCTGTCACTACAGGTCAATAAGTAACAAAATATAAAAGTCGTCAGGGTTCTATGATAAACCTTTTAGCAAATTAGATGCAGTCTTACGAAAACTCTAACAGCCCAGATTTAAAATGCAATAAGAAAATAGCAACCACTGTAATGAAGAAAATTTCATGGAAAATTGGATAAGAATCGTTACAAATCTCGACAACGTTAGTGTTTATTAGAGAAATTAAAGAGTATTTTTTTGAGAATTTTTTCATAAAAAGAGACTACAGTCTAAATTTTCAATTCTGATATAGCCACGGCCGACCCATCTACCAGTCGGATTAGGTGCTCGTATTGGGCCCCAAATCTAGGGGCCCCATAGTACTTTCGTACCATGGCCAATATAGTAATATTACAAAACATAGTCAAACGCAAAAAACTATAGTTAAAATTCGGAAAAAATAGTACTAGTAACTGATTTGGAATATAAAATTTCGTAAGAGTATTAATTGATCGTGACCATTGTCCTAATTTTTAGTCTTTAACTTTGGAAGATTTTATACCTTTATTGACCAACGTACAATACCAACGTGTAATGACTACCACTACCGTGTAGCTCTTTCTAAAAAACCAATGAATATGTAGGTGCTAGCTCAAGTGATAAAACGTTTAAAATTCCTGCATGAGATCATAGGTTCGAAATCTAATAGACGACAAATAGGTAAATCTAAAAAAAACTAATGAATGTGATTAATTTATGTTTAGTGTCTATTATACATAAAAAACTTACGAGCGTAGGTTTTTTTTCCCTTCACAATTATGTTTAGGTTAAAAAGAGCCTTGTTTTCAACCATCACTTAGGGGCCACAAAAGTCTAAGGCTGGCCTTGGATGCAGCCCAGGATGCATAAAGGAGGTCAACTTCGTAAGAATTCTAATCCACGCACTGCCACCTCCATATTGTGGTATCCAAGGCTCCCTAAGCGCGATATCAAATCCTAAAAATTCTGATTGGGGTTATGCCTTCCAAACCGCGGTTAACCCTGGAAGGTATGGCCTCTAATGCTCCGCTCTTCCACTTTCTGTCTATCTTACTGCAGTATCGATAGGTCCATACCGCGGTCAACTTTGCAGATGACCGATTTTTACTCTTTTATTTCCTCTTTCTTTCCGTTTGGTTCCCAGCTTGAATTTCCGAGCATCTCCACATGAACTCTTCATCACGAGATGACTTCTTCATGTTTCCTCTCCGTCTTCGCTCATCGAAGCTCTCTCCCGAGCTACTTTTCAATTAGTTCTTGAATAACGTAAAAACAAGCGCATTCTTTCATTTTCCACGTTGTTCTCATTAGCCCGGATGAGAATTATGAACACATAATAGAAGAAACACTTGAAGGTCCAGAAGTTTGTTCGATCGAATCACTTTACTGGAAATTACACTTTGAAGTTCATCGACGAGAACATGAGGTGGCACAGAAATCGTTTTAACAAAGCCCAACGGAGAAGTAATTCGAATTTCGCGCAAATTAGATTTCGTTGTTACTAATAATGAAGCAGAATACGAGGCGTTGATCGCTAGTCTACTCGCAGGTAGAGCATTGGAGGTTCATAATTTGATTATGATGGGAGATTCCAGGTTGATTTTAATGAAGCTACAGGAGAGTACGCTCTCAAAGAAATAAATCTTTTGAGCTACGGATCAATTGTGCATAAATTGGTTCAGAAAATCCAATCAGTCAAGTACGAGCATACCCCAAGATCTGACAATCGACATGCATATACCCTTGCTACTCCCGAATCGAAGATAAGTACAAATAAATGTCCGACGAAGATATTGATCGAGGTCAAAACTTCTCCTTCTCTATTTAATGATTTGTGTGAAGACGAGGCTATGGAACACGAGGACTGGAGGAAGCGCATTATGCATGAGATGGTCGAAGGAACAAACAAAGAAAGTTGGATTTCTACAAAATGATTATGCATTTATGACAATATACTGTATTTCAAAGGATCAGGAGGTATCTTAATGCGATGTGTTTCAGAAGAAGAGGGCAAAAATATTTTGCACAAAATCCATGAAAATTCCTGCGGTGAAAATGAAGGCTCCATTTATAGAAAGGCACAACGATACGAAATCCATTGGCTTCAAATGTTATGTTTCGCTGCAATGATGCAAGGAAATTGCGCTAAATGTTCGTTGATTAAAGATACTCTTGAAATTTCTACTATTGATGATGATGTAGATTGGCGAACACCATTGATTGACTTCCTCAAGGATGACATTTTGCCATGTGATAGAAAGGAATGCGAAAAGCTCAAAAGAAAGTCTATACGATATCTGATCAAAGAAGGCTTGTTATGGTGAAAAGGACATGTTGGGAATTTACTCAAATGCTTAAATGGACAAGAAATCCAGGAAGTTATGGAATTATCTCATCAAGTCTAGCATCAAGGGGGTGCGAAGCTTTGCAGACAACTTTTAACCCTGGGTTATTTTTGGCCAACCGTGGACAAAGACTATCGCATGAAGGTTAAACGATGCATCAATGTTAATTTAATGGTAATCTTGTGCATGCTCCCACTGTTGACTTGCACGCATTAGGAACTCCTTGTCCATTTCATACGTGGGCTCTCGAATTCATTGGTCCCGTTCGTCCTGTTGCACGGCAACCAATTTATTTTGACTGGTACAGAGCAATTTACCAAATGGGTGGATGCAATTCCCTTCAAACTGGCCAATGCATTATCTGTTGTGAAGTTCACTGAAGAGAATTTCATTTATCGCTTTGGAATTCCTAACACCATTTTATCTGATTTAGATACGCCTTTTGTGAATCGTCAAGTTGCGGCACAATTGATGGAGTATAACATCAGACAAGTATGTTCGACGCCCTATTACCCGAAAGGGAACGGTCAAGCGGAAGCCAGGAATAAGACACTTGTCGAGATTTTAAGAAAAATGTTCGTAGATGATCAGAAGAAATGGGAAGATTCTCTCAACACAGCACTATGGCCATATCGAACATCATCTAGGACTCCTACAGAAGCATTTCCTTTCCTACTTTGCTACGGGGCTGAAGTAGTGGTTCCAACTAAGATTAAGATCAATTCAGCAAGACCTTCTTTTAGTTCCCTATATTATAATCAGCGAGATCATGATCTCATCCTACTAGAAGAAAAAAGTGAACAAGCGAAGAAGTCGAACACAAAATACAAAGAGAGAATTGCAAGAGCTTACAATAAAACAGTCCAGTCTCCAGATTTTGCTGTTGGGAATTTAGTTCTGAGAGCATATAATCATTGCATGCGCAAAACTACTCATCCCAAATTTGCTGCTAATTGGAAAGGCCCATTTGAAGTGAAAAAAGTTTTTGACGGTGGCTATTGCACAATCTTAATGCTATTACTCCCAATCCCATCAATATGCGACGGATCAAGAAATATTACCCCTGATATTTCTTTTAACTGACTTATGTAATGATACATATTTCCTCCCATATGAGGAATTTGATAAATGATGATGACTCTGCCATATGAGAAATTTATTATCAATTTTGCCTTGTGTTATTTATTATGCTTTATACTTTGATGTTTATTATTTCTATCATAAAGCCTACATATGTAGATAGCAGCAAATTCGAATCTCTTTATCATAATCCTATCTGTCTAGATCGCAACAACGTCGAAGATCTAGTTATCATAAAGCCTATCAGTTTAGATGCCTATCAGTCTAGTGCGCCAGGAACCTGAGAGGTATGGACTTCTCGTAACCGATTCCGGTGACACGATGCTCATATATGATGAGCCTACTACCTATGAGGAGGCCATGAGTGGCCCAGACTCTCAGAAGTGGCTGGAAGCCATGAGATCCGAGATGGAATCCATGTATACCAACAAAGTATGGACTTTGGTGGAACCACCCCATGGGGCGCGGCCCATAGGGTGCAAGTGGGTCTTCAAGAAGAAGATCAACATGGATGGTAATGTGATTACCTATAAGGGCCGATTGGTGGCTAAAGGATTCAGACAGATTCATGGTATTGACTATGATGAAACCTTTTCACCAGTCGCTATGACCAAATCCATCCGAATCCTACTTGCAATTGCAGCATACTACGACTATGAGATTTGGCAGATGGATGTCAAAACAGCATTCCTTTATGGGAATCTCCTCGAGGACGTGTATATGATACAGCCGGAGGGTTTTGAGGATCCAAAGCAAGCCAACAAAGTCTGTAAGCTGCAACGATCCATTTATGGATTGAAGCAAGCTTCTAGGAGTTGGAATCGACGTTTTGATGAAGTGGTCAAAGAGTTTGGCTTCATCAGAAACGAAGATGAGTCTTGTGTCTACAAGAAGGTTAGTGGGAGCTCTGTAGCTTTTCTGGTCTTGTATGTGGATGACATACTACTCATTGGAAACGACATTCCCATGCTGCAATCTGTAAAAGATTGGCTAGGAAAGTGTTTCTCAATGAAGGACTTAGGGGAAGCAGCCTATATACTCGGTATATAGATCTATAGAGATAGACCTAAAAGGTTGCTAGGCCTAAGTCAAAGTACATATATTGACAAGGTGTTGAAGCGGTTCAACATGCAAGATTCCAAGAAGGGATTCTTGCCCATGTCACATGGAATCACTCTTTCGAAGAGTGGTTGTCCTTCCAATGAGATTGAGAAGGAACGCATGAGTAGGATTCCCTATGCCTCGGCCATAGGATCTATCATGTACGCCATGTTATGTACTAGACCAGATGTGTCATATGCCTTGAGTATGACAAGCAGATACCAATCCAATCCGGGTGAGAGTCACTGGATTGCTGTCAAGAACATCCTAAAGTACTTGAGAAGAACTAAGGATGCTTTCTTGATATTTGGCGGTGAGGAAGAGTTGCGTGTAAGGGGTTACACTGATGCAAGCTTCCAAACCGACATAGATGACTTGAGATCACAGTCGGGATATGTGTTTTGCCTGAATGGAGCAGCGGTGAGCTGGAAGAGTTCCAAGCAAGAGACGGTAGCTGATTCTACAACAGAGGCTGAGTACATTGCTGCAAATGGCGCAGCAAAGGAGGCTGTTTGGATCAGAAAGTTTGTTTCTGAACTTGGTGTGGTCCATAGCATTGCGGATCCAGTGGAGTTGTTCTGTGACAACACTGGGGCGATCGCGCAATCAAAGGAACCCAGATCGCACCAGAAATCCAAGCACGTGCTCAGGAAGTTTCATCTGATTCGAGATATTATCGATAGAGGAGACGTTCGGATATGCAAGATTCCTACAGATGATAATCTGTCAGACCCGCTTACGAAGCCTCTCACGCAGTGGAAGCATGAAGGGCACACTAGGAGTATGGGCATACGAGATGCGCCAGATTGGCTCTAGTGCAAGTGGGAGACTGTTGGAATAGATGCCCTAGAGGCAATCTAGTTTAGTATGAATTTGTACATGGCTAGAAAAATTCATTTATTATTTATTGGATATTTAATATAATGAAGTCCTTAGATTTACAATTGTGTTGTTTATCTTAAATATCCCTAGTCAAGTATAATGATCAATGGGACAATCATCTATAGACTAGTATGGGGTTGGATTGATATGGAGATATCACGATCCAACACATAGGTGTGCACCCATCTCCGAGAAGGCTACATACATGTTATGTTGAGTCACAAGTGCTTCTCGCGGTGCAATGGTATTGTCATCCTTAGACTTGAAGTCACTAGATATTCTAGTTGTGGATCATTGTGATCTTGGTAGCGTTAAACGCTACACCGTGACTGGGTAGTTATAAAGGCGTGTACTGGATACAATGAGAAGCAAGCTTAGAGATCGTAGTGGACGTAGAGAGGATTTGCCCCTCCCACATAACGGGAGCAAATATCCTAGGCCACTCGAGGGATAGTGCTTATAGAATGTCTGGCCAGACTCAAATAAATCAATATAGGATATTGATGTTATTTGCACGAATAAGGCTATTCCCATGGATCGAGAAACTATGGATTGGATATACGAGTGTGACTTGTATGTCTCGTGTCCAATCCGGATATGGAGGAAAAGGGATGAGACAATTACTTGTACAAAGGTTGTCAAGATGACTATTCTATTAGTTGGCTAGAATGGATGTTTTGCTAGAAACCGCTCCATATTAGCAAATAGTTGCTACCAACTAGATAGAACCTATGGGGTCACACGCTATATAGAGTTGAACAAGATTTGGGAATTAATTAATTGGATTAATTAATTAGAAGGATCACTTTGCAAACCCTTGCAAACTTAGTAGGGACTAATTTGCAAGGAAGGGACTAAATTGAATTCTAGTTGGACTAGAATAAGTCCTTTAGGTAGTTAACAAGGAGTTGTTGGACTATATAAAGGACCCTCCTTCCTTCCTTCCTCATAACTTATGCTCATTAGTGAACATAACAAGAGTGGGAGAGAACAAAAGGAGAGAGAGCAAGCAACAAGGAGGGCCGACGCCGCCCCTTGCCGCCGCCCTCGTCCCCGTCGGCCAAAAGAGGCCGTGAGCCTCTTTTTGTCTCGTTTTGCGTGATTCGTTCTTCCTCTTACTAATCCGGGCTAGCACCAAGGAGTTTGGGAGATCTAGGATCAACTCTAGGCGTGGATCAACTATAGAGAACGTGACATTATTCGCGTTTGAAGTCATCAAGGAGAACCCAAAGGTGTGTTTATGATTTCTTACCTTTACTATCGTTATGCATCTAGACTTGTGATCCTTGGAGGGTTTTGCATGGCTTATGTTTGATTATGCTTCCGTTGTGCGATCCATGAATCAAAACCCTACAGTGGTATCAGAGCCACAGGTCATAGAGCATAAACGTGGTTTATGTGTTACGTTCTTGTTGTTTTACACCTTAATTTGATTGTTTATCGCGTAAAACAAGACAAATCAAGCATGGGATGCAATTTGTCAATAACTAAGCATAACAAGATCCAAATTTTGCATTGGATGCATGAATTGGTGAGTTTGAGAAATTTTAGGATCTTAGATCTAGGGTTTGGGCATCCTTGGGGAAGAAGGAGTTCTCCCAAAACAAGGAAACAACCAAACTTGGGCACCAAGCAAGGGAGTTGTTTTGGAAACAACTCCCATAGAAGGGTTCGCCCCCCCCTAGGGACCGCCCCCTTGCTTGCCGCCCAAGCTTGGGAGCCCTAAGGGGCCGGGCGGCCCTAACCCGCGGGCCTAGCTTGCGGGTTTTGGGCCGGGCCGGCCCTAGGGCCTTGTGGTTCACTTTAATGGGCCCGGGCAATTGGATTGTTGGGCCCATGGACCGTTTTAACCCTAGAAATCCTAAAATCAATTAAAATTGACCAAGCGCGTTAAAATTGGATTATAAATGTTTATGTGCAAATCTCATGGTGATTGGATATGGCCTTAGGATGTGGTTTGATGTGGATGTTTAATTTTGTGGTTTGGTTTTACGGCCTGCGAGCTGATCAATTAATTGTAATAATTAATTAGGGTTTTATGGCCTGCGTGCCATTTTTTCCTCAACTTGTGAGATTTATTTTATTTAGTATAGATATTAGTTAGTGCTAGATAAAGTAGATTGTTAGCCAAGATTGGAGAAAAGAAGCCCAAAGCCAAAGGAGCCACAAAAGATGGAGCATGGAGCATGGAGCATTCCACATGAGTATGAAGGATGGACCAAGAGATCAAGACGCATGGAGATGTGTTTGCCTAGGGTTCATAGATAACTCCATTGGCTTGGAATTATCTTAGTCTAGAAAAGGCTGTATCCACATCACGTTTAATTTCTGTCTTGTGGTTGTTTATTTATTGTCTTATTATTTGTGTGGTTGGTGTATGGATGATGCATGCAATTAGGATAATAAGATAATTAGACAACCCGGATCTATTATTTGGAGTTGTGCCAAACTCAAATAGATAGATTAGTTGATATTGATCAACAAAACAATTAAAAATTGAACTAAAAATCCCTCAAATTTTAAATATTGTGTTCTTGCCTTCTCGTTATTTAAACACTCATTATCATCATTATTTATCAAGCTCGTGCGTGCCAAAGCATGGCGACTTGGTTCATAATGATGGAATGCGATGGCACGTAACAATGTGCAATTGTTTAGATAAGAGGTTGAACACAACTAGGCTATTAATTTGATTAAGAAACCTAGAGGCAATCAATTGGGATTATCCATAAGGATGGATAAATAAGGAGTTATTTGCCCGATTGAACCAAGAGTTGCATATGGGATGCAATTGGAATTGTTCCTACCTAAAGTAGTCAAATTATGGGTGACTTGCCAAAACAAGCTCATAAGGAGATGAAAAGATGGATCTTGGCCCACTAGAAAATATAAGGATATTTTCCGCATTAATATCTTGAGGGTTATTAATCCGTAGAAAAATAGTGGGAGCTATATTTAATAAACTAGCCATTATTAAATATAGTCAAAAATTCACAAATACTAAAACTTGCGTATTTTCCTTTTGTAGAATTCCAAATGGCAAACAACTCATCGAGTTCACAACATTCCCTACGATCTGTCCTTGAGAAGGACAAGCTCTCTGGAACCAACTTTCTTGATTGGTACAGAAACTTGAGAATTGTTCTCAAGCAAGAGAAGAAACTGTACGCAATAGAGGAGCATGTTCCAGAAGGTCCAGAGAACCAGACACCTGCTGCCTTAAAGGCGTATCAAAAGCGTGTTGATGACGCTAATGATGCGGCCTGCCTTATGCTTTGCACCATGACTTCTGAGCTTCAGAAGCAACACGAAAACATGAATGCTGTCGATATGATCGAACATCTAAAGCAGCTCTTCCAAGAGCAGGCGAGGGTAGAGAGGTATGAGGTCTCAAAGGCACTGTTCAAATGTCATCTGGCAGAAGGGAACCCGGTGGGACCCCATATACTCCGAATGATCGGGTACTTGGAGAATCTCGCCCGGCTTGGGTTCCCAGTCGGCCAAGAGTTGGCAACCGATCTCGTGTTGCAATCGTTGCCCGAGAGTTATGGACAGTTCATTATGAACTATAACATGAACGAGATCGTTAAACCACTGCCAGATTTGCTCAACATGTTGAGGACGGCTGAACAGAGCATCAACAAGGGTAAGGGCAAGGCCATTATGATGGTGCAGAAAGGAAAGGGCAAAAGGTTTGCCTCTTCCTCCAAGGGCAAAGGCAAGTCAGTTGCCAAGTCCAAGGAACCAGCCCTTAAGCCTGTTGGTGGCATTGCCAAGGCTGTGACTAAAGGCGAGTGTCACTACTGCAGTCAGCCTGGACACTGGAGGAGGAACTGCCCAAAATATCTGGAGGACAAGAGGCTTGGATAATGATTCCACCACCACCAGGTATTTTTGTTGTAGATGTCAATTTAACTGTCTCTACATCATGGGTATTAGATACTGGATGTGGATCTCATATTTGTCGAAATATGCAGGATCTAAAGAGAAGTAAAAGATTGGCTAAAGGGGAGGTAGATCTGCGCGTTGGGAATGGAGCAAAGGTTGCTGCGTTGGCCATAGGCGTGTGCGAGCTATCTCTGCCTTCAGGATTAGTTTTAGAATTAAATAATTGCTATTTTGTGCCTGCTATGAGCAGAAACATTATTTCTATTTCTTGTTTGGACAAGGATGGTTTTATTATATCAATAAAGAACAATTGTTGTTCCTTTTATTTGAATAATATTCACTACTTTAGTGCGCAATTATTTAATGGACTTTATGTCCTTGATCTAAGCAATCCTGTCTACAACATTAATACCAAGCGGATTAAAATAAATGATTTAAATCCTGCTTATTTATGGCATTGTCGTTTAGGCCATATAAATGAGAAACGTGTATCTAGACTCCATAAGGATGGATTACTAGACTCATTTGATTTTGAATCATATGAGACATGTGAGGCTTGTTTATTGGGAAAAATGACAAAGTCCCCTTTCAATAAGAAAGGTGAGAGGACTAGTGAGCAATTGGCGCTCATACATACCGATGTGTGTGCGCCATTTGCCAAGCCAGCCAGGGGTGGTTATGTCTACTTCATTACATTTACTGATGATTACAGTAGATATGGATTTGTGTACCTTATGAGGGAAAAATCCGAATCCTTTGAAGTGTTCAAAGAATTCAAGAATGAAGTAGAGAAGCAACTTGGCAAAAGTATCATGGCTCTACGATCGGATCGCGGAGGAGAATACTTGAGCCAAGAGTTTGACGACTATCTTAGAGAGTGTGGGATCGTGTCCCAACTCACTCCACCCGGAACGCCACAATGGAATGGCGTGTCCGAGAGGAGGAATCGAACCCTATTGGATATGGTTCGATCTATGATGTGTCAAACCGATCTTCCATTATCATTTTGGGGCTACGCTCTATTAAGTGCAGCTTTCACCATTAACCGTGTTCCATCTAAATCAGTCATGAAGACACCATATGAGATGTGGAGTGGGAGGCGTCCCACACTGTCGTTCATGAGGATTTGGGGCTGCGATGTCTATGTAAAACGTTTACAATCAGACAAGCTAGGGCCTAAATCGGATAAGTGCAAATTTGTGGGGTACCCTAAGGAAACTAAGGGATACTACTTCTACAATCCAACCGAGAACAAAGTGTTTGTTGCTCGGACCGGCGTGTTTCTAGAAAGAGAGTTTGTCTCTAAAGAAGCAAGTGGGAGGAATGTAGAACTTGAAGAGGTTCAAGAACCACAAATCACTGAACCGATTATGGAACATGAACAGGAACCACAAGCAGTTGTGGAGCAACCTGTTCAGGTAACACAAGAGCTTCGTAGATCTAGTAGAGTGCGCCAGGAACCCGAGAGGTATGGACTTCTCGTAACTGATTCCGGTGACACGATGCTCATAGATGATGAGCCTACTACCTATGAGGAGGCCATGAGTGGCCCAGACTCTCAGAAGTGGCTGGAAGCCATGAGATCCGAGATGGAATCCATGTATACCAACAAAGTATGGACTTTGGTGGAACCACCCGATGGGGCGCGGCCCATAGGGTGCAAGTGGGTCTTCAAGAAGAAAATCGACATGGATGGTAATGTGATTACCTATATGGGCCGATTGGTAGCTAAAGGATTCAGACAGATTCATGGTATTGACTATGATGAAACCTTTTCACCAGTCGCTATGACCAAATCCATCCGAACCCTACTTGCAATTGCAGCATACTACGACTATGAGATTTGGCAGATGGATGTCAAAACAGCATTCCTTTATGGGAATCTCCTCGAGGACGTGTATATGATACATCCGGAGGGTTTTGAGGATCCAAAGCAAGCCAACAAAGTCTGTAAGCTGCAACGATCCATTTATGGATTGAAGCAAGCTTCTAGGAGTTGGAATCGACGTTTTGATGAAGTGGTCAAAGAGTTTGGCTTCATCAGAAACGAAGATGAGTCTTGTGTCTACAAGAAGGTTAGTGGGAGCTCTGTAGATTTTCTGGTCTTGTATGTGGATGACATACTACTCATTGGAAACGACATTCCCATGCTGCAATCTGTAAAAGATTGGCTAGGAAAGTGTTTCTCAATGAAGGACTTAGGGGAAGCAGCCTATATACTCGGTATATAGATCTATAGAGATAGACCTAAAAGGTTGCTAGGCCTAAGTCAAAGTACATATATTGACAAGGTGTTGAAGCGGTTCAACATGCAAGATTCCAAGAAAGGATTCTTGCCCATGTCACATGGAATCACTCTTTCGAAGAGTGGTTGTTCTTCCAATGAGATTGAGAAGGAACACATGAGTAGGATTCCCTATGCCTCGGCCATAGGATCTATCATGTACGCCATATTATGTACTAGACCAGATGTGTCATATGCCTTGAGTATGACAAGCAGATACCAATCCAATCCGGGTGAGAGTCACTGGATTTCTGTCAAGAACATCCTAAAGTACTTGAGAAGAACTAAGGATGCTTTCTTGATATTTGGCGGTGAGGAAGAGTTGCGTGTAAGGGGTTACACTGATGCAAGCTTCCAAACCGACAGAGATGACTTTAGATCACAGTCGGGATATGTGTTTTGCCTGAATGGAGCAGCGGTGAGCTGGAAGAGTTCCAAGCAAGAGACGGTAGCTGATTCTACAACAGAGGCTGAGTACATTGCTGCAAATGGCGCAGCAAAAGAGGCTGTTTGGATCAGAAAGTTTGTTTCTGAACTTGGTGTGGTCCCTAGCATTGCGGATCCAGTGGAGTTGTTCTGTGACAACACTGGGGCGATCGCGCAATCAAAGGAACCCAGATCGCACCAGAAATCCAAGCACGTGCTCAGGAAGTTTCATCTGATTCGAGATATTATCGATAGAGGAGACGTTCGGATATGCAAGATTCCTACAGATGATAATCTGTCAGACCCGCTTACGAAGCCTCTCACGCAGTGGAAGCATGAAGGGCACACTAGGAGTATGGGCATACGAGATGCGCCAGATTGGCTCTAGTGCAAGTGGGAGACTGTTGGAATAGATGCCCTAGAGGCAATCTAGTTTAGTATGAATTTGTACATGGCTAGAAAAATTCATTTATTATTTATTGGATATTTAATATAATGAAGTCCTTAGATTTACAATTGTGTTGTTTATCTTAAATATCCCTAGTCAAGTATAATGATCAATGGGACAATCATCTATAGACTAGTATAGGGTTGGATTGATATGGAGATATCACGATCCAACACATAGGTGTGCATTAGGGAATGTTGCGCTGGATTGACCCATCTCCGAGAAGGCTACATACATGTTATGTTGAGTCACAAGTGCTTCTCGCGGTGCAATGGTATTGTCATCCTTAGACTTGAAGTCACTAGATATTCTAGTTGTGGATCATTGTGATCTTGGTAGCGTTAAACGCTACACCGTGACTGGGTAGTTATAAAGGCGTGTACTGGATACAATGAGAAGCAAGCTTAGAGATCGTAGTGGACGTAGAGAGGATTTGCCCCTCCCACATAACGGGAGCAAATATCCTAGGCCACTCGAGGGATAGTGCTTATAGAATGTCTGGCCAGACTCAAATAAATCAATATAGGATATTGATGTTATTTGCACGAATAAGGCTATTCCCATGGATCGAGAAACTATGGATTGGATATACGAGTGTGACTTGTATGTCTCGTGTCCAATCCGGATATGGAGGCATAGGGATGAGACAATTACTTGTACAAAGGTTGTCAAGATGACTATTCTATTAGTTGGCTAGAATGGATGTTTTGCTAGAAACCGCTCCATATTAGCAAATAGTTGCTACCAACTAGATAGAACCTATGGGGTCACACGCTATATAGAGTTGAACTAGATTTGGGAATTAATTAATTGGATTAATTAATTAGAAGGATCACTTTGCAAACCCTTGCAAACTTAGTAGGGACTAATTTGCAAGGAAGGGACTAAATTGAATTCTAGTTGGACTAGAATAAGTCCTTTAGGTAGTTAACAAGGAGTTGTTGGACTATATAAAGGACCCTCCTTCCTTCCTTCCTCATAACTTATGCTCATTAGTGAACATAACAAGAGTGGGAGAGAACAAAAGGAGAGAGAGCAAGCAACAAGGAGGGCCGCCGCCGCCCCTTGCCGCCGCCCTCGTCCCCGTCGGCCAAAAGAGGCCGTGAGCCTCTTTTTGTCTCGTTTTGCGTGATTTGTTCTTCCTCTTACTAATCCGGGCTAGCACCAAGGAGTTTGGGAGATCTAGGATCAACTCTAGGCGTGGATCAACTATAGAGAACGTGACATTATTCGCGTTTGAAGTCATCAAGGAGAACCCAAAGGTGTGTTTATGATTTCTTACCTTTACTATCGTTATGCATCTAGACTTGTGATCCTTGGAGGGTTTTGCATGGCTTATGTTTGATTATGCTTCCGTTGTGCGATCCATGAATCAAAACCCTACACCTACGGCAACCCCTTCTCCTGTTACCGAGGGAAGAATTCCAGAATGTATGACGTCTCTGCAGAAGCGCATGGACACTATTCTGGCTCACCAATCATTCGCGGATACCATCATCCCGAAGCTAGACAACGATCCACCTATCCCGCGGGAGATCTATCTCATGCCTAACCCGGTGGGGTATAAGGCTCCTAAATGGGACAAGTTCGAGGATGTCAACGGAAACGCTCATGAGCATGTCATGCGTTTCATCGATGTCATGGGGCCATACGGAGCCGATTCCAAGCTGCTGATGCGAGAGTTCCCAAAATCCTTGGGGAACGTGGCGTACAAATGGTACCGAACGTTGGAGGCTGGATCCGTGAAGACTTGGGACGACATGGTCCAGAAGTTCTATACCAAGTTCTTCCAGATGGAAGAAAAGGTGACAATGATCCACCTCTCGCGGATGTATCAGAAGCGCGAGGAGGATGGGATAACTTTCATCAAGAAGTTCAGGGCGAAGTCCTTGGAATGCAAAGACCCGATGCTCGAAAGTCGGCTCGTAGAGATATGCCTGCAGTGCATGCGAGACGAATACAAAGGTATGCTCATCAACCTGCAAACACCTACGTTTTCAAAGCTTATCGAATGCACGAAGAACATCGAGCCCATAGTAGAGAGACAAAAAGAAAAACGCTCCAGAGCGATCTTCGAGAGGTACTACCTACAAGATCGGAAGATTCCGTTACAAGAGGGGACGCGAAGCTGAGGTCAATACAGTTTCACCCCAGAAGCAGGCGAAGATTGTGAACTTTGACGTACCACCTCTGCCATGTTCGGTGGAGGAGGCAAGCGACCTCTGCAGACAATGGCGCGAGGACGATGTCCTACCGCCGCTCGAGAAAACACCCTCCAAGGAGATGGTAAGGGACCCGAAGTGGTGCGAGTACCACGGCAAGGTCATGCATCCCACAGCGGAATGTAAGAAGCTCAGGATTGTATTCAACCAGAAGATGAAGAACGGCGAGCTGATCGTCAGCGATCACAGGAAGGATGTGCGCGACAATCCACTTCCTGCCCATGCGGAACAAGACTCGAAAGGTAAAGAGGTCGCCATGATCACGATTGTGGACTTGGAAGAAGTCGCAGAGGATGGTCTACCCATCATTGCCGAAGTCCATGATGACGAGGACTACAGCGTAGACACAGAGGACGAACGTGCCGACCGGATGAAGAGGTCGCATGGCTTTAGCAGATTCTTCGACGAGATGAACTTCTCCGAGAAGTGCCGGACAGAAATGACGAAAGCAATCTTGAGGATAGCAGAGGACTACGAGGAGGATCTTGTAGTCTCCAATGGGAAAGTCGTTATGGCTTCTCGCTCTACAGAAAAGATTATGACCTTTTCTGCCAGCGACAAAAAGATAGATGCGAGCCACCAGAGGCCTCTGTACGTAACGGCCATCATCAATGGCGTTGAGTTCAAACGAGCATTCGTCGATGGAGGAGCTGTGGTCAATGTCGTTTTGCTCCACACACTGAAGCTAGCAGGGATCCCCGAGCACAAGATTGTCAGGCGTCCATCTCCGCTGATGGGATTTGGAAGCGAATCTAGAATGACGATTGGATGGATCCGCCTGAGCGTTCAGATCGGCAAAATCAAGTGCTCAGCGAAGTTCTATGTCATAGATGCGAACACTACGTATCACATGATCATAGGACGAGCCTGGATTCATCGCTTTGACACGGTCCCTTCAACAGCCCACCAAGTCATGAAAGCCATCTGGAACGACAGAATAGTCGAGATACCGGCTTCAACGAATCCATTCAACATGGATGAAGCACATCTCAGCGAGGCGGTGTGGTTCACCGAGATGGCGGACGAGCAAACACCGGGGCCGTCCAACCCTACTCCTTTACCTCTTTGGGAAGATATCAAGGATCAGTCACCTGCGGGAGTGATGGTGACAAGGGAGGATGCCAAGGAAAAGCCGCCCACACGCGAAGAGGCGCCGCGAATCGCTTACCAGCGAAAGAACGTGTACACTCTGAAGAGAATAGCAAAGCATGAACCTGAGGGCAAGGAAATAGAGTGCTTCTACGCCAATGGGAAGAAGTGCTATCGCATATGAAGGTGCGCAGGGATGTCCTCACACGGGCATGGGGATATCCCTGGGCAAATCAACCAAATCGAGCAGATTGCGGTCACAGAAAGGCCAATCCAGAGCACTCCAGATGAGAAGCTCAAAGAAGCACCCGAATGCATGGAAGACAGACCCAGACCACAGAAGCAAGAGCTAAAAGAAGTGTTCCTCAGCCCAAACGAGGAAAAAAAGAGGCCAGTCTTTCTAAGTGCGGACTTCACAAGCGAGGAGGAGAAAGGACTGCTACAGCTCCTGACTGAGTACAAAGATGTGTTCGCATGGGAGTATGATGAGATTCCCGGGCTGGACACAAGCATCACTATGAATCGTTTAGACATCATCCCGGGTTCTAAGCCGATAAAGCAGAGCACAAGAAGCTTCAGGACGGAGCTTAATGTGAAGATCAAACAGGAGATTGTTCAACTCCTGGATGCCAAGTTCATAGAACCGAATCACCATCCAACATGGCTGGCCAACATTGTGCCAGTGGTAAAGAAGAACGGACAGCTTCGCATCTGCGTGGACTTCCGAGATCTCAATCGTTTCTGCCCCAAGGACGATTTTCCGCTCCCAAACATCGATTTGCTTATCGATTCGACAGCGGGTCATCGCATGTTCAGTTTCATGGACGGCTTCAGCGGGTACAACCAAATCAAGATGGACCCCGAAGATGCACGGAAAACTGCATTCATCACCCCAGTGGGAGTGTTCAACTACACGGTGATGCCCTTTGGTCTCAAAAACGCAGGTGCAACCTACCAGCGGACCATGATGGCCCTATTCCACGACATGATGCACAAGGAAGTGGAGTTTTACGTGGATGACCTCGTGGTTAAATCCAAGCAAGAGGCAGACCACCTGGCAGATTTGCGTAAGGTGTTCAACAAATGCAGACGCTTTCAGCTGAAGATGAACCCTATGAAATGCGCATTCGGGGTAACATCGGGAAAATTCTTGGGATGCGTGGTACATCGCCAAGGAATAAAGCCTGACCCTGTGAAGGTTTCAGCCATCGTCAGCATGACTCCGCCGCACGACCAGAGTGCCTTGAAAACATTCCTGGGGAAACTATCATATCTGCAAAGATTCATCCCAGCGATTGCCGAGATTTCTTTCTGCTTCAGTAATCTTCTCAAAAAAGACGCCGCATACAACTGGACCCCGGAGCACGAAGTTGCGTTCGGAAAACTGAAAGAAATGCTGACGTCTTCAAAAATAATGATCGCACCTCAGTTGGGGTCACCGCTTTTACTGTATCTGACGTCAACCTGGAAATCCATAGGAGCACTTTTGGCTCAGTAGTACGAAGGGCTGGAAAGGCCCATCTACTACATCTCTCGCATTGTGCAGCCCGCATAATCAAGGTACACAGACTTTGAGCGTCATTGCCTTGCCTTTTTTTTTCATAATAGAAAAGTTGAGACATTACTTTGCGTCGCACAAAGTGGTGGTGGTTACGAAAAGTGATCCCATACGATATCTGCTAACTCACACTACTCCTGGAGGAAGATTGGCAAAATGGTATATGACTATTTCCCAATATGATATCACATGCGTTCGGCCGCGGGCGATTAAGTCGCAGGCAGTAGCGGATTTGTTGGCACAATTCCCCGACAACAGTCATGAACCCGTCATCGAAGTGGAACTCGAGGGACCTGAAATCTATGCAATTGATGTACCCTATTGGACGCTCCATTTCGACGGGTCGTCAACAAGGAAGTGCGGAGGTATTGGGATAGTCTTGACCAAGCCTGATGGGGAGGTCATACAGATGTCCGCAAAGCTCGACTTCGCAGTCACCAACAACGAGGAAGAATATGAAGCCCTCATAGCGGGGCTGCGTGCAGCGAAGGCTTTGGAAGTAAGCAATCTGACGGTCATGGGAGACTCCAAGTTGATCGTCAAGCAAGCCTCGGGCGAGTACGGTTTGAAGGAGATTAACCTTCTGTCCTACCGCACTCTGGTACAAAAGCTGGTGCAGCAATTTTGCGATGTGAGGTACGAGCACAAGCCCCGAGCAGACAAAAGGCATGCAGATGCTTTGGCCACCTTGGGATCCAAGGTTAGTACAGACAAATGTCCCGCAAAGATCTCCATTGAAGTGTGAACATCGTCGGCGTTGACAGAAGACGCGTGCGACGACGAACACATGGATGATACGGACTGGAGAAAAGCAATTTTACGAGCTATTGCAGAAGGCACAAGCAGCGAAAGCTGGGCACTCACGAAGGGGTATTGCATACATGACAACACCCTTTACTACAAGGTCCCTGACGGAATAAGCGAGGTGTCAATCTATCGGAAGGCTCAGAGATATGGCATCCATTGGCCAGATATGTCAACAGCCGCCGCCCTGATACAAGGGAAGTGCGAGAGTTGCGCACTGATTAAAGATTCCTTACTCATCGCTCTAACCGACGATGATGCGGATTGGAGGAAACCACTCTTCGATTTTCTCACCCAGGGCACCGTACCCGAATCGAGAAAAGAAGCGGGGAAGCTGAAAAGGAAAGCATCTCGATATGTGGTGCAGGAGAACTTGCTTTGGAGAAGAGGTCATGAGGGCAACTTGCTGCGATGTCTAGACGGCAGGGAAGCACAAGAAGTCATGGACCTTTCCCATCAGGTAGAACACCAAGGAGGTGCAAAACTATGCAGGCAGCTCCTCTCAATCGGATATTTTTGGCCCACTATGGAGGCCGATTGCCGCACCAAGGTACGACGTTGCCAGGAGTGTCAATTCAAGGGTAACCTAGTGCACGCTCCTGCTGTGGACCTACATGCATTGGGAACGCCGTGGCCATTTCACACATGGGCGTTGGATTTCATTGGTCCCATCCGACCAACTTCGCACGGGAATCATTTTATTCTCACCGCAACTGAGCTGTTCACCAAATGGATGGAGGCGATACCACTAAAGATGGAAAATGCGTTAGCTGTGGTCAATTTCATCCAAGAAAACATTATATGCAGGTTCGAAATTCCCAACACCATCCTTTCGGATAATGGTACTCCTTTTGTCAATCGCCAGGTGGCTGCAAGCTAGCAGAGTACAATATCAGGCAAATATGTTCCACCCCCTACTACTCGAAGGGGAACGGGCAAGCCGAAGCAACCAACAAAACGCTGTTGAGGATTTTGAGCAAGATGGTCGCAGATGACCACAAAAAGTGGGCTGATTCTCTAAACATAGCCCTGTGGGCTTATCGGACTTCTCCAAGGACACCCACGGGGGTCTCACCATTCCTCCTATGCTATGGAGCTGAGGCCGTGGTACCTGCGGAGGTGAGAGTCAATTCGGCGAGATTGGCCTTCCATGCGTTGTACGACAATCAACGCGATCATGACTTAGTCTTGCTGGAGGAAAAGCGAGAGCAAGCTAAAAGGACCAACAAGCGGTATCAAGAAAGGATCGCTCGTGCTTACAATAAGACGGTCCAGCGAAGAGATTTTGCAGTCGGAGATTTGGTCCTGCGCGCATCTGATCATTGCATGCGAGAAGCGGCTCACCCAAAGTTCGCAGCCAATTGGGAAGGACCCTTCGAAGTCACAGAAGTCTTCGACAGTGGTTACTGCAGCATACGGAGGTTGCACAGGATGACCTCAACCCCAAGCTCAGTCAACATGCGCTGGATTAAGAAGTACTATCCTTGACTTCTCTCATTTTTATGCGTTTTATTATAACGTTGCCTCATGTCTTGTATGGGTATGATTCACACAATCTTCTCTCCCATATGAGAGAATTGTAAGCTCATCTCTCCCATATGAGAGCACTATAATAAAAGGATTCTCCCAAATGAGAATTTCATATTTCTAGCTGTTAATGTTGCTTTATTTAGTTTGTTATTACTGTTAACAATGGGCTATCCGCACAATAGCAATCTGTGCAACTACGATCTTAATTGATCCTCTAAGCCTATCTGATACGATAGCAACCTATGCAAATGCGATCTTAACTGATCTTCTAAGCCTATCTGTTACGATAGCAACCTATGCAAATGCGATCTTAATCGATCTTCTAAGCCTATCTGTCACGATAGCAGCCTATGCAAATGCGATCTTAATCGATCTTCTAAGCCTATCTGTCACGATAGCAGCCTATGCAAGTGCGATCTTAATCGATCTTCTAAGCCTATCCGTTATGATAGCAGCCTATGCGAATGCGATCTTAATTGATCTTCTAAGACTATCTGCCACGATAGCAGCTCATGCGAAAAATGATCTTAATTGATCTTCTAAGCCTATCTGCCACGATAGCAGCCCATGTGAAAACAATATTAAGTGATCTTTTAAGCCTATCTATTGTGATAGCAACATATGCGAACATGATCTTAAATGATCCTTCGAGCCTATCTAATGTGATAGCAGCGTTATACGAATGCGATTTAAAATTCGTTCTTAAGTCTGTCTATTGTGATAATGACATCATGATCTTAAGTGATCTCCAAAAGGCCTATTTGATGAGATGGCACCTGCACTTGAATCTGAAAATGAATCACAAGCCCATCTGCAAAGATGGCACAGCTACGCAAATACGATCTCGAACGATCCAATAACACATCTGCGAATCTATGTAACAGATAGCAGATACGAAGTGTGCATATGGCACAGCAAAAGGCGAGATATGCCGATACGCATGCGAAATTGTATTTTGTTGTAACAAGACAGCAGATAATACAAAAGCCATTTATCATTATGAGTCGAAAGGACTTACAATTTATCTGTCTAGATAGCAGCTTACAAGCGAAAAAGCTGAAATCTAACTACGCAGCCAACATGGCTTACAATACATTCGAAAAGTAACTTACAAGCTCGAAGTTACACATCGCGGGAATCCCGACTGAAAAGGGATGAACCTAAAGGTCCTAACACCGGCTATGCAATGCACAGATCTGCGGCCTGAAGATCTGTTGCAAGTAGGGTCTTGCTATAAAATGAACGTCCTACGAGAGCCACAAGAAGCCATACGTTCAAGATCCCAGTATTTGACAAGGCCCTTGTCTGATCAACATCCCATGAGATGTGCTTGAGGAACCACCGGTTCCGGCCTTCAACAGGCAAGCAGAAGCTCTAAAGGGCAAGGGCTCCTTGTAGACGGGGATGAACGCAACGGTTCGCCACCCTGAGCTCACGAACGTGGGGGCAGTAAGTTCTCCTCCAGGGATGCTGGAGGAGAATTCCGCCGTCCATTACGAGTCGGTAGCAAGGTCACTACGGCGCTGCACCTCACCGGGAGGCGTCCGAAAACATGACCTGCAAACATAATAGACGAAGAAAAGTCTTCGAATACACATGAGATATCATCTCCATCTTCTTTATGAAGGTTACAAAGATTAGTAAGCCTCATAAAGCGGATCTTGGAAACTATTTCTATGGCACAAAGCGCAAACTCATGTCTCATGACTTGGAGTTGCCATGAATCAACGAAAAACAAGCGTTGAAGCCAGCAGTCGTAAGGACTCACGGCAAAGCACATTTTTGGGATGAAGAACCCAAATGGCAAGGACACGGTTTATATAGACCTTGTGGAGACTCTTCAGTTGCCAAGATGAGTCAGCAGAATTCGAAAAGAGGGTAAAGTCAATCACTTACGCCTTGAAAAGCGGTAACAATCAATTACCCTACTAAAGGCTACGACGATTCAGTTGCGTATCCTAATAAATGACGGATGGTCATGATTCGGATGGACTTCCCATGGAAAGCGTGCTTATCTTATGAGAAATTAGCGCGAAAATCAAGCAGAATATCAATTGCTCATGTCATAATTAGATATGCACAGAGATATTCCATCAAATCCCGTAAAGGGCAAAACGGGCATGTCGATTCTTTTGTTAAAAAAAAGGGGGAGAAACCCTAGCAACATTACATTAATGTTTCTAGTAACATTACATTAATGTTTCTGCTATTTGTTTGCTACTTTTCAAATTCAAAAGTCAAAGTAAATTCTTGATCAAGGAGTCATGAAGGGTGAACTGACGGCTCAGATTCTCTACCTGCTCCACTTCTTGCTTCAATTGCTCGCACTTGGCATTCATTTCATGATAGAGCTTCAAAGCCTCTTCAACCTTTTGCTTTTGCTGCTCCACCCTCTGCTTCTCAGCTGCGAGGTTTTGGTGGCCGAGTTTCAAAGTTACGGCTGCGCGAATCAAAGTAACTCTTTTCATAAGAAACTTGAAACCCAGCCTGCCTTGAACCTTAGTCAGAAGATTTTGGCACATGCCAAAAAGCAATTCGGCACTCTGAGCAGAAATGGTCGCAGGCGTGGCCGCAGACAGCTGATCCAAAATCCAAATGGCCTCGGTAAGAAACAGCCTTCTGTCAAAGGGCCCTATTTCCAGAGATCTGGCAAATGATTGGGGATAGGTGAGGCGCATCCGAACTAGCCAGTCCACATCGGCTTGCTTCAAACCTAAAGCAATGTCAAAGCTAAGTTATGATATCAAACTCGCAAATGAATGACGCGGGATGCAAACAGCAAGCCACGACTTACCAGTTCCTTCAAGGATCTCACGAAGAGAAGGAATGCGCATTGCTGGAGTGGTCGAAGACTGTCCACGCTCCATAGCTCTCCTCTCAGCTGCGAGCTCTAACTCCTCATAGTTAGAAGGAAGAGTATAAGCCGCACCAGTTGCGATTGCAGCCCCGACCTGCGAGCCCCAAAAGCTCCACGCAGGAAGTGGCGTCGCAGACTCAGTCATCGCTGAAGGCATAGTGACAGCCGAAGTTGCTTGACGAGGGACACTTTCAGATGCGGTAGCATCAACAGTACTTGTTCTTACTTCCTCAGCGCCAGCATGGGCATCTTCCTCCATTAGCACAGCATCAGCTTCGGCATCATCAGAAAGTTCGATGATGTCCTCAAAAGGCTCTCCTGCATATTCAGCAGCTGCGACGGGCTTCTCGGTATGGGAACTCGGAATCGGAACATAGGACGCAGAAGGTTGACTTCTTTGCTCCATAACAGGTTCATCAGCATCGCCTGCGATACAGAATGCGATAGTATGAGGTAACTCGTATTGTACGTCATTTTACTATCTTTGCTAAAGCTAAGAGCAAGCACCTCCACGCGAAGGTGGGATTGCAGTATCTTCGTCATACACTAAAGACGTGGAACCATGCCCTATTAGTGTGTCCTCACTAAGCATGTATTTAAAATGAGCGTGACCTGGGATGCGAAGAAACCAGTCATGATTCTGCTTTGAGTTGCTAAGTCTAGTTCATGCATATCGATCAAGTGATTACCTGAGGGTTCAACGCACTTGCCTACTAGCCAACGGCGAATGTCAGCTTTTGACACACCATGCTCTAATGCACCAACAATAACGTCTCGATAAGTTACTGCGAGATTAAAAATCTCACCTTTATTGCCGCCCGCGATTTCTTCAAAATCCGCCTGGGCTTGCTCCAAAGCTGCTGCATCCTCTTCTGGAACCGCATCCTCCTCCTCAACTTGAGGAGCCACCTCTTCGGGAAGCGCATCTTCCTCATCATCTGGACGCACTAAGTCGTGAACATGTTGCTCTTCGAGGCTCCGCTGCCTCACACGCTCGAGCTCCTCCTCTTCTCGATGCCTTCTCCTTTCAGCAGCTTCCTCGGCTGTCTTCCTGGATCGGCAAGAACGGCCTTGCTTATGGGTTCGTCTGGAACGCTAGAATGAGCATCCCTCTTTTGTCTCTTGGCCAAAAGGCCACGGATGGTCTCTTCATCATCATCTTCTGCGAAGAAACGATTGGTTCAAGATCGAGTTGAAAAAGAATTACGATAATGAGAAGGGAAACGCGATGGAGGTACCTCCTGATTCTTCCTCATGTATCACATTTGCTCTTTCTTCTTCTTCATCTCCTTCTCTTGGCTCCTGCCTCTCCTCTTCTTCCTCCTGGTTGAATGGAACGAAGGTCTCAACTGCGAGCTCCTTCCGCGCTTTGCTGGGCATGCGACCTTTGCCTTTGTCCTTGGCAGAAAGGGACCTCGCTGGAGGGGAAGTTGGAGCACTTCTAGGGGAAGAAATTGTAATTCCCTTTTGCCTAGGTCTCTTCGCTCTCGGCGCTGCAGTCGCTGGAGGAGACGGATTATCTCTGGGTGGAGACGAGGCCGGAGCATTATCTATCAGCGAGTCAGCGAAAGCATTCATGACTGCGCGAATCCTGGTTTCGACCTCAGGATCCATCCTCGATGCTAGCAGGAACGACTGTCCTTGTCTTCTTGTGGCAACAATAGTGTTAACCAGCGACTTGGAACGATCGCCAGATGCGAACCTCCGCACATGACACTACAGCAAGCAGTGTAGAATAAAGATGTCAATATGAGAAAATCAAGAAGTTAAACGCATACAAAAGAAGTTGCTTACCTTAGCAAAAGTCTCGCTGTATCTGAGGACATGCGAGTCGCCTTTCCTAACTGCGGCGAGCTTTTCATCCAGAATGATGGCAGGGCACAAATGGTTCTCATGATCCAACAATGAGTAGCAACCATATTCAGACTCGTCCAGACTACAGTTGGGACGAAACGGAAAAGAGTTTCTTTTGATCAAAGGATCTCTGCTTGGCTGAGGAGCCGACTGCGTCTCAAACCTGACGTGCTGGGCGATCCAATATGCGAGCCAGTTCTTGGAACAACCACCCTCGCGGTTACCTGCAGGCTGCTCGAAAGGAAGATTGTTCATAAAGACTGTTTTGCACTCCTTTGCCAGCAAGCGCTTATAGCAACCTCTGATAATGGACTGTGGCCAGATTGAGGGTGCCACTGCATCAAAGCCAAACTGGGGATAAACTCGAGTGGGGTCAACATCCACAGTAATCCTCTCATACCTTGGCGCGATCTCACGAATATGCTCTGCGAGAGCAGGAAGGGAACCTCGCAGGCACCAGCAAAGTAATTCGCGATAGCGCTCATGGAAATGCGATCCCTCTTCGAAGAGGAGCTCTTCTGAGAAGACAACACCCTTAGAAGGGTACAGCTTTGGAAACCACCGCACGTTCTCAATACGCACGACATAGGGCCTGGCAACGAACTCTTTCCGGTTGTCGCATATCAGGCTCCAAACGCACTTGGTATTGTTCGCTCCGAACCACCTCGCAGCTCTGTCGCTGTTACGCTCCTCCACCTCGCCTGGGGGACACCACTTGTTGGGCTTGGAATCAGTTGGGGCATAAGTAGGCCACCGCTCAAAGACCCACATCGTCAAGAAGGCAATGTTGATGAAAGTCAGTATGTCGAGGCGGCCACGCGACTCTTTCATGGCCACAACCAGCTGATCCAATCTATAGTACAATGTGCCCAAGACCAAGGGTCCGAGTGCGACTCTCTGGCCAAGGGACAGTTTCACAGTGAGCGGCAGAACATGGTAGAAGACCCCATCGTGCGGGTGACCATCTATTAAGTACCTCGACAGCCAGGCACAGAGGAAAGCACAAAGGGTCAAGTGATAGCCTTTACCCTCCACGTAATTCTTGGCCTCCGGGTCTTGACTCAGAAGCTTCTTGGTGATGCTGCTGTTCGCGTAGTCACGAAAGAAGTACTGCACCCATTTATTCCAAGTATTCTTCGCAGATGTGTCAACCAACTGCCAGTTGGGAAGGGCTTTGGTAGTGGTCCACCGGGTGGAGATTTTCTTTACCTCTGAGCGGCACTCCTCCATCTGCATGTACAAAGCGATCTCCGCATCCGTCCTCAAGGGACTCAAAGGGTCCACTTCACCCATGGGAGACAGATCGTACAGCATGTGCACGTCCTCGAGTGTGGGGGCAGCCTCGAACTCAGCAAAGTGAAAAGTGTGAGTCGCAGGCGAGTAGCGGGAAAGAAGGTTTAGAAGCATGGACTGGTCCAGCTTCACGGCAGCACCCTTCATAGCACGAACAGCGAAGTATACGCCGGCCTCATTAAGAGTTGCGGCATGATCGGTCAACACATGGTCAATCCACTCATCCATGTAGTCCAATTTCTGGACAAAAGCTTGGGTGGAAATCACAGCATAGGGGAAGTACCCATTTTAGATTCCCAATCGAACCACGTCCTCGCAGCCAATCAACTCGAGCAAGGCTAAGTTAACTGGAGGAGTCAACGTTAGCAATCCCTCATTAGGGACAGAAGCAGGCAGTTTCTTTGCCTTAACCCTCGCGTGGTAGAAATCTTTGCCACCCAGATAGGGGGCTTTTCGCCACAAAGCTTGCGGAAGATCATGTATCTCTTCGTCCTCCTTGGTGGGTTTAGTTCCTTTTGTCTTGGCCATTCCTGCGGAAGAGCAAGAAAAAAAGGGGGAGAAATATGCCACACTTCAGTTTGAATTTCGAGATTCAAGATCTATGGGAAGAAAGATGAACAATTTCTGGTATCAATTTCAGAAATTAGGGATTGGAATTGCTTGCATTATCAGAGATTCCAAAAGCCACCCATTCAAGGTCCTTATCATTGGGGGATTAAATCGAAATTGAATTCAAAGATTGTGAGTCTCTTCACAAGTTTTTCAGCAGATAATGGGTTTGCAGATCCAACGCAGTTCGAAGCATATACTAGTATTTTAAATCGAAATTGAACAAGGCCAACCTTGTTTCCGTGAAGCCTGCTTGGATACACACAGTTGAAGAAGACGATTTACGGTTCTGAACTGGTGATTGATTATCTGAATCTGCTCTCGAAGACTTCCGGGTATCATTCACTTTAAGAGAAAGAAGTGATGCTTTGCAACAATGGAGAGTACAAAGTATTTATCCAAAAACAATGAAGGATTGCGTCCTTTCAGTAGTCGAATCGCAACCGTCACCGTCGAATCGCGTAATCACAGGACAAGCTGACGTCACGCCTAAAACCCTAAAGGCCAGACGACACGACTCTAGGGGTTTTAGGTCATAATGGTACGCACGGGGGCTGAATTTACTCGTGTTTGAATTGGTGCGTGGCGGCGACGCGCATGGAAGTCTATACAGCTATGAGTCTTCACGCGCAGAAAGGGGGCTAATGTAGATAGTGCTTTCTGAGCTGACAGATTTTGGCCACGTGGCAACTATCCAGCACACCATATTGTGCTCCACACACACAGGATCACCAGCCGAGCTGATCCATGTGGGGGCTGCGAGACAGAGCCCTCGCATACCACTGCACGGGACTTGTAGGGACTTAGTGGTTTGGAGGCTAGAGTAAGTCCTGTCGCGTGCGAGCCAAGCCCGCGCGCGACCTTTAGTAACTGCTTTTGAGAGATTTATGGCACGAGCTCCATAAACCCGGTCAATAAGGTCAAAACCCGGTTAACCCCATAACGGTTCCGGTATTCGCGCATAACGTGCTGTAACGGTCCCTATATATGAGGACGAATGTGCCGTTGTGGTTAAGCTAATTAAGCCGCCATTGACGGGCGCATTAACCACACTGCAACGGTCACATTCTCCGTTATATATAGGACGTTAACCTTTCCATACAAAGGGAGAACACACTAGCCATACGCGGAAGCTCTGCCAAACCTCCGTCTCTCTCTCAGACATTACTACTGCCTTACTCTCTCCCTACACACAACCCAACTCTTCCTGTGCCATCTCTGATCCTCTACATACGGTGTACACGGAGGTCTCCCCGCCGGAATCTCTTGTGCACACCAGTATTATTCAACGAAATGATTATACGTTTAGCTTGCAATGATATTCGATATATATCTATTTATTCGCCAGTTCAACAATATTTGATTCATCTAAATCTGTTTAGATGACAGAAAATACTCTAATAAAAGCGACGACGTTCACGAAAATCATGGCATATGATCTCATTATAGCAATTACCAATGACAAAATACAAAATTTGTATTGTTTGAACAATGTTCATGACTTCAAAACAAATGCAAAACATATGGCTAAACAAAGGCCACTACTAATGTCACTGATTACTAATCTTACTAATTACTAATTTTGTTACTAATCTTGCCGAACAAGTCTTTCATAAGCGAATCATGAGGCGCCAGAGCAATAGAGTCTTTTTCCTACATAACAATAATCTTCTTCATCTGATCGAGCTTTTCCTTCGCTTCATTAAATTGTTTCACAAACCTTTTAATTGCTTCCTTTTGCTAACGATGTTTGACATTCTCAATAGTAAGATCTTGATATCCAAACTTTAGCAAAAGTAGAATTGTTAATCTTCTTTAGCCTTCGAAAGAGAAAATCAAAGTCGAGCTTGCATTGCAAAACAAATTGGATATGTTGCACGGTATCCAAGAAATACTTCGCATTTGTAATAGACGTGCTCACTGGAGTTGTGTCATTGATCTCTTCAAAGATGCATGTTATTTCAGTAAGGAGATTTTTCCTTTACTTCGGCAACAACTCCATTGCCTTGGCAAAAGTCTTGGGATATGAAAATTGTATTTTCATGAGCCGGCTCAGAGAAGATTGCTTTATGCATGCATCACACAAAGAATTTATTTATCAATAAAATGATCTCTACGTCACCAATATATTTGCATCTAACTTTTGCCATTATTACCTGTGTCCTCAATAAGTTCACGAAGAGATGGAACGAAGACCACTGCCTGACCACGTGTGGAAGCTTCTTGTTCATAAATTCGTTTATCTGCGATAGCTTCTTGCTCAAAATACTCTTCGGGAATAATGCAATTTTCTTCTGCTACAATAGTTTCAGCAGCCTGAGAACCCCATAATCTCCATGGATTTTGAGCAAGAAGTGCATCTAAATTAAGATCATAGGAGCGATCTTCGTCATGAGAATCTTCGCTAAACATTCCAGATATTGACATATTCTCACTTTGAGATCTCGTACTAATGCCTTCAGAATATGCGATATTTCTTAGTATAGATGTATTGCTTGGATTTGTCAAAGCCGGATTAATCCTTCCTTGAACCTCGGTTGTGGCCAGAGGGGTATTAATGCTTGATGAAGCATTTTGGTTTGGCTCAACAAATTTTGCATCTATCTCATTCGCAGCAGCTACCTTCGGTGGATCTGATCGAATGGATTCAGATACAGATGATAAGTTAAGCATCTATGTTTGCTGCTCATTTTGATCGAGATTGGCTCCTAAGACATGAGTTGAATAAGTTACTTCTGGTTGACCTTCATTTTTTCGAGATTTTCAACATTTGCAATGGGTAATTGATTCGATTCTTGTTGAAGAATTTATGCTTGCTCTTGTTCAATAACGAGCCCAAATCGTTCATCATCATTTTGTGGTTGTTCTTCTTTTTGTAGTTGAATTTCCATTGTCTACGTTGATGGCTCAGATAACATCCTCAGAAGCTTCAGAAATGACTTTAGAAGGGCGTACAACAACACTTCTAATGGGCTGAATTCTTTAACCTAACATCTCTGCACCAAAGATAAATTGTTGATATATGATTGACAATTCATATTATTAAATTTTAATAGCTCATCGTATAAAAGCACCTCCACCTTCATATGGGATAGCATATCCACATTCATATGGGATGTCAACATGAGCAGTATGCCGATGATTGTCATCATATATGGCAATTCACACATTTATGATCCTGATTTACATTGTTTACCTGATGATTCTCCATATCGATCTTTAAGTTCAAAGCAGTTTCAATGTTTCAAAGACTTGAAATAGCTAGTCTATTTCAAGTCCTTGAAACAGCTTTCAAAGCCTTGAAATTGACTGAGACTTATAAGCATGAACTTAGGGGGAGTTTTTGATTCTGTCTGAACTCCTAAACCCCTGTGCTTGATCTATTATTACTTTACGATGAAAGACAAAGTTTTTTGACATGTTTAACATTATCTAATCTATCTGTTTGACTTAGTTTTGCAGGGAAAGTTTATTTCCTATCCTGCAGGATTTATTTCCTAATCCGAGTTTTGCAGGGAAGGAAATTCTGGGTTGATTTGATTCTGCAATCAATCAAATGATTGTAACTGCTTCTCAACATGATTATGAACAAGATCAAATCATTATCCTTGAAAATACTGAGCAACTATTCGTTGGAGAAGACTGTTAGAGAAGTCAAAGTTGTTGCTGATGCGGATTACTAGCGCATATTACGCAAGCGTGCGGTCAAGTAGTAAAGAGTGAGTATTTTTAATACTCGGGTTGTCGATCCCTCGAGGAAAAGCTTGCAACAAGTTGATAATTAACAATTTAGTGTAATTCACTAAGTAATTGTGTAAAAAGTGTGAGAATTGTGGTGTTGCCACACCCCAAACAAGTGGTTGTAGTAAAGACAGAAATAATAGTAAACAAGAATTAAGAAGAATTTTTAATCAATTAATGGAGATGACTAGGTAATCTCGTTGATCACCTAGGGTTGTAAACGATATCTGAATTATCTGAGCAACACGTTGACTATATTCTAACTAAGCCGGGTAATAGCGCTGACTATCTCCTATCGGTCTCAAGTCATTCTACTTCACGGTTGATTACAATCTCCTATCGGTCTCTTGTGTCTACCGGTCCGTTCTAGTAGGCTAACGACATGCACAGCAACGGGTCCTGTCGGTCCACCGTTTCACGACACAGTCGAATCTCACCTACCGAATCTACCCACACTAAGCCAATCCTAACACATCTTTTCTCAGTCTCAGTGATGCAGGATTGATGTTCATGTCTCCTCCTAGTTAGTTAGAATCACTATCGTGCATTCGCTAACTAAGCAATGTTTCCGGTTAGCTACTCCATTAACACTGAGTATTAAGAACAGCTCATGAACAATTGAGTTATAATAAGTCAACTTTAAGCATGAATCAACTATTGAATGATACCCTAGTTCTTGAACCCTATTTTATCTCCTAATCGTGTCACTCAAATAGGATTACTAACATAAACAAGAAACTAGAATGAATTCAAGAGATGAAATCAATAATTCATGAAGCAAAGATCAAATCCGGAAAATATTCATCGTTTACATGAACCCTAGGCTCCCAAATCGAGATGCCTGGCAAAATTTGCTTAGCTGCTCATAACTAAGTATGAAATACCCATGAGTTTATCCATTAAAATTGACTAAGAAAGGTAGAAAGAAGAGAAAGCAAACACTAGAGCTTCAATGGTGAAGCTTTGATCTTCCGTCTTCGTCCCCTTGCTCCAAGTTGTGTTTTTCCCGTCCAAGATGCGTGAATCTCCTCCCCCACACGGCCTCCTAGGTTGGAATAGGTCTTCATTGCCCAATATTTCAAAAAATTGCAAAACAACCCCAAAAAGTTGCGTTCTGGCCTTTTGTTCGCAAGAACACCCGTGTGTTCGTGCGAACACAATTTTACTCTATGTTCGTGCGAACAAACTTTCTGCTCGTGCGAACACAATTTTACTCTATGTTCACATGAACAAGAATCTTGTTTGTACAATTTAACAGCCTCTTTTTCACCATTTTGGCCATCTTGAAATTTTTCTAAGGCATTTTGTTCGTGCGAACAAAAGTTGTGTTAGCACGAACACCCCTGGGGATTTTCTCAGATTTTCATCCTCTTAGACGGACCTTAACTTTCTCGTCCGATCTCCGTTTTAGCTCCGTGACCTATCGTTGGAAATCTATTTGAGTCTAATTTCATTTGCCACTGGTCTCACTCCAAAATGTACTGTATAACTCAAGATACTATTAAAATAGTGGAGATTGGTCAATTTTGCTCTTCTAACTTTGCTTCTCTTACTTCCTCTTGAGTTTGCTTTGCTTCCGAAGTTCGTCTCATGCCTCCTAGACATCTTTTAGCATACGTTCCTGTCAAGACAACATAAAAAACCATACCAAGCGATTATGTTTGACAAATAACGTCGAAATATGCATCAAAACGCCCGGATTCACAATACAGTGCTAGAAACTCAACATTCATAGTGTAAAACTCATATTTCAACCCAAAATCACGCAAAACGATATAAAATATGCAAGAAATATAACTCTAATAGAGAGTTATTAGTTGCCTATAAAATAGGAGAGTTTGTTGCTGAAGATCTTGAAGATTTGCAGATAAAAATGAGTTGTATATAAGGAGCTCAGTTCGAAGCATTTGAGAGAGAACACAACGGGGAAAAATAGAGATACTCAAACACATTCAAGTATTTCCAAGAAACAAAGAAGCATATCAAATTCTCAATCCAATTCTCATAAGAACACTGCACTCTTACAGTAGTTTCAATTTCTGTGTTCATCTGTTCATAACTTCATTTGTATATCTTAATAATTCTCTTCCTTTTTAAGTATTTTTTCTCAAGATGTATTGGTGGTTGACCTTCATCAACCATCAAAAACTCTTGAGAAAAAATACTTAAAAAGGAAGATAATTATTAAGATATACAAATGAAGTTCTGAACAGATGAACACTCGCCAGGAACTGCAGGAGTGTTGGCCATCCCTCTGCAATTCAAGAGGCGTTTAAATTAACCCGTTCTCTTAAAACCTTCCTTATCGTTGGAATAGGTGCCCTAGAGGCAATCTAGATTTAGTATGAATATTGTTTGGCTAGAATATTCATTTATTATTTATGGAGATATTTAATATAATAAAGTCCTTAATTTACAATGTGTTATTTATCATAAATATTCATAGTCCATTATATTGATTAACGGTACAATCATGTGGGTAGACTAATATGGAGATATTAAATCTAACACATGGGTATGCATTAGGAATAATGGCATACTTGATTGACCTACAACGAGAAGGCTACATTGGATTATGTCAAAGTCACAAGTGCTTCTCGTAGTGATAATGGTATTGTAGTCCTTAGACTTGAAGTCACTAGATACTCTAGTTGTGAAATATCATGCTTTGATGTTATCAAACGGTGTGCCTTAACTGGGTAACTATAAAGATAGTTATCGGGCATGATAGGAAGCAAGCTCAGATATGGTAGTGATGTAGAGAGGATTTGTCCCTTCCACATAATGGATGCAAATATCCATGGGCCACTCGGGGGATGGTGCTTATAGAATGTCTGACCAGACTCAGGTAAATCAATATGGAGATATTGATGTTATCTGTTCGCATAAGCATATTTCAAAGATCGATGAACTATGGATTGCTATGTCTCGTGTCCAATCTGGATATAGAGGCAAAGGGATAATACAATACGGAAACATTGGGCACAAGTTTTGTCCGATCACTTCCTATTTCTATTAGTTGGGTGACATAGATGTGTTGCTAGACACCACTCTATGTTAGTAATAGTTACCACCAACTAAGTATAAACTTATAGGGTCCCACATCGAATGGATTCAACTGGAATTGGATATTAATTAGTTGGACTAATTAATTAAAAGGGATCATAACGTACCCACAAGCAAAGTTAGTAGGACTTATTTGCAAGGTGGACTAATCCGTGTATGGGAAATTATGTAGCTAATAAAGAGTTATTTTCTCAAGACAAGTCATTATTGGAAGAACATAACCAAGTAAGGAGAGAGACAGAGCAAGATAGCGAGCCTCTCACCCCCCCTTGTCGTCGGCCTCATGTGGCGCACGGCTAGGTGCCCCGGTTTGCGTGATTCTTCCTTCTTCTTCCATTGCTAGCACTACGTGTGGAGAATGATTCATGCTGTGATCCAAAGGTGTGGATACCATAGAGACGAAGACACAATTCTTCGTAGTGATCTCACGAACTAAGGTACACAGTTCTTACATCCATCATGTTATGATTGCTTGCCTGTGATCATAGGAAGGATTTGAGTAGGATAGAAGTTTTTTTATCCCGCTGCGTAACCTGCATCAAAACCCTACACTTATTTTCCTAAGTGAAACAAAGAAATCTAGCGATTGGATTAATAATAAATTTAGAAATCTAGGATTTGCAGCTTCTTTTGGTGTTGATCCGTTGGGTTCTTCATGTGGGTTATGGGTGGACTGGAATATTTCCTTTTCAATTTCTATGTTGTTTTCCAATTCTCCATCTTATTTTGACTTTTGTTACTGATTTTAAAAACTACTCATGGTACTTAGGGGTAGTCTATGGTCATCCTGTTCTAGCTGAAAGATCTAATGTTTGGAATTTGATTCAATCTCTTATCCCGTCTAATCAGCATGTTTTATTAATAGGAGACTTTAATCAAGTGCTTAATATGTGTGATAAAATTGGCCCTGATGCTGACTCTTTTCCTGGTTCTGTTCAATTCATAAATTTTATTAATTTGTGTTCGTTACTGGAGTTGCCTAATTCAAGTCCATGGATATCATGGTCTAACAATAGATTTTCCTCCTCACCAACTTTTGAGAAACTTGATAAGCCTTGGTGTAATTCTAATTGGTTTGATCTTTATTGTTTTATATAATTTAGGTATTTCATTCTCTGATCATGTCCCTATTCATCTTGTTTTTAATAACAATTTTAATAATAATATTTCTTGTCCTAAAAGATCACTTCGTTTTGAAGCATGGTGGCTTAGAAAATAAGAGGTTATTGAGTTGGTTAAGTTTGTTTGGAATTTAACCTTACTTGGTTCCGCTTCGGTTAGAGTAGTAAAGTGGCTTCACAAAACAATTAAGGCGCTTAAATGTTGGAATTCAAATGTTAGATCTCATTAGAATCAAGTTGACAAATTCAAATCTTATTTGGTGTTAGTTCAGTCTAACTTACATAACCCGGAAGCTTTAGAGCATTTAATGAGTTGCAATCCTCGCTTCGAAACCTTCGCTCGTTCTATGAAATTTTTCGGGCACAAAGAGTCAGATGTAAATGGTTAAAAGGTGGTTATGGTTATACAAAAAAAAATTCATAACTATGCAAGAACTAAAGGTGCTCGGAACCAAATCTATAGTATTAAATCTGAATACGGCCTTGTGTATTCAAATCAGGAAGAAATTATGTATATTTTATAGAACACTTCGAGATAATTTATTCCTCTCCTTCACCAACCCATTCTCACCTTGAAAGACTTAATGGTGAAGACTGCGCCTTTGACCTGCTTTTTAATATCAACACTTTCTTAAATAATCAAGAACGAAGTTTTTAGCGCGCCCTTTTACTGCAGATGAAATTAAATCAGCTGTTTTTAGTGTGGGTCCTCTTAAAGCCCCAGGCTCAGATGGATTTCAACCTTTTTCTTCAAAAAATGTTGGCATTTTATATCCACCAAAGTGACTTCGACTGTCCTCTCTTTCAAGCCTATGTCCTAACCCAAACCCGAGTTCTGTTGAGGCTGACCAAGCCAGCCTAGCCCGAGTTAAGAGCATCGTCAACCCGTTCAAGCCTAAATTTGTACAAATTAATCCGGGTTCGGGCTTTGTTCGGGCTTGTATAGTAAACTTAATACCTTACCTTATTAAAAGCACATGAGAATAACAAATTGTTTGTGAAAAGTCAAATCTACTAGTTAAAGAGTAAATTATGATTACAAAGTATATAATAATTAAAATAAAAGTATAATATTCATGTTAGATATGTTACATAATTTTCTCAAAATATAATATTGATAGGTAGTTGTCATGAAAATAAGATAATTCGGGTTAACTCGTCGTTTAATTTTTTTTCCCAACCCCAACCCTAATTGTAATTCAGGCTGAGAATTTAGGTCCAAGCTCGCCCATATTACTAAAATTATATGCCCAGACCCTATTTAATTCGCGTTGGGCTCGGGTTTGTCGGGTTCAACCCGCCCAAGTTGCACTCCTAAAAGAAACAGAGAGAGAAAACATAATAAAAACAAAAGAAAAAAACAAATGTGTAAAATAATTGGGGTGCTACCCTATTTTATAATATATTTAGTGATAAATATGTGAAGAAAATAATAAGTTTTCATTTAGGCTCAATTGTTTACTACCCTCCATTAGGGTAAATCTGTGCTAGTTCGGTGGTAGAGCTTTTGAAGCTCCTCCATGCATAACCTCCACAACCGTAACATGCTGACAATAAACTCTTAGTGAAAAAACAAATCATCATCCAATTACTTACTACTTCGTTGAAAAGTACGTTATTTAAAATATTATAATCATATAGAAAATATATATGAATAAAAATGAAAACAAATCAAAACAAAACAAAACTTTTTTCATCCTAAGTATATCTTCAGTCATTGAACCAGATTTGGAGAGATCACTCCCCTTCGCTTCCTTGGTCCATTCGAGCAATCGGGTTCATTTCAATTGAGAAACATTTCATATCTCTGTCGACTCATTGCAACGCTATATGTCATTAAAGTCATAATTTCAAACGCTATTAAGTGTAAATAGAAAAAAATAAAATTGCACGACTTCGCCAATGGAGATAATGATGATCTATCTCGCTTCATCAAGCAACTTCTTGTCATTAAGACCTCTTCCTCTGCTCCCTTCACCTGTCTCGGCTCTACAAAATTTGGTCTTAATCCCCATTAAAGATCTAGTGGAGCCCTTTCCTTTGCAAGTTATTAAACCTCCATCTTTCATCCTTAAAGCACCAAAGTTTTCTCATGAGGAAATCGCTAATGGAGGTCAAGGTGATGAGACAGACAAGAAAAAGATTCTATCTGCTCTGCCTCCGACAAGTGAACCGCCACACAAGAAGGCTAGTTCTCAGGAGATGATGAAAGAGAGTCTTCAGATTTGGGAGTTTTAATCCCATCCTTCTCTGTGTAGAAAGTGCGAGGACCATTCTGGATGATGGTACAGAGTTTCATATCTTGATCAATAATGAACATTTTCATCAAACCTTTCTAGTGGAAAAAAATGTCTCCACAGAAGAGAGGAGGTCTGTTAGCAGCTCTTCCCTGTGAGAAACCACCATCACCTACAGTACTCATGATCAAAAGATGGTTAAATCTATGCAGTGATACAAGCTATGATACCAATTGAAGTGGTGTACAGTAAGTAGAAATACAGGATCAATACTCTAGAAGGGTGGGATTGAATAGAGCATGCAGAATTTTGCTAAACTTTGCAAGAGTAGTGGTTTCAAAAGATTTGTAAAGAGATTCAAGGCCTTGAAATGAGTTTCAAGCCCTTGGAATAAAAAAGTTATTTTGATTGTAAATGAGTGAGAGTTTTAACGAAAATGATTTTCATAAAAATGATAATACTTCTTTGGGTTTCAGTAAAATGGGTCCATTACAAGGGAAGACAAGTAAGCCTTATGTCATAATTCCATACTAGGAGGCTACAACATAATAGATACTATGAACCTTCCATTGTCCAAACTAGCTAACACCTGTTAATTTTCATGTAATGAAGCATCAAATTGTTTATGTGATAACGTAAAACAAAGAGCAACAATGCTTGTGATTATCCAGATTAGTCTCATATTCTCATTTTGGTACTTCTACTAAAAGCTGGAAGCAGTTACTACCATTAGCACCTAGATAGTATTATCAATATGCTACTTTATTTGATTAAAAATATTCGTTACCAACTTGATTAAAATTGGCAAACTGACAATATATTTTCACAAAGTCTTGATTATCATCATCTAGCATTTTAAAATTCAACGATAAGGATTTCAAATATAGCTATAATTTGTCATTTCAAGAAAACTGAGATACTACATCTCTACCCCCTTAAAATAAATTTTTTCCTCAAAATTTAAAATATACCTGAGTATGTAAACATATGAGGGTAGTTCTCTCGCATCAGTGCCTCACGCTCCCACGTCATTTCCTCAACACCACCACGGCTCCATAAAACTTTCACTAAGGGAATTGCTCGCCCTCGAAGAATCTTTTCCTGGTTATCTAGAATCTGGATTGGTACAGAGTAATATAAGAATAAGTATATTTCAAGGCCTTGAAATGAGTTTCAAACCTTGAAATGACACTGTTTTGAATGCTGCAAAAGTTCTAAGTCCGTAACAGAAAAGTAAATGCAAGAGACACAAGATATATAGAGTTCAGTCCACTTGGACCTACGTCTCTACCTCAGGGATCTTCTCCCTGTAGGATTTTCAACAAAATTCTTATTAATCAACATCTAAGCCCTAGATCTCAAGAACATAGAGATGCCTTACTCTGTTACAACTTTTGGTTCTCACTAACCTATCTGGCACCTGCTCTAGCTATCTTATTAACTAATAATTCTCTATTTTTCACTTTGAACAATCCTTCAGAATGATAAATAGAAGTATAAACAGTAAGATATACAAATGAAGTTCTGAACAGATGAACACAAAAAATGAAACTGCTGTAAGAGTGCAGTGTTCTTATGAGAATTGGATTGAGAATTTGATCTGCTTCTTTGTTTCTTGGAAATAATTGAATGTGTTTGAGTATCTCTTTTTTTCCTGTTGTGTTCTCTCTCAAATTCTTCAAACTGAGCTCCTTATATACAGCTCATTTTGATCCGCAAATATTCAAGATCTTCAGCAACAAACTCTCCTATTTTGTAGGAAAAAACTTTGACTTCTCTAACAGTCTTCTCCAACGAATAGTAGCTCAGTATCATCAGGGATACTGATTTGATCTTGTTCATAATCATGTTGAGAAGCAGTTACAATCATTTGATTGATTGCAGAATCAAATCAACCCAGAATTTCCTTCCCTGCAAAACTCGGATTTGGAAATAAATCCTGTAGGATAGGAAATAAACTTTCCCTGCAAAACTAAGTCAAAAATATGGATTAGACAGTGTTAAACAAGTCAAAATACTTTATCTTTCATCGTAAAGTAATAATACATCAAGCACAGGGGTTTAGGACTTAAGACAATATCAGAAACTCCCCCTAAATTCATGCATTTAACTCTCAGTCAATTTCAAGGCTTTGAAAGCTGTTTCAAGGCCTTGAAATAGACTAGCTATTTCAATTCTTTGAAACATTGAAACTGCTTTGAACTTACAGATCGATATGGAGAATCATCAGGTAAACAATATGAATCAGGATCATAAATGTCTGAATTGTCATATATAAAATATTATAGTAACACTTCGCATATAATCATGTCATGCATCTTTTAGGAAGTGATGACAATCTTCGGCATACTTCTCATGTTGACATCGCATATGAATGTGGATATGCTATCCCATATGAATGTGGAGGTGATTTTATCCGATGAACTATTAACATTTAATAATACGAATTATCGATCATATATCAACAATTTATATTTGGTGCAAAGATGTTAGGTTAAAGAATTCAGCCCATTAGAAGTGTTGTTGTACGCCCTTCTGAAGTCATTTCTGAAGCTTCTGAGGATGTTTTCTGAGCCATCAGTTCAGAAAAAGGAAATGCAAGTACAAGAAGAAGAATAACCACAAAATGATGATAAACAAACTGGGCTCGTTATCGAACAAGAGCAAGCATAAATTCTTCAACAAGAATCTAAACAATTACCCATTGAAAATGTAGCAAATGTCGAAAAAATGAAGGTCAACCAGAACTAACTAATTCAATTCATGTCTTAGGAGCTAATCTCGATCAAAATGAGCAGCAAACATAGATGGTTAACTTATCATCTATATCTGAATCCATTCGATCAGATCCACCGGAGGTAGCTGCTGCGAATGACATAGATAAGAAAATTTTTGAGCCAAACCAAATTGCTTCATCAAGAATTAATACCCCTCTGGCCACAACCGAGGTTCAAGGAAGGATTAATCCGGATGTGACAAATCCAAGCAATACATCTGTACTAAGAAATATCGCATATTCTGAAGGAATTAGTACGAGATCTCAAAGTGAGAACCTGTCAATATCTGGAATGTTTCGGGAAGATTCTCATGACGAAGATCGCTCCTATGATCTTAATTTGGATGCACTTCTTGCTCAAAATCCATGGAGATTATGGGGTTCTCAGGCTGCTGAAACTATTGTAGAAGAAGAAAATTGCATTATTGCCGAAGAGTATTTTGAGCAAGAAGCTATCGCAGATAAACGAATTTATGAACAAGAAGCTTCCACACGTGGTAAGGCATTGGTCTTCGAAACTCCATCTCTTCGTGAAATTATCGAGGGCACAGGTAATAATGGAAAAAATTAGATGAAAATATATTTTTGACGTAGAGATTCATTTTTTTGATAAATTAATTTTTTGTGTTGCAGGCATAGAGCAATCTTATCGGAGCTGGCTCATGAAAATATGACTTTCATATCCCAAGAATTTTGCCAGGGCAATGGAGTTGTTTCCGAAGAAAAGGAAAAATCTCCTTACTGAAATAACATGCATCTTTGAAGAGATCAATGACACGACTCCAGTGAGCACGTCTATTACAAAGGCGAATTATTTCTTGGAGACCGTGCAACATATCCAATTTGTTTCGCAGTGCAAGCTGGACTTTCATTTTCTCATTCGAAGGCTAAAGAAGATTAACAATTCTATTTTGCTAAAGTTTGGATATCAAGATCTTACTATTGAGAATGTCAAACTTCGTTAGCAAAAAGAAGCAATTGAAAGGGTTGAGAAACAATTTAATGAAGCGAAGGAAAAGCTTGATCGGATGAAGAAGATTATTGCTATGTGGGAAAAAGACTCTATTGCTATGGCGCCTCATGATTCGCTTATGAAAGACTTGTTCCGGCAAGATTAGTAACAAGATTAGTAATCAGTAAGATTAGTAATCAGTAACATTAGTATTGGCCTTTGTTTAGCCATATGTTTTGCATTTGTTTTGAAATCATGAACATTGTTCAAACAATACAAATTTTGTATTTTGTCATTGATCATTTCTTTTATGAGATCATATGCCATGATTTTCGTGAACGTCGCCGCTTTTATTAGAGTATTTTTTGTCATCTAAACATATATAGATGAATCAAATATTGTTAAATTGGCAAATAAATAGATATACATCAAATATCATTGCAATCTAAACATATAATCATTTCGTTGAATATTGCTGCTATCTAGACAAATAGGCTTTCTCGAATATCTGATGCTATCTAAACTGATAGGCTTTATGATAACTAGATCTTCACGTTGTTGCGATCTAGACAGATAAGATTTATGATAAAGAGATTCAAATTTGCTGCTATCTAGATATATAGGCTTTATACCAAATGTACCCTGAATTATACCAAATGTAATAAGACTTTCCTCTTGTTCCCTCTTGGTCGCACAGTGATGTAGCCATGACTCATGATCACCATTTTAGGGTTTGAATCATAAATATGAAAATATCCAGAAAAATAAATTCTTTGAAACAAAGGGGATTGAATCATAAATACTAAAAATATAACTAGTAATACTGATATAAAACTCTATCGTGCCCTATCAAGTTTCTCAGAATTTGGTGAGGAGGAAAATCTACTGTTAGACCATGTTATCCAGGGACCTGAATTAGGAAACTCCATTAACGAACACAAATTAATAAAATTTCTAAATTAAACAGAACCAGGAAGAGAGTCAGCATTAGGGACAATTTTATCACACGGATTAAGAACTTGATTAAAGTCTCATATTAATAGAATTGGCTGATTAGGCGGGATAAGAGATTGAATTAAATTCCAAACATAAAATATTTCAGTTAGAACATGATGACCGTAGACTAATCCTAATTACCACGAGTAGTTATAAAAACCAATAACATAAGCCAAAATAAAACTGGGAATTAGAAAAAAAAACATAGAAATTGAAAAGGCAATATCCCTGCCCACCATAACCCACCTGCAGAACCCAACAGATCAACACCAAAAGTAGCAGCAAACCCATGATATCTAAATTTATTATTAATCCAATCGCTAGATTTCTTTGTTTCACTTAGGAAAATAACGGAGGGATTAAGAGAACGTGTCAATTTATCTTAAATAATGGAGGGAGCAGACAAATTGACATGATTATATGCGAAGTGTTACTATAATATTTTATATATGACAATTCAGACATTTATGATCCTGATTTACATTGTTTACCTAATGATTCTCCATATCGATCTGTAAGTTCAAAGCAGTTTCAATGTTTCAAAGACATGAAATAGCTAGTCTATTTCAAGGCCTTGAAACAGCTTTCAAAGCCTTGAAATTGACAGAGACTCATATGCATGAACTTAGGGGGAGTTTCTGATTCTGCCTTAACTCCGAAACCCCTGTGCTTGATCTATTATTACTTTACGATGAAAGACAAAGTATTTGACTTGTTTAACACTACCTAATCCATCTTTTTGACTTAGTTTTGCAGAGAAAGTTTATTTCCTATCCTACAGGATTTATTTCCTAATCCGAGTTTTGCAGGGAAGGAAATTTTGGGTTGATTTGATTCTGCTATCAATCAAATGATTGTAATTGCTTCTCAACGTGATTATGAACAAGATCAAATCAGTATCCCTGAAGATACTGAGCTACTATCCGTTGGAGAAGACTGTTAGAGAAGTCAAAGTTGTTGCCTACAAAATAGGAGAGTTTGTTGCTGAAGATCTTGAAGATTTGCGGATCAAAATGAGCTGTATATAAGGAGCTCAGTTTGAAGCATTTGAGAGCGAAAAAAACGGGAAAAAAAGAGATACTCAAACACATTCAAGTATTTCCAAGAAATAAAGAAGCATATCAAATTCTCAATCCAATTCTCATAAGAACACTGCACTCTTACAGCAGTTTCATTTTCTATGTTCATCTGTTCAGAACTTCATTTGTATATATTACTGTTTATACTTCTATTTATCATTCTGAAGGATTGTTAAAGGTGAAAATTAGAGAATTATTAGTTAATCAGATAGCTAGAGCAGGTACCAGATAGGTTAGTGAGAACCAAATATTGTAACAGAGTAAGGCATCTCTATGTTCTTGGGATCTAAAGCTTACCTGTTGATTAATAATAATTGTGTTGAAAATCCTACAGGGAGAAGATCCCTGAGGTAGAGACGTAGGTCCAATTGGACTGAACTCTATATATCTTGTGTATCTTGCATTTACTTTTCTGTTACAGACTTAGAACTTTTGCAGCACTCAAAACAGTTTCATTTCAAGGGTTTGAAACTCATTTCAAGGCCTTGAAATATACTTATTCTTCTTTTACACTGTACCAATCCGAATTCTAGATAACCAGGAAAAGATTCTTCGGGGGCGAGCAATTCCCTTAGTGAAAGTTTTATGGATCCGTGGTTGTGTTGAGGAAATGACGTGGGAGCGTGAGGAACTGACGCGAGAGAACTACCCTCATATGTTTACAGACTCAGGTATATTTTAAATTTTGAGGACAAAATTTATTTTAAGGGGGTAGAGATGTAGTATCTCAGTTTTCTTGAAATGACAAATTATAGCTATATTCGAAATCCTTATCGTTGAATATTAAAATGCTAGATGATGATAATCAAGACTTTGTGAAAATATATTGTCAGTTTGCCAATTTTAATCAAGTTAGTAACGAATATTTTTAATCAAATAAAGTAGCATATTGATAATACTATCTATGTGGTAATGGTAGTAACTGCTTCCAGCTTTTAGTAGAAGTACCAAAATGAGAATATGAGACTAATGTGGATAATCACAAGCATTGTTGCTCTTTGTTTTACGTTATCACATAAACAATTTGATGCTTCATTACATGAAAATTAACAGGTGTTAGCTAGTTTGGACAATGGAAGGTTCATAGTATCTATTATGTTGTAGCCTCCTAGTATGGAAGTATGACATAAGGCTTAAATGTCTTCTCTTGTAATGGACCCATTTTACTGAAACCCAAAGAAGTATTATTATTTTTATGAAAATCATTTTCGTTAAAACTCTTACTCATTTACAATCAAAATAACTGTCTTATTACAAGGGCTTGAAACTCATTTCAAGGCCAACTCATTTCAAGGCCTTGAATCTCTTTAAAAGTCTTTTGAAACCACTGCTATTGCAAAGTTTAGCAAAAGTCTGCATGCTCTATTCAATCCGCCCCCCTTCTAGAGTATTGATCCTGTATTTCTACTTACTGTACACCACTTCAATTGGTATCAGAGCTTGTATCACTGCATAGATTTAACCATCTTTTGATCATGAGTACTGTAGGTGATGGTGGTTTCTCACAGAGAAGAGCTGCTAACAGACCTCCTCTCTTCTGTGGAGACAGTTTTTTCCACTAGAAAGGTTTGATGAAAATGTTCATTATTGATCAAGATATGGAACTCTGGACCATCATCCAGAATGGTCCTCACTCTTTCTACACAGAGAATGATGGGATTAAAACTCCCAAATCTGAAGACTCTCTTTCTTCATCTGAATTAGAGTAATTTTCAAAGAATTATAAGCTATGAATCTCTTAAATTGTGCTTTGAGTGCCGATGAATTCAACAGGATCTCAAGTTGCAAAACTGCCAAGGAGATCTGGGATAAGCTTGTGATGACTTTTGAAGGAACCAGCCAAGTCAAGAAAACCAAGATGAACATATATATCAGGCAATATGAGCTATTCAAGATGAATGGAGATGATTCAATCAGAGATATGTTCAAAAGTTTCACTGACGTTGTCAACAACCTTGATTCACTGGGAAAGCATACTTCCAATAAAGAGAAGGTGAGAAAGATACTAAGAAGTCTTCCAAAGGCAAAATGGGAACCAAAGACTACTGCTATTGAAGAAGCTCAATATATCTCATCACTCCAACTTGATGACCTACAAGGGAAGCTCCTTACACATGAGATATCCATGAATGAAGTTGATGGAGAACTACCTGAAGGTAGCAAGAACTTGGCTATCAAGGATAAGGAGAATGAGACAATTCAAAGCCTTGAAACTGAGGAAGATGATAAAGATCCCTTTGCTTTGATTTCCAAAGCCCTGGCCAGAATTCTTAAAATGAATAAAAGCTTTGGAAACAAGGACTTCAACAGAGATAGACACAGATCCTCCAGTAGCAAAGACTACAAAGGTAAATCTTATTCACACAGTAATAAGCCTAAAGTCATGAATTACTTTGAGTGTGGTGATGCAGGACACTTGATCAGAGACTGTCCACACAAGAAAATCAAGAACTTTCAGAAGAAAGATCATGATAGAAGAAAGAAAGCTATGTTAGCTTCATGGACTTAATCAGATACATCAAGTGACTCTGAATCTGAAGAAGAACACGCCAACCTATGCTTTATAGCCAAGCATGATGAAAGTTTAGAAAAGAACATTGAGATAATGGTAAACTGCTTGATTTCAAAACCTACAGAAGCCCTCTCTGATTATCTTAGAACAATGCTTTTAAATGAAGAGGTCTATCTGAATGAAATTAGAGTTTTGAAAGAAGAAGTTCATAAGCAAGCAAAAGAAAATTTACATCTTGTTTGTCTAAATCAGAATCTTGAAATCTCGCAGAAGAAAACTGACAGTGATTTCAAGGCCTTGAAAACCAGTTTCAAAGCCTTCAGAACACAAGTCAAGGAAGTAGTCTCTAAGAACTCTCTCTTGAGTGACAGCATTGTTAATCTAAAACATCAAGTTGATGAATTGGATAAACAAAAGACTACTCTGACTGAGAAACTTCAAGAATCTGAGTTAGTCAAAGCAAAACTTGCAGGCTCAGAACACAACTTGAACTTGATTCTTGGAGGTAGCTTGAAGTCTGTTCACAAAACTGGTATTGGATACAATCAAAATTTTTCAAAGAAAAACAATACCAGACTTGTGAAAGCTGGAAGCAAAACATCTCCTAGGTGCCATTACTGCAATAAGATTGGTCATGTTAAGATGACTTGTCCTTTTAGAAGAAGAGACCCTCACATTATGAGGAACACTTTCCCCTTCCAACTCAAAGGACAAGTTAGACAGATTTGGGTTCCTAAAGGGGTTAGACCACCCAACATTGTTGACCCTGAATATGAATATAAATTCAGCACTTGGTCTAACAGGTGGGTAAGGCAGTGAAAGGTGTTTACAGGGTGTCACCAAGATCAAAGAACAGAAGTGGTTTATGGACAGTGGTTGCTCAAGACACATGAGTGGAAAGAGATCTCTATTCTAATAACTGAAATAGCATTTAGAAGGATCAATTACACTTGGTTAAAAGAAAATGCAACATTCTGGTATTGGTAAAGTTGGTACGAATTCTGAAAACTCTATTTCTGATGTATATCTAGTTGATGCTTTGAAATTTAATCTGCTTAGTGTATCTCAAAATTTGTGACAATGGCAACAAGGTTATCTTTGATAAAGAGAAATGTGTGGTGCAGAACGAGAAATCTGGCAATTGCATCCACACAACCTCTAGATCAAACAATGTTTATGCTTTTCAAATCAACAAAGTTTCAGGTAAAACTTGAAGAGTCTCAAGGCCTTGAAAGAGGATTCAAAGCTTTGGCACAGAAATTTTGGGGATATTAGTTTGCATACCTTGAACAAGTTAGTTTCTAAGAACTTATTAAGAGGATTACCCTCTATCAAGTTCAAAGATGAAGAAGTATGCAAGGAATGTGCACAAGGCAAGCAAACTTGAAGCTCATTCAAGCCAAAGAACTTTCTAAGTACTACTAGACCCATTAAACTATTGCATATGGATCTTTGTGGACCTATGAGAACTCCAACTCCAAAGGGTAAGAAGTACATGCTTATTATTGTTGATGATTTCTCTAGATATAGTTGGGTAATGTTTCTTAAAGACAAATCTGAAGCTCTCTTTGAATTTTCAAAGCTTTGTAGAGAACTTCAAACATTGAAAAACCTACAAATTGCTTCAATCAGAAGTGATCATGGTAGAGAGTTTGATCAACTTGAGTTTGATATATTCTGTTCTAAGCATGGCATCTCTCACAACTTTTCTACTCCTAGAACTCCTCAACAAAATGGAGTAGTTGAAAGAAAGAATAGGACTCTTGAAGATATGTCAAGAACAATGCTTCTGAAAACAAGTTGCCAAAGTATTATTGGGAAGAAGCTGTGAACACAGGAAACTATATTCTTAACAGGTGCTTGATCAGACCCATTCTGAAGAAGACCCCCTATGAGTTGTTCAAAGGATGAAATCCAAACATTTCTTACTTCATACCATTTGGATGCACTTGTTTTGTCCACAATAATGGTAAGGACAATCCTATTAAGTTTGATGCAAGAAGTGATGGAGGTATTTTTCTTGGCTATTCACAGACAAGCAAAGCCTGTAGAGTTTATAATAAGAGAACAAAGCTTTTTGAAGAAAGCATTCATGTTATTTTTGATGAAAGCTATGATGGTTCTTTGAGTGATAGTTTTGCAGATCTCAATTCGAACAAGCATGATTCAGATACTGAAGAAGAATCCTCAAAAGGATCCAAGGAAATGTCACAGGAACAAGACAGGCATTTTCAAGGCCTTGAAACTGAATCTCCAGAGAAAATAGGAGAACAAGCTACTACTTCAAGTTCTCAGAGATTTGAGAAGAAAACTGGAGAGCCTGAACCCTGGATACCAAGAAAGAGATTCAAATATCTCTCATCTCATTCTGCTGATAACATTATCTCTGATCCAACCACTGGTACACAAACCAGATCACAGTTGAAAAATCTTTGTGCTTTTAGTGCTTTCATTATCTCTTGTAGAGCTAAAACTGTGAAGGAAGCATTACAAGATGCAGTCTGGAATATAGCTATGCAAATTGAACTCAATGAGTTTGAAAGGAACAAAGCCTGGATTCTAGTTCCTCCACCAAGAAACCAGTATGTCATTGGCACCAGATGGGTATTCAGAAACAAGTTATATGAGAATGGAAAGGTAATCAGGTACAAAGCTAGATTGGTAGCTCAAGGCTACAATCAATAAGAAGGTATTGACTATGAAGAAACTTTTACACCTATTGCCAGGTTAGAAGCAATTATAATTCTACTTGCATTTTCATCTCACAAAAACATGAAACTATTTCAAATGGATGTGAAGTGTGATTTTCTAAATGGCTATCTGCAAGAAGAAGTTTATGTTGCTCAACCTCCAGGTTTTGAAAATGACAAGTTTCCAGATCATGTTTACAAACTTGACAAAGCTCTTTATGGTTTAAAACAAGCTCTAGGAGCTTGGTATGAAAGATTTTCAGAGTTTCTACTTGAAAATGATTTAAAAATAGGATTGGTGGACAAGAACCTTTTCATAAAGACTCATGAGAAAGATATGCTTGTAGTTCAAATTTATGTTGATGATATTTTGTTCGGAGCTACTAATGATCTTCTGTGAAAGGAATTCTCAAGTCTTATGAGCGGGGAATTTGAAATGATCTTAATGGGAGAATTGAACTTCTTCCTTGGACTTCAAATTCATCGGATGAAGAAGGGCATATTCATACATCAAAGCAAGTATACAAAGGACTTGCTAAGCAAGTAAAATATGTATCATTCCAAAGAGATTAAGACCCCCATGATTTCTACATTGTCTTTAGACAAGGATGAATCTGGTAAGAGTGTGAATGTGAAAGAGTATAGAGCTATGATTGGATCACTACTCTACCCCACAACTAGTAGACCAGATATCATGTTCAGTGTGTGCATGTGTGCTAGATTTCAAGCTGATCCTAAAAAATCCCACTTGACTGCAATTAAAATAATTTTTAGATATATCAATGGTACCACAGACGTAGGGCTTTGGTATCCTAAACATTATAACTTCTCTTTGTGTGGTTATTCAGATGCCGATTTTGCAGGATATAAAGTTGACAGAAAGAGTACATCAGGGTGCTGTCAATTTCTTGAATCATCTTTAATCAGCTGGAATTCAAAGAAGCAAAACTCAGTTGCACTATCAACAGCTGAAGCTGAATACATAGCAGCTGGAGCTTGTTGTTCTCAAGTGTTATGGATAGCACACAAATGAGAGATCTTGGATTTGATTTCAGAGATATACCTATCAAGTGTGACAACACAAGTGCAATATCAATTACAAAGAATCCAGTTCAGCATTCAAGAACAAAGCACATTGATGTTAGACATCACTTCATCAGAGATCATGCAGAGAAAGGTGATATTGTTCTTGAATATGTTTCTACTAACTTGTAATTTGAAGATATCTTCACTAAACCATTGCCAAATGAAAGGTTCTCAGCCTTAAAATTGGGGTTAGGCATGCTAAATAAGGAAGCTTTGGTTTAGGGGGAGAATCAGGTAAGTATTATGTGTTCCAAAGGTTTAAACTGATTTTCAAAGCTTTGAGTATGTGTGCTTTACATGATACAGCTTTTCAAGGCCTTGAAACCCTTTCCAAAGCCTTGAAAGTAAGACTGCATATTAATTAGTCAATAATTCTCGATCTTTCAATATTGGGTGTTATCTTTGTAGATTATTTCTCAATGTTTCCCCTAAATTTTGAAAAACCCATTTTCAATCAAAATAGTATTATATATTTTATTTCCAACGGCAGACACAATTTTGAATCTTTTTGATTTATCAGATCTTCAAAATATCAGAGAAAATATTTAGTTTCATTTTCAAACTGAAGCTCTCTTCTATTTATCTCCTTCTCTCTTTCTCTCCTTCGTATCTATCCTACCTCTCTCTTCTTCTCCAAACCCTAATGAGCACCATAAGAGCATCAGATAGAATCAAGATGGCTGGTGGTTCAAAGGCTACAACACAGAAGAAAAGAATGGCCACTGTGGAAGAGGTTCAGACCATCAGTGGGGACTCCAGTTCAAAAAACCCTATTGCAGAAGACATAGTTCCTCCTCCTCCCAAGAAGAAGGCCAAGAAATATGAGACCCCAGTGTCTAGCAAGAAGAAGAATGTAGTAGAAACTGCACCAGAGAAACAGAAGGGTATTTAGATTGGTAGCCCCAAGAGGACACAGAAGAAGGCAGAAATAACTTATAAGAGAAAAGGAAAAGAGAAGATTTACATCCAAGTCTCAGAATCAGAAACATAATCAAGCTCCTATAGAGTCCATTCAGTTTCAAGAAGGGTTGAGAAGAATAAATATCTCCGAGAAGCTGAGTCAGAATCCAGCATGGAACCTGATAGAAAGAGTCAGAAGAAAAATCCCTCCTTGACAAAGAAAAGAACCTTTGTAAAGAAGAAACTGAAGCATGAAAGGAAAGCCTTGTAAGGATTAACTTTCTTGTTCAACAGTGTGATCAAGACAATAAGTACAATCATTGATGATGTGGAAAAACAAGATGAAGAACAGGATGATGAGGAATCAAATTCAGGAAGAGGATGCAGAGAAGCAAGGAGATGAAGATCCTACCCCTTAAATTCTTGCATACTCTTTCTGTTTTCCTTTCATGGCCTTGAACTCCTTTACAAAGCCTTGAAATTCTTATCTTTCAAAATTTTTACTTTTATCTTTTTCCAAACACAGATCCAACATATTCTCATTCTTTTTTTATGAAAGTCAAAAAGGGGGAGAAAATTAGGTTTTTTTATTTGTTCATTTTGTTTGGGTGTTTAGATGACCTGGTTTTGGTCAGTTAGGCTTATATGCACACTTTGCTGCTCCTATTAGCTTTTTCAGTTTAATAAGTTCGATATTTTGGACATTATGTGTTGATTCTATATGATTAATTATGCTATGTGCTAATGAGTATTTGTTGTAGAAGTACAGTTTCAAACAGATTGGAAGACCTTAGTTTTGTCTTTCATCAAGGGGGAGATTGTAAGTTCAAATCAGTTTCAATGTTTCAAAGACTTGAAATAGCTAGTCTATTTCAAGGCCTTGAAATAGCTTTCAAAGCCTTGAAACTGACTGAGACTTATATGCATGAACTTAGGGGGAGTTTCTGATTCTGTTTGAACTCCTAAACCCTTGCGCTTGATATATTATTACTTGATGATGAAAGACAAAGTATTTTGACTTGTTTAACACTATCTAATCCATCTATTTGACTTAGTTTTACAGGTAAAGTTTATTTCCTATCCTGCAGGATTTATTTCCTAATCCAAGTTTTGCAGGGAAGGAAATTATGGGTTGATTTGATTTTGAAATCAATCTAATGATTGTAACAGCTTATCAACATGATTATGAACAAGATCAAATCAGTATTGAAGATACTGAGAAACTATCTTTTAGAGAAGACTTTTATAGACGCCAAAGTTGTTGCCTACAAAATGAAAGAGTTTGTTGCTGAAGATCTTGAAGATTTGCATATCAAAATGAGCTAAATATAAGGAGCTCATTTTGAATCATTTTAGAGATAACACAGCGGAAAAAAGCAGATATACTCAAACACATTCAAGGATTGCCAAGCAACAAAGAAGCGGATCAAATTCTCAATCCAATTCTCAGAAGAACACTGCACTCTTACAGCAGTTTCATTTTTTGTGTTCTTCTGTTCAGAACTTCATTTGTATATCTTATTGTTCATACTTCTAGTTCTCATTCTCAAGGATTTTTCAAGGTGAACAATAGAGAATTCTTAGTTAATCTGATAGCTAAAGCAGGTACTAGATAGGTTAGTGAGAACCACAAGCTGTAACAGAGTAAGGCATCTCTATGTGCTTCAGATCTAGGGCTTAGCTGTTGATTAATAAGAATTGTGTAGAAAATCCTACCTTGAGGTAAATACGTATGTCCAAGTGGATTGAAATCTATATATCTTGTGTCTCTTGCATTTACTTTTCTTTTACAAACTTAGAACTTTTGCTGCATTCAAAACAGTTTCAGTTCAAGGGTTTAAAACTCATTCAAAGGCCTTGAAATAGACTTATTCTTTTTACTCTAACTGTTTTATTCCAAGGGCTTGAAACTCATTTCAGACCTTGAATCCCTTTACAAATCTTTTGAAACCACTACTCTTGCAAAGTTTAGAAAAAGTCTGCATACTCTATTCAACCCCCCCCCCCCTTCTAGAGTATTGATCTTGTATTTCTACCTACTGTACACCCCTTCACTATCCACTAACCATTGATGAATGTCACGTTTAGACACTCCATGTTTTAGTGCTTGAAATATAATTTCTTGATGCGTTAAGGCAAATTTGAAAATAGTACCTTCTTCACTTGCATCGCCAACAATATCTTGGAAGTCTGATTGAGCATGTTGCATTTCTTCAACAAATGGAAGCGAAATTTGTTCCTCTAAACTTTAATTTAAATCAGTTGAACTTGTTTTCTTCCTTTTCCCTTTGAAGTTCCTCGGCTTGTTCAGACATTGTCCTGGACTCTTCAATTGCATCCTCTATAGTTTGTTCTCCATCGACATTTAATTGCATGCGATCTGCATCTTCCTCATTCTTCTCTAGTATTGTCTCACTGTGTGTTTCTTCTGAATCTATAATAGAAATATGTCATGATAAAAATTTAAAGATCCAGACCATAATAAAGTCTTATTATATGGTTACCTTCTTCAACCGCGATAGTCGCACTTGCATTGTACTCGACAAAATCGTGTATAATCTGTTGTCGCGCGCTCGAAAAATTCTTCTTGTTGACAATTGGGTCTTGCTTCTGGATCTTTGTATTGTTTTTTTTGGAATTGATTTTTCAACAGCAACTGGAATTTCCTTGGACTCATTTTCCTGGGTGACTCCTACATCTGTCACATCTGTCGAAGGCTCACCTGAAGCTTTTGTCTTTTTGGGATTCTTATCCGATTCAACTATTGTAAGGATGAAATCTGCAAGAGCTGATCGAGTTCTCTTTTGATTTTATGGATCCATCTTCATCTCAGGCTCTAGAATCACTTTTGCTTTTTGCTTTGATTGAAGATCATTGATGATTCCTGCACTGCAATCGCCAGACGCATATCTCCTGAAGTAGCACTATAACACTAATTATAATTAATATTTTGTAGTTTCTTATGCGTTAATAAGAGAGGAGAAGAATATTAAAGATACCTTCTTAAAGTTGTCAGCATTAACTTTCCTTTCTTTATAAGAATTCTTTCTAACTGGAGTACTGTTCTCTTGCAAAATTAAATCAGCGCATAAGTGATTATCCTTGTCCAAAAGAGAATACAAACCATACTCATGAGCACTCCTTGAATAGGATGATTTGAACGGATAATCGCCTTTTCGGATAGCAGGAACTCTATTTGGTCGAAATCGAAGCAAAGATCTCGCATGCGAACGAACTTGCGCATTCTAAAAAGATACCCAATTCGGTGTTGTCTCTCCTGGTCTATCTTTAGCTGGTTGAGTAAAAGGAAGCATGGCTATCAATGAATCATTTCACTTTCCATAAAGCAACCTCTTGTAACAATTTCGCTTTATCGAGTCAGGTCAGAAGGAAGGCGCAACAGCATCAAAACCAAATTGGGGGCTTACTCGGATTGGGTCATAATTGAATGTTATCATTTAATAATTTGGACATTCATCGTCATGTTCAGACAAAGCGGGCAAGGATCCTCTCGCACACCATTTTGGAAATTTGGAACAACACCTTCCTCCCTTGCTGATATGCGCAGAAGTGAAGTTTGAGTCTTTAGCAGGATACATTTCTGAATGTGAAACAATACCATCAAATTCACCTATATAGGGTCTGGACACGAAGTAACTAATGTCATCACAGATCAAGGAAAATGAACATTGAATTCCTTTTGTCTTGAACCAACGCCATGCTCGAGGACAGAGAAGATCTCTTGGAGCCTTAAGTGCATTTCACAGCTTTACTATTATTGGGGTTGGAGCGTACAGAGGCCATCGCTCAAATGCCCACATTGATAGGAATGCGACGTTAACATATGTTTAGATGTTAGCTCTACCACGTGATTGTTATGATTCATAGCCAGATCCACTCGATGGTATAGAGAACCTAAAACCAAAGGCCCCAAAGCAACCTTCTAACCAAAAGCAAGACGAACTGCAAGCGCGAGCACATGGCAAAAGACTCCATCATGAGGATTCCCATCTATTAAATATCTGGATAACCAAACACATAAAAAAAACCACACGGTGCATATGAATAACCCTTTCCCTGTAAACAGATCTCCGCCTTTGGACCATCTTGCTGAATCTCGTGGGCAATTTTTGTCTTGGCATAGTCGCAGAAAAAGTATGTAATCCACCTTCACCAAACGTTTTTCGCACTCGTTTTTAGAAAAACGTGTGTTTTTGCATGAATACTCGAAGACCACCTTGTTGTTGTTTTCTTCACTTCTGATATGCATTCTTCCATTTGCTCAAAAAGAGCGATTTCGTCAGAAGTCATCAAAGGACATAAAGGATCCACATGCCCCATACAAGGAAGTTCGAGTAACATCTTTACATCACTGAGAGTAGGCGCAGCCTCGAAAGTCGCGAAATGAAATGTGTGAGTTTTTTTCGAATATCTCGAGAAAACGTTCATCAACATATCATTGTCGAGTTTTAGATATTATCCTTTTTTCACACACACGTCATCATAAATACCTGCTTGAGACAATGTCGGTTCATAATGTTCGAGGATATGTTTAGTCCCTTCCTCTATCCAGTCTAGCTTCTCCATGAAGGTTTGATGGATGGTTTCTGTGTAACGGTATAGTCCTGCTTCAAGACCAAGTCTGTGTATCTAGTTGATATTTGCAAGGTCCCAATCATCTCTTTCTGGCTGAGATGTTAATTGCAAATTACCCTTTTCTTGGGATTTGTCAAGAATGGTTCCTTTGACAGTTGCGAGATAAAAAAAATCGCCATTTAAATAAGGGGCTTTACGCCATAGATCTGGTAAATACTCTTGTTCTCTCGATTTCTTTGTTGGGGTCATGTCTAATACATCAAGACTGCATGCAAATGCAGAAAATCGGGATGAGAAAGAAAAGATATTGACAGTATTTAAAGAACATTCAATCAAAGGTATATCTAATTTTGGACAACATTCAAGCAAACTCATAATTGTTCTTGAAGAAGATTAAAGAAAACTCAGATTAGATGAGAGAAATTTATCCCTACAAGTCTTATTTTGAATTTTGCGTTATTGATTGATGAAAACAACTAACCTTGACTTGCTTTGTGAACTTCGAAAGCTTGATTAAGAATGTTGAAGAGCCGGTTGAACTATGAGATTTGTAATCGGATATCTTTCTCTTTGTGCATAGACTTCAACAACAACAATGGCGTAAAGTGAGGAGACAACTTGATATTTATGAAGAGACCTTTGAGGTCACGACCTCTCAGCTTACTTAAACCTCGGTAACCGGCGAGGACGTGCGGATATGGGTTTCACCCATGTCATGCTACGAATCCCATTAAGACCTACAGCACGAATCTACAGATACCTAAGCAATGATGGCATTCATTTTGGGGGCTAGGGTTTCTAAGACGAATTTGAATCGTTTGCACGCGCACGTAAAAGACACGCATGGTCAGTTTTGCGCTAAAATGCCACAGCACGCGTGGTATATGCGCAGAAGGGGATAATGTAGATAGTACATTCTTTGTACATCGATCATCGTCCACGAGTTATTTAGTGATGAAACTTCATGGTAATCCACTCTTACTCTATACTTTTCCTTACATTTATACTTATTCATATGGGTGTTGTGAGACAGGGTCACCCTCGCGTATAATCCGGACGAGATTCAAGGGGTCTAAGTGACTTGGAAGCTAGAGTAAGGCTCGTCGCACGTGAGAGACGGTTACACTAACATGCGACCCTTTTCAGTTATCTAAGAGACTTGCGAATCACAAGCCTATATATGCGGTCGACCGTACACGTGCGATGCAGTTATATAACCATCACATGCATTTACATAACTCCTTGTAACTGTTTTCCTAAGACCCTTATATATAGGAGTGTTGTCTGTTCTAAGTTCGGTTCTTTTTGCTATCATCACACACTGTCTCTCTCTCTTAGACCATTGACAAGGCTTACTCTTACCCTTGCACACTTACTCTTACTCTCTTCCTATTGTGCTTTTTGTTCTTATCTATTGCAGGTACACGTCCCGATCTCTCTACCAGCATCCCTAATCCACAGTTTTGAAGCATGGTGGCTTAGAAAGTCAGAGTTTATTGAGTTGGTTAAGTTTGTTTGGAATTTACCCTTAGTTGGTTCCCCTTTGGTTAGAGTAGTAAAGTGGCTTCACATAACAATTAAGGCGCTTAAATGTTGGAATTCAAATGTTAGTTCTCTTTCGAATCAAGTTGACAAATGCAAATCTGATTTGGTATTAGTTCAGTCTAACTTACATAACCCGGAAGCTTTAGAGTGTTTTAATGAGTTGCAATCCTCGCTTTCAAACATTCTCTCGTTCTATGAAATAATTTGGGCACAAAGATCCATATGTAAATGGTTAAAAGATGGTGATGGTTATACTATTTTTTTTCATAACTATGCAAGAATTGAAGGTGCTCGGAACCATATCAATAGTATTAAATCTGAATTTGGTCTTGTGCATTCAAATCAGGAAGAAATTATGTCTATTTTTATAGAACACTTCGATATAAACTATTCCTCTACTTCACCAACCTATTCTGACCTTGAAAGACTTTATGGTGAATACTGCTCCTTTGATCTGCTTTTTAATATTAACACTTTCTTAAATAATCAAGAACAAATTTTTGTAGCGCGCCCTTTTACTGCAGATAAAATTAAATCGGTTGTTTTTAGTATGGACCCTCTTAAAACCCCAGGCCCAGATGGAATCCAACCTATTTTTTTTTTTTTTTTTCTGAAAATGTTGGCATTTTATATTCACAAAAGTGACTTCGATTGTCATCTCTTTTCTTAATTCAGGTCACATGCTTTCTGATCTAAACAATACTAATATAATTCTTATTCCTAAAATAAAAAACCATGTCACTATTAATGACTACTGTCCTATTAGTCTTTGTAGTGTCTTATGTATAATTATTTCTAAAGTCTTAGCTAACCGTATTAAAGCAATCTTGCCTTCTTTGATTTCTGAAAATCAAAATGAATTTGTGCCCAATAGAAATATTCAAAGTAATATTCTCGTCTCTCAAGACACTTTGCACGCTATCTCTAAAATTTCTGACCCTTCCTTACCTGCATATGCGGCTTTAAAGATTGATCTCTCTAAAGCTTTTGATAGATTGCGATGGAATTTCATTGAAGCGACTCTTCACCAATTTCACTTTCCTACCTTTATCATACGCCTTATAATGCAATGTTTAACTACAGTATCATATTATATTGTTGTTAATGGACCCCATTTAGAAGATTTAAGCCAAAGCGTAGGTTAAGACAAGGAGACCATTTATCTCCATTTATTTTTATTCTTTGTGCTGAAGCCCTTTCTAAATCTATTTCACATGCTTGTAGTCTGGATCTTTTACATAGATTTCCTTCATCGCATGTAGGCCTTCAATTTCTCATCTTTAATTTACGGATGACAGCATCCTCTTTTCAAAATAACCTCAATTGTTGGAAACATTATTTTAGACAATCTAGTTAAATCTGCTTACCAATCGGGACAAATTATTAATTTCTCTAAATCTTCTATTATTGTGTCTCCTGATTGCAATTCACAACTTAATTACCTTCCTTAGAGTGACCAGTTCTTCCTCTATAGAAAACTATTTAGGTTTTTTCTTTGACACCTCTTACACTTTTCGAAGAATAAGAATGAAACCCTTTTATTAGATAAAGTTAAGAACAAATGTGCCTCTTGTAAAGGTATTCTTTTAAATAAAGTAGGTAGAGCTACCTTATAAAAGTTATTCTCACTAGTTTCTTAGTTTATCCATTCTCTCTTCTGAATATATCTGCTAAAACTGTGGCTTCTTGAACTTCTCCTTTTAATAATTTCTTTTGGACCGGCAACCTTTATCAAAAATCGTTGCACTGCCTTTCCTGGAACACTTTGTGCCTTAGTGTAAATAAGGGGGGTTTAGGATTCAAACAATTTAAATCTTTTAACAATGCCATATTTTGTAAGAATTCCTGGAACATCTTATCAAATAAACATTCTTTAACTTCGAAATACTTCACGTCTAAATATTGTAAAAGAAGCCCCTTTTGGTTGCACAAGGCTGAAGCAATCAGAATTCTGCTTGCAATTGCATCTTTCAAAAGCATGAAACTATTTCAAATGGATGTGAAATGTGCATTTCTGAATGGCTACTTGCAAGAAGAAGTTTATGTTGCACAACCTCCTGGTTTTGAAAATGATAAGTTTCCAGATCATGTTTATAAACTTGACAAAACTCTTTATGGTTTGAAAAAAGCTCAGAGGGCTTGGTATGAAAGATTGTAAAAGTTTCTGCTTAAAATGATTTCAAAAGAGGATTGGTAGACAAGACCCTTTCATAAAGACTCATGAGAAAGATTTATTTGTAGTTCAGATTTATGTTGATGATATTCTGTTTGGAGCTACTAATGATCTTCTATGCAAAGAATTATCAAGCCTTATGAGCATGGAATTTGAAATGAGTATGATGGGAGAGTTCAACTTCTTCCTTGGACTTCAAATACATCAGTTGAAGAAGGGCATCTTTCTGCATCAAATTAAGTACACTAGGGACTTGCTGAACAAGTACAATATGTCTAAATCCAAAAGAGATCTGGTAAGAATGTCAATGTAAAAGAGTATAGAGGTATGATTGGATCATTGCTATACCTTACTACTAGTAGACCAGATATCATGTTCAATGTATGTATGTGTGCAAGATTTCAAGCTGATCCAAAGGAATCACACTTGACTTTGTGAAGATAATATTCAGATATCTCAATGGTACCAAAGACTTAGGGCTTTGGTATCCAAGAAATTCTAACTTCTCCTTGCATGGATTTTCAGATGCTGACTTTGGAGGTTACAAAGTTGATAGGAAAAGAACATCTGGAACTTGCCAATTTATTGGATCATCTCTGATCAGTTGGCACTCCAAGAAACAAAACTCAGTTGCTCTATCAACAGCTGAAGTAGAATATATACATGCTGGAGCATGTTGTTCACAAGTATTATGGATTGCTCAACAATTGAGGGATCTTGGATTTGATTTCAGAAGTATTCCCATCAAATGTGACAACACCAGTGCAATATCTATTACAAAGAATCCAGTACAACATTCAAGAACCAAGCATATTGATGTCAGACACCATTTCATCAGAGATCATGTTGAGAAAGGTGATATTGTTCTTGCATTTGTTTCTACTAACATGAAACTTGCAGATATCTTCACTAAACCATTGCCAGATGAAATATTTTCAGCTCTAAGACTGGAATTAGGCATGCTAAATAAAGATGCATTGGTTTAGGGGGAGCATCAGGTAAGTAAGGTAAGCTATTATGTGTTTCAAAGGCTTGAACTAATTTTCAAAGCCTTGAAAATCTATTCAAAGCTTTGATATTATGTGTTTCATCTTAACAGTGTTTCAAGACCCTTAAACTATTTTCAAAGCCTTGAAAATAAGTCTGATAACTGATTAGTGGATTAATATTGGATCATTTAGTATTGGGTGCTATCTTTGTAGATATTTGCTCAATATTGCCCCTACCTTTTTCAAAATTTATTTTCAGCCAAATATAGTATTAAATTATTTACTTCCAACTGCTTCAAAGATTTGAATCTTCTCTGATCATTACAGATCTTTTGAGATCAGAGAGATTGCAGTTTCCTTTTAAAATACAAACTCTCTGAGTATTTATCTCCTTTTCTTCTCCTTCACTCCGTATCAAATATAATTCTCTATATTCTTCTCCCAAACCCTAATGAGCACTAGAAGAGCCTCATACAGAATCAAGATGGCCGGAGGTTCGAAACAGAGTACAGAGAAGAAGAGAAAGACAGTTGAAGAAAAAGTTCTAACAATCAGTGAAGACTCAGAGTCAAAAAGCTTCACTGATGAAGAACATGAGTCTTCACCACCCAAGAAGATGGTGAAAAAGGACCAGATCCGAGCAACTGGGAAGAAGAAACTGTCTACAGTATCTTCACAAGAAAGGCAGAAGGGAATCCGTATTGGAAGCCCTAGGCGAGAAAAGAAAAAGACAGACACATTGATCAAGGGAAAAGAAAAAGAAATTCTCATTCCAGACTCAGACTCAGACACTACTTCAGGATCCTATGGAGTATACTCTGTGTCCACCAAGGGGAGACACGAGAGGGATCCTTTAAAGTCTGCGGCTGCATCAAAAACAGGAAAGAAGGATCACAAAATTCCCTCTGCACAACAGAAGAGGGTGGCTGTGAAGAAGAAACTGAAGCATGGAAGAAAAGCTTTGGAAGGACGCACCTTCCTGTTCAACGGTGTAATAGAGAAAATCAGTTCTTTCATTGAGGAACTAGATGTGGTTTCACAATAATTCCAAGACAATGGCGAGGATAGTGAGGAAGAAGAGGGAGAACAGGATGGAGATGAAGACCCAACCCCTTAATCCTGCCTCCCATTCTTTATTTTTTAAGTTTTTTATTTTCAAAATTTTCTAGACAATGATCCAACATCCTCTCATTCTTTTTGATGAAAGTCAAAAAGGGGGAGAAAAATATTAGGTTGTTTTGATTTTATTTCTGTTTAGATGACCTATCTTTTGGTCAGTAGGATTATCTGCAATTTACTTGCAGTTTTTGCTTTTGTTCATTATTAAGTTGGATATTTTGGAATTATAGTGTAATTACTATTTGTTTGAATTGTGTGCTAATCAGTATTTTTTCAGAAACTAAGAATCAAACAGATTGAGGTTTTGTCTTTCATCAAGGGGGAGATTGTAAGGTCACAGGTTTCATGGACTTGAAATACTTAGTTATTTCAAGGCATTGAACTAGTTTTCAAAGCCTTGAATAAGGTTTCACAAGCTTGAAGCTATTTCAAGGCCTTGAACCAGGATTCAAAGCCTTGAAACTGTCTGACCTGCATGCATGTTCTAAAGGGGAGTTTCTCTAAAATCCTTTAATTCAATTCCATCCCTCTCACCCTTGTACTTGATGTGTTATTATTTGATGATGAAAGACAAACTGTTTTGATACATCTAACATGGTTTAATCCAACAGTTTGACTCAGTTTTGCAGGGAAATTTTATTTCCTAATTATGCAGGTTTTGTTTCCTTATCTGACTTTTGCAGGAAGGGAAATACTTAGTAAAGATGATTCTGTGATCGATCAGAGACTCATGACAGCTTCTCAGATTGTTTAAAGACAGTATCACAACAATATCTATGAATATTGTGATCAACAATCCGTTGGTGAAGGCTGTTAAGAGAGTCAAAGTTTGTTGCCTACAAAATACGAAGTCGTTGCTGAAAATCTGGAAAGATTTGTAGAGCTTCAAACAGTATAAATGGAGCTCATTTTGAAGCAACAATAGAGAACACTCAATGGAAAAAAAGAGAGACACAATTCTGGATTGACAAGCATCAAAGAAGTTCATCACTCTCACAATCAAACTCACAGAAGTTCACTGCATTCTTCACTGCAGTTCAACACTCTAGTGTTCCTCTGTATTTTCTTTATGTGTAGATCATTTCTGTAATACTTCTATATTTCATTCTCAAGGATTGTTCAAGGTGAAAAATAGAGAATTTTTAGTTAATCAGCTAGCTAGAGCAGGTACTAGATAGGTTAGGGCTAACCACGAGCTGTAACAGAGTAAGGCAACTCTCTGTTCTTGAGATCTAGGGCTTAGCTTTTGATTAATAATTATTGAGTTGAAAATTCTGCAGGGGGAATATCCCTGAGGTAGAGGCGTAGGTCCAAGTGGACTGAACTCTATAAATCATGTGTCTCTTGCATTTACAGTTCTTTTACATACTTAGTTTTTGCAGCATTCAAAATTGTAAGTTTTCAAGGGTTTGAAACTCTTTTCAAGGCTTTGAAAAAGACTTGTCTGTTTCATTTTTAACTGTATCTCATTCCAAAGCCTTGAATTTGTGTTCAAAGCCTAGAACTCCATTGCTCTTAAACTAAAACTCTTTTTCTCTACAAGTTTAGAAAAAAGTTTGCATACCTATAAACAATCTATCTTAATTTCCATCCGAGCCAAATCAAACAAAAGTATCCAGCTTATAGACTCTTAAGGCATACAACAAGAAAACAAAAACCAGCTTCAAGAAACAGGCGAGACAAGAATCCAAATTTTGAGCATAAATAGACTATGATAACTTTAGAATCTTCACTGTATAAATCTGGATACAACAATTAATAGCATCTCGTTAACAACTCTCTCTGATAAAATCACCCGTGCCAAGACCAAACATGAACTGAAAGAGAAAACATGAACTCGTGCAAACTCATAAGACTGAGCAAATATTCATGACATGAAACTGACTATAGTAAAACATCATACGCTTTGAATACACTATAGCATAGCAAATCAGGATAAATTAGCTTTTCAAACTTGAAGCTTGTGTGGTTGTACATACGACTTCAATGAAAGAATAATCCTAATTAGATAAGTGAGAGATGTACCTGAAATCAGATTAGAGTTACATGTCTTATAGGACATACCATTACGTACACGAGGAAATAATCCTGGACACTCATGTTGGATTATTTCCTACCAAATGAGAGCATTTGCTGAAGAAGCTTCCACGAGTTCTCTAAACCAGAACGTTTCTGAAACATCCAAGGAATTCCAGTCTTTACCATTTGTCACGTGAATTCAAGAGGTTCAGGGAGAAATTTGTCTCAACAAATTCGTGACATTAGATCTCATAGGAAACGCCTGAGTTGGATCACATTCTTTCAGTCTCCTGCAATTCCATGTTAGTTTGAGCGTGAAGAGAGTTTTAGTCTGGAAATTAGAAGAGAGGAATTGTTCCATGTTCTTCCAAGCTTCATCCTTGGAGATAGAGAAAAACATGTGGAGAATTCACACAAGTTTTTGATAACTCCGGATTGGAGTTATATATTCAAATAGATTCCTATCGGATTGTGAGAAAAATGGAGGATTTATCATCGTTTCGAGTAATTATAAGCTTTATTTGATGATATGTGCGATGCATGCATTAAGTTCTATTCCGTACATTCCTTACATTGTTTTACTTGTAATTTTATGTATTTTATCACATTTGATCTTCAGGGGTGTGTTCGTGGTGCGATTGACAGGAATGAGACACACGATGAGCATTTGGATAAAAGAAACATACTTTGGAATATTGGGAGGATAAAAAGGATGCTCGGGAGAGAGATACGAGGAAGAAGGAGATGCCTTTTGACAAAAAATTATTTTGGCTAAGGAAACTAAACTGAGCAGAGTCCATGACTGCAAGGTTGCTAAATTTCACAGGTCCCACAAGACCTCCCAGAGGTCAAACGACCTGATGGGTGAAGACATAGAATTCCAAGCTCCATACCAGGTCCCACATGAGCTCCTAGAGGTCGTACGACCCAGGTAGAGCAAACAGAATTTTAGCAAATTAGAGACTAGGTCCTGCAGGACATAGCAGAGGTCGCACGACCTGATCAGTGAACTTCCAAATGTCGTACCACCTACAAGCCCATGTCGCACGACTTGTACGGGACAACAACAAGTTCAGAATACTTGGGGGTGCACGTAGTTAATCGAAACCAGTTCCAAAATTTTAGGAAACACATATAAAGCCTTTGGGACGTGATTTTGGTGACTTAGACACATTGGGAAGAGAACTTGAAGCTTGGAGCAACGTGGAAGCTTGGAATATTCATCGTTTGGATTATTTTTTTCTCCTACTTCTCATTCACATGCATGATCTTGATAAAATCTGTGATGTTGAACATGTATGTGTCTAGCTATTTTTTTTATCGATACCCTCTTTGGTAACTAGGGTTTGTTCTTGGATTTCGTATTTTGACGTTATGATTCACGTTTAGACTTAATTGATGCAGTTTTCTCTTGTTATGAATGATTTATGTTCTTAATTCTAACTCTCTTGCATATAACATCACATTAGAGTTTACTTTAATTGATGTTTATGTGGTAAATCCATGAATGTTAGTCGGTAAATCAGATCATTCACCCAATTTTAACGTTATTTGGTAACTCGGTAGTGTTAACTAGAATCGTGGGCTAGAACATTAATATTAATGCTTTCCTAGGATTATTATAAACTTGGTAACTCGGTTTTAATTGAATTTAGGCGTAGATCACTTGTTTGGTAGCTGGTCAAGTCACAATAGCTCGTTTCGTAAATCAAAATATGTGCCAAAAGTAACCCTAGTAATCCAAGTGAGGAGTCCCAGTATTTGTCTCCAATTCGTTTCTCAACCATCTTTCACGATTGAATTAATTGTGAAATCAGTACTTAGCAATTGTTTAAATTTCTAGTGTTGGCAAAACAAACTCAAAGATACGCCCACAAAAGGTTATAAAGGATAATTAGTTTATGACAAGTCCCTTGGGAATTAATAACCCTACTTTCACTTATTATTGCACGCGACACCCTTACACTTGCGATTGAAACATGTTAGCTTACTCCCTCTATCTTGCAGAATCCCTCAATGAAAAATAAAAGAATAAAATCTTCTCTTGGATTAGATACAGTGAAAAACCTAATGTGCCTCCGTTCACGCGGGAAATTTGGATTCAATCCAATTAGAGCGTCTAAGAAAAATTAAAGTCAAGCCGTAATACACGTAGTTGTGTCTCCCATCACTGGGACTATTTGCATTCAATGCAATAGCGGCTAAGAGGGTCTGAAAACCTCATATGACTTGGAAACGAAAGACTATCGTAGGATTTAGGATGCCTAGACCCTCTGAGCTAGAGGCATCTCCTTCTTCCTTGTAACTCATAATTTCAACCTAAATCTGAATGTTTTGTTTTTCTCATATATGGTTACCCTTGTGTTCGGGCTATCTTGAACACGGAGTGACACCCCAAATTTCCAGCGAGAAAATTTCAGGGTGTTACAGGTGGTATTAGAGCGGGACTTTCCAAATAAGGATAAAACCTGTTAGGGCAACTCAAAATGGAATTAGGGTAAGAAATTTAAAATGGAAAGTGAAATTGGAACAAGCTTTGGGACATGGGTAGCATAGGCTACTTGTTTGATTCTCTATGACTATGTTTTGAACTTTTTATCGTACTTTCTTTTTTCCTACGCCGACCCTCTAAGGAGTGAGGAGTACCCATTTTTCTTTCTGCTTGGTTCGTTTCTGTTAGAGTGCTCTTTTCCCTTGTAGATGGACTCTTAGTGGAAGTTTTTTAGGCCAAATGCGAAGAGGGCAATCCATAGCTGGCATCCTTCAAGGTGTAGGATGCAAGAAGGACAGATACGGTGGAAAACCTAATGTGGCTCCGTTCACGCGGGGAATTTGGATTCAATCCAATTAGAGTGTCTAAGTAAAATTAAAGTCAAGTCGTAATAAACGGATTTGTGTCTCCCATCACTGGGACAATTTTCATTCAATTCAATAGCGGCTAAGAGGGTCTGAAAACCTCATATGACTTGGCAAAAAAAGACTATCGTAGGATTTAGGATGCCTAGACCCTTGGAGCTAAAGGACGTGCCCGGATCTTGGTTGATATTGGTGGATGTTTGAGGACCCCTTAGTGAGCTTGTGCGTATGATCATTTTATTTCAAATTTCTTGCTATTGGTTGTGAAATTTCAAAAGAGACTTGTGAGAGCTTGATGATTTTGGTTAGTGATAGCGAGATTGCCCAATCCCTAAAGAAAAAGGAAAAAAAAGTTGTGTTGTTTAAATATTTGCATTGTTTTATAACCGAGTTGCATTGTATAGTCATGTAGTGTGCATAGTCGTGTGTGTGCGTTGTTTGTGTCACATGTCTAGTAAAGTTGTATGAAAAACGGTGGACTGAAGGATCATAGTATGAGAGAATTTGAATGAGATTTTGCTCGGGACGCGCAAAAAGGTAGTGTGGGGGAATTTGATAACCCCGTTTACGGCGTTATATTTACAGTTGAAAGTCTACCGTTTTGTGTGATTTCTCGGTAAAATACATGAAAAATATGCTATGATCTTGAGATAGTTGTGAGTTAGAGCTTAATGTGCTTATTTGATTAGTCCGGGCGTTTTTTAGTTGATTTGAGCTATTATTTGTCAAATTTTATACCCATGTATTTGTAGTTGTTTGATCCTCAGGTACCGGAGGCTCAGAGCATCGAACGGAGAGGGGAAACGAACTTCAGAAACGAAATAAGCTCAAGAAAATTGGTTGGGGAGAGAGGAGAAGATGAAAGCAACAAACTGTTGATGTTGCTGGCTTGCTGCCATGAACCAAAATACTACCTCACCACAAAAACCACAACCAACTCTTTAACCAAATCCAACCATTTCAACATAGAATCATCCCTCATAACTAACCAAGCAAGTCCTCCACACCATCAACCTCAGCCTAACTCCCAAAACCTTTACTAGTCATCCATCGAAACTACCTTAAACCAGTCATTTCTCATTTCAATTCATCAGAAAACCATTACTGCCATCGTCCATAACCTGAACCAAAAGCCACCGAAACACCTAAATTTACACCAACTAAAACACAACCTGGACATCAACTAAACCCGCAATTCTTTCCCTACAACCTACTTCAACACCTAACCAGTAGTACTAGTTCATTACATAGACCAAAACTCATCACAAATACCTTGTAACTAACCCACTTCATCCTTCACCATTGCTACCTTCAACACCATACTCCACCTTCACCAACCAAAGGTGCAACCACCAGCCACCATAGCCGCTGCCAATCACAAACCCAATCCAAAACCTGCAAATCAAACCAACCACTAGAACCCACCTGTGCCGCAAAGAAACAGAGGCAGCGCAGAAGCGGAGAAGACAACCCAGCAGTGCATAACAAAGAGAAACAGAGAAGAGAAGAAGGATCGCATACCTAATTCCGATCAAAACCCAAAGAAAAAGAAGAAAGAATCAAAGCAAAACAACCCAGCGGTGGATTTCGTGCGAGGCTTTCAGGAAAATGGATTAACTTAGTGAAAATCATTTAAGCTATTTCGTGCGAATTGAAACTACACTTCTTCTCTTTCGTGCGAAATAGAAATTCAGGCGGCTATCTTTTTGGTATAGGGAAAAGTGGAATAAAAGAGAAGTTTGAAAATGAATAAAAGCTAACGGGGTGTTTCTCTTCAGTCCTAGGGTTTGCTAAGGAGAAATCCAATAATTAATTCCTACATAATTGGAGCCACATTATTGGGGAAGAATTGTAAATAAAATTGATTTTTAACCAAGAGAAAGGGGGGCTGTTTTATATGGACGGGAGATGAATTAATTCTACATCACGCAAAAGAGAACAAGTCGGAGTGAAGAAGAGGACGAAGGAGAACGGCTCGGGTTTTCGCCGGAGTCCAATTTTGAGTGTGATTTCATCTTCCCTCTCTTACTCTTTCAATAAAGAAACTGTTTTTGCTATTTGTAAGATGATTAGCTATATTTATTTGCTAGGTTCTATGGAGAAGAACCTAGAATTTATGAAATAGGCTTGTTTCCGGATTATAAGATTGATTCATGGTTTGATTCTTTTAATCATATTGTTCTTCTTCGATTATCGTATATCTTGATTACTCACGACTATTGACACGTCTAGGGTGACAAGAACAAATTTGGGAAGATGAGAAATAGGTTAGACGAATCGTGGCTTAAAGACTATTATCGTATTAGTTGTATTCCTTGTTCTAAGCTTAATTCTTAGCGTAAACAGAATCGCGAACCGGTTAGGCTTGCTTTCTAGGTGGGTGCTCGAAAGAAACTTTACCGGATACGATCGAGAACAAGAAATTAGTTCTGAATAATTGAGACTGAAAGGTGAGATGATAGGACTAGTCGTGTGAGGGTAGATTCGATTATGTAGAGTTGGGCATTGGTGGACCGCTAGGACCCAGTGACCAGCTTAACGTTAGGCGGTAAGAACCATATCAGTAGACTTCGGTGGACCGACAGAACCCGTAGTCGACTGATAGGTAGAACGACATGAGACTGAGATGATATTGTCAGCGCTATTACCTGGCACAACTAATTAGATGATATCGTGTTTCAGTACATAATCCCCAACTGTCTAAAACCCTAGGGGATCCATAGATCGCCTAGTTGATCTCCATATTTTATGAGAAAAATACAAGAATATTAGTTTAGTTTGTTATTTCAATTTAGTCACCTGTTTGAGGGTGACGACTGTTTAAATCACAATTCTTCCTCCTGTACCATATTCTAAATTAAATAACTAATTAAATAATCTCAAGCATGTCCTCGTGGGATCGATAACTTGGGGTTGAACTATCATCCCTATATTACTTGACCGTGCACTTGCGCATACACGTAAGAAAGCGTGTCAAATTTTTGGCGCCTTTGCCGGGGACAATGGTAGATTATTTAATTAGGAGTTTGTTTAGAGTATTTAAATTTTTTTTATTTCATTTCTATCTCTGTACTTCACATGTTTCTTTGAGTGTTTTTTCTCAGGAACGCATGGAGCTAGATACACGATTTCATTCAACCCAAGCCCCGGCTCAGCTTAATGAAGCATTCTCTGTATTTTATGTCACTCAAGTTTGTGATGAGCTGGAGGGATTGATATATGAAGATTCTTATGGAGAAATCACCAAGTGTGGGGGTGTAGACGAGTTGCACGCATTAAATTAAGAGCATCAAGAAGTGCAGCAAAATGAGTACTATTAGGATGACTTCATGGAGAGAGATGCATTCGAGCCCATTAGTACGATGTGGAAGTTGATTGAAAAGAAAAAGTGCCAGATGAAAGAGGTTTACTTCCACAACTTCCCACCATGTTCAAAGAGCATGTGTGCTCATGCGAAAAAGGTAATTGAGAAGAGATGGTGGACGAAGAAGAAGAAGAAGTGGAGAGATAAAGCAGCCTCCACTATCCTAGCCGGGTCGGGCCGTCGACCTTAAATTACAAGCGCTAGTTGGGAGGCAACCTAACATTAGATTATGATATTTTTTTATTTGGTTTTTATTTTGAGTCTCCATATGAATTGTTGAGAGGTGAGAGGGAGAGACTGATGAGTTGTCTAGTTTTGCAGGTAATGTTAGCGAAAAGTCTACCTCAATGTGCCATTGCACCTTTGAGCCACATGAAGACTCGTGAGGGAGTTGGGATTTTTCGTGCGCATTGCTCGCAACATGGAGAAGGCAACCCCGGTGTGCAAAGCACACGTGACCTTGGGGGAGCTACATCGTAACATGGTGTAGCTTGAAGATTGCTCAAGTGATCAACATCAGCGAGAAACTGTCAACGGTCCACAAGACCCATTCTTGTTGCAGTTTTGCGGAGACGGTGCCCATGTAGTTCCGGGGACCACAAGTATCTCTTTTTCTCTCAGCGTCTACATTTGAGCAGTAATTGTGTAGATCCACCGCCAACACATTTAAGCGAGTATACATCCTACTTGATCTCTAATTTTGTTGAGGACAATGAAACGCTTAAGTGTGGGAGGATTTGTGTATGTTTTGCTACCCATGTTTTTTATTGCATCGCCTTGTTACATATAGCTTGTGTAGTAATGTGTTGTATTTGTGGTTAGTGTAGAGTGTTTTTAACATATTGTCGTATTGTGCTAGATTTTTTTTTTTTGCATTGTTTGCACTTTTAATTATTGAGTCACCCTACCCAATGCTATGTGATAGTCGAGTTGGCCAATGCATATATATTGGGAAAAATTTAAAAATTGTGAAAAAATATAAAATGAAAAATCATAAAAATTTTAAAGAAATGAGAATATGGGCAATTGATGAAGGTAGAAACCAGAGAGAGTTCATTGAAAGAGTTTCTGGGAATAGGAAGCGTCGTAGTAGGATAACTTCAATTCTTAGCATCTTGCGCACCAGGTTCACGAAAGGATGTCTCGGGTATTCAGGGAAAAGTGGAAAGTAGATGAGGGCATACCTTTAGTTTCTATAGTGTGCTGGGAGGATTTAGTCCTACGGAGTTGAATAGTCTGTTTTCGAGTGGAAACTCGTGGCCTCTTGAAATCTGGGGTGGACCTTCGTGTTGAGTTGGTTTCATGTGTTACAGTGCTTTAGCCTAAGTGAAGCTAGGGAGTGTACACCACCATCCCTTAAGACGATTTCAAGAGCTAACCAAAAAAGCCCACACTTAGTTTCTCTAGATGCACGGTTGAAAAAATTAGAAGAGAGTGAAAAAAAAGAATCAAAATCGTCTCTTAGATTAGATACGGTGAACAACCTAATGTGCCTCCATTCACACGAGGAATTTGGATTCAATCCAATTAGAGTGTCTGAGAAAAATTAAAGTCAAGCCGTAATACACGGAGTCGTGTCTCCTATCACTGGGACAATTTGCATTCAATGCAATAGCATCTATGAGGATCTGAAAACCTCATATGACTTGGCGACGAAAGACTTTCGTAGGATTTAGGATGCCTAGACCCTCTGAGCTAAAGGACGTTCCCAAATCTTGGTTGATATTGGTGGATGTTTGGGGAACCCTTAGTGAGCTTGTGTGTAGGATCATTCTAACTCAAATTTCTTGCTATTGGTTGTGGAATTTTAAAGGAGACTTGTGAGAGCTTGATGATTTTGGTTAGTGATAGCGAGATTGCCCAATCTCTAAAGAAAAAGAAAAAAAAAAGAGTTGTGTTGTTTAAACATTTGAACTGTTTTATAATCGAGTTGCATTGTAGAGTCATGTAGTGTGCATAGTCGTGTGTGTGCGTTGTTTTGGTCACATGGCTAGTAAAGTTGTAAGCAAAACGATGGATTGAAGGATCATAGTACCCGATCATACGCAGTACATGAGTGTAGGGTTTTGATTCATGGATCGCGCAACGGAAGCATAATCAAACAAATAACCATGCAAAACCCTCCAAGGATCACAAGTCTAGATGCATAACGATAGTAAAGGTAAGAAATCATAAACACACCTTTGGGTTCTCCTTGATGACTTCAAACGCGAATAGTGTCACGTTCTCTATAGTTGATCCATGCCTAGAGTTGATCCTAGATCTCCCAAACTCCTTGGTGCTAGCCCGGAATAAGAGGAGGGTGAAGGAATCACGCAAAACGAGAAAAAGAGGGGTTTCGACCCTCTTTTGGCCGACGGGGACGAGGGCGGCGGCAATGGGGGGCGTCGGCCTCCTTTGTTGCTTGCTCTCTCTCCTTTGTTCTCTCCTACTCTTGTTATGATCACTAATGAGCATAAGTTATGAGTAAGGAAGGAAGGAGGGTTCTTTATATAGTCCAACAACTCCTTGTTAACTACCTAAAGGACTTATTCTAGTCCTACTAGAATTCAATTTAGTCCCTTCCTTGCAAATTAGTCCCTACTAAGTTTGCAAGGGTTTGCAAAGTGATCCTTCTAATTAATTAATCCAATTAATTAATTCCCAAATCTAGTACAACTCTATATAGCGTGTGACCCCATAGGTTCTATCTAGTTGGTAGCAACTATTTGCTAATATGGAGCGGTTTCTAGCAAAACATCCATTCTAGCCAACTAATAGAATAGTCATCTATACAACCTTGTACAAGTAATTGTCTCATCCCTTTGCCTCTATATCCGGATTGGACACGAGACATACAAGTCACACTCGTATATCCAATCCATAGTTTCTCGATCTATGGGAATAGCCTTATTCGTGCAAATAACATCAATATCCCATATATTGATTTATTTGAGTCTGGCCAGACATTCTATAAGCACTATCCCTCGAGTGGCCTAGGATATCTATTCCCGTTATGTGGGAGGGGCAAATCCTCTCTACGTCCACTACGATCTCTAAGCTTGCTTCTCATTGTATCCAGTACACGCCTTTATAACTACCCAGTTACGGTGTAGCGTTTAACGCTACCAAGATCACAATGATCCACAACTAGAATATCTAGTGACTTCAAGTCTAAGGATGACAATACCATTGTACCCCGAGAAGCACTTGTGACTCAACATAACATGTATGTAGCCTTCTCGGTGATGGGTCAATCCAGTGCAACATTCCGTAATGCACACCTATGTGTTGGATCGTGATATCTCCATATCAATCCAACCCCATACTAGTCTATAAATGATTGTCCCATTAATCATTATACTTGACTAGGGTTATTTAAGATAAACAACACGATTGTAAATCTAAGGACTTCATTATATTAAATATCCAATAAATAATAAATGAATTTTCTAGCCATATACAAATTCATACTAAACTAGATTGCCTCTAGGGCATCTATTCCAACAGTCTCCCACTTGCACTAGAGCCAATCTGGCGCATCTCGTATGCCCATACTCCTAGTGTGCCCTTCATGCTTCCACTGCGTGAGAGGCTTCGTAAGCGGGTCTGACAGATTATCATCTGTAGGAATCTTGCATATCCGAACGTCTCCTCTATCGATAATATCTCGAATCAGATGAAACTTCCTAAGCACGTGCTTGGACTTCTGGTGCGATCTTGGTTCCTTTGATTGCGCGATCGCCCCAGTGTTGTCACAGAACAACTCCACTGGATCCGCAATGCTAGGGACCACACCAAGTTCAGAAACAAACTTTCTGATCCAAACAGCCTCCTTTGCTGCGCCATTTGCAGCAATGTACTCAGCCTCTGTTGTAGAATCAGCTACCGTCTCTTGCTTGGAACTCTTCCAGCTCACCGCTGCTCCATTCAGGCAAAACACATATCCCGATTGTGATCTAAAGTCATCTCTGTCGGTTTGGAAGCTTGCATCAGTGTAACCCATTACACGCAACTCTTCCTCACCGCCAAACATCAGGAAAGCATCCTTAGTTCTTCTCAAGTACTTTAGGATGTTCTTGACAGCAATCCAGTGACTCTCACCCGGATTGGATTGGTATCTGCTTGTCATACTCAAGGCATATGACACATCTGGTCTGGTACATAACATGGCGTACATGATGGATCCTATGGCCGAGGCATAGGGAATCCTACTCATGCGTTCCTTCTCAATCTCATTGGAAGGACAACCACTCTTCGAAAGAGTGATTCCATGTGATATGGGCAAGAATCCCTTCTTGGAATCTTGCATGTTGAACCGTTTCAACACCTTGTCAATATATGTACTTTGACTTAGGCCTAGCAACCTCTTAGATCTATCTCTATAGATCTTTATACCGAGTATATAGGCTGCTTCCCCTAAGTCCTTCATTGAGAAACACTTTCCTAGCCAATCTTTCACAGATTGCAGCATGGGAATGTCGTTTCCAATGAGTAGTATGTCATCTACATACAAGACCAGAAAAGCTACAGAGCTCCCACTAACCTTCTTGTAGACACAAGACTCATCTTCGTTTCTGATGAAGCCAAACTCTTTGACTACTTCATCAAAACGTCGATTCCAACTCCTAGAAGCTTGCTTCAATCCATAAATGGACCGTTGCAGCTTACAGACTTTGTTGGCTTTCTTTGGATCCTCAAAACCCTCCGGCTGTATCATATACACGTCCTCGAGGAGATTCCCATAAAGGAATGCTGTTTTGACATCCATCTGCCAAATCTCATAGTCGTAGTATGCTGCAATTGCAAGTAGGATTCGGATGGATTTGGTCATAGCGACTGGTGAAAAGGTTTCATCATAGTCAATACCATGAATCTGTCTGAATCCTTTAGCCACCAATCGGCCCTTATAGGTAATCACATCACCATCCATGTCGATCTTCTTCTTGAAGACCCACTTGCACCCTATGGGTCGCGCCCCATCGGGTGGTTCCACCAAAGTCCATACTTTGTTGGCATACATGGATTCCATCTCGGATCTCATGGCTTCAAGCCACTTCTGAGAGTCTGGGCCACTCATGGCCTCCTCATAGCTAGTAGGCTCATCATCTATGAGCATCGTGTCACCGGAATCGGTTACGAGAAGTCCGTACCTCTCGGGTTCCTGGCGCACTCTACTAGATCTACGAAGCTCTTGTGTTACTTGAACAGGTGGCTCCACAACTGCTTGTGGTTCCTGTTCATGTTTCATAATCGGTTCAGTGATTTGTGGTTCTTGAACTTCTTCAAGTTCTACATTCCTCCCACTTGCTTCTTTAGAGACAAACTCTCTTTCTAGAAACACACCGGTCCGAGCAACAAACACTTTGTTCTCGATTGGATTGTAGAAGTAGTATCCCTTAGTTTCCTTAGGGTACCCCACAAATTTACACTTATCCGATTTAGGCCCCAGCTTGTCGGATTGTAAACGTTTTACATAGACATCGCAGCCCCAAATCCTCATGAACGACAGTGTGGGACACCTCGCACTCCACATCTCATATGGTGTCTTCATGACTGATTTAGATGGAACACGGTTAATGGTGAAAGCTGCACTTAATAGAGCGTAGCCCCAAAATGATAATGGAATATCGGTTTGACACATCATAGACCGAACCATATCCAATAGGGTTCGATTCCTCCTCTCGGACACGCCATTCCGTTGTGGCGTTCCGGGTGGAGTGAGTTGGGATACGATCCCACACTCTCTAAGATAGTCGTCAAACTCTTGGCTCAAGTACTCTCCTCCACGATCCGATCGTAGAGCCTTGATACTTTTGCCAAGTTGCTTCTCTACTTCATTCTTGAATTCTTTGAACACTTCAAAGGATTAGGATTTTGCCCTCATAAGGTACACAAATCCATATCTACTGTAATCATCAGTAAATGTAATGAAGTAGACATAACCACCCCTGGCAGGCGTGGCAAATGGCCCACACACATCGGTATGTATGAGCGCCAATTGCTCACTAGTCCTCTCACCTTTCTTATTGAAAGGGGACTTTGTCATTTTTCCCAATAAACAAGCCTCACATGTCTCATATGATTCAAAATCAAATGAGTCTTGTAATCCATCCTTATGGAGTCTAGATACACGTTTCTCATTTATGTGGCCTAAACGACAATGCCATAAATAAGCAGGATTTAAATCATTTATTTTAATCCGCTTGGTATTAATGTTGTAGACAGGATTGCTTAGATCAAGGACATAAAGTCCATTAAATAATTGCCCACTAAAATAGTGAATATTATTCAAATAAAAGGAACAACAATTGTTCTTTATTGAAATAATAAAACCTTCCTTGTCCAAACAAAAAATAGAAATAATGTTTCTGCTCATAGCAGGAACAAAATAGCAATTATTTAATTCTAAAACTAATCCTGAAGGCAGAGATAGCTCGCACACGCCTATGGCCAACGCAGCAACCTTTGCTCCATTCCCAACGCGCAGATCTACCTCCCCTTTAGCCAATCTTTTACTTCTCTTTAGATCCTGCATATTTCGACAAATATGAGATCCACATCCAGTATCTAATACCCATGATGTAGAGACAGTTAAATTGACATCTACAACAAAAATACCTGGTGGTGGTGGAATCACTATTCCAAGCCTCTTGTCCTCCAGATATTTTGGGCAGTTCCTCCTCCAGTGTCCAGGCTGACTGCAGTAGTGACACTCACCCTTAGTCACGACCTTGGCAATCCCACCAACAGGCTTAAGGGCTTGTTCCTTGGACTTGGCAACTGACTTGCCTTTACCCTTGGAGGAAGAGGCAAACCTTTTGCCCTTTCCTTTATGCACCATCATAATGGCCTTGCCCTTACCCTTGTTGATGCTCTGTTTAGCCGTCCTCAACATGTTGAGCAAATCTGGCAGTGGTTTAACGATCTCGTTCATGTTATAGTTCATAATGAACTGTCCATAACTCTCGGGCAACGATTGCAACACGAGATCGGTTGCCAACTCTTGGCCGACCGGGAACCCAAGCCGGGCGAGATTCTCCAAGTACCCGATCATTCGGAGTACATGGGGTCCCACCGGGTTCCCTTCTGCCAGATGACATTTGAACAGTGCCTTTGAGACCTCATACCTCTCTACCCTCGCCTGCTCTTAGAAGAGCTGCTTTAGATGTTCGATCATATCGACAGCATTCATGTTCTCGTGTTGCTTCTGAAGCTCAAAGGTCATGGTGCAAAGCATTAGGCAGGCCGCATCATTAGCGTCATCAACACGCTTTTGATACGCCTTTAAGGCAGCAGGTGTCTGATTCTCTGGACCTTCTGGAACATGCTCCTCTATTGCGTACAGTTTCTTCTCTTGCTTGAGAACAATTCTCAAGTTTCTGTACCAATCAAGAAAGTTGGTTCCAGAGAGCTTGTCCTTCTCAAGGACAGATCGTAGGGAATGTTGTGAACTCGATGAGTTGTTTGCAATTTGGAATTCTACAAAAGGAAAATACGCAAGTTTTAGTATTTGTGAATTTTTGACTATATTTAATAATGGCTAGTTTATTAAATATAGCTTCCACTATTTTTCTACGGATTAATAACCCTCAAGATATTAATGCGGAAAATATCCTTATATTTTCTAGTGGGCCAAGATCCATCTTTTCATCTCCTTATGAGCTTGCTTTGGCAAGTCACCCATAATTTGACTACTTTTAGGTAGGAACAATTCCAATTGCATCTCATATGCAACTCTTGGTTCAATCGGGCAAATAACTCCTTATTTATCCATCCATATGGATAATCCCAATTGATTGCCTCTAGGTTTCTTAATCAAATTAATAGCCTAGTTGTGTTCAACCTCTTATCTAAACAATTGCACATTGTTACGTGCCATCGCATTCCATCATTATGAATCAAGTCGCCATGCTTTGTCACGCACGAACTTGATAAATAATGATGATAATGAGTGTTTAAATAACGAGAAGGCAAGAACACAATATTTAGAATTTGAGGGATTTTCAATTCTTTTAATTGTTTTGTTGATCAATATCAACTAATCTATCTATTTGAGTTTGGGCACAACTCCAAATAATAGATCCAGGTTGTCTAATTATCTTATTATCCTAATTGCATGCATCAACCATACACCAACCACACAAATAATAAGACAATAAATAAACAACCACAAAACATAAATTAAACGTGATGTGGATATGGCCTTTTCTAGACTAAGATAATTCCAAGCCAATGGAATTATCTATGAACCCTAAAGCAAACACATCTCCATGCGTCTTGATCTTTTGGTCCATCCTTCATAGTCATGTGGTATGCTCCATGCTCCATCTTTTGTGGCTTCTTTGGCTTTGGGCTTCTTTTCTTCAATCTTGGCTAACAATCTACTTTATCTAGCACTAGCTAACATCTATACTAAATAAAATAAATCTCACAAGTTGAGAGAAAAATGGCACGCAGGCCATAAAAACCCTAATTAATTATTACAATTAATTGATCAGCTCGCAAGCCGTAAAACCAAACCACAAAATTAAACATCCACATCAAACCACATCCTAAGGCCATATCCAATCACCATGCGAATTGCACATAATCAGTTTAAATCCAATTTTAACGCGCTTGGTCAATTTTAATTGATTTTAGGATTTCTAGGGTTAAAACGGTCCATGGGCCCAACAATCCAATTGCCCGGGCCCATCAAAGTGAACCACAAGGCCCTAGGGCCGGCCCGGCCCAAAACCCGCAAGCTAGGCCCGCGGGTTAGGGCCGCCCGGCCCCTTAGGGCGGCCAAGCTTGGGCGGCAAGCAAGGGGGCGGTCCCCTAGGGGACCGAACCTCCTCTTGGGAGTTGTTTCCAAAACAACTCCCTTGCTTGGAGCCCAAGTTTGGTTGTTTCCTTGTTTTGGGAGAACTCCTTCTTCCCCAAGGATGCCCAAACCCTAGATCTAAGATCCTAAAATTTCTCAAACTCACCAATTCATGCATCCAATGCAAAAATTGGGTCTTGTTATGATTAATTGTTTGACAAATTGCATCCCATGCTTGATTTGTCTTGTTTTACGCGATAAACAACAAATTAAGGTGTAAAACAACAAGAATGTAACACATAAACTACGTTTATGCTCTATGACCTGTGGCTCTGATACCACTGTAGGGTTTTGATTCATGGATCGCGCAACGGAAGCATAATCAAACAAATAACCATGCAAAACCCTCCAAGGATCACAAGTCTAGATGCATAACGATAGTAAAGGTAAGAAATCATAAACAAACCTTTGGGTTCTCCTTGATGACTTCAAACGCGAATAGTGTCACGTTCTCTATAGTTGATCCACACCTAGAGTTGATCCTAGATCTCCCAAACTCCTTGGTGCTAGCCCGGAATAAGAGGAGGGTGAAGGAATCACGCAAAACGAGAAAAAAGAGGGGTTTCGGCCCTCTTTTGGCCGACGGGGACGAGGGCGGCGGCAATGGGGGTGTCGGCCTCCTTTGTTGCTTGCTCTCTCTCCTTTGTTCTCTCCCACTCTTGTTATGATCACTAATGAGCATAATTTATGAGGAAGGAAGGAAGGAGGGTCCTTTATATAGTCCAACAACTCCTTGTTAAATACCTAAAGGACTTATTCTAGTCCTACTAGAATTCAATTTAGTCCCTTCCTTGCAAATTAGTCCCTACTAAGTTTGCAAGGGTTTGCAAAGTGATCCTTCTAATTAATTAATCCAATTAATTAATTCCCAAATCTAGTACAACTCTATATAGCGTGTGACCCCATAGGTTCTATCTAGTTGGTAGCAACTATTTGCTAATATGGAGCGGTTTCTAGCAAAACATCCATTCTAGCCAACTAATAGAATAGTCATCTAGACAACCTTGTACAAGTAATTGTCTCATCCCTTTGCCTCTATATCCGGATTGGACACGAGACATACAAGTCACACTCGTATATCCAATCCATAGTTTCTCGATCTATGGGAATAGCCTTATTCGTGCAAATAACATCAATATCCCATATATTGATTTATTTGAGTCTGGCCAGACATTCTATAAGCACTATCCCTCGAGTGGCCTAGGATATCTATTCCCGTTATGTGGGAGGGGCAAATCCTCTCTACGTCCACTACGATCTCTAAGCTTGCTTCTCATTGTATCCAGTACACGCCTTTATAACTACCCAGTTACGGTGTAGCGTTTAACGCTACCAAGATCACAATGATCCACAACTAGAATATCTAGTGACTTCAAGTCTAAGGATGACAATACCATTGTACCCCGAGAAGCACTTGTGACTCAACATAACATGTATGTAGCCTTCTCGGTGATGGGTCAATCTAGTGCAACATTCCGTAATGCACACCTATGTGTTGGATCGTGATATCTCCATATCAATCCAACCCCATACTAGTCTATAAATGATTGTCCCATTAATCATTATACTTTACTAGGGTTATTTAAGATAAACAACACGATTGTAAATCTAAGGACTTCATTATATTAAATATCCAATAAATAATAAATGAATTTTCTAGCCATATACAAATTCATACTAAACTAGATTGCCGCTAGGGCATCTATTCCAACAATGAGGCCCCACTGGGTTTCCCTCTAATATATGACACTTGAACAATGCCTTGGACACCTCATACCGCTCATGCCTAGCCTGCTCTTGGAAGAGCTGCTTCATATGTATGATCATATCCAATGCAGCCATGTTCTCGTGTTGCTTTTGAAGCTCCGAGTTCATGGTACAAAGCATAAGGCATGCCACATAAGTAGCATCGTCATCAATCTTCTGATGTGCCTTTATGGCTGCAGCCATATTGTTTTCTGGAACTTCAGGAACTGGCTCTTCTAGAATGTACAATTTCTTTTCTTGCTTGAGAACGATTCTCAAGTTTCTGTACCAATCCAGAAAGTTAATTCCAGAAAGCTTGTCCTTCTCAAGGACTGATCGCAAGGATTGATTTGAATTCGGTGAATTGTCTACCATTGGAATTCTACAAAATGAGAAATATACAAGTTTTAGTATTTTGTGAACAAATGACTAAGTTTAATAATGGCTAAATTATTAAACATAGCCCCCACTATCTTTCTCGGATTAATAACCCTCTCTATTAATGCGGAAAATACCATATATATTTTCTAGTGGGCCAAGATTCATATTTCACCATTTCTTGGGTCTGATTTGACACGTCACCCAAGAATTGGTTATTTAGGTAGGAACACCTTCCAATTGCATCATATGCAACTCTTGGTTCAATTGGGCAAATAGCTCCCTATTTATCTATCTCATAGATAATCTCAATTGTCTTGCCTCTAGGCTTTCAATCCTATTGAAGTAGCCTAGTTGCGTCCAACCTCTTACTCCAACAATTGCACATTACTTGTTTGTGCCATAGCGTCATCGTATAAAGAATCAAATCGTCTTGCTTTGGCAAACCCAAATTCAATACATTATAGTCTTGAAGAGTGTTGAGTAATGAGAACGCAAAAATGAAATATTTAAATTGAGGGATTTTTCCTTTTAATGTTAATTATTTTGTTGATCCATATCAATTGATATACTTATTTGGATTGGGCAAATCCAAAGTAAAAAATTCGGGTTTTAATTATTATCTTGTTATAATTTGCATGCATCAACCATACACCAAAAATAAGCAACAAGACAATAAATAAACAACCACAAACAATAAATAAACATGATGTGGATATGGCCTCCTAAACTAAGATATTGTCAAGCCAAGAATATCTATAATCCCTAAAAAATAGCAAGCTCATCTCCATGTGCCTCCATCCTTTAGTCCATACGCCTTAGCTTGTGGAAACCGCCATCTTGTGGTTTCTTCAATTCTTTAAGCTTCTTCTCCAAGTCTTGCCTATCATCTACTCTATCTACTACTAGCTAGAATCTATACTAAAGAGAGAGACCTCACAAGTTGAGGAGAAGACGACATGCATGTAGTAAAACCTAACTGATTAATTACTACAATAAAACAAAACCACAAAACATAAACATCCACAACATCCACATCTAATGCCATATCCAATCACCATGAAATAAGTACATAATACAGTTAAAAACAAATTTTAGGTCAATTTTAGTCGATTTTAGATTTACAATGGTCAAAACGGTCCAAGAGGGCCCACCAACTAGTTTGGCCGAACCCCTAAATGGACCGCCACAGGGCGTTGGGCCGGTCGGCCCTAGCCCACGCGGCCAAGCAGCCCGCTAGGCCGGCCCGAACCTTGGCCGTGGCTTGCTTGGCGCGCAAGGAGGGGCGGACGGCTCTAGGGTTTCGGCCCTAGAGTTTTTTCCTTCCTTCCCAAGTCTATTCCCAATTTTCAGAAAAACACCTTTTTCATTAAAATTGTGCCCAAAGACTAGTTTTCTAGATCTAAAATTTCACATCATATGTGATCCAAATTCACTAATTTTTACATGATATGTAAAATAAGCTCATTCTGTACTAAATCAAATTCATTTTGCATCATTATGCCGATTTTAGTTTTACGCGATAAATTATAATAAAGGGGTAAAAATGACAGTAAAGTAACACAAACCACGTTATGCACTACGACATGTGACTTTGTGATAAATCCTTAATAAGAGTTATCCTACGTACATTCTAAATTGATATTTTTGTGCGTTTCGATGCAAATTGATGAATTCCGGGCTTATTTGAGAAGAAAATGAGATTTTGGATGTTTGTGAGCTTAAACGTACAATCTGGGGTTTTCTTCAATAGTTTACGTATGATTTGTATGATTTTTCACATTTTATCTTTGCGGTAGTGTTCTTTTTGTGATTTACAGGAACATTTCATGAGGAGAGCAAGTGGAGATAAGAAACGAGCTTCGGAATCAAGAAGAATGAAGAGAAGAGAAATTAGAGGAGCAAAAGTAACCAACCTTCACTATTTTGATGATATCGTCAGTTCTAAAAGACCTGCTATAGTGGGAACGGTTTAAAATGAAAGTAGACTCAAATATCTTTCCAACGGTGGTCACGGAGCTCAATCAAAAGCCGTACGAGAAAGTAATGGTCCCGCAAAGACGACGCAAAAACGAAGAAAAGCTAGAAAAGTTCACTGGACCAGTGTGCACTCTTCGGGCTATATCTGAAGTTAATTATAAATTTTGGCGCAAGGCCTAAACCATTGGAAAGTATACATTCAGGGCTTTCCAACAATATAATATGGGCCTAAAATGGAGTCCGGATGATGGAATAAAGGCTCGCATAAGATCAGCTTAATAATTTTGTCCGAGAATTGCAAACTGGAGGGACTGAATTCCAAATTCGGCTAAAAATACATTTAGAATCGTGCCCAGGCCTTAAAAAATGTGTTATTGAACCTAGAAGGAAGAGGAGGCTGCTGAGAAAGTGAGGAGACACCTCACAAGCCATTGGAGAGCTCGGATTCGCCGCCAGATCAAGGATTCGTCGTTTGATCTCTCTAAACTCTCTCTATCTCTATTGTTTTTGATGAATACTTTGAAATTCTTCGTTGTATTAAAAATTATGAGTAACTAAACTCATTAGACTTGGACCGAGTTTGGGGGTTAGGGGTTTGCTATTGATTCATGGATTCTACGTTCTTGAGATTCATGTTCATTACTTGGTGATTTTGACGTGTTATGGTTGTTTTTACGTTCTTCATCATATCTAGTTGATAGGAGACATCTTGTTGGCTAGAAATTAGTTGATAATTGTTTGGTAACTCGACGATTATTAACCGGAAAGGTAGAACAATCACTTGAGCGGATTGTATGCTTGGTAACTTGGCTACATTAATTGAGAACGTAAGAGTAGAACTCGAATCGTGATGCACGTTTAGGGAAATTGGAACTTGGTAACTCAGTTTTGACTAGCTTTAGGCGTAGTATAACTACTTGGTAACTCGGTAGTTGAGTATTGCTTGTTTGACACGGACAAGTTCGTCAAAGTTTCATGAAACGTATAATTCCATGAATAATAAATCCTAGCAATCCCCCAAGCGAGGTGTCCTGGTTGTTTCTCCCATCATCCAAATCTCATTATTTCATTACTTGTTTAGTCTTTTTAATTCATAGTTTATTAAAATTCTCTCCATTGCTTGCCCACACGAAGTTAATAGTGATAATTAGTTCACGACAATTCCCTTAGGTTCGATAAACCCGAATTTTCGGATATTACTACACAAGACGGCCATACACTTGTGGTTAGATCGTTTCACTATGATACCACTTTAGGGTCTTGATACGGATTATGCAGCAGAACAATAAAATAAAGATTCCGTTCAAAGCCCTCCATGAATCCCAGGACTAGTATCATAACAATTGTAAGGGAAGAAACAATGTGTACCTTTGTTTGAACGATCTCTTCACGTAGAATTGTGTCTACGTCTCTATGTATATCCACACCTAGGATCAGATCTAGAGTCCTTCCAATCCTATGTACTAGCAATTGACGGAAGGAGGAAGAAGAAGATCACGCAAACGAAGCAAAGAGGGTGTCGCGCCTCCTTGAGGCCGACGGCGCACACGGAGGGGGCAGAACGGTGAGGTTTCGGCCTTGGCTTGTCTTGTCTTGCTCTCTCTCATTTCTTTTTATTTCACTCAATGATGGAAAATTAGTGAAATAATAAGCTAGAGTTTGATTTTATAGTTTAACAACTCCTTGTTAACTATGTATTTGCCCCAATACTAATCATGTCTATACATGGATTAGTCCACTTTGCAAATTAGTCCAACTAAGTTTGCTTGTGGTTGCGCTTTGATCCTTCTATTTAATTAGTCCCCCTAATCAATTCCCAAGTCTAGTTTAATCCATAGGGTGTGTGACCCCATAGGTTTCTACTTAATTGGTAGTAACAATTACTAACATTGAGCGGTGTCTAGCAATACTTCTATGCCATCCAACTAATAGAAATAGTCAATGATCTCGACAAACCTTGTGACCAATGTTACCGTATTGTATCATCCCTTTTTCTCCATATCCAGATTGGACACAAGACATACAATTCACACTCGCATATCCAATCCATAGTTTCTCGATCATAGGAATAGTCTTATCCATGCAGATAACATCAATATCCTATATCGATTTATGAGTCTGACCAGACATTCTATAATCCCTACCCCTTGAGTGGTCATGGATATTTTCTCCCGTTATGTGGGAGGGACAAATCCTCTCTACATCAGTACCATCTCTAAGCTTGCTTCCTATCATACCAGATAACTACATTTATAGTTACACGGTTAAGGCGCAACGTTTGATAATACCAAAGCATAATATTTCACAACTAGAGTATGTAGTGACTTCAAGTCTAAGGACCATAATACCATTTTCACTATGAGAAGCACTCGTGACTTTACATAACTTGTATGTAGTCTTCTTGTGGTGGGTCATTCCAGTATCCCACTACCCCTAATGCATACCCATGTGCTCGACTTGATATCTCCATATCAATCTACCCACATACTAGCCTATAGGTTATCGTCATGTTAATCAATATAATCGACTAAGGATATTTAAGATAAATAAAACATTTGTAATCTAAGGACTTCATTATATTAAATATCTCCATAAGTAATACAATGATTATTCTAGCCAAAATAATGTTCATACTAAATAAGATTGCCTCTAAGACATCTATTCCAACAATGTTTCATTAACACTTATTAATACCATCACTTACGATCATGTGAGTGTCTGCTTTAAGCTTTGAGGACGAAACTCTTTTTAAGGAGAGAAAAATGAAATACCCCGTTTGACTAGCTTGGGTAATATAGTTATTTTCACTTTGTCCTGGTGATTTTGGGAAGTTGATAGGAACTACATGAATAACATTTCATGTACTTGGGTCAATTTTGGACCTCACTAGTAATCCTTGAAAATTTATCCCCATTTTATTATACTTCATTTTATTACTTTCCATCTTTTAAAAATAAAGTACTTTTCCTAACATAATTTTAGTAATATTATTGTAATACATGTTCAAATTTGATCACCCGTTTTCACCCAAAAAATTCATATTCTCCAATCAATTGGATGATCCATCCTCCCCAACTATTACCATTTTACCTGCTAAAAATCGTCTTCCAATTCAATTTCATTTCCTTAAGAAAAACATGTAGCCTCATTATGCCTCCCAATCAAAATTTTTGGTCAAACCTTAATTAATCCACCATGAAAGTCCTTACTCAATCTAGACAATCATTCCCAAATATTACCCAGTGATGACAATCTTTGCCTCATCAAATTTCATCCACTAAGTCAAAAATACATTTTACTTGTTTTACCCTTTACACCTCTTCTCCTTCCTTCCTCTCTCACTTCTTACTAGTAAAATCAACAAACCTATCCCTGTCTCCTCCTCCCCGATCAAACACCACCACTACCATCTTTCTCTATCGTTGTGTGTGTGTTGTCAGTCTAAAACCAAAAGAACCGCAGATGCAATACAGTCTTTGTGCGTCAAACCTAAGGACCCACGACCCGTGGGTTTTCCCGTCTGTCTCCGAGCTCCACCGAGTCTTCACCGTTTGTGTCGTTCACCGTTTTGACATCCCTGACGGACAGTACTCCGAGCTCGATCTCTCCCCCATTATCCGTTTCGTAAGGTAGAACTCGAACCCCGTATTTTACTGTTTCTTATTCGGGTTCCAGAAGTGTCATCCCATGTTTTTCTCCATAAAATCCACCGTGTGCTCATGAGTTATGTTCGTCCATGTGGGTAATGGGACCTATACAATTGTTAGTGTACATGTGTATTAACCCTATTAGTTTAGTCGTAGCAGTGAAGTTTTATTTTCCAGTTGTATGTGTTGGTATGGATGAATCCCCTAGAGGTAAATGTTAGGATAAAATATTTAGTGGAAACAGTATGTGTTTCACCCCCCCCCCCCTCTAGTGGATTCATTTAACAAAACCTTTGTAAACAACAATATTTTGTGAAACTTGAGATTCGAGAGAGAAATAAGAACTAGAGAATACATGAGAGACAAGGGAGAGAATTGTATTGAGATGTGTATTATTCTCCAACCCGAAGCCTCCTTATATAGGCATTTGGGCGGGCTAATGGCTAATAACAATATACAAATGGGCTTACAACATGTGGTCACCAATAACCTAGTCCAATATTTCATAACACAATAATAGTTTTCTTGTAAAAATGAAATGTGAAAACAGTTTGATATTAGAATTTGAATTATAACGTCAGAATATTTGTGTGAACGACCTTTTTTCGTCACTTTACCTGTGTAAACATTTTTCTTTTTTTTATATATTTAACTTTCCTAAAGACTCCTACTTAAATTGATCTTTTCTATGAATATGATGGATATGGTGTCTTTTATATGTCTAGGTAAGTGCGTAGTGCCCATCAGCGATAATAAAGCACGGTGTCCAGCTACCCCTAGACCCTAGATCGAGCATTCATGGGAATGCATTTAGGGTTAGTCTATTTGATTGCTTTAGATGTACTATGATTGTTGACTAGGGAGATTTGTAAATTACAGACACTGATTTCACAGACGAAGCGTTAGTCGACTTCTAATTCGCTAGTTGCTATCTGTTGAGGTGAGTAAACATGCCAGGCCTAGCGTCATCCCTTGCTTTCGTGTCTAAAATATGATTCGAAATAAATTATCTCTAAATGAAAATCTGTTTTATGTGCTTACTTGAGAATCTGGTTGTTTTACTGAAAAATTTATTTCAAGCTATCACATTAAAAATTATTAATCTTTAATAACGTAAAGTGCAAATTTGGTTGTAACGGGGTACGGATTATATTACTTTTCTTCGGATGCCAGGGCCGTGGCTACTGGCATATTATTATATTTTGTTAAGACGCCTGGGCCGTGGCTACTGGCATCGTCTTTGGACGTCTGGGCCGTGGGTACGGACAATTAATTCGGGCACAATTTTCTACGGGTCCCTCCTTGTACTTAAGTCTTATGGGGGTGTCGACACTTATGGTCTTGGTAGCTTGTGATGGTTGGTTACTTGGTTCTATACCGTAACAACAATTAAGGACTTTCATTGTTTGGAATATGGATAAGTAATGTTGGGTTCCCCTGATTCGGGGAAATGGTTTGGGAATTTTTTCCCAATTGAAATGCTAAAATTGGAAATCCCTACCACTCCCTTGTTCACATACCTTAACTATATCTTTTCAAACTATTTTTTTTCTAAACTTCTTCCCTTGTAACCTGTTTACATGCATGGATGTTATTCACTCAGTATTTTGTGCTAATTTTAGAAACTGTGTGTCCTTTTTTTAACCCACCACAGGTCTCGATGCTAGTAGCAAGTGTAATACCCCGATTCATATCAATGTTACAATAGTAATTTGATATACGATATACATTTATGAGTTCTGGAAATCTGTTCGGGTAATTTTTGGGTTCACAATTTATAGAGAGGCTTACATATGATAATAATTTTCTAAGTTAATTTTGTTTGTTTATACCTAAAACTAGACTTAATAATCTAATTAAATAAAAATTTAAAACCCTATTTTGGTTCTACAAAATCATACTATAATTTTCAGCTCTTTAAGGTACTACCTAACAGACCCAATAATTTTCATTTTCCTAATAGTACACCCAAAGCGCTATACAATTTTTCCTAAGATTCCTATTGGCTAGTTGACCAAGACTATCGACTAATTGGTCAGTTGACCAAGACCAAAGACCTAATAAAATTGGACCTAATCTAAGTTTAACCCCTATTATTACTCCATTTAATCCACTCCCTCTTCTTCCTGGGAAGACACCTCCTGGAGAAACAAGAGACAATCACCAACGCCATCACCAGCGGGCACTACCACCATCATCACCTTCCTCTGTCTCTCTAACCCTCTGCCTCCCCCATATCTCGGTCAATATCTCTCGCTCCCCTCCTCTGTTCTGTCCGGCGAAAAGAAGAAGTTGTGGCGACAACGACAAAAAAATCACCACAGCCACCGCCTGATCTCTCTCACTCTATGCCTTCAATCGCTCGCTCTCTCTCTCTCTCTCTCTCTCTCTCTATCTCTCTATCTTTCTCTCCCTCTATGGTCACGCAAAACAGAGGAAGCAACAACAGCCATGGCCGGAGCCACCCCCGCCACTAAACCCGAAGGCCAGCGACGGCGACCCAACGGGAAATCCGACGAGCCCCGCCGCCACTCCTCAGCCTATTCCGAAAACTTCCCCAGGACCCTAGAGGTCCGACCAAGCTCAGAGGACTACAATTCCGGCGACCCATCCGCTGGATTGCCATGATTTCCGGCGAGAAGCTCAACCCAAAACACAAACTCGATTCCCTATCATCCGGTATCCGATTTTGATAATATTTGGCACTAACCGCATTGTCTCGACTTGAACTTGAGTTTTATATCATTTAAATCATATGGGTAACAAAAAATAATCGGATTCATGATTTGGGTTGTTGATTTTTGAAGAAGATGAGGAAAGGGAGGTAATTTTGTGATAAATAGAAAGTTGGGGGTGATCTCAACCAAAACTGAAACATGGGGGTGCTAGGTGACAAAACATAAACTGGTTATATTAGTTGGGTAACAAAATTTTATAGACTTTGGGGGTCTTGCTGTATTTTTTTTCATTGGTTAAATGATCTATTTTGGTCTGGAATTTCCAAATCATAACCTAAAAATAAACACACTTGTTAAATAAATTTATAAGAGATTAATTATGAAAATTTGACTAAGTTATTACAATATAATTATATCCTTTTATTTACAAGATTATGAACTAAAACAATGTAGATAAAATTCTTGGAAATAAATTTAGGAAGTCAAAAGAGATTTTATAAAACTGGTTGGGTCATGATTATAGTTATTCCCTTAAAAAGAACTAAACTAAAGTATGTTTAGGTATATGGAGTGAGATGTTAACTAATTTGTAAATAATTTGTTTTATTTAAAATGTAGTAATATAATATTTTTATGAGGAGGGACTAAATCATGACGAAATAATCACAGAAAGGAAAAAAAAAGAAAAAAGAAAAAATGAAATAACTGTTGAAGCAATAAGTCGGTTGGACGTGTATTGATTATGAGGTACAAACTTGTAGGCGACGAGCTCATAAACAAGGGAATAAATCTAGGCACAAGGACTGTTTCGAGCTATCGGACGTTTCGATTTGAGGTAAGCTAATATGCCAACAGTTGTGTGCCTTTCCTTCTTTCGGGTTTCGCGTGTGTTATTTGTGAAATACTACAATATATGATTTATTTGTATTCCTTACTTGATTATGAAAAATTCTACTTTGAAAGTATCACATGAAAGTGATAAATCCAAAATAAGAATTCGAAAAAAGAACATCTAGTTATATTGAGAAATGAGAAAGTAATGTTCAAATACGACTACCATATTAGGCATTGATTACCTAGTACACGGGCCAAAATTATCAAAAGTACCGTACCGGTCAAATGTTGGTCAAACACAAACAACTTTCATAAATCACATACTGAATATCATGAAAAAACTGCCACAACGGCTTTACTTGGAGCTCTTTGTTTACATCTTGGAAGATTGTATGAAGTAAAAGACGTAATGATGTAAAGTGGAAGCTATTGTGTGTGGGTTTGTACCATATCCCTGATACGATACGTTTCAGACAGATTGTGATTGGTTATTGTTATGTGGTTATGAGGCGCTGTGATGAGAACCTCCTTGTGATTGTCTTATGGTTATGGCTGTGCTTTTGCACATTATGAGAAAAGTGGTTGTGGATTGGATATGGTCACTCCCCGTATCAACTAATTTGTAAAATGAATCCTAGACTCGTTATCATTGAGAAAAGAGAATGCTATCTTTTGAGATATAAAGTGATGCGCTGTGAAAATATTGTGAAGTACCACTTGTGCAATTCACCAGGATGGTCCACATCTTTGGATTGGAAATTTAAAGGTTATCAAATTAAAATATTCACGAAGTTTGAAAAATCGAAAAACGGTAATTTTATACTCTCATATGTATCTGATATTTATTACTTGAGTAGCGAACTATTTCACTCATGTCATATGCCTCATAATCTATTTACTTGCTATGGGTGTTAGCTTACTCAGCCGTTTTCTGATCATTTTCTTCAATACTGTGTCGTCTTTTGCCATTTTAAAACCGCAGGTCATCATACCAAGGCGGGGGACGTTCACATCACGGATGATTAGGGTATCAAGCTATTTCGAACTTCACTTAGTATTTTTTTTTCATTTTGTAATGTTCTTGTAACTTTCAGACAATGTCACTAGTTTATTATAAATGTATAATAAATTATAATTGGATATTCGATGGTTGTACAAATTGTGAACCGGCGATCCTTATTCGTTCCAATGGGGTTTATTTCCTCGGGCGGAGACATCTCTCCAAACATGCGGTCCGGCCGACCGTGTGATTAGAGCCGATGGTTCTAAGTTAGTGCGACCCCTCAAATTCCTCTAAATTAAGATTAAACAGATTTTCATAATTTAAAACAGATACAGGACAACCAAATCGATAACAAAATAAAACCAGCCGGGGAATTCTGGGATAGCTAAATACTAATTGTGACTCCTTTTGACTGGGATAGCTACTTACTTCGATGTGATGTGTGATCATGTTTATTTTGTTTTGTTTGTAGAGACGATAAGTAGTGCGCGTGGACTATAGAACCTTTCAGTGAGTTTGTCCCCTTAACATATTTGTTCTAGCTTCGAGGACGAAGCTCTGTTTAAGGGGGGGAGGGGCGGGGGGGGGGGGGTGGGAAGGATGTAATACCCCGAATTCATATCGGAGGTAAAATAGTAATTTGATATATGACATACACTTATGAGTTCTAGAAATCCGTTAGGGTAATTTTTGGATTCACAATTTATAGAGAGGTTTACATATGATAATTATTTTCTAATTTAATTTTGTTTGGTTATACCTAAAACTAGACTAATGATCTAATTAAACAAAATTTTAAAACCCTATTTTGGTGCTACAAAAGCATACTATAAATTTCAGCTCCTTGTGGTACTACCAAACACATCCAATAATTTTCATTTCCTAATAGTACACCCAAAGCACCCTATAATTTTCCCTAAGATTCCAATTGTCTAGTTGACCAAGACTATCAACCAATTTTTCATTTGACAAAGAGTAAATACCTAATTAAGTTGGACCTAATCTAAGTTTGACCCCTATTATTACTCCATATAATCCCCTCACTCTTCTTCCCCTGAGGACACCTCCTGGAGAAACAAGAGACAACCACCAACGCCATCACCAGCACCAGGGGACACAACCCCCACTTGTTGGGTTTTGACGTAGGTAACGCTGCGGAATAACAAAAATTTAATTCCTACTCAAAGCCCACCAAGGATCACAGGAAGAGACATCATAACATGATAAGGGACATAGTATTTGTGTACCTTTTTGTTCGGGAGATCACACGAAGAATATCTCGTCTCTACTTTTGATCCACGTCTAGAGGTGAGATCTAGATTCTTCCTTCTCAAGTGCTAGCTTGGACCGGAGGTAGAAGGAAGAAGGAATCAAGCAACCAAAGGAGGAAGAGAGGGTTTCGACCCTTTTCTTGTGCCGACGGGAAGGGGCGGACATCTAGGGGCTTTGGCCTCTAGCTTGTTCTTGCTCTCTCTTTTGCTCTCTCCCACTCTATTGTGTTATGTCTAATAACATTTTTTGTGGGAAAGAAGCTAGAGTGTCATTTATATAGTCCAAAAACTCCTTGTTAACTACATAAAGGTCCTTCCTAGTTCTACATGAACTTGGATTAGTCCCTTCCTTGCATATTAGTCCTACTAAGTTTGCAAGGTGTTGCATAATGATCCTTCTTATTAATTAATCATATTAATTAATCCAAATTTAGTTCTACTCTATTTGACGTGTGACCCCATAGGTTTCAACTTAGTTGGTCGTAACTTATTACTAACATGGAGCGGTGTCTAGCAACACATCCATGCCACCCATCTAATAGAAATAGTCAGTGATCCTGACAAAACTTTGTGCCCAATATCTGATATTGCACTATCCCTTTGTCTCCATATCCCGATTGAACACGAGACATAAATAGTCACACTCTTATATCCAATCAATAGTTCCTCGATCCTGGGAATATGCATATGCAAGAAGGTAACATCAATATCTCCATATTTATTTATCTGAGTCTGGCCAGACATTCAATAAGCCTCATCCCTCGAGTGGCCGTGGATATTTTCTCCCATTATGTGCGAGGGACAAATCCTTTCTACATCACTACGATCTCTAAGCTTGCTTCCTATCATGACCGATAGCTATCTTTATAAAAACCCAGTTACGGTGTAACGTTTGATAACATCAAAGCACGATATTTCAAAACTAGAGTATCTAGTGACTTCAAGTCTAAGGATGGCAATTATATTAGCACTACGAGAAGTGATTGTGATTTTAACATAATCTAATGTATCCTTCTCGTTGTGGGTCAATCCAGTATGCCATTACTCCTAATGCATACCCATGTGTTAGACTTAATATCCCCATATCAATCTACACACATACTAGTCTATATTTGATCGTTCTATTAATCAATTTAGTGTACTAGGGATATTTAAGATAAACAACACATTGCATCTAAGGACTTCATTATATTAAATATCACAATATATAATAAATGAATATTCTAGCCAATAACATTGTTCATACTAAATATTAGATTGCCTCTAGGGCACCTATTCCCACAGTCTCACACTGCACTAGAGCCAATCTGGTGCATCTCGTATGCCTATAGATCTGGCATGCCCATCATGCTTTCGCTGCGCAATAGGTTTTGTGAGTGGATCTGAAAGATTGTCATCCGTTGGAATTTTGCACATCTTCACATCTACTCGATCGATCATATCACGAATAAGATGGAATCTCCTAAGTACATGCTTTGATTTCTGGTGTGATCTTGGTTCCTTAGCTTGTGCGATTGTCCCAGAGTTGTCACGGTATAACTCTATGGGATCCACTGCTAGGGACCACACCGAGCTCAGTGATAAACTTCTTTATCCAAACTGCCTCTTTTGCTGCTTCCGCAGGAGCAATGTACTCAGTTGTAGAATGAGCAATTGTCCCTTGCTTGGAACTCTTCCAGCTCACAGCTCCTCCTTTCAGGCAAAACACGTATCCAGACTGCGATCTGTAGTCATCTTTGTCGGTTTGGAAGCTCGCATCAGTGTAACCAATTACACTCAGCTCTTCCTTACCTCCAAATATCAAGAAGGCATCCTTAGTTCTTCTCAAGTACTTGAGGATGTTCTTGACAGAAATCCAGTGACTCTTACCCGGATTGGATTGATATCTTCTCACCATACTCAACGCGTATGATACGTCTAGTCTAGTACACAACATGGCGTACATGATGGATCCTATGGCCGAAGCATAGGGTATCCTACTCATGCGGTCCTTCTCAATCTCATGGGAGGGACAATCATTCTTAGAAAGAGTGAACCCATGCGACATGGGCAAGAATCCCTTCTTGGAATCTTGCATGTTGAACCTCTTCAGCACCTTGTCTATATATGTACTTTGACTTAGGCCGAGCATCTTTCTAGATCTATCCCTATAGATCTTTATACCAAGTATATACGTTGCATATCCTAAGTCCTTCATTTAAAAACACTTTCCTAACTTTAAAATATTGCAAAGTAGGAATGTCGTTTCAAATGATTAGTATGTCATCCACATACAAGACAAGAAATACTACAGAGCTCCCACTAACCTTCTTGTAAGCACAAGGCTCATCTTCGTTCTTGATGAAGCCAAACTCTTTGACCGCGTCATCAAAATGTCGATTCCAGCTCCTAGAAGCCTGCTTTAATCCATAAATGGATCTTTGCAGCTTAAAAACTTTATTGGCATTCTTTGGATCCTCAATACCCTCCGGTTGTGTCATGTACATATCCTCGAGGAGGTTCCCATAAAGTAATGCTGTTTTTCCATCCATCTGCCAAATCTCATAGTCGTAGTATGCTGCAATGGCAAGTAGGATTCGAATGGATTTAGTCATGGCCACTGGTGAAAAGGTCTCATCATAGTCAATACCATGAATCTGTCTATACCCTTTGGCAACCAATCTCCCCTTATAGGCAACTACCTTGCCATCCATGTCGGTCTTCTTCTTGAAGACCCACTTGCACCCTATGGGTCGAGCCCCTTCGGGTGGTTCCACCAAATTCCATACTTTGTTGGTGTACATGGAATCCATTTCGGATCTCATGGATTCTAGCCACTTCTTGGAGTTTGGGCCTTTCATGGCCTCCCCGTAGGTTCATCAATGAGCGGTGCGTCATCGGGCTCAGTCACGAGAAGTCCGTACCTCTCTGGCTCATGACACATTCTACCTGACTTGCGGAGTTCCTGTGTTACCTGAACAGGTTCGTCCACAACAGCTTGTGGTTCCTGCTCATGTTCCATCATTGGTTTAGTGATTTGTGGTTCTTGAATTTCATCAAGTTCTACATCCCTCGCACTTGCTTCTGTAGAGACAAACTCTCTTTCTATAAACACGCAGGTCCGAGCAACAAACACTTTTTTCTCGGTGGGATTGTATAAATAATACCCTTTAGTTTCCTTAGGATATCCCACAGAATTACACTTATCTACTTTGGACCCGAGCTTGTCTGTTTTTAAATGCCTTACGTAGACATCGCAGCCCCAAATCCTCATAAACGACACTATGGGACGCTTCCCAGTCCATATCTCATATGGTGTCTTCGTGATTGATTTGGATGGAACACGCTTAATGGTAAAAGATGTCGTCATTAGAGCATGTCCCCAAATGATATCGGAAGATCCGTTTGTGACATCATAGATCGCACCATATCTAATAGTGTGCGATTCCTCCTCTCGGACACGCCATTCCATTGTGGCGTTCTTGGTGGAGTGAAGTGGGATACTATCCCACACTCTCTAAGATACTCATCAAACTCTTGGCTTAAGTATTCTCCTCCACGATCCGATCGTAGAGCCTTAATACTTTTACCAAGTTGCTTCTCTACTTCATTCTTGAATTCTTTGAAAAATTCAAAGGATTCGGATTTGGATTTCATAAGGTATACAAATCCATATCTACTGAAATCATCAGTAAACGTAATGAAGTAAGTGTAACCACCTCTGGCAGGCGTGGGGAACGGCCCACACACATCGATATGTATGAATGCCAACAACTCACTTGTCCTCTAACCTTTCATATTGAAAGGGGACTTTGTCATTTTTCCTTATAAACACGATTCACATGTCTCATATGATTCCAAATCAAATGAGTCTAGAAGTCCATCCTTACGGAGTCTAGATATGCGTTTCTCATTTATATGGCCTAAACGACAGTGCCATAGATATGTAGGATTTAAATCATTAGTTTTAATCCTTTTAGTATTTATGTTATAGATTGGACATTTTAGATCAAGGATATACAATCCATTAGACAAATGCGCACTACAATAGTGCATATTATCAAAATAAATGGAGCAGCACTTGTCCTTTATTGAAATATGAAAACCCTTCTCGTCCAAACAAGAAATGGAAATAATGTTTCTGCTCATAGCAGTGCTCATAGCAGGCACATAAAAGCAATTGTCTAATTCTAAAATAAGTCCAGAAGGTAAAGATAGCTCATAAACGCCTACAACTAATGCAGGAACTCTTGCTCCATTCCTGACGCGCATATCTATCTCCCCTTTAGCCAATCTTCTACTTCTTTTCAAATCCTGCACATTTCGACAAATGTGAGAACCACATCCAGTATCCAATACCCACGATGAAGAAATAGAAAGATTTACGTCTATAACATAAATATCTGGTGGTGGTGGAATCACTATTCCAAGCTTCTTATCCTCCAGATATTTAGGGCAATTCCTCCTCCAGTGACCCGGCTGGCTGCAGTAGTGACATTCACCTTTAGCCACGCCTCCACTAGGCTTACGGGCTTCCTTGGATTTCGCAACTTTCTTGTGCTTTCCTTTGGAAGTAGAGGCAACTCCTTTGTCCTTCTTATTATGCACCATCATTATGGGCTTGACCTTGCCTTTGTTGACGCTCTGTTCAGCTGTCTTTCGCATGTTCAACAAGTCTGGCAGAGTCTTACTGATCTCGTTCATATTATAGTTCATGATGAACTGATTATAACTGTCAGGCAACGATTGCAAGACAAGATCAGTTGCCAAATCTTGGCCAAGTAGGAATCCCAGTATCTCAAGGTTCTCGATGTACCCGATCATTCGGATTACATGAGGTCCTACTGGATTCCTTCCGCAAGACTACTCTTGAATAATGCTTTAGACACCTCATAGCGCTCATGCCTTGCATGTTCCTGAAACAATTGTTTCAAGTGTATGATCATATCATAGGCCTCCATGTTCTCGTGCTGCTTTTGAAGCTCAGCAGTCATGGTACAAATCATGAGGCAAGTCACGTCATTAGAATCATCAATATGTTTCTGACGTGCCCTTACTTTTGCCAGAACAGACTCATCTTGTGGTGGTTATGGAATCGAAGTTTCCAAGACGTACAAATTCTTTTCTTGCTTAAGGACAATCCTTAAGTTTCTGTACCAGTCAACAAAATTTGTTCCAGACAGTTTATCCTTCTCAAGGACAGATCGTAGGGATGAAGTCGATGCGTTGTTGTTTGCCATTTGGAATTCTCCAAAACGATATATATGCAATTTTAGTATTTTGAACAATTTAACTATATTCAACAATAGCTAGATCATCAAATATAGCTCCCACTATTTTTCTCGGATTAATAGCCCTCACCATTAATGCGGAAAATATCCTTATATTTTCTAGTAGGTCCAATATCTCTTTTTTCACTTCTTCTTGAGCTTGCTTTGGCAAGTCACCCAAGAATAGGTTATTTAGGTAGGAACCATTCCAATTGCATCCCATGAAGCTCTTGGTCCAATTAGGTGAATAACTCTTTATTCTTTATCCCATGGATAACGCCTAATTGTCATGCCTCTAGGGTCATCAATCCAATTGAGTCTTACCCAGTTGCGTCCAACCTCTTGCTTGAACATACACACATTACTAGCTTGTGTCGTCCGCAACACACCATGGTAAATTAAAATCGCCTTGCTTTGGCAAGCCCGAATTTTAATAAACCCTGATCATGAAGGGTGTTTTGGCAAGAGAAGTCAAAATGCAATACTTAATTGAGGGATTTAATCATTCTTAATTTGTTTGGGAAATCCACAATAAAAGACCATCCTTGTTTATTATTATCTTGTTAGTTGTTTTGCTAGTATCGTCATACACACAAAAATAAATAACAAGACATAAATAATAAACATCCACAAAATAAAAAAAACGTGGCATAGATATGGACCCTAGACTAAGATATTATCAAGCCAATGATAATATCCAAATGCCCTAAAGTGACAAGCCCATCTCCATGTGCTCCACCATAGCCGCGCGTCTAGGGGGTTATCTTCTTTGTCTTTTGGCTTCTTTGGTTCTCCGGTCTTCTTTTCCATGCTCTCGGATATCATCTAAATATTTCTAATTCTAGCCTAACATCTAGAATAAATAAATAATAAAAGCCTCACATGTCGAGGAGAAAAGATGGCTCGCAGGTCGTAAAACCTAATTAATTAATACATTAACTTGATCAGCTCGCAGGCCGTAAACCAAACGACAAAGCAATAAACATCCACAACCTAGGCCATATCCATCCACCATGCAACAAAGCACATAATACAGTTAAAACCAACTTTAAACGCGCTTGTTCAATTTTAATTGAATTGGGTAATTAGGGTTACAACGGTCCAAGGGGTCCAAGCCATCAAGGGCCGAACCCCTAGGGGGACCGCCGCCCGCCACTCGTCCCGGCCCAAGGCCGGCCGCCGTAGTGATCCGCGGCCTTACTTGGCGCACAAGGAAGGGGGGCGGACGGCTAGGGTTTCGGCCCTAGTCTCCTTCCCTTCTTCCTTGTTGCCCAAGCTTGGTTGTTTCCTTTATGGATGTTTCCATAAAATTGTTTCCATAATTAAAAACTCGTTTTCAACTATGTGCCCATGAACCCTAATTTTTCAAGAACCCAATAATTCACATCCTATGTGATTAAACTCAGCAATTCTAACATATAATGTTAAATTAGATATTGTTTATGTTGAATCAATATCCAATATGCATCTACTATGCCGATTAATTTCAGTTTTCACGTAAAATAAACAATACAGTGTATAAATTGAAATCGTTACACATAAAATCATGTCATGCACTACGACCTGTGGATCTGATACCGCTGTTGGGTTTTGACGTAGGTAACGCAGCGGAATAACAAAAATTTAATTCATACTCAAAGCCTACCAAGGATCACAGGAAGAGACATCATAACATGATAAGGGACATAGTATTTGTGTACCTTTTGGTTCGGGAGATCACACGAAGAATATTTTCCTCGTCTCTACGGTTGATCCACGTCTAGAGGTGAGATCTAGATTCTTCCTTCTCAAGTGCTAGCTTGGACCGGAGGAAGAAGGAATCAAGCAACCAAAGGAGGAAGAGAGGGTTTCGGCCCTCTTCTTGTGCCGACGGGAAGGGGCGGACGGCTAGGGGCTTCAGCCTCTAGCTTGTTCTTGTTCTTGCTCTCTCTTTTGCTCTCTCCCACTCTCTTGTGTTATGTCTAATAACGTTTTTTTTGTTGGAATGAAGCTAGATCCTCCTTTACATAGTTCAACAACTCCTTGTTAACTACATAAAGGTCCTTCCTAGTTCTACATGAACTTGGATTAGTCCCTTCCTTGCATATTAGTCCTACTAAGTTTGCAAGGTGTTGCATAATGATCTTTCTTATTAGTTAATCATATTAATTAATCCCAAATCTAGTTCTACTCTATTTGACGTGTGACCCCATAGGTTTCTACTTAGTTGGCAGTAACTTATTACTAACATGGAGTGATGTCTAGCAACACATCCATGCCAACAAACTTATAGAAATAGTCAGTGATCCCGACAAACCTTGGTGCCCAATATCTCATATTGCACTATCCCTTTGTCTCCATATCCGGATTGGACACGAGACATAAATAGTCATACTCGTATATCTAATCCATAGTTTCTCGATCCTGGGAATATGCTTATGCAAGCAGATAACATCAATATCTCTATATTGATTTATCTGAGTCTGTCCAGACATTCAATAAGCCTCCTCCCTCGAGTGGCCGTGGATATTTGCTCCCATTATGTGGGAGGGACAAATCCTTTCTACCTCACTACGATCTCTAAGCTTGCTTCCTATCATGCTCGATAGCTATCTTTATAATTACCCAGTTACGGTGTAACGTTTGATAACATCAAAGCACGATATTTCACAACTAGAGTATCTAGTGAATTCAAGTCTAAGGATGGAAATTATATTAGCACTATGAGAAGCGATTGTGACTTTAACATAATCTAATGTATCCTTCTCGTTGTGGGTCAATCCAGTATGCCATTACTCCTAATGCATACCCATGTGTTAGACTTGATATCCCCATATCAATCTACACACATACTAGTCTATATTTGATCGTCCTATTAATCAATAAGTGGACTAGGGATATTTAAAATAAACAACACATTGCATCTAAGGACTTCATTATATTAAATATCTCAATATATAATAAATGAATATTCTAGCCAATAACATTGTTCATACTAAATATTAGATTGCCTCTAGAGCACCTACTCCAACACCACCATCACCTCCGTCTGTATCTCTAACCCTCTGCCTCCCCCATCTCTCTGTCAATCTCTCTCACTCCCCTCCTCTGTTATGTCCGGCGAAAACAAGAAGCAGCGGCGGCAACGGCAGAAACATCACCACAGCCACCGCCTGATCTCTCTCACTCTCTGTCTTAAATATTCTTCCCGCTCTCTCAATCTATGTTTCCCTCTCTGGTCTAGCAAAATAGAGGAAGCAACAGCAGCCGTGGCCGGAGCCACCCCCGCCACCAGACCTGAAGGCCAGCGACGGCAACCCAACAGGAAATCTGACGAGTTCCTCCGCCACTCCTCAGCCTATTCTGACGACTTCAATAGGACCCAAGAGGTCTAACCAAGCTCAGGAGACTACCATTATGGCGACCCATCCGCAGGAGTACCATGATTTCCGGCGAGAAGCTCAACCCGAAACACAAACTCAATTCTCTATCATCCGGTATCCGATTTTGATAATTTTTGGCACTAATCGCATTGTCTCGACTTGAATTTGAGTTTTATATCACTGAAATCATATGGGTAACAAATAATAATTGGATTCATGATTTGGGTTAATTTTGTGATAAATAGAAAGTTGGGGTGATCTTATCCAAAACAAAAACATGGGGGTGCTAGGTGACAAAACATAAACTGGTTATATTAGTTGGGTAACTAAATGTTATAGACTTTGGGGGTCTTGTTCTATTTTTCCTTGGTTAAATAATCTATTTTGGTTATCTAGAATTTCCTTTTTTTTAGAGGAAGATCAACTTCTATTAATGTAAATTCAAGGGGTTAACGAACCCCATTACATCATTATGCAGAACTTGATGGGCCCAAATTGGGTGACTACCTAACCATAAAAACTTTTTTGGTAAAGACAAACCAAACATGGCGAATTCATTAGTTAGTGAGTTTGAAGAGCGAGGACAAAAACTAAAAGAAATATTTTCAAAAAGTTCAGCCGAATTCTGAATGTGCCGCAAGACATCTCCAGCTTCTGATTTGTCAGCCTGTGTTGCTTTGGCATCTGAAATTGCGTTAATTACTCTCTTCGCATCTGTTTCGACCACAACTCTACGGTAGTTGCAATCTGCAGATGTTACTGTCGGTAGTTGTGTAGCCATCGCTGCTAGTGTATGACCCAGATGGTCTCGGATCACTGCACCCCCCGCTGCCTCGCCCTCAGCTTGCTTGAACGCTCCATCGGCATTGACCTTTACTGTTCCTTCGTTCGGTGGTCTCCAACAGGAGGCTGGGGTAACGTCCGCCGACCCTCTGCCATGCACCGCTTTTGTCATCGTCTCTCGGGAAAATAACGCTTTTGTAGTCGAAAAGTACAACTGCTTCACCGACAAGATTTCCCCCAGAAAAACACATGCATTTCTGTGACTCCAAATGCGCCACAGCGCGGTGCTGAAAATTACCCTATCGTTCTCCGAAAAGGATTTGATCATGCATGGGATCTAAAACGTGATATCCCCGACCATGCTTGCACTAAATCCACCTCCCAGCTTGTCCCATTACCCCTTCACAAAAGGGCACTCCATGAACAAATTAGAAGCCGTCTCTGGTTGTTTGTGACGTAAAGGACATTCAACCGACATATTCCGTTTGAACCTTGAAATCTTCAATCTAGTCGCTAATGAGTCCTTTGCAGCCCACCACACCGTGTAAATGACTTTAGGTTGAAATTTAGTCTTCCAGAGTGCTTTGAGCTAGTCTTTTGCATGAACCGAAGCCGAAGTCGGAGAGAGCAATGTTCGCTTCTGTTCATAAAGTAACCGATAACCCGTAGCAACGGAGTAAATCCCATCCTCCGTAAAATGCCACCTGAAGGAATCTGCCGTTGGGGACAGTGGGATACCGACCTTAAGGATATCAGGGACATCCGCCATGAGACTAGCACACTCCAATGCCTCCACATTCCAAGACTTGTTCGGGTGGATGAAATATGCAACTTTCATCTCTTCGGCCCCCAGGGGTTTGGCTATGGTGCGAAAAGATGGCTCTCTTGAGTAACGGATCTCGGGTTATCAAAATGCGCGTACCGTCTCCGACTTTCCATCTCATGCCACTTTTAGTTAGATACGCCGCCCAGAAAATCGAGCGCCACGCGTAGGAATAATTTTCTGCACTGGATTATGTAAAGAATTAACACTAACCGAGACTTATGTTGCGTATCAGTAGAAAAAATTCTCCAAAGTTGCTTCGCGAGCAAGGCTTTATTGAAGTATTCTAGGTTCTTGACACCAATTCCAACTTATTATGTGGGTTTCCTAAGATTATCCCAAGCTATCCAATGTCCCCCTCGTTGATCCATCTGTTTTCCCCAGAAAAATTGGCAAGAGAGACGTTCCAGCTTCCGACATAGTGTCGAAGGAATCAAAAAGAAACTCATTGTGTAAACTGGCATGGACTGAGTGACAGCTTTGATGAGGACCTCCCTTCCTGCGTCGTAAAGATTACGTTTCCAAACCTTCAATTTATTTGCCACCTTTTCAAGTAAGTTCCCAAAACTTGTTACCCTGCACTTGCCGATGGATGTCGGGAGCCCTAGATATCTCTCATGACTTGCCGTTTCCAACATCCCTAATCGGTTGCAGAGAGATGCTCGATCCTGAACCGAAACATTAGACGAGAAAACCCCCGAGGATTTCTCCAGATTGACTTTTTGACCGGAGGCTCTTTCGTACTGATGAAGAATCACTCGTAGGAAATCGATTTCTGCCGGGACAGCCTTCAGAAACACAATGCTATCATCAGCAAAAAATAAATGTGCAACATTCGGACCACCCCTCGAGGCTGAAACTCCAATCAGATTTGCGTCTATCACTGCATAGGAGAGAACACGCGATAATGATTCACAAAAAAAATAAAAAAATAGGGTGAGAGAGGGCACCCTTGTCGAAGACAGCGTTGAGGAGGGAACCCCCCTCTCCTTTCTCCGTGAACTTAAAACACGAACGAGGATGTTGAGATGCAATCATGCACCAACGTAACCCAACGGTTACTAAAACCCATCCTGGAAAGAGTGGCTTCAAGGAAACACCATTCCACCCTATCGTAAGCTTTATCCATGTCAAGCTTAATCGCCATATAACCAGCTTTGCCTTTTTACGAGTAAGCATAGAGTGTAACATTTCAAAATCTACCAATATGTTGTCTGTAATGAGGCATCCAGGAAAAAAGGCACTCTGAAATTTAGAAATACATCCATCCAAAACTTCCTTCAACCGGTTAGCTAGTGATTTCTTAATCAGTTTATATACTACAGAACAAAAATGATAGGACGTAAATCATTCGACGTTCGTACCTTCTTGACCTTTGGGATGAGAGTCAGGACAGTACCGTTAAACCCCACTAAGCTTGCATGGTTGTTAAGAACATCAAGAAAAGTATTGGAGACTTCTGGAACAAGGAGATCCCAAATTTCTTGGAAGTAGAGGGCAGGAAAACCGTCCGGTCTAGGGCTTTTGGTCGGCCCCATCTTCCCGAGCGCGGTCGTGATGTCTTCCTGCGTTAAGGGACGGTCAAGGGAAGCCCGTTAAGTGTCGGCTGAATGAAGCGCAATAACGGCTCCATATCGGCTACTGACGGATTCTGCGATGAAAAAATTGATCGAAAGTGACTGTCGAGAAGATTGACAATGTCCTCCGTTGAAGATCTCCATGTTCCCCAGGAGCCAAGAAGTCCCCCGATTTGATTACGAGCTTTCCGAAGTGAAGCCTTTATATGAAAGAAGTCGGCATTGCAATCACCCTCTTTGAGCCATAGAACACAAGAGCGTTGAAGCCACATGGTTTCTTCATTAGCTAGAAGGATGCTGTGTTCCCTCTTCAGACACTCAATATCAGAAAAGACACTGTCGATGTTATGATTTCCTTGAAGGACTACTTTTTCTGACGGATAAAGCCAATTTTCCGTTTCACATTGACGAACACGTTTCTGTCCCATTGCTTTAACCTTTTCCCCGTCGCTTCAAGTTTCTGATTCAATACCATTCCTTGAAGATCTGCCCAATTATTACGAATAAAGGGTTTGCAATCAGCATGGGAAAGCCACATCGCCTCAAAGTGAAAGTGAGGTGTTTTTTTTCGAAGAGGAATCCACACAAGCTCAATAGGAGAGTGGTCGGACACTACTGCAACCAAATGGGTCACCGTGGCATTACCGAAGAGTTCAATCCAAGCTGAATTGGCCACCACCCTGTCGAACCATTCTCTGATTCGTGTCCCATTCCTGGGATTGCTAATCCAGGTAAACTTATTACCACTGTAGCCCAGATCAAACAACTCGTTAGTAGAAAGAGTGTTTCTGAAATCCTTCATGAGTTGGGCATCCGCTGCACGGCCACCCTGTTTCTCATCTGCTGATATGAAGGCATTAAAATCCCCCATTACACACCAAGGACACCCATTGGGGTTACGCAACCTCCCCAAGACATCCTAGGAATTCATATGCATGTTGCTATCCGGATCACCATAAAATCCGGTAAATTGCCACTAAGACTGTAAAGCATGATCATAAATGAGACAATTAATGAAAAATCTGGAACGGTTGATCAGCGTTACCTCCAAACTAACATGCTGACACGCGTTCTTACGTGTTACCGCAAGTGCATGGTTCAAGTAATAGAGGGTGATATTTCAACCCCGAGTTATCGATCCCACGAGGACAATCACGAGATTATTTAGTTAAAAGCTTAATTTAGAGTTAAAGTAACCTGGAGGAATGTTTGTTGGTTTAAGATTTTGCCACCCCCAAACAAGTGGTTGTTTTAAATAACAATCTTTTTGGATTTTATAATTTAACACGATTTAATTAAATATGGAGATGGACTAGGCGAGATATGGATCACCTAGGGCTGTTAGACAATTCGGAATATTGTATTGAAACACGATAATCCTAATTCAATTATGCTAGGTTACTGGTTACTGCAATCTTTTGTCGATCTCATGCAGTTCTATGTCGTGGTCTACTTCGGGTACTCTCGGTCTACCTCCGTATACCTAAATGGCCAATGTTGTTCAAATTACCTTTCAGTCTCATTGATTAAGGATTGTGTTCATGTTCTCTATCACCCTAGGCCAAGTCTCCGTCGAGCACTCCACCTAAGTACTAGCAATTCCGGGTAGCTACTCCATTGTTGCTAAGGATTTAGAATCAAACATGAGTAATAACTAAGATGGATTACATTAAGTAAGATAGCAAGGTTCAACATCAATTCATCTCTCATGGCCATTCAAATCTTCACTAACATGTGTCAATAATGCTAGCTCAACAATACACCAATTGAAATAAAGATTAATCCATAAACTTGCATCTAATCATGAATCAATCCCTAAAATCGGGAAAATTATAAGTCTAACATAACGCTAGGCTCTCTGTAGAGCCTAGAAAAGTATCTAGATGCTCATGGAAATGGAAAGATACACAAGTTTCTCCAGAGATAATTAAAGAGAAGAGAATAAGTGATCAAACGGTGAAATCGCCAAAGCATTGACGAATATGTGCAATCCCCAAGCTCCAAGCCGCTCTCCAATGGTGTCCCGTGCGTCTATGGCCTCTCTCTAGGTCTTCTATCACGTTTTTTACCAGCTAGGGGGCGAGTTTTAATGTAACTTGGCCGAAATTACATTTCAGCCCCTCCTGTTTGTAATTCCCGAACAGAATTGTGAGCTGATCTTCCGCAGGCCATATCTCCCTCGTCCGGACTCGTCTTTGGGCCTACCACATAACGTTGAAAAGCTATGGATGTCTAATTTCCAATGGAGTAGACCTTGCTCCAAATTTCATTGTAGATTTTCCTGAGCATTGAAAATAGTGAAGGCTGGTCATTTTAGCTCCTCCAACTTTTGCTTCTCTTGACTCCACTTGAGCTCCCATTGTTTCCGAAGTTTGTTCCATACCTCTTATCAACCGATTAGCATCCGTTCCTGCCAAAACAACATGAAAAAACATAACAAGCGATTATATTTGAGAAAATAACATCAAAACATGAATAGAAACGCCCGGTCTAACAATAAAGCGCATATGAAGCATCAAGTGCCAAAAAGACTCATATCTTCTAACATTATGCTCAAATATCTAATGATAATGTGGAAAATGACAATAATATATAGCTCCTAAAAGGTGCTATCAAATTCCCCCACACTACCTTCTTGCTCGTCCCGAGCAACACTTGCTTCAAAGGCTCACATATATCTTTACTTTGCCTTTGACACAACGACTCAAACACCGAACTATGCAATATACATGAATTTATACAATGAAACTCGATTATAAACAATGCAAAAAAGCTAAGAACATAAATATTTTTTTTAGTTAAAGATTGGGCAATCTCGAAAAATAAACCGGCATGTCATAAGGCTCTCATATTCCCTTGGAGATTCTATAACAACTTGCGGCCAGCTTCCTCAAACAGAACGGGCACGTACATTAAATAAGTTGCTTCCGCACACTCATCAAATGTATCCCTAGCACCTACCATTCGAGATATTTATCCACGGGTCAAATTTTTGACGGCTTAGGACGGGTAGGATAAGATATTTAAAAGCGCAGTCCTAGACGTCATGATATATCTCACAAAACTCCGTTCTCGCGGCCACGAATGTGAAGAAGTAATCTCGATCCATAGATAATCTCCCCGGTCTTCATGAAGTTCAGTTTTTGCTCCTTATTCCATTCACTTTCAATTTCTATTTTTTTCTAATTTATTTTTTTCCCTTTTTTTCAACACAATAAATCACATGGAGCTCATAATAGCAGTAAATATCCGAGGAGATCAATCCGTCAGAGCAAATAACCTAGGGGTGGAACGTGTCAAATCAATGATGTAATCAAAATAGATTTAGACACCTTACACTCGATGTAAACCATATGAAAAACCTGATAGTCAAAGTAAACACGTGCTATTTCCAACCAATCCTCCTCATCACCTAATAAGATATAGAGAATATGAATGAAAAACCAAGCACGACCTCCTATAAGCTCAATCAACCCTCACCCCATGACGTGCGGAAAGAATTTCACGCACTACGGTACTCCACTTGTGATCGTGGTGTAAGGACACGACTCACCGCCACACCGAAGTGTGCTTCCGTCTCTAACTCACCCTCACATCCCCTCAAAAGATGACGTGTAAGAGAATCCACATAAGATGTATAATATCATCTCACCCTCAACGAACCTCCCTAACTCGACTCCCTCTATCATGACGCATAGGAAGGGACCATTCTAACTAGTGATGCAATTCACAACGAAAGGCTTCCTAGGCTAGAGGCTGTGAATGAAAGGGGTAAATGGATCAAATTGGGGTAACTAGTGGACCTAGGAGATGGAGACGGGACGTGAGGTTCCATAAACATCACTCGCACAGCTGTTCCTTTGCCATTACGAGGAGAGTTGACGACTACCTAAGTGACGGTGGTGTAGCGCTAGTAGGATAACTAGTTTGAGAGACAACTACTCAAAATTCCAAAGTGCATTAGCCCTATAGCCTTTCTACTCCAGATTCACGCATCTACCTCACCTCAGATTTTCATACTCCCAATGAGTTTCTATCATTGAGCCCTCACCACATTCACTCTCTTAGATTGCCCTTTCTAAAAAAAGAACTCAATTTATTCGGATTTTTCAACTTTTTAATTTTTATTTCTTTGTTTTTAATTTAGTTTTCCTAACTCTATATGCTTGGGCCAACTCTATTAACACCACATATGGTTAGGGAAACTCAATAATTAAAAGTTCAAACACCATTTATACAATGCAATAATTAAACGTGCACATGCAATCCTAATTATGACACCTATGTGCAAACTGACTCACTAATCTATTATGTGACGAGGCTATGCAAGTTTAGGCTAGAAATATATATGTAACGCCCCCCCCCACACACACACACACTTAAGTGCTTCATTGTCCTCAACGAAAGATAAAATGAAATCAAGAGGAATCGACTGCTTAAGAGCAGGGCCGTTAGGTCTAGTAGGATTACACCAAGTAACCCAGGGTACAAGTAAAGAGCAAGTAAAACTTCGCGAGAGATTTAAGACCTAGGAGTGCTGTAACACCCCGTCTTTTTCTAAGTTTTATTGACGTATTTTTCGTAAAGTTAATCAGTTATTTTCAAAAATATATGGCTGGCGGGGAGGTATTTGTAGTTTTATAGAATTATAAACTGGTTAATTAGGGGGTTGTAGTTGTAGTTTGAAGAAATTATATAACCTAGTGGATAAATAATCGTAAGTGAATTAAATATTATGACAAAAAATATGTTGAAGAAACACTCCTGACATTCCCCCGTACCCCAACATTTTCTCATTCCCAAACAATTTTTCCCTTTTTTTATTTTCTCTCTCTCTCCCCCGTCACCTATCTTCCTCTCTCCTTCCTTCCTTGTATTTCTGCTCCCTTTCTTCTCCTTTGGCAACTCACACCCGACACCATCACCAACACCCTCACCACACCATCACCTTCCTCTCTGCCTCCATCTCACTGTCTCTATCTCTCTCTCTCTCTCTCTCTCTCCTCTGTTCTTGCCGAGAGACAACCCACCAAGAAACCACCGCCGCCAACACCGGCGACCACCACCATAACCAACAACAACATCACCACCTCATCACCTCTCCATCCCTCTCTCTCTTCTCTCTGACCAAACCCATACGCAGGAAAGAGCAGCAGCAGCAGCTACCACCACCACCGCGGCCACCGGCGAAGTCCCCGACGGGAAACCACCACCACCCTCCACCTTTCTATTTCTCTCTCTCTATCTCTCAATCCCCTCCCGATTCAACCTCAAGAGAAGAAGATGAAGACGAAAACAACAGCAGCTGTAGCAGCGCCGCAGCAGCAGGAGAAACCCGCCGGCGACCTCCATTATTTCCGGTGAAGAATTCGCCGGAGTTCAACCGGGACGATCCAGCCTCTTCCACCCCTCTCTCTAGCCTCCAGAGGGTCCGACCGAGATCCAGGAGGTCCTATCCGCAGCCAAGAATAGCCGGAGAAGCCCCGGCGAAGCTCTATCTCCGGCGACACCGACCTCGACCCGACCCATTTCTTCACCGTTTCTCTCAATTTTTGGACTGGATATGACTAAAATCTTCCCCTAAGTCATTATTTGCAATCAAAATCGAGTATTGAGGCCTTAAATCCATTTTTTCATTAGTTAGTTTGAATGTTCTTGGTTGGGGGCTTAAAGTGTCATTTTCCGAAAGTATTTTGGGGGTTATTTTGAAGTTTCATAAACCTAAGGGGAGGTATATGTCATTTCATAAACTTTCCGGGAGGTAGATGCAGTTTTAAATTTTGGTTTCATTAACAAAATTGGTTTTTCCTAAATTTGTCTAGATTAGTATTTATAAATTAATAACTATATTTTATAAAATAGTTGGGGTTGAATATTATGGAAAAATGCATTTTGAGAAAAATAAAAGGAGCTAGAAACATATATAGGTTGTATATTGGTTGAGATTATATTAAGTTAGAAGCTCCGATTTGGAGGTGACGGTTTCGTAGACGAGACGACATTTAGGACGTGCTTTGGATTACGGTAAGTTAATATTCCTAGCCTCGTGTTCCTTTCATTCCTCCGCGTATCGCGTGTGTGATTTGTGATTTACTACTATACGTGCTTTATTTGAGTTGTTTACTTGTTTTTGAAAAAGTCTTCTTTGGAAATAGTGCATGAAATTGGTACCCAAATCTCAATAAGAATCCGAAAGACGAACATCTAAATTCTATTGTGGAATAACTTGAAATATATATTTTAACTATGATTATCCCAAGACGGACCACGTCCTTGGGATGGAGTACGAAATTTGAAATTGTTGCCTCGGTTACCAAAAGTAGCACACCGCTCACTTATTTGTCAAATATTATATATCTTAATCATACATCGATTATTTGTTATTTTCTCCACCGGCTTTAGTTTGGAGCTCCTTATTCGATTCTACATCTTGAAAGAAAATTCGTAATTATGTAAAGTGGAAGCTGTTGTGCGTGGGTTTGTGTCATATCACTGATACGATACATTTCTGACATATTGTGATTGATTACTGTTATGAGATTATGAGGCTCTGACCTCCTTTTGATTAGTTATGGTTATGAGGCGCTGTGATGCGAACCTCCTGTGATTTGAGTTATGGTTATGTGGGTGCTTTTGCACATTATGAGAAAGAGGTTGTGGATTGGATATGGTCACGCCCCGTATCAACTAGTTACTAAAATGAATTTCTGGACTCGATTCATATCGATGAGAATGTTATTATCTTGAGATTAAAATAATATTGTGAATTGCTATTACCAGTGATTTCACGAGATGAACCACATCTTTGGGCAGGAATACGAAATTTGAGATCGTTACGGAGTTTGACACATCAAATCAACGTGAACACTTTACCCGCGAATATTTTATATTTATTAACAGCGAATATGTTATTCCTGTCAGATGTCTCATAATCTGTTTACAAGCTATGGGTGTTAGCTTACTCAGCCGTTTTGCTCATTTTCTATAAAAATTTCGTCGGCTTTTGCTATTTGAAAACCGCAGGTTGGCTATCGAGGTGGCGAAACGTTCACGACACAGCTGGATAGGAAAGCTTGTTTCTATAAAAATCACCTAGTATTATCACTTCAGTTGTACTCTTAACTTTTCAAATGCTATCACTGTTTGTATTAAATTGTAATCAATTATGTTTTATGTTATCGATGGTTGTACTAGCTTTGAACCGACGATCCTTATCCGTTCCCAATGAGGCTCATCACCTCGGGCGGAGACATCTCTTCCAAACATGCGGTCAGGCCGACCGTGCAATTTTGGGGGTGTTGCAATTTCCTAAACAAGAATCAAAGCGAGAGAAAGATTTTGGTACCTACGGTCCCGGAGTACCGTTCTTACGGCAAGTTGAGGCAAGTATACCTCCTTGTGCTCTTCGATGTCCACGTCAAAAGACTCTTCTTGAGCTTTGGCCAAATCCCCCTCTAAGTCGACGAATCGGAAAATTTGAGTTCTTGGAGCTCTTCCTATTTGTTTTTCCCCACACTCAAACCGTTCACTATCTCTCAAAAACTCAAGAATTAATCTTGTAGTTGGGTTTGCAAGGAGAAAAACCCAACAAAAATTTCTCAATTTGGATGTGTTTTGGGTTTTAAGTGTGTTGGTGTTCTTGAGGTTTTGAGAGGAAGAAGATGAATGAGGGGTTGTTTGATCCGCAAATGAGGTGGGGAGGCTTTGAAACCCGGTTTTGGCTTAGATACACTTCCCAAAATGTCAAAATTACACCCAATTAGTGAGCAGCCAGGTCTATTTCTGCCCCATTTCGGCCCGAAATGGTGCCCAAATGGTTTGAAAAAATCAAAACAGTGAGCACTTTTTATTTAGGCCCGAAATCCCAGCATTTCGGCTGGCATTTCGGCCCGAAATGCTGGCCGAAATACTGGGATTTTTCTACTCCTTTTTGCTCTATTTTCTTCATCCGGCCTCCGATTTCTTCGATTCTTGCTCCGATGAACTCCATAAACTGCCGGGAGTCCATTTTTTATTAGAAACTCCCAAAATCAATGGAATTTCCATATCTTCTCAAATCTTCTCTCTTGTGCATGAATCGTTCCTTTTAAGCTCTTTGCTTGCAATTCCACTCCGGATTCCGATGCGTGCAAACGCGTTAGAACAACTCAATTCCATTATCTTCAAAAATCATTAGCTACTCCTCGACCTCAAGTAGCCACTCTCTCATGCACAATTAGTCAGATTAACTCTTTATTCCTCGTTTTGCGTGCAACATCGTGCACATGCTTCAAGAAGGGGAATCCGAAGTGGTCTTCGGTACCTGTGTCCTGCACACTCATAGGAAATATTAAAACCACTCTTTCCCTCATCTCTCACAATCAAGTACGGAGAACTCAAGAATACAACTGAAACAAAATAGCAAATATCCTACTCTACATTGGGTTGCCTCCCAAGCAGCGCTTGTAATTTAAGGTCGACGGCCCAACCCGGTTACCTCTTTCAAATCACGAGGGTGATCTGGCACATTGTTCCACTTCCAGCTTAGCTTTCTTGTGATGAATCTGAAGAACTGCTTCATGTGCTTGTACAACTGATGGCTTGTTTTTCCCAGTATTCAGGTGGATCTCCTTGCGATAAATCAGAAAATTGTCGCTTTACTTGTACAGCAAATAGAACCCCAGACTTATGCTCCCACGAGTACTGAGGTGTCGGTTTGAAGACCCGAAAAGTCTCCATGTCCTCATGTACCCTCATAATCAGCTCTCCGTTCTCTACATCAATGAGGGTACGCCCAGTCGCTAAGAACGGCCTTCCCAGAATTATAGGCACATCACCAGCTGGCATGTCCTATATGACAAAATCAGCTGGCATGATCAGGCTTCCAACCCTCACAAGTACATCCTGTATCATCCCACATGCTCTCTTGGATGATTTGTCTGCAAATTGGAGAGTTATCGAGGTTTTCAGAGGCTCCCCCACACTTAGCTTTTTTGAATACCAACAATGGCATCAAATTCACACTTGCTCCCAGATCACAGAGAGCTCTCCCTGTGTAGGCATCACCCAGTGTAGCTTCAATGACAAAACTATCTGGATCCTTCTTCTTCTTAGGTAGCCCATGCAACGCACATGAACTAACATGTTCATTTAAATTCACTCTCTGATATTCATCCACCACTTTCTTTGCAAGGACTGCATCTTTAATAAATTGTGCATACTTAGGCATCTTTTGAAGTGCCTGAATCAATTGAATATTTATATGCAATTTAGAAAAGACGTTCAGAAAGCGCATGTATTCCTCAGAATCATCCTTCTTATTCCTACTACGCAATGGGTATGGAAGATCTCAAGAAGGAGGAGGAGATGAAAGAAGTACCTCAGTGAGTTCCTCCTCATCCTGCTGAGTCATGCCCTTTGATTGGGGGACCATGATAGGGGTCTTCATAGAACCTAAAACCTCATGCTCCTTAGCCATTGAATCTACAACTCTGGCATGACTAGGGTATGGAGGGTCTTTGAGTGTTGTACCACTACGAGTGGTGATGGCGTGAACATGTTCCTCAGATGCAATAACAGTGTGTTCCAGTGCTCTGTTTTCAAGTTGCTGCTTAAGATCCTTAACTTCTGCTAGAGCTTCTCAGAGTGCAACTGCAGAAGTAGTGCTCTCGGAAATCATGTTCATTACGTGTTGACCCATCACTTTCATCAATCCTCTCATATCAGCCAACTCTGAAGCTAATTTTGTTGTTGTTGCTGCAACTGTGAAACAGCTGCTTCATGTACTACCTCCACAGCATTCACCTGAACGGTGCCATGAGCAATTGCACCGTCAGTTTTGCTGCTGGAACTCATAATCTAAGCTCTACTCTTGTTTAACCACACGTCTCATCAGCTCATATGCACCCTCCACATCGAATTTGAACAATAAATTGCCCCCAGCTTCTCTGTCGATCTTGTCTTTGTCAAGATTTCCAAGTGCATCATAAAATATTTGGATGATATGGGCATTGGCAATACCATGGTTGGGGAATTTGCGTAGCAATCATTTGAGATGCTCCCATGCATTGACCATAGATCCATGTTGTTGTTGCCTAAATGACCAAATATCGTTTTGCAGCTGAATCATGCGTGAGATGGGGGAAAATTTACCCAGGAACTGGGAGGCACACTCTTCCCAAGTTTTGATGGAGTTATATGGCAACGAATCTAGCCAATCCACAGCAGCTCCCTTGAGACAATGCGGGAAGAGCATCATCTTTATCTCTTCAGAAGTGACCCCACTATAGCCAATTAGCCAACACTGGCTCTGAAATCTCCCCATGAATGCATGTGGGTCTTCCGCATGTGTACCAGCAAAGGTGCACTGTTCCTGAGCAAATTGGATGGTCTTCAGCTTTAGGCAGAATCTCTCAGCCTGAATTTGTGGCACCACAATTGCTGGCTCCCTTCCTTTAAGATCCGCCTCAAATGCATGAATTATTGCTTTCCCATAACTATTATAAGGCATTGAGGTCGGGTGCGATCTAGATGTCGCCGCCATTGCTTTACGGCTGCAACAACCATAGCTTGCAGTTCCTCGGTTGTGAGGCTAAATAGCCCTTGGCCTTCTGCATTGCTACCTGAAAAACAACACTAGCACACCCGTGAGGTAAACAGATAGTAACAAAAATAAAATAAAATGAAAATCTAAACTAATTTTTAACTAAACAATCTACCGGTTTCCACAGCAACGACGCCAAAAACTTGACACGCTTTCTTACGTGTTACCGCAAGTGCATGGTTCAAGTAATATAGGGTAATATTTCAACCCCGAGTTATCGATCCCACAAGGACAATCACGAGATTATTTAGTTAAAATATTAATTTAGAGTTAAAGCAACCTGGAGGAATCTTTGTTGGTTTAACAGTTTGCCACCCCCAAACAAGTGGCTGTATTAAATAACAATCGTTTTGGATTATATAATTAAACACGGTTTGATTAAATATGGAGATGGACTAGGCGAGCTATGTATCACCTAGGGCTGTTAGAAAATTTCGGATACTGTATTGAAACACGCTAGTCCTAATTCAGTTATGCCAGGTTACTAGTTACTGCAATTTTCTGTCGATCTCATGCAGTTCCATGTCTCGGTCTACTTCGGGTCCTCTCGGTCCACCTCTGTCTACCTAAATGGGCAATCCTATTCAAATTACCTTTCAGTCTCATTGATTAAGGATTGTGTTCATGTTCTCTATCACCCTAGGCCAAGTCTCCGTCGAGCACTCCACCTAAGTACTAGCAATTCCGGGTAGCTACTCCATTGTTGCTAAGGATTTAGCATCAAACATAAAAAATAACTAAGATGTATTAAACAGTGAGTATGATAGCAAGGTTCAACATCAATTCATCTCTCATGGCCATTCAAATTTTCACTAACATGTGTCAATAATGCTAGCTCAACAATACACCAATTGAAATAAAGACTAATCCATAAACTTGCATCTAAACATGAATCAATCCCTAAAATCGGGAAAAGTATAAATCTAACATAACCCTGGGCTCTCCATAGCTCCTATCAAAGTATCTAGCTGCTCATGGCAATGAATAGATACACAGTATCTCCCTAGATAATTAAAGAGAAGATAAGAAGTGATCAAACGGTGAAATTGCCAAAGCGACGAATCCGTGCAGTCCCTAAGCTCCAAGCCGCTCTCCAATGGTGTCTCGTGCATCTATGGCCTCTGTATAGGTATTCTATCACGTTTTTTACCAGATGGGGGAAAGTTTTAATGTAAATTGGCCAAAATTACATTTCAGCCCCTCCAGTTTGTAATTCCCGAACAGAATTGTAAGCTGATCCTCCAACTTTTGCTTCTCTTCACTCCACTTGAGCTCCCATTGTTTACGAAGTTCGTTCCATACCTCCTATCAACCGATTAGCATGCGTTCCTACCAAAAAAACATGAACAAAAATATTAAGCGATTGTATTTGACAAATAACATCAAAACATGTATAGAGACGCCCGGACTAACAATAAAGCGCATATGATGCATCAAGTGCCAAAACGACTCATATTCTCTAACATTATGCTCAAATCTCTAATGATAATGTGGAAAATGAATATAATATATAGCTCCTAAAAGGTGCTCTCACATGCCAGAGAAGAACTAAACCACCGGTACGTCCATCAGAATAGACGCAAATACTATTAGTGAAGCCTGATCTAGTCTGAACTTGTACAAATTCCTCCTCGGTCAGGCGGGTTTCCATCAAAAATACAAGTTTGGACGACTTACCTCGGATGAGGTTTTGGAGCTCTAGAACATTACGGAGGTTCACAAGCCCTCGTATGTTCCAGCTGATCGCATTTGATTCAGATTAAGCTTGTTGGGCGCTCACACATGTCATCGTATCAGCTTCTGGCACCATTGCCACACTAAGCCCTCCGGCGTTGTCTTGGAAGCGGATAGAGCTCAGTCGTCGGTTAGCAAGTTTTTCTTTTGGATTAGGAATAAGAATAATCTGACCCATTTTTCTCTTGGCGTTTGCGATCTTCGTATTACCCGAGAAAGAATCTTGGCCTGATCTGAAGCTGTCTTTCGAGGATACTGACTGTGTTGGTGAGGTGGCTACCGGTGTCCCTGTAGGGGGGGATTTCGGAGAGGATTCTAGTGGCTTTGAGTAAACTTTTGCTCCCTTCTCAGACCCGGATATATTTTTAGGAGACTCGGTCCCTGTATTCGTGTCCATACCCGACGAAGAGGACGAGTGTGGAGAGCCAAATTTTCCTTTCCCCGTTCTGCGTCGATCATCACCCCGTTTGCTGGATTTATCCCTGGCGTTCTTCTCCCCCTGACTTCCTTCGTTACCAGTTTATGTATGTGACACATTCTTTCCAGAGCCTACTGATGGCATACCCCAAGTTGTTAGTAAATCTGGGTTTAGAGTACCCTCACCTCTGGTTTTGCTCGGAGCTTTCGTCCTAGGACGTGGCTTAAACAAAATCCATTCGCCGAAGCCTTCAACCTCAGCTTCCTTTTCCTACGATGTTTTAAACTCGTAAGGGTCCGTACGGTGAGTAATGCGGCCGCACCACGCACAGATGCATGGTACCCTTTCATAAACATAGTTGAGCAAAATCTTATCGTTGATTACTTGAATATACCCTCCCCGCCTTAGTGGTTTGGATAAATCAAGCCTCACTCTTACGCGCATGTAATCACCGATATCTCCGTTGAAAATCCTATTGTCTGCAAATAGAACTTCACCCATGTTACCAACTATTTCCATCAGGTATTCCGTTTTTTGCAACCAAACCGGTATATTAGCTACCTTAACCCACACGTCGATCTGCTTGAAGACTACGAACTCGGGATTGGATCCTACGATCCACGGTTAGAGTACAAGGATGTTTCCGTCGAACAGCCAAGGCCCTCCGAAAAGCACCTTTTCCATGGCAATCTTGGATGGAAAATTGAAAATGAACCTGTTAGGGGAGGTTTCATAGATCCGAACTCCATCTCCTTCAAACCAGATATTCTTGAAGAGATTCTTCATACCCCAAACATTAACCCTAGAGGGAAGAAGAAACCTACCGATTATGCTAGGACCGAAAGATTCAATGGCCATCGTGTTGGAATAGATGCCCTAGAGGCAATCTAGTTTAGTATGAATTATTTGTGGCTAGAAATTCATTTATTATTTATTGGATATTTAATATAATTAAGTCCTTAGATTTACAATTGTGTTGTTTATCTTAAATATCCCTAGTCAAGTATAATGATTAATAGGACAATCATCTATAGACTAGTATGTGGTTGGATTGATATGGAGATATCACGATCCAACACATAGGTGTGCATTAGGGAATGTTGCACTGGAGTGACCCATCTCCGAGAAGGCTACATACACGTTATGTTGAGTCACAAGCGCTTCTCGCGGTGCAATGGTATTGTCATCCTTAGACTTGAAGTCACTAGATATTCTAGTTGTGGATTATTGTGATCTTGGTAGCGTTAAACGCTACACTGTAACTGGGTAGTTATAAAGGCGTGTACTGGATACAATAAGAAGCAAGCTTAGAGATCGTAGTGGACGTAGATAGAATTTGTCCCTCCCACATAACGGGAGCAAATACCCTAGGCCACTCGAGCGATAGTGCTTATAGAATGTCTGGCCAGACTCAAATAAATCAATATGGGATATTGATGTTATTTGCACGAATAAGGCTATTCCCATGGATCGAGAAACTATGGATTGGATATACGAGTGTGACTTGTATGTCTCGTGTCCAATCCGGATATAGAGACAAAGGGATGAGACAATTACTTGTACAAAGGTTGTCAAGATGACTATTCTATTAGTTGGCTAGAATGGATGTTTTGCTAGAGACCGCTCCATATTAGCAAATAGTTGCTACCAACTAGATAGAACCTATGGGGTCACACGCTATATAGAGTTGAACTAGATTTAGGAATTAATTAATTGGATTAATTAATTAGAAGGATCACTTTGCAAAATCTTGCAAACTTAATAGGGACTAATTTGCAAGGAAGCGTCTAAATTGAATTTTAGTAGGACTAGAATAAGTCTTTAGGTAGTTGACAAGGAGTTGTTGGACTATATAAAGGACCTTCCTTCCTTCCCACATAACTTATGATCATTATTGAACATAACAAAGAGTGGGAGAGACCAAAAGGAGAGAGAGCAAGCAACAAAGGGACCCGACCGCCCCTTTGCCGCCGCCCGTCCCCGTCGGCCACAAGGAGGCCGAGACCCTCCTTTTGGGTCTCGTTTTGCGTGATTCTTCTTCCTCTTCCTCTTCCGGGCTAGCACCAAGGACTTGGGAGATTCTAGGATCAACTCTAGGCGTGGATCAACCATAGAGAAAGTGACACAATTCGCGTTTGAAGTCATCAAAGGAGAACCCTAAGGTGTGTTATTGATTTCTAACCCTTACCATCGTTATGTCTCTTGACTTGTGATCCTTGGAGGGTTTTGCATGGTTTTATGATTGTTTATGTTTCCGTTGCGCATCCATGAATCAAAACCCTACAGTGGTATCAGAGCCACAGGTCGTAGAGCATAAATGTGGTTTATGTGTTACGTTTTAGTTGTTTTACACCTTAATTTGATTGTTTATCGCGTAAAACAAGACAAATCAAGCATGGGATGGATTTTGTCAATTATTAATCATAACAAGATCCAATTTTTGCATTAGATGCATGAATTGGTGAGTTTGAGAAATTTTAGGATCTTTGAATTAGGGTTTGGGCATCCTTGGGGAAGAAGGAGTTCTTCCAAACCAAGGAAACAACCAAAATTGGGCACCAAGCAAGGGAGTTATTTTGGAAACAACTCCCATAAGGAGGTTCGGCCCCCCCTAGGGACCGCCCCCCTTGCTTGCCGCCCAAGCTTTGCCGCCCTAGGGGTCGGGCGGCCCTAACCCGCGGCCTAGGCTTGTGGGTTTTGGGTCGGGCCGGCCCTAGGGCCTTGTGGTTCATCTTGTTGGGCCCGGGCAATTTGATTGTTGGGCCCATGGACCGTTTTATCCCTAGAAATCCTAAAATCAATTAAAATTGACCAAGCACATTAAAATTGGATTTTAACTGTTTATGTGCAAATCGCATGGTGATTGGATATGGCCTTAGGATGTGGTTTGATGTGGATGTTTAATTTTGTGGTTTGGTTTTACGGCCTGCGAGCTGATCAATTAATTGTAGTAATTAATTAGGGTTTTATGGCTTGCGTGCAATTTTTTTTCTCAACTTGTGAGATTTATTTTATTTAGTATAGAAGTTATCTAGTGCTAGATAAAGTAGATTGTTAGCCAAGATTGAAGAAAAGAAGCCCAAATCCAAAGAAGCCACAAAAGATGGAGCATGGAGCATGGAGCATTCCACATGACAATGAAGGATGGACCAAAAGATCAAGACGCATGGAGATGTGTTTGTTTTAGGGTTCATAGATAATTCCAATGGCTTGGAATTATCTTAGTCTAGAAAAAGGCCATATCCACATCACGTTTAATTTCTCTTTTGTGGTTGTTTATTTTAATGTCTTATTATTGTGTGGTTGGTGTATGGATGATGCATGCAATTAGGATAATAAGATAATTAGACAACCCGGATCTATTATTTGGAGTTGTGCCCAAACTCAAATAGATAGATAAGTTGATATTGATCAACAAAACAATTATAAAAATTGAATTTAAAATCCCTCAAAAATTCAAATATTGTGTTCTTGCCTTCTCGTTATTTAAACACTCATTATCATCATTATTTACCAAGTTCGTGCGTGCCAAATCATGGCGACTTGGTTCATCATGATGGAATGCGATGGCACGTAACAATGTGCAATTGTTTAGATAAGAGGTTGAACACAACTAGGCTATTAATTTGATTAAGAAACCTAGAGGCAATCAATTGGGATTATCCATACAGATGGATAAATAAGGATTTATTTTCCCAATTGAACCAAGAGTTGCATATGGGATGCAATTGGAATTGTTCCTACCTAAAGTAGTCAAATTATGGGTGACTTGCCAAAGCAAGCTCATAAGGAGATGAAAGATGGATCGTAGCCCACTAGAAAATATAAGGATATTTTCCGCATTAATATCTTGAGGGTTATTAATCCGTAGAAAAATAGTGGGAGCTATATTTGATAAACTAGCCATTATTGAATATAGTCAAAAATTCACAAATACTAAAACTTGCGTATTTTCCTTTTTGTAGAATTCCAAATGGCAAACAACTCATCGAGTTCACAACATTCCCTACGATCTGTCCTTGAGAAGGACAAGCTCTCTGGAACCAACTTTCTTGATTGGTACAGAAACTTGAGAATTGTTCTCAAGCAAGAGAAGAAAATGTACGCAATAGAGGAGCATGTTCCAGAAGGTCTAGAGAACCACACACCTGCTGCCCTAAAGGCGTATCAAAAGCGTGTTGATGACGCTAATGATGCGGCCTGCCACCATGACTTCTGAGCTTTAGAAGCAACACGAAAACATGAATGTTGTCGATATGATCGAACATCTAAAGCAGCTCTTCCAAGAGCAGGCGAGGGTAGAGAGGTATGAGGTATCTAAGGCACTGTTCAAGTGTCATCTGGCAGAAGGGAACCCGGTGGGACCCCATGTACTCCGAATGATCAGGTACTTGGAGAATCTCGCCCAACTGGGGTTCCCGGTCGGCCAAGAGTTGGCAACCGATCTCGTGTTGCAGTCGTTTCCCGAGAGTTATGGACAGTTCATTATGAACTATAACATGAACGAGATCGTTAAACCACTGCCAGATTTACTCAATATGTTGAGGAAGGCTGAACAGAGCATCAACAAGGGTAAGGGCAAGGCCATAATGATGGTACGGAAAGGAAAGGGCAAAAGGTTTGCCTCTTCCTCCAAGGGCAAAGGCAAGTCAGTTGCCAATTCCAAGGAACCTGCCCTTAAGCCTGTTGGTGGCATTGCCAAAGGTGTGACTAAAGGTGAGTGTCACTGCTGCAGTCAGCCTGGACACTGGAGGAGGAACTGCCCAAAATATCTGGAGGACAAGAGGCTTGGAATAGTGATTCCACCACCACCAGGTATTTTTGTTGTAGATGTCAATTTAACTTTCTCTACATCATGGGTATTAGATACTGGATGTGGATCTCATATTTAACGAAATATGCAGGATCTAAAGAGAAGTAGAAGATTGGCTAAAGGGGAGGTAGATCTGCGCGTTGGGAATGGAGCAAAGGTTGCTGCGTTGGCCATAGGCGTGTGCGAGCTATCTTTGCCTTCAGGATTAGTTTTAGAATTAAATAATTGCTATTTTGTGTCTGCTATGAGCAGAGACATTATTTCTATTTCTTGTTTGGACAAGGATGGTTTTATTATTTCAATAAAGAACAATTGTTGTTCCTTTTATTTAAATAATATTCACTATTTTAATGCGCAATTATTTAATGGACTTTATGTCCTTGATCTAAGCAATCCTGTCTACAACATTAATACCAAGCGGATTAAAATAAATGATTTAAATCCAGCTTATTTATGGCATTGTCGTTTAGGCCACATAAATGAGAAACGTGTATCTAGACTCCATAAGGATGGATTACTAGACTCATTTGATTTTGAATCATATGAGACATGTGAGGCTTGTTTATTGGGAAAAATGACTAAGTCCCCTTTCAATAAGAAAGGTGAGAGGACTAGTGAGCAATTGGCGCTCATACATACTGATGTGTGTGGGCCATTTGCCACGCCTGCCAGGGGTGGTTATGTCTACTTCATTACATTTACTGATGATTACAGTAGATATGGATTTGTGTACCTTATGAGGGCAAAATCCGAATCCTTTGAAGTGTTCAAAGAATTCAAGAATGAAGTAGATAAGCAACTTGGCAAAAGTATCAAGGCCCTACAATCGGATCGTGGAGGAGAATACTTGAGCCAAGAGTTTGACGACTATCTTAGAGAGTGTGGGATCGTGTCCCAACTCACTCCACCCTGAACGCCACAATGGAAGAACCCTATTGGATATGGTTCGATCTATGATGTGTCAAACCGATCTTCCATTATCATTTTAGGGCTACGCTCTATTAAGTGCAGCTTTCACCATTAACCGTGTTCCATCTAAATCAGTCATGAAGACACCATATGAGATGTGGAGTGGGAGGCGTCCCACACTGTCGTTCATGAGGATTTGGGGCTGCGATGTCTATGTAAAACGTTTACAATCAGACAAGCTGGGGCCTAAATCAGATAAGTGTAAATTTGTGGGGTACCCTAAGGAAACTAAGGGTTACTACTTCTACAATCCAACCGAGAACAAAGTGTTTGTTGCTCGGACCAGCGTGTTTCTAGAAAGAGAATTTGTCTCTAAAGAAGCAAGTGGGAGGAATGTAGAACTTGAAGAGGTTCAAGAACCACAAATCACCGAACCGATTATGGAACATGAACAGGAACCACAAGCAGTTGTGGAGAAACCTGTTCAGGTAACACAAGAGCTTCGTAGATCTAGTAGAGTGCGCCAGGAACCCGAGAGGTATGGACTTATCGTAACCGATTCCGGTGACACGATGCTCATAGATGATGAGCCTACTACCTATGAGGAGGCCATGAGTGGCCCAGACTCTCAGAAGTGGCTGGAATCCATGAGATCCGAGATGGAATCCATGTATACCAACAAAGTATGGATTTTGGTGGAACCACCCGATGGGGCGCGACCCATAGGGTGCAAGTGGGTCTTCAAGAAGAAGATCGACATGGATGGTAATGTGATTACCTATAAGGGCCGATTGGTGGCTAAAGGATTCAGACAGATTCATGGTATTGACTATGATGAAACCTTTTCACCAGTCGCAATGACCAAATCCATCCGAATCCTACTTGCGATTGCAGCATACCACGACTATGAGATTTGGCAGATGGAAGTCAAAACAGCATTCCTTTATGGGAATCTCCTCGAGGACGTGCATATGATACAGCCGGAGGGTTTTGAGGATCCAAAGCAAACCAACAAAGTCTGTAAACTGCAACGATCCATTTATGGATTGAAGCAAGCTTCTAGGAGTTGGAATCGACGTTTTGATGAAGTGGTCAAAGAGTTTGGCTTCATCAGAAACGAAGATGAGTCTTGTGTCTACAAGAAGGTTAGTGGGAGCTCTGTAGCTTTTCTGGTCTTGTATGTGGATGCCATACTTGGAAACGACATTCCCATGCTGCAATCTGTTAAAGATTGGCTAGGAAAGTGTTTTTCAATGAAGGACTTAGGGGAAGCGGCCTATATACTTGGTATAAAGATCTATAGAGATAGATCTAAGAGGTTGCTAGGCCTAAGTCAAAGTACATATATTGACAAGGTGTTGAAACGGTTCAACATGCAAGATTCCAAGAAGGGATTCTTGCCCATGTCACATGGAATCACTCTTTCGAAGAGTGGTTGTCCCTCCAATGAGATTGAGAAGGAACGCATGAGTAGGATCCCCTATGCTTCGGCCATAGGATCTATCATGTACGCCATGTTATGTACCAGACCAGATGTGTCATATGACTTGAGTATGACAAGCAGATACCAATCCAATCCGGGTGAGAGTCACTGGATTGCAGTCAAGAACATCCTAAATTACTTGAGAAGAACTAAGGATGCTTTCTTGATATTTGGCGATGAGGAAGAGTTGCGTGTAAGGGGTTACACTGATGCAAGCTTCCAAACCGACAGAGATGACTTTAGATCACAATCGGGATATGTGTTTTGCCTGAATGGAGCAGCGGTGAGCTGGAAAAGTTCCAAGCAAGAGACGGTAGCTGATTCTACAACAGAGGCTGAGTACATTGCTGCAAATGGCGCAGCTAAGGAAATGTTTGGATCAGAAAGTTTGTTTCTGAACTTGGTGTGGTCCCTAGCATTGCGGATCCAGTCGAGTTGTTCTGTGACAACACTGGGTCGATCGCGCAATCAAAGGAACCCAGGTCGCACCAGAAGTCCAAGCACGTGCTCAGGAAGTTTCATCTGATTCGAGATATTATCGATACAGGAGACGTTCGGATATGCAAGATTCCTACAGATGATAATCTGTCAGACCCGCTTACAAAGCCTCTCACGCAGTGGAAGCATGAAGGGCACACTAGGAGTATGGGCATACGAGATGCGCCAGATTGGCTCTAGTGCAAGTGGGAGACTGTTGGAATAGATGCCCTAGAGGCAATCTAGTTTAGTATGAATTATTTGTGGCTAGAAATTCATTTATTATTTATTGGATATTTAATATAATGAAGTCCTTAGATTTACAATTGTTTTGTTTATCTTAAATATTCCTATTCAAGTATAATGATTAATAGGACAATCATCTATAGACTAGTATGGGGTTGGATTGATATGGAGATATCACGATCCAACACATAGGTGTGCATTAGGGAATGTTGCACTGATTTGACCCATCTCCGAGAAGGCTACATACACGTTATGTTGAGTCACAAGCGCTTCTCGCGGTGCAATGGTATTGTCATCCTTAGACTTGAAGTCACTAGATATTCTAGTTGTGGATTATTGTGATCTTGGTAGCGTTAAACGCTACACTGTAACTGGATAGTTAGAAAGGCGTGTACTGGATACAATAAGAAGCAAGCTTAGAGATCGTAGTGGATGTAGATAAAATTTGTCCCTCCCACATAACGGGAGCAAATATCCTAGGCCACTCGAGGGATAGTGCTTATAGAATGTCTGGCCAGACTCAAATAAATCAATATGGGATATTGATGTTATTTGCACGAATAAGGCTATTCCCATGGATCGAGAAACTATGGATTGGATATACGAGTGTGACTTGTATGTCTCGTGTCCAATCCGGATATAGAGACAAAGGGATGAGACAATTACTTGTACAAAGGTTGTCAAGATGACTATTCTATTAGTTGGCTAGAATGGATGTTTTGGTAGAGACCGCTCCATATTAGCAAATAGTTGCTACCAACTAGATAGAACCTATGGGGTCACACGCTATATAGAGTTGAACTAGATTTAGGAATTAATTAATTGGATTAATTAATTAGAAGGATCACTTTGCAAAACCTTGCAAACTTAATAGGGACTAATTTGCAAGGAAGCGTCTAAATTGAATTTTAGTAGGACTAGAATAAGTCTTTAGGTAGTTGACAAGGAGTTGTTGGACTATATAAAGGACCTTCCTTCCTTCCTTCCCACATAACTTATGCTCATTATTGAACATAACAAAGAGTGGGAGAGAACAAAAGGAGAGAGAGCAAGCAACAAAGGGACCCGACCGCCCCTTTGCCGCCGCCCGTCCCCGTCGGCCACAAGGAGGCCGAGACCCTCCTTTTGGGTCTCATTTTGCGTGATTCTTCTTCCTCCTTCTCTTCCGGGCTAGCACCAAGGACTTGGGAGATTCTTGGATCAACTCTAGGCGTGGTTCAACCATAGAGAACGTGACACAATTCGCGTTTGAAGTCATCAAAGGAGAACCCTAAGGTGTGTTATTGATTTCTAACCCTTACCATCGTTATGTCTCTTGACTTGTGATCCTTGGAGGGTTTCGCATGGTTTTATGATTGTTTATGTTTCCGTTGCGCATCCATGAATCAAAACCCTACACATCCAACATCTCTCGGGATTGAAGACGACAACCTCTTCCTCCTCTGGTGTTTTTCTTGCTGGCACTCGAGTCGAAGAACTATCCATCGGGGCTGCAGAGAACTCTCCGGCGAAAATTGACTCCAAATCGTCAACCCTAACGCTCCGATTTACTCGGATTTAAAACCCTGGTTTATTTTTTTTTTTCCATCTAATTATTACATATCTAGAATTTCTAAATAACCTAAAAATAATCACTCTAGTTAAATAAATTGATAAGAGATTAATTATGAAAATTTGACTGAGTTATCACATTATAATTATAGCCTTTTATTTACAAGATTGTGAACTAAAATAATGTAGAGAAAATTCTTGGAAATAAATTTCGGAAGTCAAAAGAGACTTTATAAAATTAGTTGGGTCATGATTATAGTTATTCCCTTAAAAAGAACTAAACTAAAGTATGTTTAGGTATTTAGAGTGAGATATTAACTAATTTTTAAATAATTTGTTTTATTTAAAAATGTAATAATATGATATTTTTATGAGGGGGGACTAAAACATGACGAAATAATCATAGAACGGAAAATAAGAAAAATAAAAAATAAAATAAATGTTTAAGCAAAATAAGTCGGCTGGACGTGTATTAATTAGGAGGTATAAACTTGTAGGCGACAAGCTCATAAACAAGGGACTAAATCTAGGCACGAGGACTATTTCGAGCTACCGGACATTTCGATTTAAGGTAAGCTAATATGCCAAGAGTTGTGTGCCTTTTCTTCTTTCGGGTTTCGCGTGTGTTAATTGTGAAGTACTACCATACATGCTTTATTTGTATTGCTTAATTGATTCTGAAAAATTCTACTTTGAAAGTATCACGTGATAAATCCAAAATAAAAATTCGAAAGCAGAACATCTAAACTATATTGCGAAATGAGAAAGTAATGTTCAAAGACCACTACCATATTAGGCACTGATTACCTAGTACACAGGCCACAATTATCAAAAGTACCTTACCGGTCAAATATTGGTCAAACACAAACAACTCTCATAAATCATATACTGAATATCACGAAAAAACTGCCACACTGGCTTTACTTGGAGCTCCTGATTTACATCTTGGAAGATTTTAAAAGACGTAATGATGTAAAGTGGAAGCTGTTGGGCGTGGGTTTGTACCATATCCTGATACGGTACGTTTCGGACATATTGTGATTGGTAATTGTTATGTGGTTATGTGGCGTTGTGATGCGAACCTCCTTGTGATTGTGTTATGGTTATGGCTGTGCTTTTGCACATTCTGAGAAAAGTGGTTGTGGATTGGATATAGTCACTCCCTGTATCAACTAATTAGTAAAATGAATCCTGGACTCGATATCTTATCATTGAGAAAAGAGAATGCTATCTTTTGAGATATAAAGTGATGAGTTGTGGAAATATTGCAAAGTACCACATGTGTAATTCACCAAGATGGTCCACATCTTTGGATTGGAAATGTAAAAGTTATCAAATTAAAATCTTCACGAAGTTTAACAAATCAAACAACGGGAATGTTATTGAAGGACTATAATGTAGGCAGTAATACAGGATCAATACTCTAGAAGGGGGGTGGGGGTGAGTTGAATAGAGTATGCCAACTTTTGCTAAACATGTAAGAAGAGTGGTTGAAAAAAGATTTATAAAGTGTGAAGAGTATTTCAGGGCCTTGAAATGAGTTTCAAGTCCTTGGAATAAAAACAGTTTTCGTAGAAAAGCTAAGTCTATTTCAAGGCCTTGAAATGAGTTTCAAACCCTTGAAATAAAACCTGTTTTGTTCGCGGCAAATAAGCTAAGTATAGAACTAAAAAGTAAATGTAAGAGACATAAGATATATAGAGTTCAGTCCACTTAGAAATACGTCTCTACCTCAGGGATCTTACCGCTGCAAGATTTTCAACTCAATTCTTATTAATCAAAAGCTAAGCCCTAGATCTCAAGTACAGAGAGATACCTTACTCTGTTACAGCGTGTTGTTCTCACTAACATATCTAGTACCTTCTCTAGATAATTGATTAACTTAGAGTTCTCTATTGTTAACTTTGAACAATCCACGAGAATGAAAACTAGAAGTATTATCAGAATGATATACAAATAAAATCTCAGAATAGAAGAACACTGGAACTAAGTCTGCAGTGAGTATGCAGTGTTCTTCGGATGCTTTGTTTGATAGGAATGAATCTGCTTCTTTGTTGCTTGTCAATCCCTGAAAGTCTTTAAGTGTCTCTGTTAATTGTCCCGTTTGAATTTCTACAGCTCATCACACTTTTAAGGAGCAGTTTTAAATGTAGATCTTCAAAATCTCTTCACAACAAACTTCCCTATTTTGTAGCTTCAGTTGTTAACTTCTTTAACAACTTCTCCCAACAGATAGTTTTTCAGTATATTCAAAGATACTGTCTTTATCTTGTTTGTGAAGATGTTGGAAGCTTTCAATCAAGAAAAGTCAAGCACATAATCAAATCATCAAGCAATATCCCTTCCTGCAAAATACAGTTTAGGAAATATATCCTGTAAAATAGGAAACATGATTTCCCTGCAAAAGCTTAGTCAAACAGACGGATTAGTCACGGATTAGAGTGTTAAAATAATTTTTCTTACATCATGAAACAACATGTAATCAAATATAGGAGAATAGGAGTTGGAATGGAGTCAGAAAACTCCCCCTAAGTTCATGCTTAAATTGTGTTGTCAGTTTTAAAGCTTTGAAGGTTGTTTTAAGGCCTTGAAATAGACTGGCTATTTCAAGCCTTTGAAACTATGCTGAACTTACAATCTCCCCCCTTGATGAAAGACAAAACCAAAATCTGTTAAGGACTAGGTTTCTGCAAAAAATACTTGTTAGAGCACAGTTTTAAATTATAATAATAAACTGTAACACAAGATTTCCAAATAATCCAACTTATTAAGAAGCTAAGTAGCATCAAATTTTTTAGATAATCCTAATGACCAAAACCAGGTCTCTAAAACAAGAAAATAAACATAATAACACCTAAATTTTTCCCCCATTTTGACTTTCATCAAAAAAGACAAAGAGCGTGTTGGATCAAAGTTTTGGAAATAAGTAAAGAATTTTTTTTGAAAAGATAGAAGTTTTTCAAGACTTTGAAAAGGATTTCAATGACTTGAAAAATATAGAAAGAATAGGAAAGAGTTAAGGGGTTGGGTCTCCATCTCGTGGTTGCTCTGCATCTTCTTCCTCACTATCTTCGTCAGCATTCTCATAATCTTGTTCTTCCTCTTGAGCCACTTTATCACCAGCTTCACCTTCTTCCTCAAAAAAATCAGCTTCAGTCACTAGGTTCTTGAATGGGTTTCTTCTTTGGCTTCTTCTTGATATCTTTAAGCAGTATTCCTGAATCCAGACTGTCAACTTCATCTTGTTCTTTTTCTTCATCACCCTGTTCCTCATCTACTTTCTTACCCTTATACTTCACTCCAGCAGTCTCATCCTGAGTTCTATGGTCACTGAACAATTCTTTGGTTGATCCAGCCTTTTTGGTTCCTTCTGCAGCTTGAGAAACTTCTTTAGGCACATCAAACACAGTCATTCTCTTGAAGATGTTTTCAACCATGTACTTCACTTATTTAAACTCATTTGCAAAATCATGTTGATTCTTCATCAATTCATCTATTTCCTTCTCAATTCCATCAAGTTTCTGAAGAACCAAGGAGAGATCTTGAGGTTGAGAGGTCTGGCTTGAGGTAGGGGTCAAATCCTTGGGTTTAAGAAACTTCTTGGAGTTCAGCTCTTCTTTTGTCAATTCTGAGTACAACTTCCAAATCTTAGCTATGGTTTTTACTACACCAATTTTCTCAAATGCTTTCTGATCAAGCATACCAAAATCAGTAGTAACAGTTTCTTGCCTTTCAGTTGGAATTTCAAGGTGTTGAAAGAATGAGGTGAGCAGATTAGCATAAGGTAAAGGATGCTTTATCTGATTGTTTTGGCAATAAATTATGTGTTCCATCATAATTTTTGGAAGATCTACCTCATATCCTTGCATAACCAAGTACATTAAGTTTATCACTCTTTCAGTTATCAACTCCTTTGAGTTCTCCCTTGGTACCACACATCTCATCAGAATTGTGAAAAAGACTTTAGCTTCAACAGTTAACACAGAGTGTGTTAACTGCTTTGATGTGGTAGGGGTGTTGGGTAGAAAGAATTCTTCTTTGGCTAGTTTAGGGGCTTCACTTTTAGGAGGGTGATTGATAGTGTCAAACCTCTTTGGACAGCCTAGAACTGGCAAACTCAGAGTGATCTAATTCCATATTAATACCAGCAACTTTGGTTTGAATCACAAGGTTGACAGTATTCTTGAGTTGTCTCATGTTTAGATAGAAGAATCTAGTGAGTCTGAAATAGGCTATCTCGGGAGGGTTTATAATAAACCAAAGAGAGATTTTCTTTAGCATCTTAATGCACTCTAGATTCATACCATTCAACATAGAAACACTGACCATACTGTAGTAAGAAACTGATCTATAAGCAAATCCATCTAGCCATTGACCTCTAGCAATATTAGACCTCTAGCAACATTAGTAATGAACCACTTGTTATCAAGGCCAGGTTTAATACCAGTGGATTTCTTCTTTTCTGAATAGATATGCAGTGCCTTCTCAATGTTCTCTTCTGGCTTATCCTCTGTTACTTTTCCTTTTCACTTGTCTACTTTAGTGGGCTTCTTCTTCATCTTCTTAGGACTAGCAATATGTATCTCTGGAACAGATTCAACTTCCTTCATCTTCCTTTTCTTGTTGGAAGTGGGAATCTGATCTTTCTTTGCTTTCTTCTTGAGAGGAAGAGGAGCAATGTCTCATGCACTTGGAGTTCTTGAACTCGAATCACCACTAATGGTCTGAACCTCATCCTCATCAGTCTTTATTTTCTTATCTGTAGTACCCTTTGATCCACCATCCATCTTAATTCTATAAGAGGCTCTTCTAGTGCTCATTAGGGTCTGGGATGCAGAAGAGAAACTTAGAAGAGATACGAAGGAGAGAAAGAGATAAGATGATAAATACTAAAGAGTTTTAGTTTGAAAGGAAACTAAATATATTTATGATCTTTTAAAGATCTGCTAAATCAATTAGATTCAAAATTGTGTGTGCCGTTGGAAGTAAATAATATAATACTATTTTGGCTGAAAAGGGATTTTTTGAAAAGTAGGGGGCAATACTAAGCAATTACCTAAAAATATAACACACAACATTGTGAGATCCACATTATTGACTAATTAGCATACACTCTTATTTTCAAGGCTTTGGGAAGTATTTCAAGGCCTTGAAAAACTGTATTGCACAAGCACATAAAATCAAAGATATGAAAAGATTATCAAGGCTTTGAAAATAAGTTCAAACCTATGAAACACATAATACTTATCTTGTACTTACCTGATACTCCCCCTAAACCAATGCTTCTTTATTTAGCATGCCCAATGTTAATCCCAAGGCTGAGAATCTTTCATCTGTCAGTGGTTTAGTGAAGATATCTGCAAATTGCATGTTAGTGGAAACATCAATGTTAGTGGAAACACCAATGCTTCTTTTTCAGCATGATCTCTAATGAAGTTATGTCTAACATCAATGTATTTGGTGATTGAATGTTGAACTGGATTCTTTGGGATTGATAATTGAACTTGTATTGTCACACTTAAAATGTATTTCTCTGAAATCAAATCCAAGGTCTCTCACTTGTTGTGCTATCCGTAACACTTGTGAGTAGCAAACTCCAGGAGCTATATATTCAGCTTCTGCTATTGATAGTGCAACTGAGTTTTGATGATCCAAGGAATTGGCAGCTGATAATGATGATCCAAGGAATTGACAGCATCCTAAAGTACTCTTTCTATCAACCTTATATCATGCAAAGTCAGCATCTGAATAGCCACAAAAAGATAAATTAGAATGTTTAGGATACCAAAGCCCTAGGTCTTTGGTACCATTGAGATATCTACAGTTTCTTTTGACGGCAGTCAAGTGTGATTCTTTAGGATCTGCTTGAAATCTAGAACACATACAAACACTGGACATGATATCTGGTCTGCTAGCTGTGAGGTATAGTAATGATCCAATCATGCCTCTATACTCTTTCACATTCACACTCTTACCATATTCATATTTGCGTAATGACAGTGTAGAACTCATGAGGGTCTTGATTTCTTTGGATTGAGACATATTATATTTGCTCAGAAAGTCTCTTGTACTTGCTTTGATGTAGAAATATGCCCTTCTTCATCTGATGTATTTGAAGTCCAAGAAAGAAGTTCAAATCTCCCATCAAACTCATTTCAAATTCCCTGCTCATAAGACTTGATAATTCCTTGCAAAGAAGATCATTAGTAGCTCCAACCAGAATATCATTAACATTTATTTGAACTACTAGCTTATCTTTGTCACAAATCTTTATGAAAATGGTTTTGTCTACTAATCCTCTTTAGAAACCATTTTCAAGTAAAAGTTTTGAAAATCTTTCATACCAAGCCCTTGGAGCTTGTTTCAATCCGTAAAGAGCCTTGTCAAGTTTATAAGCATGATCTGGAAACTTGTCATTTTCAAATCCTGGAGGTTAAGCAACATAAACTTCCTCTTGCAAATATCCATTTAAGAATGCACACTTCACATCCATTTGAAAAGGTTTCATGTTCTTGTGAAATGCAAATGCAAGTAGAATTCTAATTGCTTCTAACCTGGCAACAGGCGCAAAAGTTTCCTCATAGTCAATACCTTCTTCTTGATTTTAGCCTTGAGCTACCAATATAGCTTTGTTTCTGATTACCTTTACATTCTCATATAACTTGTTTCTGAATACCCATCTGGTGCCAACAACAGACTGAATTTTTTGGTGCAGTAACTAGATTACAAACCGTGTTCCTTTCAAACTTATTGAGTTCACTTTTCATAGCTATGATCCAGTCTGCTTCTTGTAATGATTCTTTCACAGTTTTGGGTTCTTCATCACTTCTTGCATCAAACTTACCAAGATTCTCCTTACCATTATTGTGAACATAGCAGGTAAAACCAAGAGGTTTGAAGTAACAAATGTTTGGCTTTCTTCCTTTGAACAGCTCATTAGAAGTCTTCTTCAATATAGGTATGATCAAGCACCTGTTGAGAATATAGTTTTCAGTATTCACAGCTTCTACCCAATAGTATTTTGGCAGTTTGTTCTCTAAAAGCATTGTTCTTGACATGTCTTCAAGTGTCCAGTTCTTTCTTTCAACAACTCCATTCTGTTGAGGAGCTAAAGTTCTTTGGTTTGAATGAGCTTCTGGTCTGCTTGCCTTGTGCACAGTCTTTGCACACTTCATAATCTTTGAACTTGATAGAGGGTAGACTCTCACTAAGTCCTTAGAGATTAGCTTGTTCAAAGTGTGCAAGCTAATATGTCCTAACTTTCTATGCCAAAGTTTTAAATCTTCTTTCAAGGCCTTGAGACACTTCAAGTTTTCTCCTGCAATTGTGTTAGTTTGAAAAGTATAGACATTGTTTGACCTAGAGGCTGTGAGGATGCAATTGCTAAATTTCTCATTTTGCACCAAACATTTCTCTTTGTCAAAAATAACTTTATTACCATTATCACAAAGCTGAGATACACTAAGCAACTTAAATTTCAGACCATCAACCAAATACACATCAGAAATGTAGTTTTTAGAATTTGTATCAACTTTACCAATACCTAGAATGCTGCATTTTCCTTTGTCACCAAGTGTGATTGAACCTTCAGATTGCTCTTTCAATTCTGAGAATAAAGATCTCTTTGCACTCATGTGTCTGGAGCAACCTGCAAACACCATTCACTGACTTACCCAGCTATAACACCAAGTATGGAATTTAGATTCATACTCGGGGTCAACCATTTTAAGTGGTTTAACCCCTTTACGAACCCAATTCTGGATAACTTTTCCTTTGAGTTGAACTGGAAAAGTATTCCTCATTATGTGAGGGTCTCTTCTTCTGAAAGGATAAGACACCTTAATATGACCAATTCTATTGCACTAATGGCATTTAGAAGAAGTTCTGCTTCCAGCTTTCACAAATCTTGTGTTGATCTTTATGGGGAAATTTGGATTGTATACAATACTAGTTTTATGAAAAAATTAAGTTCCTCCAAGAATCAGGTTCAAGTTGTGTTCAGAGCGAGCAAGTTTTGTTGTGAATGATTCAGATTCTTGAAGTTTCTCAGTTAAGGTATTTTTTTGTTTATCCAATTCATCAACTTGATGCCTTATATTAACAATACTGTCACTCGAAAGAGAGTTCTTGTAACACCCCTATTTCTCAAGCGAGCTCTAAGTGCAATATCAAGACTTTGGGGACGAATTTGTAAATAGTATTGCACGGCTTTCAATGTTAGAATTTCGGAGTGTTGGCGATATTCGGAAGTTTTTAGAATGATTTTGAGGCACTAGAAATATTGGGGGTGGTTGTGCAATTCTTTGAAATTAAGTAGAACATCTAATTCTAGTTTATACGCTAAAGTTTGTAAAACTACACTTCTTACCCCTATGCATGATGGACACTTGTCCTAAGTGTTTTGACACAATTTCTATGAGTTGACAACACCCAACATCTCTATTCATCATCTCTCAGCAGAAAATTACATCATCTTCCCATTATCTTTTTTTTCCCTCTTCCTCTCAACCACCAAGAACACCACCACCTCAACCAAGGAACTACCACCAAACAGCCACCAACTCCAGACCTGCTACAACCCCGAGTAGCCCTCACGACAAGGATTAAAACGCCCCAATCAATTTAGGATTCCATGGAGAAACGAGAGAGAAAACCCAATTCAAAGGTAAGAACCCTAGTTCAGTTTTTTGTTGATTTCTCCCTCCTCGTTGCAACCCATCAAAATTAACACCCATTTCCTTGTTCTTGAGATCAAGGCGAAGCCATAGACACCAATTTTGTGCGCTGAATCGAATGAATTGAATTCGCCGGAGATTGGGTACGTTGCCGTCAGGGTTCTTCGGGGAAGTGCTCGGTAAGCTTGTGTTTTGGGGGTTTTAAGAATTCATGATCACTATCTGAGGTCTATAGTTGATTAATAAGTTGTTAGCAGGGTCAAATCATGAAGTAAACGCCGGACAGAGAGATGAATGGTCGCCGGATTCTAATGTATCGCCGAAAAAAGCCATGAACGACATGGTGAAGGTAAAACCTTCGTTTCTACCTCATTTCTTCACCGTTTTTCGAGTTTCTTGCGCCAAAATGATCCTTAGAACATTTAGAACAGCTCTAGACCCTGCATATCAACCCAGGTCATCGTTAGATTCGGTTTTGAATTCATTACTAGGCGTTTTTCGGCATGTTTTTGGGTTGGATTTAGGAGACTATAACTCCCTCGTTTGATCCGTTTGGAGCCTCGTTGGAAACCCTGGGCATTGTTATTTAACATGGTATAGGTTGTATGCTGTGATTTCCTCTCTAAGTTGCCTAAAAATCAGTCCAAACATGCTAGGTTTGTGATGGTAGTTGTAATGTGTTCTTGGAGTTCTTGAGTTTTGGCACAAAACAGACCATGTTCAAATGCTCGTATCTCTCTCGATTTTTATCCGTTTTGAGTGATCTTGGACTTTCTGGAAACCTCAGACAATTGGCTACAACGTTCGTGTTTTACATTTTGTCAAATTCGGTCTCTAAACCACCTAAAAATCGATTTGAAGTCGCTGCATTTTGTGTTGTTGAATCTGTCCAAGTGCAGAATTTTTTTTCTAAGTGTTGAAATCCTAGTTTTTCATCAACTTTGGACTCTTGTATCTTTCTCGTTTTTAATCCGTTTTTGATGATTCTTAGCTTTTTGGAAAGCCTAGACATAGCTCTATAACTCTCATTCAGATTTGTTTGTTTGATTCCAAGTCTAACCCATCTAAATTTGGCCTTAAACTGGGCTGGTTTGATGTGTTTTTGAACCGTTAAACACTGAAATTTTTCTAAGTATAGAACTATGTTGAAGTACCCATTTTCTGACATCTATAACTTCCTCAAATCTAAATGAAATCTTGTTTTTCTTTCTTCTCTGTGAATATGGCACATAATACTTCATTTCATCGTCTCTGGGTCATCTTCAAATTTATAACGGATTTCTCACAAAACGAGCCTAAAGTTGCTAGTTTGAACTCATAAAGCACTATTGAATTTTTCTAAGTATTGAATCGGAATTTTTGTCCAACTTTGAGTAGCGATATCTCTTTGAATACTTACAGTTTTTAGGAGTTCAAATATGTTCTGGAAAGCTTGGAATACCATCTTCAATTACCTCACCTTCATATTTCCTAAACTCTCCCTCATTTTACCACAAATCAGCTCCAAACTTGACTAGTTGAGATGATTTCACTCTATCTTTGACTTTCAATTTTCTCACTCTAAATGACATTTATGGCCTTAGCGTTCTTCACGAAACTTGTTCGTATTCATAGTTTGAGTCTAAATATCAAGTTTGACCAAGTTTAACTTTTCGAAAACCCTAGTTTGACTGAACTGTATAGGAGGGGCAAAATAGTAATTTCACTTAGCTTTGAATTGAGATTCGTTTAGTAACTTGGAGTTTGTCAGCACGTCTTGTATGCGTATTTGGAGTACTTCTATGTAATTCTGGGCTAGTGTTGACGAAGTCAAATGTTGGGCTCTTTTTGCAGTTTTACTAAACTTCGGGGGCCTATGTGCATTTAATTAAAACTTCACACTTGAACTACATGAGACTAGGTTAATGCTTTGAGACCAACAACCTGACTTAGAAGGATATTTTAAGTCTCAAGAAGGAAGTATTTGACTCGAGAGTTATTAAAAATCAATGGTGGGGGTCTTTCTGTAATTTTAGCAAACTTTAGGGGCCTAAGTGTAATTTACTAAAAGTTGTAGATTTCAATGCTAAGTTCATATGGGAAAGTTAAGAGTCATTCTTGGATGTTTTTGGGCCAGTATGGGTGTAATTTGGGGTCCAGGCACAGTCAGGGACTGTACAGGACAGTTTCAAAGTATCGGGGCATTTTGGTCAAGTTAGCTTGCATGACCCGCATCACCATTTGCATTCTTGCATACAACCTCATGTAGAGGGTAAATGCTAATAGACTGTATACTTGACTTGTTTGTATCCAGTCGTTGTGCTCGTACCAAGTAGGCGTATTATTTCGTGCTGCTGCATTGACCGTGAGACCCGGATTTATATGAGATGAGCGTTATAGCCGGAGTGCTAGCTTTGATTTTCTCCGTTCTTGGCTCAGAGGTAAGTACATATGTACGGCCTTTTCATATCAAAATATGCTTATGTGCTTGATGTTTCAAATGAGTGTTTGTTATATGAAATAGTATGAGAATGCATGTTTTCCACTCAAAAGTTGTTAAACTATTTTTTTCATCTCCTTTGAGAACTCTCGGAAATTACTTGTGAAATTTTGGTATTCCGATTCTGATTATGTGAAAGAGAAGAAATAAAATACCTCTAATAGACTTAAAACGATGTACTGAGTACTGTTATTAATGGGAGGCGTCAAGCGATCCTCCATTTTCTTACGGCTAAGACCATTGAAGCAAGGCTTCTTATTATTGGATAGAACGTCAATGTTCAAAAATCCGTCCCCGATGAGCCAAAATGTACCAAGTTATTGAGGCCAAGGGTTTTATATAGCTATAGAGTGCTACTTATACTTGTAAGGGTCACTACGGTATAGGGGTGTCGACACTTAAGGCCTTTGAGCTAATATTGTGAGCGGGGTTGACGAATGGGCTCCCTTAACGCTCGGGTGAAATAAGGTTTGATAGACCCTAGAAGGAACCCTTAGTGATTATTTCGTGATCCCTCTGTTTACATCGATCCTGCTGGTGGCTCTTGACACGCCTCAGCTAAATTAAACTGTTGATTGAAGTCGAAATAAAAAATTGACTACTTATTAATGTTGTTTGTGGCTCTTGATATGCCATAATCGATTGAAATGAATTGTAAATCTTGGCTACTCATGAACTACTATCGTTATCAGTTCAAATGAACTTGTTTAGTTTGGATATTTTACCAACTACTCGTGGTTTCTCAATGTTATTAAATTGAGAGGTTTTTGTTACTCGGTTACTTCAAGTTGATCCAAATTCTCCAATATGATAGTTTTACTGTTTAAATCTTCTGATTTGTTTCAACTCGTGCTTCCGTGCCACTCGTTGCTTTACATGTCGTAGTGTGTACTTACTCAGTTTTTACTGATCAATTTCTTCAAAACTGCGTCGGCTTTTGCCATTTTAAAACCGCAGGTCGTCAATCAAAGTGGGGGATGGGAACGTTGGAACGAGACGACGAAGTATAACTTAACTTAGATCACTTAGTATATCACAAATGTTATGTTTTAAATTGTACTTATTATCGAAATTTTGTTATGTACATTAAGCGAAATGTAATCTTAATAGTATATTTCTACTTTTGGTTGTCGATTGTCTGTTTAACCCTGAACCGAGATCCCGGGTCGTTTCAGATGGTATCAGAGCATCGGTTCTCCGGTTAAAGTGACTTTTCGATTTCCATTAGTAGAGAATAAGAAAGATAAAACGTTTTCAAAATTTAAAATTGATTAGGATAACCCAATTTGGCAATAAGAAGTAAACAAGCCGTCGGGGAATTTGGGTACTTACGTTTTTTTTAACTCATTTTGTAATATACTTGTTGATTAACTGTTAACGACTAATTGATGTGATTCATGCAATTGACTTGCCTATTTACATGCCCAGTACATATGTGACAAGCTTATGTATGTCAATATGTTTACTATAGTTGCGTGATGCGTATATAAGAATATTTATTCTTCCATGTTACTTTGTCGACTGAGAGAATAATGACGTTTTTGACTTAGAAGACCCTGAGACTATTATTTTCGTACCTACGAGCAACGACGTCTAAGACAATACTTTGTTTTATTTTATTTCGACATAATTTGACATGGTTCTTTACAAAATTAGAAAGTTTTGACAATAAAGTATTCAAAAAAAAAATCGTTTCTGAAAATTATTGACGTTTTAAGCTATCAATTGTCAAGTGATATGGACCACTTTGTTTAGCAGTCCGCTGGCGTGACTCTTAGTACGACAGTACTATGAGTTGTACCCGCTGTGTAGACTAAGTTGGAACATTTGAAACATATGCGAGTTGTGATGGAGAGACACCTTGTGTGACGACACATAGTGTTCTTTTCGTCCTCGTATGCGTGGAACACTTGAGGTGATTGATTTAGCTAATCTTTTACAGGTAAAAAAAAAAAAAAATCTTTATTGCGGATAAGCAAAGAAAAATGACATGTTAGTTTCGAACAAAGTATTTCTCTAAATGTTTCGAGACTTGTTAAATGCTAGAAAATTTTCGAATTGCTTTGTAAACGTGATAAGTTGCATTTTGGTCTAATTTCAAAATTCAGTGCGAACTTTTACTTGAGCTCATTTTATACGAAACCCTATTGTGATGCGAGTCTAGGCTGGATAGTAATATAGACTCATAATAGACCCCGTCCTGCGCAGAGTGAGAATGAGGAATTTCTTCCCGTTAAGGTATTGCTAACTGACCAACTAAGGAAGTCATCTTTTGGGAGCAGAACATTCGACGAGAGCTATTTAGGAACTTGTCTGGCTATGTCAAATAGACTGAGTCACTGCGCTACATTTCATGTGCATTTCATGTATGAGGGTAAGTATAGTATGAGATCTTCGGGGACGAAGATTCTTTTAAGGTGGATAGATTGTAACACCCCTATTTCTCAAGCGAGCTCTAAGTGCAATATCAAGACTTTGGGGAAGAATTTGTAAATAGTATTGCACGGCTTTAAAAGTTAGAATTTCGGAGTGTTGGCGATATTCGGAAGTTGTTAGAATGATTTTGAGGCACTAGAAATATTGGGGGTGGTTGTGCAATTCTTTGAAATTAAGTAGAACATCTAATTCTAGTTTATACACTAAAGTTTGTAAAACTACACTTCTTACCCCTATGCATGATGGACACTTGTCCCAAGTGTTTTGACACAATTTCTATGAGTTGGCAACGCCCAACATCTCTATTCATCATCTCTCAGCAGAAAATTACATCATCTTCCCATTATCTTTTTTTCCCCTCTTCCTCTCAACCACCAAGAACACCACCACCTCAACCAAGGAACTACCACCAAACAGCCACCAACTCCAGACCTGCTACAACCCCGAGTAGCCCTCACGACAAGGATTAAAACGCCCCAATCAATTTGAGATTCCATGGAGAAACGAGAGAGAAAACCCAATTCAAAGGTAAGAACCCTAGTTCAGTTTTTTGTTGATTTCTCCCTCCTCGTTGCAACCCATCAAAATTAACACCCATTTCCTTGTTCTTGAGATCAAGGCGAAGCCATAGACACCAATTTTGTGCGCTGAATCGAAGGAATTGAATTCGCCGGAGATTGGGTACGTTGCCGTCGGGGTTCTTCGGGGAAGTGCTCGGTAAGCTTGTGTTTTGGGGGGTTTTAAGAGTTCATGATCACTATCTGAGGTCTATAGTTGATTAATAAGTTGTTTGCAGGTTCAAATCATGAAGTAAACGCCGGACAGAGAGTTGAATGGTCGCCGGATTCTAATGTATCGCCGGAAAAAGCCATGAACGACATGGTGAAGGTAAAGCCTTCGTTTCTTCCTCATTTCTTCACCGTTTTTCGAGTTTCTTGCGCCAAAATGATCCTTAGAACATTTAGAACAGCTCTAGACCCTGCATATCAACCCAGGTCATCGTTTGATTCGGTTTTGAATTCATTACTAGGCGTTTTTCGGCATGTTTTTGGGTTGGATTTAGGAGACTATAACTCCCTCGTTTTTGATCCGTTTGGAGCGATCTTTGGCTCGTTGGAAACCCTGGGCATTGTTATTTAACATGGTATAGGTTGGATGCTGTGATTTCCTCTCTAAGTTGCCTAAAAATCAGTCCAAACATGCTAGGTTTGTGATGGTAGTTGTAATGTGTTCTTGGAGTTCTTGAGTTTTGGCACAAAACCAACCCTGATCAAATGCTCGTATCTCTCTCGTTTTTTATCCGTTTTGAGTGATCTTGGACTTTCTGGAAACCTCAGACAATTGGCTACAACTTTCGTGTTTTAAATTTTGTCAAATTCGGTCTCTAAACCACCTAAAAATCGATTTGAAGTCGCTACATTTTGTGTTGTTGAATCTGTCCAAGTGCAGAATTTTTTTTCTAAGTGTTGAAATCCTAGTTTTTCATCAACTTTGGACTCTTGTATCTTTCTCGTTTTTAATCTGTTTTTGATGATTCTTAGCTTTTTGGAAAGCCTAGACATAGCTCTATAACTCTCATTCAGATTTGTTTGTTTGATTCCAAGTCTAACCCATCTAAATTTGGCCTTAAACTGGGCTGGTTTGAGGTGTTTTTGAACCGTTAAACACTGAAATTTTTCTAAGTATAGAACTATGTTGAAGTACCCATTTTCTGACATCTATAACTTCCTCAAATCTAAATGAAATCTTGTTTTTCTTTCTTCTATGTGAAGATGGCACATAATACTTCATTTCATCGTCTCTGGGTCATCTTCAAATTTATAACGGATTTCTCACAAAACGAGCCTAAAGTTGCTAGTTTGAACTCATAAAGCACTATTGAATTTTTCTAAGTATTGAATCGGAATTTTTGTCCAACTTTGAGTAGAAATATCTCTTTGAATACTTAGAGTTTTTAGGAGTTCAAATATGTTCTGGAAAGCTTGGAATACCATCTTCAATTACCTCACCTTCATATTTCCTAAACTCTCCCTCATTTTACCACAAATCAGCTCCAAATTTGACTAGTTGAGATGATTTCACTCTATCTTTGACTTTCAATTTTCTCACTCTAAATGACATTTATGGCCTTAGCGTTCTTCACGAAACTTGTTCGTATTCATAGTTTGAGTCTAAATATCAAGTTTGACCAAGTTTAACTTTTCGAAAACCCTAGTTTGACTGAACTGTATAGGAGGGGCAAAATAGTAATTTCACTTAGCTTTGAATTGAGATTCGTTTAGTAACTTGGAGTTTGTCAGCATGTCTTGTATGCGTATTTTGAGTACTTCTATGTAATTCTGGGCTAGTGTTGACCAAGTCAAATGTTGGGCTCTTTTTGCAGTTTTACTAAACTTCGGGGGCCTATGTGCATTTAATTAAAACTTCACACTTGAACTACTTGAGACTAGGTTAATGCTTTGAGACCAACAACCTGACTTAGAAGGATATTTTAAGTCTCAAGAAGGAAGTATTTGACTCGAGAGTTATCAAATCAATGGTGGGGATCTTTCTGTAATTTTAGCAAACTTTAGGGGCCTAAGTGTAATTTACTGAAAGTTGTAGATTTCAATGCTAAGTTCATATGGGAAAGTTAAGAGTCATTCTTGGATGTTTTTGGGCCAGTATGGGTGTAATTTGGGGTCCAGGCACAGTCAGGGACTGTACAGGACAGTTTCAAAGTATCGGGGCATTTTGGTCAAGTTAGCTTGCATGACCCGCATCACCATTTGCATTCTTGCATACAACCTCATGTAGAGGGTAAATGCTAATAGACTGTATACTTGACTTGTTTGTATCCAGTCGTTGTGCTCGTACCAAGTAGGCGTATTATTTCGTGCTGCTGCATTGACCGTGAGACCCAGATTTATATGAGATGAGCGTTTTAGCCGGAGTGCTAGCTTTGATTTTCTCCGTTCTTGGCTCAGAGGTAAGTACATATGTACGGCCTTTTCATATCAAAATATGCGTATGTGCTTGATGTTTCAAATGAGTGTTTGTTATATGAAATAGTATGAGAATGCATGTTTTCCACTCAAAAGTTGTTAAACTATTTTATTCATCTCCTTTGAGAACTCTCGGAAATTACTTGTGAAATTTTGGTATTCCGATTCTGATTATGTGAAAGAGAAGAAATAAAATACCTCTAATAGACTTAGGACGATGTACAGAGTACTGTTATTAATGGGAGGCGTCAAGCGATCCTCCATTTTCTTACGGCTAAGACCATTGAAGCAATGCTTCTTATTATCGGATAGAACGTCAATGTTCAAAAATCCGTCCCCGATGAGCCAAAATGTACCAAGTTATTGAGGCCAAGGGTTTTATATAGCTATAGAGTGCTACTTATACTTGTAAGGGTCACTACGGTATAGGGGTGTCGACACTTAAGGCCTTTGAGCTAATGTTGTGAGCGGGGTTGACGAATGGGCTCCCTTAACGCTCGGGTGAAATAGGGTTTGATAGACCCTAGAAGGAACCCTTAGTGATTATTTCGTGATCCCTCTGTTTACATCGATCCTGCTGGTGGCTCTTGACACGCCTCAGCTAAATTAAACTGTTGATTGAAGTCGAAATAAAAAATTGACTACTTATTAATGTTGTTTGTGGCTCTTGATATGCCATAATCGATTGAAATGAATTGTAAATCTTGGCTACTCATGAACTACTATCGTTATCAGTTCAAATGAACTTGTTTAGTTTGGAACTACTCGTGGTTTCTCAATATTATTAAATTGAGAGGTTTTTGTTACTCGGTTACTTCAAGTTGATCCAAATTCTCCAATATGATAGTTTTACTGTTTAAATCTTCTGATTTGTTTCAACTCGTGCTTCCGTGCCACTCGATGCTTTACATGTCGTAGTGTGTACTTACTCAGTTTTTACTGATCAATTTCTTCAAAACTGCGTCGGCTTTGGCCATTTTAAAACCGCAGGTCGTCAATCAAAGTGGGGGATGGGAACGTTGGAACGAGACGACGAAGTATAACTTAACTTAGATCACTTAGTATATCACAAATGTTATGTTTTAAATTGTACTTATTATCGAAATTTTGTTATGTACATTAAGCGAAATGTAATCTTAATAGTATATTTCTACTTTTGGTTGTCGATTGTCTCTTTAACCCTGAACCGAGATCCCGGGTCGTTTCAGATGGTATCAGAGCATCGGTTCTCCGGTTAAAGTGACTTTTCGATTTCCATTAGTAGAGAATAAGAAAGATAAAACGTTTTCAAAATTTGAAATTGATTAGGATAACCCAATTTGGCAATAAGAAGTAAACAAGCCGTCGGGGAATTTGGGTACTTATGTTTTTTTAACTCATTTTGTAGTATACTTGTTGATTAACTGTTAACGACTAATTGATGTGATTCATGCAATTGACTTGCCTATTTACATGCCCAGTACATATGTGACAAGCTTATGTATGTCAATATGTTTACTATAGTTGCGTGATGCGTATATAAGAATCTTTATTCTTCCATGTTACTTTGTCGACGAGAGAATAATGACGTTTTTGACTTAGAAGACCCTGAGACTATTATTTTCGTACCTACGAGCAACGACGTCTAAGACAATACTTTGTTTTATTTTATTTCGACATAATTTGACATGGTTCTTTACAAAATTAGAAAGTTTTGACAATAAAGTATTCAAAAAAAAATCGTTTCTGAAAATTATTGACGTTTTAAGCTATCAATTGTCGAGTGATATGGACCACTTTGTTTAGCAGTCCGCTGGCGTGACTCTTAGTACGACGGTACTATGAGTTGTACCCGCTGTGTAGACTAAGTTGGAACATTTGAAACATATGCGAGTTGTGATGGAGAGACACCTTGTGTGACGACACATAGTGTTCTTTTCGTCCTCGTATGCGTGGAACACTTGAGGTGATTGATTTAGCTAATCTTTTACAGTTAAAAAAACAACAACAACAACAACAACAACAACAACAACAATTTCTTTATTGCGGATAAGCAAAGCAAAATGACATGTTAGTTTCGATCAAAGTATTTCTCTAAATGTTTCGAGACTTGTTAAATGCTAGAAAATTTTCGAATTGCTTTGTAAACGTGATAAGTTGCATTTTGGTCTAACATTTCAAAATTCAGTGCGAACTTTTACTTGAGCTCATTTTATACGAAACCCTATTGTGATGCGAGTCTAGGCTGGATAGTAATATAGACTCATAATAGACCCCGTCCTGCGGAGAATGAGAATGAGGAATTTCTTCCCGTTAAGGTATTGCTAACTGACCAACTAAGGAAGCCATCTTTTGGGAGCAGAACATTCGACGAGAGCTATTTAGGAACTTGTCTGGCTATGTCAAATAGACTGAGTCACTGCGCTACATTTCATGTGCATTTCATGTATGAGGGTAAGTATAGTATGAGATCTTCGGGGACGAAGATTCTTTTAAGGTGGATAGATTGTAACACCCCTATTTCTCAAGCGAGCTCTAAGTGCAATATCAAGACTTTGGGGACGAATTTGTAAATAGTATTGCACGGCTTTAAAAGTTAGAATTTCGGAGTGTTGGCGATATTCGGAAGTTGTTAGAATGATTTTGAGGCACTAGAAATTTGGGGGTGGTTGTGCAATTCTTTGAAATTAAGTAGAACATCTAATTCTAGTTTATACACTAAAGTTTGTAAAACTACACTTCTTACCCCTATGCATGATGGACACTTGTCCTAAGTGTTTTGACACAATTTCTATGAGTTGGCAACACCCAACATCTCTATTCATCATCTCTCAGCAGAAAATTACATCATCTTCCCATTATCTTTTTTTTCCCCTCTTCCTCTCAACCACCAAGAACACCACCACCTCAACCAAGGAACTACCACCAAACAGCCACCAACTCCAGACCTGCTACAACCCCGAGTAGCCCTCACGACAAGGATTAAAACGCCCCAATCAATTTAGGATTCCATGGAGAAACGAGAGAGAAAACCCAATTCAAAGGTAAGAACCCTAGTTCAGTTTTTTGTTGATTTCTCCCTCCTCGTTGCAACCCATCAAAATTAACACCCATTTCCTTGTTCTTGAGATCAAGGCGAAGCCATAGACACCAATTTTGTGCGCTGAATCGAAGGAATTGAATTCGCCGGAGATTGGGTACGTTGCCGTCGGGGTTCTTCGGGGAAGTGCTCGGTAAGCTTGTGTTTTGGGGGTTTTAAGAATTCATGATCACTATCTGAGGTCTATAGTTGATAAATAAGTTGTTAGCAGGTTCAAATCATGAAGTAAACGTCGGACAGAGAGTTGAATGGTCGCCGGATTCTAATGTATCGCCGGAAAAAGCCATGAACGACATGGTGAAGGTAAAACCTTCGTTTCTTCCTCATTTCTTATCCGTTTTTCGAGTTTCTTGCGCCAAAATGATGCTTAGAACATTTAGAACAGATCTAGACCCTGCATATCAACCCAGGTCATCGTTTGATTCGGTTTTGAATTCATTACTCGGCGTTTTTCGGCATGTTTTTGGGTTGGATTTAGGAGACTATAACTCCCTCGTTTTTGATCCGTTTGGAGCGATCTTTGGCTCGTTGGAAACCCTGGGCATTGTTATTTAACATGGTATAGGTTGGATGCTGTGATTTCCTCTCTAAGTTGCCTAAAAATCAGTCCAAACATGCTAGGTTTGTGATGGTAGTTGTAATGTGTTCTTGGAGTTCTTGAGTTTTGGCACAAAACCGACCCTGTTCAAATGCTCGTATCTCTCTCGTTTTTTATCCGTTTTGATTGATCTTGGACTTTCTGGGAACCTCAGACAATTGGATACAACTTTCATGTTTTAAATTTTGTCAAATTCGGTCTCTAAACCACCTAAAAATCGATTTGAAGTCGCTGCATTTTGTGTTGTTGAATCTGTCCAAGTGCAGAATTTTTTTTCTAAGTGTTGAAATCCTAGTTTTTCATCAACTTTGGACTCTTGTATCTTTCTCGTTTTTAATCCGTTTTTGATGATTCTTAGCTTTTTGGAAAGCCTAGACATAGCTCTATAACTCTCATTCAGTTTTGTTTGTTTGATTCCAAGTCTAACCCATCTAAATTTGGCCTTAAGCTGGGCTGGTTTGATGTGTTTTTGAACCGTTAAACACTGAAATTTTTCTAAGTATAGAACTATGTTGAAGTACCCATTTTCTGACATCTATAACTTCCTCAAATCTAAATGAAATCTTGTTTTTCTTTCTTCTCTGTGAAGATGGCACATAATACTTCATTTCATCGTCTCTGGGTCATCTTCAAATTTATAACGGATTTCTCACAAAACGAGCCTAAAGTTGCTAGTTTGAACTCATAAAGCACTATTGAATTTTTCTAAGTATTGAATCGGAATTTTTGTCCAACTTTGAGTAGCGATATCTCTTTGAATACTTAGAGTTTTTAGGAGTTCAAATATGTTCTGGAAAGCTTGGAATACCATCTTCAATACCTCACCTTCATATTTCCTAAACTCTCCCTCATTTTACCACAAATCAGCTCCAAATTTGACTAGTTGAGATGATTTCACTCTATCTTTGACTTTCAATTTTCTCACTCTAAATGACATTTATGGCCTTAGCGTTCTTCACGAAACTTGTTCGTATTCATATTTTGAGTCTAAATATCAAGTTTGACCAAGTTTAACTTTTCGAAAACCCTAGTTTGACTGAACTGTATAGGAGGGGCAAAATAGTAATTTCACTTAGCTTTGAATTGAGATTCGTTTAGTAACTTGGAGTTTGTCAGCATGTCTTGTATGTGTATTTGGAGTACTTCTATGTAATTCTGGGCTAGTGTTGACCAAGTCAAATTTTGGGCTCTTTTTGCAGTTTTACTAAACTTAGGGGGCCTATGTGCATTTAATTAAAACTTCACACTTGAACTACTTGAGACTAGGTTAATGCTTTGAGACCAACAACCTGACTTAGAAGGATATTTTAAGTCTCAAGAAGGAAGTATTTGACTCGAGAGTTATCAAATCAATGGTGGGGGTCTTTCTGTAATTTTAGCAAACTTTAGGGTCCTAAGTGTAATTTACTGAAAGTTGTAGATTTCAATGCTAAGTTCATATGGGAGAGTTAAGAGTCATTCTTGGATGTTTTTGGGCCAGTATGGGTGTAATTGGGGGTCGAGGCAGAGTCAGGGACTGTACTGGACAGTTTCAAAGTATCGGGGCATTTTGGTCAAGTTAGCTTGCATGACCCCCATCACCATTTGCATTCTTGCATACACCTCATGTAGAGGGTAAATGCTAATAGACTGTATACTTGACTTGTTTTGTATCCAGTCGTTGTGCTCGTACCAAGTAGGCGTATTATTTCGTGCTGCTGCATTGACCGTGAGACCCGGATTTATATGAGATGAGCGTTATAGCCGGAGTGCTAGCTTTGATTTTCTCCGCTCTTGGCTCAGAGGTAAGTACATATGTACGGCCTTTTCATATCAAAATATGCGTATGTGCTTGATGTTTCAAATGAGTGTTTGTTATATGAAATAGTATGAGAATGCATGTTTTCCACTCAAAAGTTGTTAAACTATTTTATTCATCTCCTTTGAGAACTCTCAGAAATTACTTGTGAAATTTTGGTATTCCGATTCTGGTTATGTGAAAGAGAAGAAATAAAATACCTCTAACAGACTTAGGACGATGTACAGAGTACTGTTATTAATGGGAGGCGTCAAGCGATCCTCCATTTTCTTACGGCTAAGACCATTGAAGCAATGCTTCTTATTATTGGATAGAACGTCAATGTTCAAAAATCCGTCCCCGATGAGCCAAAATGTACCAAGTTATTGAGGCCAAGGGTTTTATAGAGCTATAGAGTGCTACTTATACTTGTAAGGGTCACTACGGTATAGGGGTGTCGACACTTAAGGCCTTTTAGCTAATGTTGTGAGCGGGGTTGACGAATGGGCTCCGTTAACGCTCGGGTGAAATAGGGTTTGATAGACCCTAGAAGGAACCCTTAGTGATTATTCCGTGATCCCTCTGTTTACATCGATCCTACTGGTGGCTCTTGACACGCCTCAGCTAAATTAAACTGTTGATTGAAGTCGAAATAAAAAATTGACTACTTATTAATGTTGTTTGTGGCTCTTGATATGCCATAATCGATTGAAATGAATTGTAAATCTTGGCTACTCATGAACTACTATCGTTATCAGTGCAAATGAACTTGTTTAGTTTGGATATTTTACCAACTACTCGTGGTTTCTCAATGTTATTAAATTGAGACGTTTTTGTTACTCGGTTACTTCAAGTTGATCCAAATTCTCCAATATGATAGTTTTACTGTTTAAATCTTCTGATTTGTTTCAACTCGTGCTTCCGTGCCACTCGTTGCTTTACATGTCGTAGTGTGTACTTACTCAGTTTTTACTGATCAATTTCTTCAAAACTGCGTCGGCTTTTGCCATTTTAAAACCGCAGGTCGTCAATCAAAGTGGGGGATGGGAACGTTGGAACGAGACGAATAAGTATAGCTTAACTTAGATCACTTAGTATATCACAAATGTTATGTTTTAAATTGTACTTATTATCGAAATTTTGTTATGTACATTAAGCGAAATGTAATCTTATTAATAGTATATTTCTACTTTTGGTTGTCGATTGTCTCTTTAACTCTGAACCGAGATCCCTGGTCGTTTCAGTTCTCAGTGACTACTTCCTTGAATTGTGTTTTCAAGGCTTTGCAAGGCCTTGAAATCACTGTAACATTTCTTTTGAGAAATTTCAAGGTTCTGATTCAAATAAACAAGATGCAAGTTTTCTTTTGCCTGCTCATGAACTTTTTCTTTCAAAACTCTGATCTCTTTCAGATAGTCCTCTTCATTTAAAAGCATTGTTCTAAGATAATCAGAGAGGACTTATGTTGGTTTTGAAATTAAGTCGTTTACCATTACCTCAATGTTCTTTTCAGAACTTTCAACATGCTTGGCCATAAAGCATAGTTTGGCATGTTTTTGTTCAGATTCAGAGTCACTTGAGGATTCAAATCACTCCAAGAGGCTATCATAGCTTTCTTTCTTCTGTTATGGTCTTTCTTTTGAATTTTTTTGCTTTTCTTGTGTGGACAGTCTCCGATCAAATGTCCTGCATCACCACACTCAAAGCACTTCATTACTTTAGGCTTATTACAATGTGAATAAGATTTACGTTTGTAGTCTTTGCTACTAGAGGATCTGTGTCTGTCTCTGTTGAAATCTTTGTTTCCAAAGTTCTTCTTCATTTTGAGGATTCTGGTCAAGGCTTTGGAAATCAAAGCAAAAGGATCTTCATCATCATATTCTTAAATTTCAAGGCTTTGAGATGGATCATTCTCCTTTGCCCTGAGAGTTAAATTCTTGACACCTTCTGGTAACTCCCCATCAACTTCATTCATGGATATTTCATGTGTAAGGAGTTTTCCTTGAAGATCATCAATTTAAAGTGATGATGGATCTTGAGCTTCTTCAATAGCAGTAGTCTTCCGTTCCCATTTTTCTTTAGGAAGACTTCTCAGAATCTTTCTAACCTTTTCCTCATTAGAAATGTGTTTTCCCAATGAATCAAGATTGTTGACAATATCAGTGAATCTTTTGAACATGTATGTGATTGATTCATCACCATTCATCTTGAACAGCTCATATTTTCTGAGATATATGTTAACCTTGGTTTGCCATAATTGGCTAGTTCCTTCAAAATTCACCACAATCTTATCCCATATCTCCTTGGCATTTTTCCAACCTGAAATCCTGTTAAATTCATCTGCACTCAAACCACAATATAAGAGCTTCATAGCTCTATAATTTTTGGAGAATTGTTCTAGTTCACAAGCAGAGAGTGAATCTTCAGTTTTGGGAGTTCTAATCCCATCCTTTTCCGTGTAAAAAGTATGAGGACCATTCTGTATGATAGTCCAAATCTTTATATCTTAATCAATGATGAACATTTTCATCAAGGCTTTGCAGTGAACAAATTTATCACCACATAAGAGAGGAGGTCTGTTAGCAGCTCTTCCCTGAGAGAAACCACCATCACCCACAGTACTCATAATCACAAGATGATTAAATCTATGCAGTGATACAAGCTCTGATACCAATTGAAGGACTGTAATGTAGGCAGTAATACAGGATCAATACTCTAGAGGGGGGGTTGAATAGAGTATGCAACCTTTTCCTAAACTTGCAAGAAGAGTGGTTTCAAAATAATTTGTAAAGAGTGAAGAGTATTTCAAGGCCTTGAAATGAGTTTCCAGTCCTTGTAATCAAAATAGTTGTTGTAGAAAAGCTAAGTCTATTTCAAGTCCTTGAAATGAGTTTCAAACCATTGAAATAAAACTTGTTTTGTTTGCTGCAAATAAGCTAAGTATACAACAAAAAAGTAAATGCAAGAGACACAAGATATATATATTTCAGTCCACTTGGACCTACGTCTCTACCTCAGGGATCTTATCCCTGCAGAATTTTCAACTCAATTATTATTAATCAAAATCTAAGCCCTAGATCTCAAGTACAGAGAGATACCTTACTCTGTTACAGCTTGTGGTTCTCACTAACATATCTAGTACCTGCTTCAGCTAACTGATTAACTAAGAATTCTCTATTGTTCACTTTGAACAATCCATGAGAATGAAAAATAGAAGTATTTACATAATGATATACAAATAAAATCTCAGAATAGAAGAACACTGGAACTAAGTCTGCAGTGAGTATGCAATATTCTTCGGATGCTTGGATTGTGAGGAATGAATCTGCTTCTTTGTTTCTTGTCAATCCCTGAGTGTCTTTGTTAATTTTCCTGTTTGAATTTCTTCAGCTCTTCACACTTTTAAGGAGCATTTTTAATTGTAGATCTTCAAGATCTCTTCAAAACAAACTTCGCTATTTTGTAGCTTCAGCTGTTGACTTCTTTAACAGCTTCTCCCAACAGATAGTTGTCCAGTATCTTCAAGATACTATCTTTATCTTGTTTGTGAAGATGTTGGGAAGCTTTTTTCGGAATAGGTGCCCTAGAGGCAATCAAGTTTAGTGTGAACAATAAATTGGCTGGAACATTCATTGTATTATTTATTGGATATTTAATATAATGAAGTCCTTAGATTTATAATTGTGTTGTTTATCTTAAATATCCCTAGTCCATTATAATGATTAATAGGATTGATTTACAATCTTGATTATTAATAGGATTGATATGGACAATCATCTACATACTAGTATGGGGTTGGATTGACATGGAGATATCATGATCCAACACATGGGTATGCATTAGGAGTAATGACATACTGGATTGACCCATCTCCTAGAAGGCTACATACAAGTTATGTAAAGTCACAAGTGCTTCTCGTGGTGACAACGACATTGTAATCCTTAGACATGAAGTCACTAGATCGTCTAGTTGTGGAGTATTGTGTTTTGGTAGAGACAAACACTACACCGTGACTGGGTAGTCATAAAGGCGTGTCTCATATACAATAGGAAGCAAGATTAGATATTATAGTGATGTAGATAGAGTTTGTCCTGCCACATAACGGAAGTAAATATCCTAGACCACTCGAGGGATAGTGCTTATAGAATGTATGGCCATACTCAAATAAATCAATATAGGATATTGATTTTTATTTGCACGGATATGGCTATTCCCAGGATCTAGGAACTATGGATTGGATATTTGAGTGTGACTTGTATGTCTCGTGTCCAATCCGGATATTGATACAAAGGGGTGAGACAATACTTGCACAAGGTTTGTCGGATCACTATTTCTATTAGTTGGCTAGAATGGATGTCTTGCTAGAGGCCGCTACATATTAGTAAATAGTTACTACCAACTAAGTAGAAACTTATAGGGTAACACGCTATATAGGATTGAACTAGACTTGGGAATTAATTAATATGATTAATTAACTAGAAGGATCAAATCGCAATAACTTACTAACTTAGTAGGACTAATATGCAAGTTGGACTAATCCGAACTTGAGTAAGATTAGGAGAGGGCCTTTATGTAGTAACAAGAAGTTGTTGGACTATATAAAGGATACTCCTAGCTTCCTTCCCTACAACTAATGCTCATAACATAAGTTTGAGTAGGAGAGAAGCAAGGAGAGAGAGAGCAAGCAAGGAAGCCCCCCCCCCCCCTGTTGTCGTCCCTCTACCCATCGGCCACAACAAGGAGGCCGAGCCTCCTTTTTGGTGGTGTGTTGCGCGATTTCATCTTCCTCTTCCATTCTTCCTAGCTAGCGCAAGGTGTTTGAAAGATTTAGATCCCAATCCTAGGCGTGGATCAATCGTAGAGGCGTGATACTTTTCGCGTTAGAAGTCATCAAAGGAGACCTACAAGGTACATAACACGAATCCTTTACCATCGTCATGATTTATCTTCCTGTGATCCTTGGAGGGTCTTGATCGGATACATTTCTATTATTCCGCTACGTATCCATGATCAAAACCCTACAGTGGTATCGGAGCCACAAGTTGTAGAGCATAACATGGTTTATGTGTTACGTTTTGTTGTTTTTCACCTATAAATGTTGATTATTGCGTTAAAACGACAAATTAAGCATATTAGATGCAACTTTAATTTGATTCAAGACAAGCACGATCTAATTTAACATTGGATGTAAAAATTAGTGAGTTTGATCACATAGGATGTGAGTAATGTTGGATCTAGGAGCTAGGGTTTGGGCACATGCTTTGAAAAATGGTTTTTCAAACATGGAAACAACTAAACTTGGGAAACAAGGCAAGGATTTTTTCTGGAAACAACTCCCTGAGGAGGTTCGGCCCCCCTAGGGACCGCCTCGTTGCCTTGCCGCCCAAGCTAGGGCACGACCAAGGGCTCGCCTTGGTCCTTTTGGGTGGTTCAGCTATATTGATAGTGGACCCTTGGACCGTTTTGACCTAGCACATCCAAAACCAATTAAAAATTGACTAAGCGCGTTAAAATTGGTTTAACCTGTTTATGTGAAATTCGTATGGTGGTTGGATATGTCCTTAGATGTGGTTTGTTGTGAATGTTTAATTTTTTTGGTTTGTTTACGGCCTGCGAGCTGATCAATTTGAAATAATAATTAATTAGGGTTTACGGCCTGCGAGCTGGTATTTTTTTTCCTCAACTTGTGAGATTTATTTTATTTAGTACAGATGTTAGCTAGTACTAGATAAAATAGATGATAGCCAAGATTGAAGAAAAGAAGCCCAAAGAATTAAAGGAACCACAACATGGAGCATGGAGCATTCCACAAAGCTATGAAGGATGGACCAAGATATGGAGGCACATGGAGATGCGTTTTCAATTCTAGGGTTCATAGATATTCTCATTGGCTTGGAAATATCTTAGTCTAGGAGGCCATATCCACATCACGTTTATTTCTGTTTTGTGGATGTTTACTTTATTGTCTTATTATTGTTGTTGGTGTATGGTTGATGCATGCAACTTGATAATAAGATAATCAACAACCCGAATCTTTTATTTGGAGTTTTTCCCAAACTCAAATAAGTAGATCAGTTGATATGGATCAACAAAAAAAAACTTAAAATTGAAAATAAAATTCCTCAATTTAAATATTGCATTTTTGCCTTCTCGTTATTTAGACACTCTTCATGATCAAGATTATCAAGCTCGTGTGTGCCAAAGCAGGGCGACTTGATTTGTCATGATTGTGTTGAGATGGCACAAGCAAGTAATGTGCAACTGTTTAAGTAAGAGGTTGGACGCAACTAGGTGATTTTAATAAGATTAAAAGCCTGTAGACAAACAATTGGGATTATCCATGTGATGGATAAATAAGGAGTTACTTGCCCAGTTGAACCAAGAGTTGCATAAGGATGCAATTGGAATTGTTCCTACCCAAATAACTAATTTTGGGTGACTTGCCAAAGCAAGCTCAAAAGAAGTGAAATATGAATTTTGGCACCCACTAGAAAATATAATGATATTTTCTGCATTAATATTTGGGGGTTATTAATCTGTAGAAAAATAGTAGGAGCTGTATTTAATAATCTAGTCATTATTAAATATAGTTAATTGTTCAAAAATACTAAAAATTGCATATTTTCCTTTTTGTAGAATCCCAATGGCAAACAACTCATCGAACTCAACTCACTCCCTACGCTCTGTCCTTGAGAAGGACAAGCTCTCCGAGACCAATTTTCTAGACTGGTACAGAAACTTGAGAATCGTTCTCAAGCAGGAAAAGAAACTGTATGCTCTAGAGGAGCAAGTTCCTGAAGGTCCAGAAAACAACACTCCTGCAGCCCTAAAGGCGTATCAGAAGCGTGTTGATGACGCTAATGATCCGGCCTGCCTAATGCTTTGCACCATAACCTCCGAGATTCAGAAGCAACATGAGAACATGAATGCAGTCGATATGATCGAACACTTGAATTAGCTCTTCCAAGAGCAGGCTAGGGTTGAGAGGTATGAAGTTTCCAAGACATTGTTAAAATGTCATCTGTCAGAGGGAAACCCCGTGGGGCCGCACGTGTTGCGTATGATCGGCTACCTAGAGAGCCTCGACCGCCTAGGGTTTCCGGTGGGTCAAGAGTTGGCCACTGATCTCATCTTGCAATCGTTGCCTGAGAGTTATGGACAGTTCATCATGAACTATAACATGTATGATATCGTAAAACCGCTACCAGATCTACTCAATATGTTGAGGACAGATGAACAAAGCATCAACAAGGGTAAGGTCAAATCCATAATGATGGTGCAGAAAGGAAAGGGCAAAAGGTTTGCCTCTACCTCCAAGGGAAAAGGCAAGGAAGTTGCCAAACCCAAGGAATCTGCCCTTAAGCTTGTTGGTGGCGTAGCCAAAGGTGTGACTAAAGGTGAATGTCACTACTGCAGTCATCTTGGACACTGGACGATGAACTGCCCAAAATATCTGGAGGATAAGAGGCTTGGAATAGTGATTCCACCACCACCAGATATTTTTGTTATAGATGTCAATATTACTTGCATTTCATCTTGGGTATTACATACTGGATGTGGATCTCATGTTTGGAATGGAGCAAAGGTTGCTGCATTGGTTGTAGGCGTGTACGAGCTGTCTCTTCCTTCAGTATTAATTTTAGAATTAAATAATTGCTATTTTATGCCTGCTATGAGAAGAAACATTATTTTAATTTCTTGTTTGGACAAAGAAGGTTTTGCTATTTCAATAAAGAACAATTGTTGTTCCATTTATTTTGGTAGTATTCACTATTGTAGTGCGCAATTATTTAATGGATTATATATCATTGATCTAAATAATCATGTCTATAACATAAGTACCAAGATGATTAAAATAAATTATTTAAATCCTGCTTATTTATGGCACTGTCGTTTAGGACATATAAACGAGAACGTGTATCTAGACTCCATAAGGATGGATTCCTAGACTCATTTGATTTTGAATCATATGATACATGTGAGGCTTGTTTATTGGGAAAGATGACAAAGTTCCCTTTCAATAAGAAAGGTGAGAGGACTAGTGAGCAATTGGAGCTAGTACATACTGATGTATGTGGGCCATTTTCCACGCCTGCCAGGGGTGGTTACGTCCACCTCATCACGTTTACTGATGATTTCAGTAGATATGGATTTGTATACCTTTTGAAAGCCAAATTCGAATCCTTTGAAAGGTTCAAAGAGTTCAAGAATGAAGTAGAGAAGCAGCTTGGAAAGAGTATTAAGGCTATACGATCGGATCGTGGAGGAGAATACTTGAGCCCAGAGTTTGACGACTATCCTAGAGAGTGTGGGATAATATCCCAACACACTCCACCCGGAACGCCACATTGGAATGGCGTGTCCGAGAGGAGGAATCGAACTCTATTAGATATGGTTTGATTTATGATGTGTCAGACTGATCTTCCATTATCATTTTGCGGCTATGCTCTATTAAGTGAAAGTTTCACCATTAATCGTGTTCCATCCAAGTCTGTCATGAAGACACCACATGAGATGTGGAGTGGGAATCGTCCCACAGTGTCGTTCATGAAGATTTGGGATGCGATGTCTATATAAAACGTTTACAATCAGACAAGCTAGGGCCTAAGTCGGACAAATTCAAGTTTGTGGGATACCCTAAGGAAACTAAGGGATATTATTTCTACAATCCAACTGAGAACAAAGTGTTTGTTGCTCGGTCCGGCGTGTTTCTAGAGTGAGAGTTTGTCTCTAAAGAAGCAAGTGGGAGGACTGTAAAACTTGAAGAAGTTCAAGAACCACAAAGCATTGATCCCACTATGGAACATGAATAGGAATCGCAAGAGTTTGTGGAACAGCCTGTTCAAGTAACACAAGAGCTTCGTAGATCTAGTAGAGTGCGCAAGGAGCTAGAGAGGTATGGACTTCTCGTGACTGAGTCTGGAGACACGTTGCTCATAGATGATGAGCCTACTACCTATGAAGAGGCCATAGAAGGTCCGGACTCTCAGATGTGGCTCGAGGCCATGAGATCTGGATGGAATCCATGTATGTATGCATGATTACTTGTACTTCTTGACGCTGTATGAGTAATACAATAGGCTATAGTGTAGGGATTATGACTGATAGACCACATCAATACTACACCAGGAGAAATCGTCACGTACCGGTGGCAGCACCAAACAACAACAACATGGATCAATTCTTTGCTCAATTCGCTCAAATGGCACAGAATATGAACCAAGGAGAGTCGAATGCAGCAAACTGGGCGAAGAAAGTGGCTGACATGAAGCCTGGGAACTTTACAGGCAATGAGGATCCTGTTGAGCTCGAAAATTGGATCGGAGATGGATAAGTTCCTTGAGCTGGTTGAGTGCCCTGAAACCGCAAGGTTGTTTGCGTGACATTCTAGCTAAAGAATGAAGCGAATATATGGTGGAGGAGCACACGTCTGCCTTTTTGGCTCAACCCAACTTCGATTGGGAGGCTCTTCAAACTACTCTTCGCACTCTCTTTTATCCGGATCATGTCCAGGATCAGAACTACATAGACTTCGTGAATCTGACGCAGAGAAATGGTTATGTGACCGAGTACTTCAAGAAGTTCATGTAACTATCCCGATTCGCAGGTCAGCTGATGCCTGACGAGGCGACCAAAGTTAGGAAGTTCATGTATGGACTTGAACTCCATCTGCAGAAAGACTTAACGTGCAGAGCGTATGATACTCTTTAGGAGGCATATGATAGAGCTTCAGCCGTTTGGCGCATTCAAGAGGCGCAAGACGAGAAGCGAAGAAAGCGCAAGATTGATAACGCTGGAGGCTATGGCAACAATCAAGGAAGAAACAACCAAAATGGACAGGACAAGAGGTTCAAGCCCAACCACGGAGGAAGTAACCAGGGTCAGTACCGTGGCAACAAGCAAATCAATGGAGATGATCAACCTCGTTGTTACATCTGCAAGAGGTGTCAACAGAATCATCCAGGAAAGGACTGTCAAGGAAACCCTGTCACGTGCCACAACTGCGGCAAAAAGGGTCATCATGCGTATGAGTACCGATCGAAACCAAATGGGAACCAACAGACGAACCAGGGAGGAAATTATCAAGGAAACCGGCAATTCAACCGCAATTACCAGAATATTGGAGTCAAAAATTATGGCAAGCAGCAAGTGAACAACTAGGGTAATGGGAGGAACAATGGAATCCAGAATAAGAATGGGAACAACAACGCTCCAGCTAATGCCAACCCCAATGGACCTGGTACGGCAGGAACCGCAACATAGAACGAGAATGTTGCAAGGATCGCTGTCATGAGAAGGACTGAAGCAGAAGCAGCAAATGGAGTAGTCACTGGTACATTTCTTGTCCATAATCACCGGCTTTTACTCTATTTGATTCTGGAGAATCGTATTCATTTATTTCATCATCTTTTGTGGAAAAGTTGAGTCTCAATAAGCCGTCTAGAATATCCATCCCTGTAGCTACCCCAACCGGTCGTGTAACAGTGTGTGGCACCATTTTTGAAGGGGTAGAAGTTAAGATTTCGGCTAGTACCTTACTGGCGAATCTGATAAAATTTGATCTTGGGGGATAGATGTTATATTGGGAATGGATTGGCTAGGTAAATATCGAGTAGTTATAGACTGTCACGATCAGAAGGTCAGGCTTAAAGGTCCAAAGGGAGAAAAGGTTTCTTACTGTGGCATCACGAAAGAACCATGTATCCGACTAGTGTCAGCTTTGACCATAGTCAACCAAGTGAAGAAAGGGAATAGTGCTTATTTGTGTTTGGTCCAAGACGTATCTAAGAAGGAGAATGTGCTAAATGAGATACCGATAGTCAAGGACTTTCCCGATGTGTTCCCGGATGAGATTCCAGGAATGCCACCTAGAAGGGAGATTGAATTCACTACGGACTTAGCACCTGGAACAGCTCCAATCTCAAAGGCACCGTACAGAATGGCACCAGTAGAGTTGAAAGAACTAAAGGATCAGTTGAAAGAGCTACTTCAAAAGGGTTACATAAGGCCAAGTGTTTCTCCTTGGGGAGCACCAGTATTGTTTGTGAAGAAGAAAGATGGAAGCTTGAGGTTGTGCATTGACTATAGAGAGTTGAATAGCGCAACGATCAAGAACAAATACCATTTACCCCGAATTGACGACTTGTTCGATCAGTTTCAAGGGGCGAGTGTTTTCTCAAAGATAGACTTGAGATCAGGGTATCACCAACTTCAGGTAGCCAAGAAGGACATCCTGAAGACAGCCTTTAGAACAAGGTATGGACATTTTGAGTTTACTGTTATGCCTTTTGGTCTAATCAATGCACATGCAGTATTTATGGACCTAATGAATCGTGTTATGAGAACATTTTTGGATCGATTCGTGGTTATCTTTATTGATGACATCCTCGTTTACGCAAAGAGCGAGGAAGATCACGAAGAACATCTCAGAGAAGTGTTAGAAACATTGAGACATGAGAAGTTATATGCTAATCTCTCGAAATGTGAGTTTTGGCTATATCATGTTCCGTTTCTAGGTCACATAATCTCCAAGGAAGGGATATTCGTAGATCCAGGAAAGATTTCAGTAGTTAAAGATTGGCCGACTTCGAAGAATGTGTCAGAAATAAGAAGTTTTCTGGGATTAGCAGGATATTACAGGCGTTTTGTGAAATATTTCTCGAAGATCGCTAGACCGCTGACTACGATAACCAAGAAGACGGTGAAGTATCGGTGGAGCGAAGACTGTGAACTAGCATTCCAGACATTGAAGGAAAAGTTGACTACAACACATGTGTTAGCTTTACCCAATGATTCTGGCGAGTTTGACGTTTACAGCGACGCATCAAAGAAGGGTTTAGGATGTGTGCTTATGCAGGAAAGGAGGGTTATTACCTACGCTTCAAGACAGCTGAAAACTCATGAAGAGAACTATGCTACGCATGATTTAGAGCTTGCAGCAATAGTTTTCGCACTAAATATATGGAGACATCACCTATATGGACCAGTGTGTAGATTGTATACTGACCACAGCAGTCTCGAGTACATCTTTACTCAGAAAGAGCTAAACAACAGGCAAAGACGTTGGTTGGAGATCATAAAGGATTTTGACTTGCGTATCCAATACCACGAAGGGAAGGCACACGTAGTAGCTGGTGCGTTAAGCCAAAAATCGAGCCATACTTTAGATACCATGCTAGTTTTGCCAGATCAGCTATGCCGAGAGTTCCGAAAGCTCGAGATTGAAGTGGTGGAACAAGGTGGAGTAAAGAATATCCTTGGGAATATGTCAGTTGTGCCAGATGTCTTAGAAGAAATAAGAAGTAACCAGCCTGGAGATGTGAAGCTGGAAAGGATAAAGAAGAAGATTGCATAAGGTCAAGCAAAGGATTTCAAGATCCATGAAGATGGAAGTATCCGCTACAAAGGGAGATGGTGTGTACCACATAAGTGTACGGAAACCAAGGAGAAGTTGATGCGTGAAGCGCATAACACACCCTACTCGGTACATCCAGGGGGTGACAAACTCTATAAGGATATAAAGAAGAATTTTTGGTGGCCCAACATGAAAAGGGAGATAGAAGAATTCGTGGCAAGATGTCTGACTTGTCAAAAGGTGAAGTTTGAACATAAGAGAATTGGAGGCTTAGTTCAACCATTAAAGGTGCCAGTTTGGAAGTGGGATTCAATTTTAAATGGATTTTGTGACTGCTTTTCCGACATCAAAGAACGGACTGAATCAGATTTGGGTCGTAGTTCACAGATTCACCAAGACAGCAAGGTTCATTCCGATGAAAGATACATGGAATATGGAACAAAGAGCCGATGCGTATATGAAGAACATTGTCAGATACCATGGAGTACCAAGCTCTATAGTTTCCGACAGGGATCCCAACTTTGTTTCTCACTTCTGGAAAGCACTCCAGGAGGCATTGGGAACTCAGTTGAAATTCAGCACGACATTCCACCCTGCTACGGTTGGACAAACCGAAAGGACGATTCATACGTTGGAGGATATGTTGGGAATTATATTCAGAAAGCAATATTTATGGTTGAATTTATAATTCTTAATAGATAATTGTTTGCATAATAATTTAGCAAACACGCGAGTATGAAAATGCTATTTATTATTTTCCATATAAATATGCATTATAAAGTCCAATGTTCCATACCTAAGACAATCGGACATGTAGACGAGTTCGGGCATGCGCGAGATTGATTGTCAGTTATTTATGGAATATAAGTAAGGGTTCACAGTCTAGATGATTCCGGACAAAGCATGGGAACGACTGTAGTGTAACATTATAGTGACACATCTCGGTCAAGGAAACGGTATAGTTTCAACTTTTTACACTAGCATATTTTGTGTATGTTGAACATGACGGCCATATGAAATATAATTATTACGGACTGACCGAAATGAGATAATATAATATTTCATTGTTATTGGTAATATTGGAAACTCTTAATCTATGATTGTTTATGTGGACACAAATCTTGATTAATTATTATTTTGATATATTGAGTGAGATTCAAATGCGAGTCAACAATCCTGGTATATTGGATAATGATTTTTATGATTTGGTGAAAGCTAAACGAATCATGGAATCCACGTCTCATATGAGAATGATGTACCCTCCTGTGAGCTCACTAGGTTTTGTTATGTCAAGTCTGGCCAGCTAGTTATTTGTAACCAGACATAACTAATAAGGGTTGAGCTGTTTAGATCAGGGAATACATAAGATGGTGATGAGATCCAAATTGTCAGTAAGAGTAGATCAGCATTAACGGGTATCTATAATCTTAACGTGGGGAGTTATCTGATATTAATAACAGGAGCTCATACATAATGATGAGAATAAATGTCGGAGTGCAATTATAGTTTATGGTTGAGTAAACTATAATTAATAATTAGTTTTGAATTTAATTCGGGTTGAATTATGAGTTCAAATATATTATTGGGAGCCGATTCATTTATTTTCTCCAGAGGTCCCCGACGTAGTCCATCATAAGTGTGATCATGTGATTCACAAGTGTTTTTGAGTCTCAAGTGTGTGGAATGTAAATTGAGATTATGTTTGGTATTTTATAGTTGATAGGTATTACTAGAAACCATATGATTAGGACTTAATTGCAAGCTACACTAAAGTTTTTAGGGAGGGACTTGCTATGTAAAGTTTTCCTACAAGGGTCTTGTGTGCAATTATGGGTATTCCTAATCTTAGGGTTAGGAATATGTCTCTATACACCATAGTTCTTAAGTGAGGATGATTATTCATACATCTTTTCCACACAAGAGAGAAAAAACCAGCTGTGAATCCATGAGCTTTTCATGTTCAAATCACCATTGAACTTGAATCGGAGCTTGGACCATACGTCGGAAGGCTTTCGGACATACCAGATTCCGTTTTTGGGTGTTTAGGCCTAGATTACGATATCAGATCGCTTTTGGTAAAACATGAAAGTTGTAGATCTCGAAAAAACGAAGGGACTAGAACAAGCGTCACGTCGATCGGAGTTTTAGAACTCCAGATATCGCCGTTCAAAGTTTCTGGTCCGCAGTTGATTTTCAGCAGAATCTGAATTCGACTTTCGGAGCATAACTGGAGCTAACGGATTTCGGATGAAGACAAGTCATATATGAAAATCATGTATCTCGACGAGAAGGATGCAATGGCACAGGTCCCAGTGTCAGATTCAGAACAGAGGTTCGTCAGTGGCTGGTTAAGGTCTCGGGATTCGCTTCGTCCCAGTCTGGATGGACTGTGGTAAGTTTTATTCTGCAAGTTATCTTACCACAATAATTTTTTGAATGCCTATGATTAATTCTCTGCATAAATCACGTGGTCTAGGACAAGTTTAATCGAATTTTCCCTTCAAGTGGTATCAGAGCCAACGTTGATTTTATGCTTAGATTAATCTAGCCATGTTGTCCAGCTAAAATACGGTATTGTGCGAATGGACTGCATTGTGCTAACATTGTTTTGCAGATTCATTGTTATTATGGCCTTACTAAAATTTTATTTTATGTTTGTGGTTGTGGTTTTATTGCCGTATTTTTGGCACTATTTTAGGTTGTAATTAATTGTAAAGTCTCCGGTTTGTGGAGAATAGTAAATTAATTAGTAGCTTGTTTTTCAATTTTATGTAGTCTAGATCAATGTAGTAGTATAGGACTATGTAATAGAAATTAAAGGAACATGGTGAATCCAAAAAAATCGGACGAAGATGATGGAGCATTCAAGTATTGGAAGCGACTATCGAGACGATGACGACATGGCCATAATAACAGTTTATGTCTTGTTTTTGTTATTATGGGTGGATGTTTTATTATGTTGTGTTGATGGGTTTGTTATTTGTTAACAGTCACTAATCAAGATATCATGGACAACATGGATATTAAAACGGTTGTATGCATGTCTATATCAATCTAATTGTGTTTGAATATAATTTTATTAATGAAAAATTATTCGCTCATTTGAGATCAAAATTGGTCACAAAATAATTGTTTGTTGGAACTACATATTATTTTGTAAATTTTGGTCAAGTCAAATAAGGAGCATATTTTTCAAAATTAATAAAATCAGTATTTCAAACAAAAAAATTAAGTGAATAAAGGGTTTTCTTTGGCAAATTAATGAAGCCCGAGGCCTCCATTACTGATTTGAAAACAATGTAATTGATAGAGTGCCCCATCGGTACCATGGTTAGTTACAGATTGTTTGGCAAATCTCCTTACAAGGATAGTTGTTGAATCTAGTTTTGTTGGACAAATCTCCCCATCGGAGCTGTTCTTTAAAACTAAGAGATTCAGTTCAGTACGAAGTAATGGTTGAATCACTTAACAATAAAGTTGGTAATATTCTCCCATCGAGTTTTTGTTACTAATTTTGTTGGGCCTAAGAATCGGGTATTTAGTTTTATTGGACAGGTAAATGTCCAGATCATAAATCTAAAGTGACGTTGTCTGTTTGATTTATTTCAAATTCGAGTGGCCCATCGTCACAGACAGTTCAAATGGAAATCGAATTGCGGATGAATTCTAGTATTAGTTGAATTCAAAGGTTAAGTATACTCAGGGACATAAATATTTTTTATTTATCTTGCTTGTCAGATAATTAAAGATGCTAGGTTTTGAACCCAGGATGTGATTCTCGAATAATATAAATTAACTAGAATTACTATAGTTGGAAGAGAATTTTAAAAGTCGTCTTTACTGCGAAGGAATACAAGTGTGTGTTGACCAAGTTTTGCACTTAAGAACCTAGTGATAAGGCGGGTGGTGTAAATACCCGGACCTATCAAAGGAAGGATATTGCTAGTGAGATGTCGCTGGTTACATCTTGGCATATGTCAAATGTAGTGCAACATCAGCATCAACCGGCGTCAGATGCATACGATATGATGCAAACATGTAAAGATGTTTCGGCATCAAGATCGGGTTGCAATGTAAGTGGCAATAAGGGCGTTAATGAACACATAGATGAGATAGAGCCCCAGCACGTAATCATGTTCTGAGGACATTACATCTTTTGAGTGAACATGTGACCAAGGGATCTCAGATCGATAGTGAAAACTAGGTATGTCAGATAAAGAGGTCCCATATAATTACTTTAAGCAATTTTGAATGAATAAAACATTGATAGGTTGAGTTATTCATTGACAAAAATGCTAATTGAATTATTTGTGGGTGAAAGACTCGTCAGGAGTACAACTAGTATATTGGTGAATGAAAATTGGTTTTACTTCTAAACCATCTGGTAGTAGGAAGTAGAAATATATTCGTAGATCCAATTAAAGTTGTTGTTTTTATTCCTCAGAGGTGATGCTAATAAAAGCCGAAAGGCAAGAATTTTATTTGCTAGCAGAAAAGACACTACGAAGAAACAACTTAATAATTTAAGCCAAGGATGAACAACTCACTCGTGTCTACTGCACTATTCGTCAAATCATGTTTAGTCACTCGTTCAACCAATTCTGGTTTGTAGATACGAGAGAAAGACTAATTATGTTTTGGAATTCCTTATGAGGGTTCAGGACAAGTAGCCAATATGGTAGTGTAGAGATAGACATCATGACAAGACATGTTATAAGAGTAGGTACTCTTGCAGTGGGAGAATTTTATGGTAGAACTTTAGTATCGAGAGATTGTCTTATATGCTAAAGTTGAGGCAAGATATTTTTTTGCCTAAAGTCTTTTTAGCATAGTGGTGACAATTGTATTTTAAAGTACCATAATATCTCCTAATACAAAAGGATTAGTCGAATAAATCACTGGTAGAAGAAACATATTTTTCGTAGATATGATCGGATCAGTGAAGTATTATTCAACTATTTTGTTATCGTCTTAAGATTATTCATTAGAGACAGTTTGATACTCTTGAATTTAGCGCATAAATTGATCATGACTACATACATGGAATTGTAGAAAAGGGTAAAATCTTTTCTAGACACTTTCAGGTATGGAGAAGTCATTCCAATAAGTTAGAAGCTAAATTAGAAGTATGTCTCTTGGTTGAATATTATAAGGATAAGAATGTTACTTATTTATGATCTTAAGGATCAGAAGGTTATTGTCGGCACAATACCTGATTCTTGGAAAAGGGATTCATATGAATAAGAAACTGTAACATAGAGTTGTTTTAAAGGAGCTTAAGGAAGATGTTCACGTTGAGATAACACACACACAAGGAGTATAAATTTATGTTGTTTTGAATACACAAGAAACGAGAGATATTTGTCGCAGTGGGAGAGTTATATGACAACCTCATAGGTTGAGCTACTTGGGATAAGTTGAATCCCGGACAAGTTTTAACTCATTCCTAATACTATGAAAAGACAATGAATGTTGAATATGCAGAGTCATGACATTAGTCTGTAGCATATGAGATAACATTCATGTAGTATAACTACCTTTTGGACATTGTAGTTTTGCAAGATGAGATAAAAATCATCGGTTGCAAATGGACCTACAAGAGATATAGAAGAGTATATGGAAAGGTGAAAACCTTAAAACCTAGGTTGATTATGCCGGTAGCTATATATATAACTATTCAGATTCTCGTTCGTATTTGCTGCTCATTACAGTAATGAGATATGGAAGATGTATGTCAGGATGGATTTCGTCATTGGAATTCTTGATGGATGCATCTACATGAAGCGACCAAAAGAGTTAGTTGTGCAAGATAATGTGAAATACAAACTTAAGATGTCAATTGACATGAGGATTAAGCTAGTATTCAGATCTTGCAGCATTCGTTTTGACCAAGCAATCAAATATCAAAGTTTGATTTGTGTCTTAACGAATATCGTGTGTAGAAGAGATGCAACGAAAATTGGTAATATTTCTTGTGCTCCATGTTGAGGATGGCTCATTGGAAACAATGTTGGATATACATCTTCAGTGAATGTGTGATTATCTAGTAAACATGATATGTGGGATTTAGGTGAAACCATCCAGATTCTTGGTTTGAGCTCTCGCGTGATCGGGAGAATAGACTGGTGGTTGTTTTTAAAGTCACATATATCAGTAAAGTTCTTTCATGTTTCAAGTATGCAAAAACTCCAAGAGAACGTTATTGCTTATGGTGTGTGGAGTTTCTCTTTCTAAGAATCATTGTTTTGAACACGTGATTAGATGGAGAGGAAAAAGGCAGTTCCTCATGCTTTAGCAGGTGGAGCCTCATGTATACTATGTATAGTATTTGACAAGATAACTATTTTGTTTTTAGCATAAATAATAGTTTTAAGTCACTTACAAGGAAAGAACACTAGTGGACTGTGATAATAGCATACTCGGGTATTTGAGAAGATTTAGAGTAGATATGCTAGTTTATCACATATAGTCTACACATAGATTCAGACTTCCGATTATGAAGGGTTTCTAGATTTTTAATTTATGGCTTTGAGAATAAGTGGGAGATTGTTGGGAATTGTATTCAAAAAGTCATATTTATGGTTTAATTTATAATTCTTAATAGATAACTGTTTGCATCTTAATTTAGCAAACACGGGAGTATGCAAATGCTATTTATTATTTGCCATATAAATATGCATTATAAAGTCCAATGTTCCATACCTAAGACAATCGGACATGTAGACGAGTTCGTGCATGCGCGAGATTGATTGTCAGTTATTTATTGAATATAAGTAAGGGTTCACAGTCTAGATGATTTCGGACAAATCATGGGAACGACTGTAGTGTAACATTAGAGAGACACATCTCGGTCAAGGAAACGGTATAGTTTCAACTTTTTACACTAGCATATTTTGTGTATGTTGAACATGACCGCCATATAAAATATAATTATCTCGGATTGGCCGAAATGAGATAATATAATATTTCATTGTTATTGGTGATATTGGAAACTCTTAATATATGATTGTTTATGTGGACACAAATCTTGATTAATCATTATTTTGATATATTGAGTGAGATTCAAATGCGAGTAAACAATCCTGGTATATTGGATAATGATTTTTATGATTTGTGAAAGCTAAACGAATCATGGAATCCACGTCTCATATGAGAATGATGTACCCTACTGGGAGCTCACTAGGTTTTGTTATGTCAAGTCTGGCCATCTGGTTATTTGTAACCAGACATAACGAATAAGGGTTGAGTTGTTTAGATTAGGGAATACGTAAGATGTTGATGAGATCGAAATTGTTAGTAAGAGTAGATCAGCATTAACGGGTATCTGTAATCTTAACGTGGGGAGTTATCTGATATTAATAACAGGAGCTCATACATAATGATGAGAATAAATGTCGGAGTGCAATTATAATTTATGGTGGAGTAAACTATAATTAATAATTAGTTTTGAATTTAATTCGGGTTGAATTATGAGTTAAAATATATCATTGGGAGCCGATTCATTTCTTTTCTCCAAAGGTCCCCGACGTAGTCCAACATAAGTGTGATCATGTGATTCACAAGTGTTTTTGAGTCTCAAGTGTGTGGAATAAAAATTGAGATTATGTTTGGTATTTTATAGTTGATAGGTATTACTAGAAACCATATGATTAGGACTTAATTGCAAGCTACACTAAAGTTTGTAGGGAGGGACTTGCTATGTAAAGTTTTCCAACAAGGGACTTGTGTGTAATTATGGGTATTCCTAATATTATGGTTAGTAATATGTCTCTATAAATAGTACACCATAGTTCTTAAGTGAGGATGATTGTTCATACATATTTTCCACACAAGAGAGAAAAACCCAGATGTGAATCCATGAGCTTTTCATGTTCAAATCACCATTGAACTTGAATCGGAGCTTGGACCATACGTTGGAAGGCTTTCGAACATACAAGATTCCGTTTTTGGGTGTTTAGGCCTAGATAACGGTATCGGATCGCTTTTGGTAAAACATGAAAGTTGTAGATCTCGAAAAAACAAAGGGACAATAAGAAAGGGCGCATCGATCGGAGTTGTGGAACTCCAGATATCGCCGGTCAAAGTTTCTGGTCCGCAGTTGATTTTCAGCAAAATCTGAATTTGATTTTCGGAGCATAACTGGAGCTACGGATGTCGGATGAAGACAAGTCATATATGAAAATCGTGTATCTCGACGAGACAGACGCAATGGCACAGGTCTCGGTGTCAGATTCAGAACAGAGCTTCATCAGTGGCTGGTCAAAGTCTCGGGATTCGCGTCGTCCCAGTCCGGATGGACTGTGGTAGGTTTTATTCCGCAAGCTATCTTACCACAATAATTTTTTGAATGCCTATGATTAATTCTCTGCATAAATCACGTGGTCCGGGACAAATCTCATTGAATTTTCCCTTCAAGATATACAAAGATCGTGTGTTATGGACTTTCAAGGTTCATGGGTTGATAGATTACCTTTCATAGAATTCTTCTACAACAACAGTTATCACGCCAGTATTGGAATGGCACCTCACGAGGCGTTGTATGGAAGAAAGTGTAGAACACCATTGTGTTGGAACGACATAAGCGAGACAATAGTAATTGGTCCACAACTTATTGAAGAGATGACAGATCAGGTGAGACTTATCCAGCAGCGAATGAAGGCAGCTTAGGATAGACAGAAGTCATACGCTGATCAGAAAAGGAGACCATTGGAGTTTCAAATTGGAAAAAGGCATTTCTTAAAGTTTCGCCAACTAAGGGAGTCATGAGGTTCAATCAGAGAGGGAAGTTGAGCCCGAAATTCGTTGGACCATATGATGTCATAGAGAAGATTGGAGAAGTAGCTTATCGATTGGATTTACCATCAAATTTGGGTCGTGTTCACAATGTATTCCACGTATCTCAACTGAATACGTGCCTGATCCATCCCATGTATTAGATCCCGAACCAGTAGAACTGGACCCGTCTTTGGGTTATGAAGAACATCCTGTCAAGATTCTAGACACCAAGACAAGGAACACCCAACAAGAGTGTCAAGATTGTAAAGGTCTTATGGACAAATCCCCTCACTGAAGAGGCAACTTGGGAAGCGGAGGATGATATGAGGAAGAAGTACCCTCACCTGTTTGACGAGGTACTTTGAGTTCCGAAGACGTCACTCCTCTAAGGGAGAGAGGATGTAATCCTTCGGTCTTTAATACATTATTCCTTGTAGTATACTGCATATCATTCATGACCTTAGGTTTGCATTTAGTAGTTGTAACTTTGAGTGAAAGTTCATATCTTATTGTGGTTGAGGTTTTAGTTTAAACTTCGAGGACGAAGTTCTCTTTAAGGAGGGAAGGATGAAATACCCCGTATTGTGACTATGGGTATTTTGTGATATTAGGAGTTGATTTAATTGTCGAGAGTTAATTATAATGGTTACGAGAGTTTGGGGGATCTTTGTGACTTTAATCCAAGAGTTTTAGTGTATTTTACTTGAGTTTGGGGGAGGTAGTTGTCTTTTGACAAAACTAAGGGGGAAAAGTGTCTTTTGACCCAACTTTTCTTCCTACGTAAAGTTCCCTATTCAAAGGAGTAATTATTGCTTGCTCCAAGAGCAAATATGACGTGGTGCTCTAATCAATACATCACAGGACACGTCAGGAACATGTAGCAATCCACTTTCTTTTGTCTGCCACTCATTATCTTTCTTCCTGACGTGTCATGTGCTGTATTGATTAGAGCACCACGTGTATTTGCTCTTAGAGCAAACAAAAATTTCTCTATTCAAAGAGGGTTTTCTACTTATGAAGTTGATTTTTTTTCCAACTCTCATAAAACTCTCACTCTCCATATTTCTCTCTATCTCTCTCACGTCTCTCCCTCTCTCACCCGTCCCTCTCTCTCTCTCTCAATCTCTCGGTTTCTCTCTCTTCCCCGACGGCAGCAGGAGCAGCCACACCGCCGCCTCTCTCTCCCTCCGGTCGCAGGTAATCTCTCTCTCTCTCTCTCTCTCTCTCTCTCTCTCTCTCTCTCTCTCTCTCTCTCTTTCTTCTTTCTTTTTTCTTATTTCTCTTTTCTCTATCTCTCTCCACCCGACTCTCTCTCCGTCTAACCCTCCATGGGCGGCGGGTTTTGATCATGTTTCTTCTTCTTTTCTTTTTCTCTCGATTTCTTTTGTTCTTTTGATCACTTGCTTACGATTCATGTACGTAGCATGTAATCTTTAATTTTCAGCTTTGTATTGTTGGTTTCATCATTCTTGAAGTCATAGGATTAATCATCCAGTTTTGGTTTAATCATGTTATTAGTTTATGGGAAAAACCCTAGTCATGGAAGAGACGTTTGATTAAGCGATTTGGGTGATTTGATGATCATAGTAGGTGGGTAGTAACTTGATTTGATGTGGGTATTCATGTTGCATTAGGTTTTGTTTGAATACGAGATTAAATAGATGTTTTGGAGATCAGTTGTATGAATAGTTATAATTCCCGTATGGGTACTATGGGTGAAATTGGAAACTTAAAACTAGCATAACATTTGATCCAGGAATCGAAATTCGGATCCGTTTGAGGATAAAATTATTATTCAGAGTGTTTTGAATCTAATGAGATTTTTTTTGAGTCGTGATCTGTTTGAGAAGTTGGAGTAATGAAATTGGTGAAGTTATGTTAGGTTATGTGCACATTAGGTTATAGGATTTTGGGGCAAGATTTTGAGTTTGGTTTTGAGGTATGAATTAAGTGGGATGTTGGGTTGGTGTTAGAAACATAAATCTTCGAGTGTCATACGCATGTAGATAGTATAGCAATTATATTGCTAGAGTATTATGTTTAATTAGGGTATTGTTACGTGTAGGTGACGAGTTCATCATCGACGAGTACATCAAGTACGTCGATTGATTTGCGATAGTTGATTTGCTTTGAGGTAAGTAAACATGCCAGGCCTAGTGTGCCTAACTCCTTCATGTCAAATGAATTCTTATATTTCTTTATGTCTCAAAATGTGTTTATGTGATGTGACATGCAATATGTGATTTTTACTTGATAAATGTCTTTCTTGAAAATATCATTATGATAATAATAATGAACTACAACGTAAAATGAAAGAGTTGTGCGGGGCCATTTATTATTGGTTACTATTGGCATTGAGCGTGTTGACTTCGGTCTTCCGTTTCAATTTATTTTATTTAATCCGGTTGCAAGTCCCCGGATAGCTCCCTGTACTCCCTCCTCTGGCCGCCAGAAGTCTTTGGAGGGGGGGGTGTCGACACTTAAGGTCTTGGATGCTTGCGAGATGGTTTGGTTTCCCCCGCCAAAACGAATTAATAATGATGGATTTTGGTTCTTTTAATGAAAAAAGAATTAATATGTGATTTTGAGTTTCCTAATGATTATGGAATTGGTTTGGAAATATTATGAAATTGGGAGCTCTCATGTTTTCCCACAAGTGTCAACTTCATTTCAGTTGTTTTTTCGAAAAGGATTCTTACTTGTAAATGAGTCGCTGTTTTATAACTATCCTATCATCATTTTACATGTTTGAGTGTTTTCTTACCAGTCTTTCATGCTAATTTTGTACTGTGGTGTTTCTTTTTTATTCTGAACCACAGGTCTAGAGGATGAGAATCTGGCGTAGAAGGGGAACGCGTATCATCATTTAATTCATTAGTCTTATTTTAAATTAGAACTCTTTTATTACTTTAGATGTTTTGTGCCCGGTTTGAGGCGAGAACTACTGGATTGTAATAACGATTAGTTTTAATTTATTATTGTGGATGTTTTTGCTTGAGAACCATGTTATAAAATCTCCTTGTGTTCGGGTTTAACCTCGGGTACGGAGTGACATCCCCGGGCCTCCGGCTTGGGCCATTTGGGGGTGTTACAGGCCGAGCCTCCTTTTTGGTGCTCCGTTGCGCGATTCCTTCTTCCTCTTCCAAGGTATTTGGAAGATCTAGGTCTCAATCCTAAACGTGGATCAACCGTATAGGCGTGATACTTTTCGCGTTAGAAATCATCAAAGGAGACCTACCAGGTACATAACACGAATCCTTTACCATCTTCATGATTTATCTTCCTGTGATCCTTGGAGGGTCTTGATCGGATAAATTTCTATTACTCCGCTGCGTATCCATGATCAAAACCCTAAAGATTTCAATCAAGAGAAGTCAAGAACAAAATCAAATCATCAAGCAGTTTCCCTTCCTGCAAAATACAGTTTAGGAAATATATCCTGTTGTAGATAGTGCTTTCTGAGCTAGCAGATCTTGGCCACGTGGCAACCATCCAGCACACCATATTGTGCTCCACAAACACTGGATCGCCAGCCGAGCTGATCCATGTGGGGGCTTCGAGACAGAGCCCTCGCATACCACTGCACGGGACTTGTAGGGACTTAGTGGTTTGGAGGCTAGAGTAAGTCCTGTCGCCTGCGAGCCAAGCCCGCGCGCGACCTTTTGTAACTGCTTTTGAGAGATTTATGGCACGAGCTCCATAAACCCGGTCAATCCGGTTAAACCCGGTCAACCCCGTAACGGTTCTGGTATTCGCGCATAACGTGCTGTAACGGTCCCTATATACACGGACGAACGTGCCGTTGTGGTCAAGCTAATTAAGCCGCCATTAATGGGCGCATTAACCACACTACAACGGTCACGTTCTCTGCTATATATAGGACGTTAACCTTTCCATACAAAGGAAGAACACACTAGCCATACGCGGAAGCTCTGCCAAACCTCTGTCTCTCTCTCAGACATTACTACTGCCTTACTCTCTCCCTACACACAACCAAACTCTTCCTGTGCTATCTCTGATCCTCTACTTACGGTGTACACGGAGGTCTCCCCGCTGGAATCTCTTGTGCACATTTTGGTGAACCCGACGTGAACTTACCAAAAAAAGCAACCATGTCTCAGGAGGATGATGTCAGCAACAGATCGCCTTCCACCGAAGCCGCCTCGGGAGAGGAGACCCGCCGTACTCCTACGAGCCCCGGTGAGGCATCGACGCTAGAATCTTTGGACGCCACCATCCAAGGTCAGGCGAAAGCCCTCAAAGCTCAATCTGCGCAGCTAGAACGGATCATGGCCGTTCTGGGCACTCTTGCGCCAAACCCTTCACCAGCCACCGCCGTCTCTCAAGGAGGAGGAGCCCCTACCGCTCCAGGACTGGGAGTGTCAACCACACCTCCCAACCCTAATCTGCAGACTCCACCGGCGACTACGCAGCTACCTTCAATTCAAGGGTCAACAGCTCAGATGTTGCCTCTCACTGCTCATACTCCTCAGCCTCCGGCTTTGGTATCTAACCCGGCTTCGCAGTATCCCTTGCCTCCTCCAACAAACATTTGGGGCAATGCGAATGGCCAATATGTCCCCAATCCTCCGGCGACATACGTGTCGCCTCCGCCTGCGGCAACCCCTCCTCCTGTTATCGAGGGAAGCATCCCAGAATGTATGACGTCTCTGCAGAAGCGCATGGACACTATTCTGGCTCACCAGTCATTCGCGGATACCATCATCCCGAAGCTAGATAACGATCCGCCCATCCCGCGGGAGATCTATCTCATGCCTAACCCGGTGGGGTATAAGGCTCCTAAATGGGACAAGTTCGAGGATGTCAATGGAAACGCTCATGAGCATGTCATGCGTTTCATCGATGTCATGGGGCCATACGGAGCCGATCCCAAGCTGCTGATGCGAGAGTTCCCAAAATCCTTGGGGAACGTAGCGTACAAGTGGTACCGAACGTTGGAGGCCGGATCCGTGAAGACTTGGGACGACATGGTCCAGAAGTTCTATACCAAGTTCTTCCAGATGGAAGAAAAAGTGACGATGATCCATCTCTCGCGAATGTATCAGAAGCGCGAGGAGGACGGGATAACTTTCATCAAGAAGTTCAGGGCAAATTCCTTGGAATGCAAAGATCCAATGCTCGAAAGCCGGCTCGTAGAGATATGCCTGCAGTGCATGCGAGATGAATAGAAAGGTATGCTCATCAATCTGCAAACACCCACGTTTTCAAAACTAATCGAATGCACGAAGAACATCGAGCCTATAGTTGAGAGGCAGAAAAAGAAAAACGCTCCGGAGCGACCCTCGAGCGGTACCACCTACAAGATCGGGAGATTCAGTTACAAGAGGGGACGCGAAGCTGAGGTCAATACAGTTTCACCCCAGAAGCAGGAGAAGATTGTAAACTTCGACGTACCATCTCTGCCATGTTCGGTGGAAGAGGCAAGCGACCTCTGCAGGCAGTGGCGCAAGGACGGTGTCCTACCGCCGCTCGAGAAAACACCCTCCAAGGAGATGGTGAGGGACCCAAAGTGGTGCGAGTACCACGGCAAGGTCATGCATCCCACAGCGGACTGTAAGAAGCTCAGGATTGTATTCAACCAAAAGATGAAGAACGGCGAGCTGATCGTCAGCGATCACAGGAAGGATGTGCGCAACAATCCACTTCCTGACCATGCGGAGCAAGACTCGAAAGGTAAAGAGGTCGCCATGATCTCGATTGTAGACCTGGAAGAAGTAGCAGAGGATGGTCTACCCATCATTGCCGAAGTCCATGATGACGAGGACTACAGCGTAGACACGGAGGACGAACGTGCCGACCGGATGAAGGGGTCGCACGGATTTAGCAGATTCTTCGACGAGATGAACTTCTCCGAGAAGTGCCGGACAGAAATGACGAAAGCAATATTGAGGATAGCAGAGGACTACGAGGAGGATCTTGTAGTCTCCAACGGGAAAGTCATCAGGGTGTCTCGCTCTACAGAAAAGATTATGACCTTTTCTGCCAGCGACAAAAAGACAGATGCGAGCCACCAGAGGCCTCTGTATGTGACAGCCATCATCAATGGCGTCGAGTTCAAAAGAGCAATCGTCGATGGAGGAGCAGCGGTCAACGTCGTTTCGCTCCACACACTGAAGCTAGCAGGGATCCCCGAGCACAAGATTGTCAGGCGTCCATCTCCGCTGATGGGATTTGGAAGCGACTCTAGAATGACGATTGGATGGATCCGCCTGGGCGTTCAGATCGGCAAAATCAAGTGCTCAGCGAAGTTCTATGTCATAGATGCGAACACTACGTATCACATGATCATAGGACGATCCTGGATTCATCGCTTTGACGCGGTCCCTTCAACAGCCCATCAAGTCATGAAAGCCATCTGGAACGACAGAATAGTCGAGATACCAGCTTCAACGAATCCATTCAACATGGATGAAGCACATCTCAGCGAGGCGGTGTGGTTCACCGAGATGGCGGACGAGCAAACACCGGGGCCGTTCAACCCTACTCCTTTACCCCTATGGGAAGATATCAAGGATCAGTCACCTGCGGGAGTGATGGTGACAAGGGAGGATGCCAAGGAAAAGCCGCCCACACGCGAAGAGGCGCCGCGAATCGCTTACCAACGAAAGAACGTATATACTCTGAAGAGAATAGCAAAGCATGACCCTGGAGGCAAAGAGATAGAGAGTTTCTACGCCAACGGGAAGAAGTGCTATCGCATATGAAGGTGCGCGGGGATGTCCTCACGCGGGCATGGGGATATCCCTGGGCAAATCAACCAAATCGAGCAGATTTCGGTAACAGAAAAGCCAATGCAGAGCACTCCAGATGAGAAGCTCAAAGAAGCACCCGAATGCATGAAAGACAGACCCAGACCACAGAAGCAAGAGCTAAAGGAAGTGTTCCTCAGCCTGAACGAGGAAAAGAAGAGGCCAGTCTTTCTAAGTGCGGACCTCACAAGCGAGGAGGAGCAAGGATTACTGCAGCTCCTGACTGAGTACAAAGACGTGTTCGCATGGGAGTATGATGAGATGCCCGGACTGGACACAAGCATCACTATGCATCATTTAGACATCATCCCGGATTCTAAGCCGATAAAGCAGAGCACAAGAAGCTTCAGGCCGGAGCTTAATGTGAAGATCAAACAGGAGATTGTCAAACTCCTTGACGCCAGGTTCATAGAACCGAATCACCATCCCACATGGCTGGCCAATATTGTCCCAGTGGTAAAGAAGAATGGACACCTTCGCATCTGCGTGGACTTCCGAGATCTCAATCGCTTCTGCCCCAAGGACGATTTTCCGCTCCCCAACATCGATTTGCTTATCGATTCGACAGCGGGTCATAGCATGTTCAGTTTCATGGACGGCTTCAGCGGGTACAACCAGATCAAGATGGACCCTGAAGATGCACGGAAAACTGCATTCATCACCCCAGTGGGAGTGTTCAACTACACGGTGATGCCCTTCGGTCTCAAAAACGCAGGTGCAACCTACCAGCGGGCCATGATGGCCCTATTCCACGACATGATGCACAAAGAAGTGGAGTTTGTGGATGAACTCGTGGTTAAATTCAAGCAAGAGGCAGATCACATGGCAGATTTGCGGAAGGTGTTCAACAGATGCAGACGCTTTCAGCTGAAGATGAACCCTATGAAATGCGCATTCGGGGTAACATCAGGGAAATTCTTGGGATGCGTGGTACATCGCCAAGGAATCGAGCCTGACCCTGCGAAGGTTTCAGCCATCATCAGCATGACCCCGCCGCACGACCAGAGTGCCTTGAAGACATTCTTGGGGAAACTATCATATCTGCGAAGATTCATCCCAGCGATTGTCGAGATTACTTTCTGCTTCAGTAATCTTCTCAAAAAAGATGCCGCATACAACTGGACCCCGGAGCACGAAGCTGCGTTCGGGAAGCTGAAAGAACTGCTGACGTCTTCAAAAATAATGATCGCACCTCAGTTGGGATCACCGCTTTTACTGTATCTGACGTCAACCAGGAAATCCATAGGAGCACTTTTGGCTCAGGAGTACGAAGGTCAGGAAAGGCCCATCTACTACATCTCTCGCATTGTGCAGCCCTCAGAATCAAGGTACACAGACATTGAGCGTCATTGCCTTGCCTTATTCTTCATAATAGAGAAGTTGAGACACTACTTTGCGTCGCACAAAGTGGTGGTGGTTACAAAAAGTGATCCCATACGATATATGCTAACTCACACTACTCCTGGAGAAGATTGGCAAAATGGTATATGACCATTTCCCAGTATGATATCACATGCGTTCGGCCGCGGGCGATTAAGTCGCAGGCGGTAGCGGATTTGTTGGCACAATTCCCCGACAACAGTCATGAGCCCGTGATCGAAGAAGCACTCGAGGGACCTGAAATCTATGCAATCGATGTACCCTATTGGACGCTCCATTTCGACGGGTCGTCAACAAGGAAATGCGGAGGCATTGGGATAGTCTTGACCAAACCAGATGGAGAGGTCATACAGATGTCCGCCAAACTTGACTTCGCAGTTACTAATAACGAAGCAGAACATGAGGCTCTCATCGCGGGACTCCGTGCGGCGAAAGCTTTGGAAGTAAGCAATCTGACGGTCATGGGAGACTCCAAGTTGATCGTCAAGCAAGCCTCGGGCGAGTACGGTTTGAAGGAGATTAACCTTCTGTCCTACCGGACTCTGGTACAAAAGCTGGTGCAGCAATTTTGCGACGTTAGGTACGAGCACAAACCTCGAGCGGACAATAGACATGCAGACGCCTTGGCAACTTTGGGATCCAAGGTTAGTACAGACAAATGTCCCGCAAGAATCTCGATCGAAGTGCGAACATCGTCGGCGTTAACAGAAGACGCGTGCGACGATGAACGCATGGACGATGCGGACTGGAGAAAGGCAATCTTATGAGCAATCGCAGAAGGCACAGGCAGCGAGAGCTGGCCACTCACAAAGGGGTATTGCATACATGACAACACCCTTTACTACAAGGGCCCTAGCGGAATACTCATGCGATGTGTTTCCGAGCAAGAGGGACAATTGCTGCTAGAGAAGATTCATCAGCATGCATGCGGAGAAAGTGAAGTTTCAATCTATCGAAAGGCTCAGAGATATGGCATTCACTGGCCAGACATGTCAACAGCCGCAGCCATAATACAGGGAAAGTGCGAGAGTTGCGCACTGATCAAAGATTCCTTACTCATCGCTCTAACCGACGATGATGCGGATTGGAGGAAACCACTCTTCGATTTTCTCACCCAGGGCACCGTACCCGAATCGAGAAAAGAAGCTGAGAAGTTGAAGAGGAAAGCATCCCGATACGTGGTACAAGAGAACTTACTCTGGCGAAGAGGCCATGAGGGCAACTTGCTGCGATGTCTAGACGGCAGGGAAGCACAAGAAGTCATGGACCTTTCTCATCAGGTGGAACACCAAGGAGGTGCGAAATTATGCAGGCAGCTCCTCTCAATTGGATATTTCTGGCCCACGATGGAGGCTGATTGTCGCACCAAAGTACGACGCTGCCAGGAGTGTCAATTCAAAGGAAACCTAGTGCACGCTCCTGCTGTGGATCTACATGCATTGGGAACGCCATGGCCATTTCACACATGGGCGTTGGATTTCATTGGTCCCATCCGACCAACTTCGCATGGGAATCATTTTATTCTCACCGCAACTAAGCTATTCACCAAATGGGTGGAGGCGATACCACTGAAGACGGCAAATGCGCTAGCTGTGGTCAACTTCATCCAAGAAAACATCATATGCAGGTTCGGAATACCCAACACCATCCTTTCAGATAATGGTACTCCTTTTGTTAATCGCCAGGTGGCTGCGAAGCTAGCAGAATACAACATCAGGCAGATATGCTCACCCCCTACTACCCGAAGGGGAATGGTTAAGCATAAGCGACCAACAAGACGCTGTTGAGGATCTTGAGCAAGATGGTCGCAGATGACCACAAAAAGTGGGCTGATTCCCTAAGCATAGCCTGTGGGCTTACCGGACTTCTCCAAGGACACCCACGGGGGTCTCACCATTCCTCCTTGCTATGGAGCTGAGGCCGTTGTACCTGCGGAGGTGAAGGTTAATTCGGCAAGACTGGCCTTTAACGCATTGTACGACAATCAACGCGATCATGACTTAGTCTTGCTGGAAGAAAAGCGAGAACAAGCTAAAATGACCAATAAGCGGTATCAAGAAAGGATCGCTCGTGCGTACAACAAAACAGTCCAACGTAGAGATTTCGCAGTTGGAGATTTGGTCTTGCGCGCATCTGACCATTGCATGCGAGAAGCGGCTCACCCAAAGTTCGCAGCCAATTGGGAAGGACCCTTCGAAGTCACAGAAGTCTTTGACAGTGGCTACTGCAGCATACGGAGGTTGCATGGAACGACCTCAACCCCAAGTTCAGTCAACATGCGCTGGATTAAGAAGTACTATCCTTGACTTCTCTCATTTTATGCGTTTTATTATAACGTTGCCTCATGTCTTGTATGGCTATGATTCACACAATCTTCTCTCCCATATGAGAGAATTGTAAGCTCATCTCTCCCATATGACAGCACTATAATAAAAGGATTCTCCCAAATTAGAACTTCATATTTCTAGCTGGTAATGTTGCTTCATTTAGTTTGTTATTACTGTTAACAAGGGGCTATCCACCACAATAGCAATCTATGCGAATTACGATCTTAACTGATCTTTTAAGCCTATCTGTCACGATAGCAACTTGTGCGAAATGCGATCTTAATTGATCCTCTAAGCCTATCCGCTACGATAGCAACCTATGCGAAAAATGATCTTAATTGATCTTCTAAGCCTATCTGTCACGATAGCAGCCTATGCGAATGCGATCTTAATTGATCCTCTAAGCCTATCTGCTACGATAGCAACCTATGCGAAAAATGATCTTAATTGATCTTCTAAGCCTATCTGTCACGATAGCAGCCTATGCGAATGCGATCTTAATTGATCTTCTAAGCCTATCTGTCACGATAGCAGCCTATGCAAATGCGATCTTAATTGATCTTCTAAGCCTATCTGCCACGATAGCAGCTCATGCGAAAAATGATCTTAATTGACCTTCTAAGCCTATCTGCCACGATAGCATCTCATGCGAAAAATGATCTTAATTGATCTTCTAAGCCTATCTGCCACGATAGCAGCTCATGCGGATCTTAATTGATCTTCCAAAAGCCTATCTGCCACGATAGCAACATATGTGAACGTGATCTTAAATGATCCTTCAAGCCTATCTGCTGTGATAGCAGCGTTATACAAATGCGATTTAAAATTCGTCCTTAAGTCTGTCTATTGTGATGGCGACGTCCTGCAAAATGATCTTAAGTGATCTTCGAAGGTCTATCTGATGAGATGGCACCTACACTTGAATCTGAAAGTGAATCACAAGCCCATCTGCCAAGATGGTACAGCTGCGCAAATACGATCTCGAACGATCTAATAAAATATCTGCGAATTTATACGGCAGATAGCAAATGCGAAGTATGTATATAGCATTACAAAAGGCGAAATCTGCCGATACGCATGCGAAATTGTATTTTGTTGTAACAAGACAGCAGATCATACAAAAGTGATTTGTCATTATGAGTCAAAAGGACTTACAATTTATCTGTCTAGATAGCAGCTTACAAGCGAAAAAGCTCAAATCTAACTACGTAGCCAACATGGCTTACAATGCATTCGAAAAGTAACTTACAAGCACGAAGTTACACATCGAGGGAATCCTAACTGAGAAAGGATGAACCTAACGGTCCTAACACCGGCTATGTGATGCGCAAACTAACGTGCTGTTCGCAAGTATACGAATCTTGTAATACCGGGCGTAATTAAGCTCGGGTGATCGTTCCCACGAGGACTATTTCGGGTTTTTTCGAGAAATCAGTTCTAACTTCCAGAGTATAAAAGGAGGAGTAGTTTAGGATTGTGATTAACTATAAACTAAAAATAAACAAAATATAACGCAAATATTTTTTGTGACGTTTTTCTGAAAATCATGAAAGTTGTGAATCTAGGGTTTGGAATACTAGGTCCAGGATCCCCTAGGGTTTCTTCAGAATTATATTCTTCGGTTTGATATGAAAACACTCAGCAGTTTTAATTATCCGTGCCACGTACCGATTGTGCAGTAACCTTTCAGATTCCACACGCTGTCACGATCCTGCAGACTTTCGGGTTCCTGTTAAGCTGCCTAAGTCTGCAGTCTCGTTCTAAGTCTGCTAGGGTTTCTAACCTGTCCTGATGGCCCGGGTCAAATTCTCTAATAGTTGGTCTATACGTTTTAGCTAGCCCTATCTCCCTTTCTCTGGTCGGTCTATCAGGGTAAGGTACTAAATCCTGTCTTTTCTTCCTAACCCTAACCTGACGTTTTCACCTACAGGCTCGGGTCTATAGCAATTCTGGTTCGCGACTCCGATCATGCATAAACAGATATAATCAAAGACAGAATAACTGATAATACTGCTGAATTAAGATAACGAGATCATGCATTCATACTCAAACTGCAGAATAATGTCTGAAAACGAAACCCTAGGTTCACCGAGAACCTAGGTAGAAGGTTTAGCTACTAAACGACATAACTAATTAACAAAGTTTCTGAATTTAGAAGAGAGAATAAGATCAAACTAAGTCTTCGGATCTGGATGAGTGCTTCCGTGCTCTCCCGGGATGCTCAGACTTGTCCTTGGATGAATGGTCTTGTGTGTTGTGTCCTCAAAACGAGTCTGGACGAGTCTTTTTATAGTGCTGGCGAATTTCTGGAACTTGTCAATATTTACGAAACTGCCACTGCCCGAAACCGCCCCAGTTTTTGTGCTGTCTGCGTATAATACGCAGCCTGCTGCGTATAATACGCAGACAGGGTCTTCTGTTGCTGCTTTTTCTCCACTTTGTGCTTGCTGTCTGCGTATTTTCTGCGTATTTTCTGCGTATAATACGCAGACAGGGACCCATCTTGCCTTCAGCTTCTTCTTTCCTGCGTATTTTCTGCGTATTTTCCCCCTGGCTGCGTATTTTCTGCGTATTTTCTGCGTATAATACGCAGACAGGGGAGAAAATATGTCCAAAACCCCTCCCCTTCCTTGCTGCCTGCGTATTTTACGCAGGGTCTGCGTATTATACGCAGACAGCAAGGCAGGGTGCTCTTTTCTGCCTCTGTTTGCCTCCTGCTGCATTCCCGATCCATTCCTGCTGCATTCCCGGGCCCTGTTCCTGCATAGACAACATGAACACACCCGCGATCATATCCAAATAAAGTACGGAAAATGCAGAAATTTATAAAGAGCAAGTAACTGTCTCGTTCCTAAAACCGAGGCGTTCCGAGGGTGAAAATGGGCTAAAATGTGAGTTTTCCGGCGCAAATGCACAAAAACCGAGCTATAAGATAACCCCTATTCGGGCGTTATCAAATACCCCCGCACTAAATATTGCTCGTCCCGAGCAATCCCCTTTGCATACCAACCTGCTTGCATACCTCTCGGTTTTTTGCAAAACCGACCCTGTCGTGCATACACTACCTTTGCATACTCCCTGCAATTGCATACTCTTTCAACCTGAACCGTATAACCAAACGACTCGATAGAAAGACTGACTCAGATAGAATATACACAGACTCAATGTACACGACTCAAAAAATATACTAAACAATTATTTTTGGTGAGATTGGGCAATCTCAAAAACATAACCGAGTGTCCTCAAAACCTCACCCTTTTTCCAGAAAATACTTCCCTGCAACCGATCGGTAAGTCTGAACAGATTTCTTTGGTGGATTTAAGCACGGGACCCGAGTACTGTTACTTTTGCTATCAACCTGAGCGAATCCCTAGTTAACCGACCATCCGAGCTATTTCCGAATCAAGGTTCTAAATCTAACAGGTAGGATATATATATGTAAAGGTACGGCATGATCCTACTCGTTATGACATTCTCACAATTTCCCAAACTCACACCCCTCACCGAGTTCCCGAAAAACTGCCTGAAACACCTAAGTTCCTGCCATATCAATCTTCCTGTCCCTCGGTGTGTCTTCGCCGTTCTCGCGGCCACAAATGTGAAGCGGTGTAACTGTCTCGAAAATCGCGCTACTCACTCAGCTTTTTGACTCGATAACATAAACAACATAAATAACTGAAAAACTGCACAACTAGATCATTTTCTTTTTTCTTTTTTTTTTTCTTTTTTTTTTCTGAATTCTCTTTTTTTTTTCTATTTTTCTTTTTTTTTCTGTTTTTTCCTTTCTGTTTTTTTCTCATTTTTTTTTCATCATTTTTTTTTTTATAATACGACTCTATATACACATAAATACACGAATAACGATAAGTAAACTGACTAAAGCTGAGTGAGTAGAAAAAACTGTCGTCGTGGGGTATGAAAGATGTACTCATATGGAATACCCCCACACTCGTCCTGAAGCGCTGATCCTGTAGTCGAAATAATACTGTGCAGTCCCACCGAACCTCCTCATCACCAAAGATGTAGAAAAACGGCACAACCACCAATTAACCTCTCAACCCCCCGGACCCCATAATGTGCGGAAAGATGTCTCGCACGCGACTAACTCCTCCTGTGGTCACTATGTAGTGCAGTGATCCACCCTCGCAATTTAATGCACTGTCGCCTCTCACTCACCCTGTCCTTCCCTCGAAAAGCGTGTCAATGTCGAAACTGTCCAAAACTGATATGTCATGAAGTGCTCCATCTAAAACCCTCCCCAACTCACTCCCTCCGTCATAACTCGTAGAATAGCCAACTAATCGACTGATGAGGTCTCAAAGAAGGCTTCCTAGGCTATAGTGGCTAAGAATAAAAGGGGTAAATGGCTTCAAACGGGTTTACTAGTTGGACCTAGGGATAAGAAACAGGACGTGAGGTCCCTTGATAGCCAGTCACTCCACCGAAAGATGCGATGACCGTGACGGCGCCCGTGGGCGGGTTGTCGACTACCTAGATGACGGCGGTGTGGCAACTAGTCGGATCCTTTGCTCAGGTGATAACTACTTGCGGTTTCCAAGGGTCACTGGCTCTCACCTATCTACTATACCTCGGTGCAAGCTTTCTTTTCTGTCAAAGGGTTTAATCTCGATTTCTTCCCAGTTTCTGTTATCTTGATTGCCCTTTCTCAAATTTTCTGATTTTTAATTTTTTTTTGGATTTTCTGAAAATTTTCGATTTTTTTTTTTTTTTTTTTTTTTTTATTAAATATACACAATGCAAGGTCAGAATGGTGTGGTGGGTCGACTCAAATAAAGAAAATATGCTGACTCAAAAATAAAATAAAAACTGCAAATAAATGTGAAAAAACGTGCAGACCGGGTTATGCAGACACGACTCCCACCCCCACACTAAGAGGTGGCATGCCCTCATGGCACTGACTCGTCTGGACTATACGGCGGGTCTGACCCGGTCTCGGATGAACCGGACATGCTGCTGGGTGAGCTGCTGGTCTGCCTGAATCTGGCACTACTCGACTGTCGTGGGTGCGAGCTCGACGACTGGCGGGACCGTGAGCTCGATGACTGTCTGGACTGTGTCCGGGATCCTGACCTACTGCTAGGTGGGTGTGGGCCCGGTGCTGTGGCATGCTCACTCGAGCTCGCCTCGTCCGACCAGCTGGTAGTGTACTCACTGGAATAGGAGGGAGGGAAGATAATAGGCAATGGCACCTCTCGGCCCGCATGGCGGGCTGCCTCGCGCTGCTCCTCTCGGAGTGCAGTAATCGCATCGCCATGGTCTTTGGCTATCTTCTTCGTGGTCTTCTTGAGGTGCTTTAGGTATCGGAAAACTTTCCCTAACTTGTTAAGCACCTTCTCACCTAAAGACGCCTGGCCAGCACGGCACCCCTCAAGTCCCTCCTCTACTCGGGCCAACCTACGGTTCATGACCGAAAGTGGCGGTGGACCGGTCGGACCTCTCGTACCTCTCGTACTAGGTCTAGCTCTCTGACTCGGCCCGGCTCTCTAGCTCGGCTCTCCGTGGTCATGGGTGGACTGAGAACGCCTAAGTGTAGACGCTCCCGTCCCCCGAGTAGGTCTGTCCTGGGTCGATCGCCTCCTAGGGGCAGGGGCAGGGGCAGGCTCATCCTCCTCCATAGGGTCTGCATCAAGGTCGATGACTGGGTCATTCGGTCCCGGACCTCCCCCTCTAATCTTCCTATAGGCCTTAAGTAGAGGAGGATTCCAGTCACCCTCAAGCTCGGAGAGAGGAATCTGGTAATTACGAGCCAGTTGGATAATCAGGTTGCTATACCCGAGTCCCTTCTTGCTCGCGGATACATTCCTCTCCTGAATATAAACCCAAATGCGCTGAGCTATATCAATCCGTCGCCTCATCATCAGACAGTACACTATCATGGTCGCCTCATTCTCGAGGTAGGTAAAGTGTTGGATCCCCATAATGCGGTTCACCACCCATTCAGCCCACCACTTGGCAGGCTTGCACAAAAATCCCGAGTGCAGTTTCAGCCCCACGTTTCCTTCTTCCTCAAAGTGGGCCCCCGCGGCTCCACCTGTCAAAACCCTCAAAACCTCCCCAGCTGACGGAGGGTTACTCATAGCTAACTGGTAGGCACACGGCTCTTGGGATGGTGGAATCCCGTAAGCCTGCCTAATAGAGTCAGGGGTCAGGAAGATATAGTCACGACGGCAGTAAATCCACCGCACATCAGTGTTCTCGGCATCGCCGGCATGCATAAGGTTGCAAAAGAACTCCCTAGTCAGCCTAGAACTAGACGTACCCTCAAACCCGGCTAATGAAGTGCCAAAAATGTCTGCTCGACTGGCAAAATTCACCATCTGGATTGGCATCCTATCATCGTCTACTTCGAATCTGTGGTCCTTAGCCAACCTATAGTTCGGCTTTTTACCGGTCAGATAATAGGCATGGGCACGGTGGGTCACAAACCGATAACTGTCAAAGTTATGCGGTGTAAGTTCGCTGACAGGGATATCAATCGGCTCGTGCCGACGGTTCGGGTCAATGACAGGTTTGACTAAAGCCATGAAAATGCAAAAACGAGCAGAAACAGAAATCTAGAGTACGTGCGCGTGAAATAGTGCGTCTCAGCAGATAAGCCCCCTAGAATCTACCAGAGGTCCACACGGCACGGAAACCGAGAAAAATTTCAGAAACAATGACCCGGCTACGGGTCGTGCTTAAAACTGAAAAATTAAAGAGAGGGAAGAAAATTGGACCTTCCCACAACGGGGGTGAAGTGCAGAATCCGGCAAGGTTATCGCCGGAAAGCCGCCTGTAAACCGCCGTCCAGCCGCCGCCTAAGCCGCCGTCCAGCCGCCGCCTAAGCCGCCGGAAAAGTCAAATTTGCCGGAATGAAATTCCGGGCACACTCTCACGTAGCCTTCTTCCTCCTCTTCAACGTTCCCTTCTGTGAATTTTTCCGGTTTGGCTTCAAACTCAACAAATCTGAGATTTTTCCTCAAGAACACCCTTCACTTTCCTTCCACCCCCACACTTGCTCGGTTGGAATTTCGGAAAACCGAGAGTAGTTCCGTGCTCCTTGCGACGAGGGGATTCCAAAAATGCCTTCGGTTTTTGATTTCGAGCACTTTTGAAAAATTTGGAGTGTTGGTGCTAGAGAGAAATGGAGGTAGAGAGAGAAAGCTTGGAAGCAAAAATGGCTTCCCATGGCCGGACCTCCCTTTATAAACCCTAAGTGCCAAAATGACCAAAATGCCCCTGGCTTAAAATGGTCAAAAACTGCTACTTTTGTGCGTAATATACGTGTATGTTGTGTATTTTACGCAAACAGGGGTACCGGGTGATCAAAAATGTAAAAAAAAATTGCAATTTTCCTCTCTGTCTGCGTATAATACGCAGGAAGCTGCGTATTTTACGCAGACAGGGGGAAAATTGAATTTTTTTTTTTTTTTTTTTTTTTTTTTTTTATAAAAACTTATTTTTCTGAGCTGTCTGCGTATAATACGCAGAAACCTGCGTAAAATACGCAGAAAGCTCTGAAAATAATTTTTCAAGTTTTTCAAAAAAATCCATTTTTGGTGCTGTCTGCGTATAATACGCAGAAACCTGCGTATTTTACGCAGACAGGGCCAAAATAAATTTTTCAAAAATTTTTTTTTTTTTTTTTTTTTTTTTTTTAGAAAAATACAGTTTATACTGCTGGCTGCGTATAATACGCAGAAACCTGCGTAAAATACGCAGACAGCAGTTAAAATAATTTTTCAAACATTTTCAAAAGTCAGTTTTTCTTTGCTGGCTGCGTATAATACGCAGGAAGCTGCGTAAAATACGCAGACAGCAGAGAAAAATTATTTTCAAGTTTTTTTTTTTTTTTTTTTTTTTTTCACCTCGGTTATTTTGACACTGTGGGTTGAATGGGGGTCACTTTTCTCTCTCTCTCCTTTCTGTTTCTTTTCGTCTGCTTCTTCTGTATCTGCACATGCTCAATTTTCATTAAATACCCACTCATCTCACCTCTCTCAAAAATTCAAAACTTAAAATAAAAATAATATAATTTAAACTTACTACGTTGGGTTGCCTCCCAACCAGCGCTTTGTAATTTACGGTCGACGGCCCGACCCAGTTACCTTAGGTTCGATCACGGGTCGTCGAAGTAGATTGGATCTACCTTGGCGACCTCGGCGTTCTCGAGATACGGCTTGATTCGGTTTCCGTTCACCCTGAAGCTTGAGTTGTCTTTTGGATTCTCTAGCTCAAATGCGCCCCACGCGAATATCTTCCTGATGATGAACGGTCCCGACCAACGAGATCTCAACTTTCCCGGAAAGAACCTCATTCTTGTGTTGTAGAGAAGCACCTTGTCTCCTTCGTTGAACTGCTTTGGCGTGATACGCTGATCATGCCACTTCTTCGTCTTCTCTTTATAAATTTTGGCGCTCTCAAATGCCGTCCTGCGGAACTCCTCTAATTCCAGCAGCGCCATCTTTCTCTTATCTCCGGCCAGACTCTCATCCATGTTGAGCAGTTTGATAGCCCAATAGGCCTTATGTTCCAGCTCAACCGGGAGGTGACACGCTTTCCCAAACACGAGCTGGTATGGTGACATTCCCAGCGGTGTTTTGAAAGCTGTCCTGTATGCCCATAACGCATCATCCAGTCTCATCGACCAATCCTTCCGGCCCAGATTTACGGTTTTCTCGAGAATGCCCTTGATCTCTCGGTTTGACACCTCTGCCTGTCCGTTAGTCTGGGGGTGATAAGGCAGTGATACCTTATGGATCGATACCCCGTACTGCTTAAGTACCCTGGCAAACACTTTGTTAATAAAGTGTGACCCTTCATCGCTGATCATTGCTCTGGGGGTCCCGAATCGTGTGAATATGTTGCGTTTCAGAAAACGCTCAACTGTTGCTGCATCGTTTTTCTGACACGCTATCGCCTCGATCCACTTCGTAACATAGTCCACTGCCAGCAGTATGTACAGATTTCCCATTGAAGACGGGAACGGCCCCATGAAGTCAATCCCCCATACATCAAAGGGTTCAACTTCCTGCCAAATAGTCAAAGGCATCTCGTCCCTATGTGACGTACTCCCTGTCCTCTGGCATCTATCGCATCCCTGTACATAATCATGACAGTCCTTGAAAAGTGTTGGCCAAAAGAAACCTGACTGCAGTACCTTGTGTGCCGTGCGGGTCCCTCCAAAGTGACCCCCACACTGAGCCGAGTGGCAGTGCCTGATCACGTTCCAGGCCTCGTGGGTCGGAACACATCTCCTCAGAATGTTGTCGGCACCCTGCTTGAACAGATACGGGTCGTCCCAGAAATACTGCCGGCTTTCAGAAATAAACCGTTTCCGCTGTGACGGGGTTAGGTCCTCGGGAAGCGTGCCACTCACCAGATAGTTGGCTATAGCATAGTACCACGGTCTCCCCAGTTTGACCGCCATGATGTGCTCGTCCGGAAAGTTTTCTTGGATTGGTACCGGGTTCACCTCAGCATTCTCAAGCCTGGATAGGTGGTCCGCTACTACGTTCTCGACTCCCTTCTTATCCCGAATTTCCACATCAAATTCCTGCATCAGCAATACCCATCTCAGCAGTCTCGGCTTTGCGTCCTTCTTGTCCAGCAGATATTTCAGGGCACTATGGTCGGTAAAAACGATGACTTTTGACCCGACCAAGTACGGCCTGAATTTATCCAGGGCATATACCACAGCAAGCAGCTCCTTCTCAGTAGTGCCATAGTTGATCTGGGCATCGTTGAGTACCCGACTTGCATAGTATATCACATGGCACACCTTGTCCTTCCGCTGCCCCAAAACTGCACCGACTGCATAGTCGCTTGCGTCACACATCAGCTCAAACGGAAGTGACCAGTCCGGTGTCGTGATAACCGGGGCTGTGGTCAGCTTCTCCTTCAGATGGTCAAAGGCCTGCTGACAAGCTGCATCAAAGTCAAAGGGCACGTCTTTTCCAAGTAAAGCGCAGAGTGGCTTCGTGATCTTGGAAAAGTCTTTGATGAACCTCCGGTAAAATCCTGCATGCCCCAGAAAACTTTTGATCGCCTTTACGGTTGTCGGATATGGGAGCTGTTTTATCACCTCGATCTTGGCCCTGTCCACCTCGAGTCCTTTGCTGGAAATTTTGTGACCCAGCACGATCCCCTCGGTGACCATAAAATGACACTTCTCCCAATTTAGCACCAAATTCGCCTTCTTGCATCGGATCAGGACCTGTCCCAGGTGGTGCAGGCAGTCGTCAAAACTGTCCCCGAACAGTGAAAAATCGTCCATAAAGACCTCCAGATTTTTCTCGATCATGTCGGAGAATATGGCCATCATGCATCTCTGGAACGTGGCTGGAGCGTTACACAACCCGAATGGCATGCGCCGGAACGCAAACGTACCGTACGGGCAGGTAAACGTTGTCTTCTCCTGATCTTCCGGGGCTATGCAGATCTGGTTGTACCCGGAGTACCCGTCCAGAAAACAGTAATAGGCGTGATGAGCTAGCCTGTCCAACATCTGGTCCATGAATGGTAGCGGGAAGTGGTCTTTCAATGTTGCATCGTTTAGCCTCCGATAGTCCATACAGATCCGCCAACCTGTAACCGTGCGCTGTGCAATCTGCTCCTGGTCCTCATTCTGCACCACCGTAATACCCCCCTTTTTGGGCACGCACTGGACCGGGCTGATCCAAGTGCTGTCTGATATGGGGTATATGATTCCTGCTTCCAGCCACTTCATGACCTCCTTGCGCACAACATCCTTCATGTTCGGGTTCAGTCTCCGCTGGGGCTGAATCACCGGTTTCTTGCCTTCTTCGATCCTGATCTTGTGCATGCAGTAGGAGGGGCTGATCCCCTTAATATCTGCAATCGTCCAGGCGATTGCTTCTTTATGCTCTCGCAATACTTCCAGCAGTTTCTCTTCCTGTTCCTGAGATAGAAGAGAAGAAACAATTACGGGCAGAGTATTATTATTACCAATGTACGCATACCTGAGATGGTTCGGGAGCGGTTTAAGCTCGAGTGCAGGTGGCTCCTTGAGTGACGGAACCAGGATCATCTTCTGCCTGCCATCTTCGTCCCGGTGCAAAGTGGTCCAGTCCTCGGCTCTCATGGCCTGCTCGCACCGAGTCATCTCCTTCTCTTCTCCGTACATGCTATCAATTTCTTCCCATAACTGATCCATCTCCTCGTTTTCCCAGCCATCATCAACTACGTCTATGGAGAAGATATCTTCGTGATCATAATAATTTGGCAGTTGCAGATTTTTGAAAACATTAAATTTAACCTTGTCCTCGTTAATCTGCATGGTCAGTTCCCCGCTCTTGCAATTTATCATAGCTTCTCCAGTGGCCAAAAACGGCCTGCCCAGTATGAGCGGTACCTCCCCTGCCTCCATGTCCAGGATCACGAAATCTGCTGGAAAAATGAGCTCACCGACCTTCACCAAAATATCCTCGATAACTCCATAAGCCTGTTTTAAGGACCTGTCTGCCATCTGCAGCATGATTCTAGTGGGCCGGGGCTCCCCGACTTTCAAACTCTTGAAAATCGTCAATGGCATCAGGTTGATGCTGGCCCCTAGGTCACACAGAGCCTTTCCTGTGTAAGCGTTACCTAGGGTGACCGGTATAACAAAACTGCCAGGATCCTTTCTCTTCCTCGGTAGCCCATTCTTCACACAATTGCTCACTTCTGCCGTCAGGTTTATAGTCTCGAAATCGCTCATTCGCCTCCTCCCATACAAGATGTCCTTGAGGAATTTGGCGTAAGTGGGCATCTTAGCCAAAGCCTCGGCAAAAGGTATGTTAATCTGCAGCTGCTTGAACATCTCAAGAAACCTGGCGTAGTCCTTGCTATCGTCCCTCTTTCGTGTCTTCAAGGGGTATGGTACTTCCTTGGAGACAGGTACCGTTTCTGCATCTGTCTCTTTTTGCACTGCATCCTGCTCAACCGAGCCCTTCGGCTGGGGGCGGTCGACTGCGCTGTTATCCCGGCCAGACAGTTTGCGTTCTACTTCTTTCGACTTTTCTGCGCGTGCGTGGCTAGGGTACGGTGGATCCTGCAGTGCTACTCCACTCCGAGTGGTGATAGCATTGATCTGAGCACGTGGATTATTCACTGTATTCGAGGGCAAGTTCCCTGGCTGTCTCTCCGTTAGCTGCTGTGCTAACTGCCCCACTTGTACCTCCAAAGCACGCAGTGACGTTTTGGTCGTCTGCATGTCGGCTGTCAGGGCGTCCATGTGCTTGAACCGGGACTCCATGGTCTGGAACATGGACTTGATCTCTTTCATCTGGGCGTCGTACTGCTGCGCGGATGGGACTGTCTGAGCCTGCTGGGCCGGTCCAGCCTGCTGGGCTGGTGGCCTGTGCTGGAATCCCGGTGCATAAACTGCTGCGTTTGGGTTTCCGTATCGAAACCCGGGATGGTCTCTCGTACCGGGTCGGTACCGGCTCGGGTCCCACTGCTGCTGTACGTAGTTGGTGTCTTCGGTCCTTAGCTCCTCAATGGCTGCGTCCAGATCAGGTTCTTCGACTGCTGCAACAGTCTTCTTATCCGAGTAGACTTTCGTGACTAGGTCATGAACGATCCTAGCCAGATTGTCTATCCGGTCATCCTCTGCGGGTTCGGCTCTAGCCGCCATCCTGCGATCGTCAAACAGTCGGGTATCCTGCTTGGCCAACTGCTTCATCAGGTCATACGCACCTTCTTTGTCTACGTGATACAAGAAGTTTCCCCCGGCCTCTCTGTCAATCCTAACGGCGTTCTCCCTGTCTAGGGCATGGTAGAAAACCTGCAGGATTTTCGCGTCTCCAAAGCCGTGGTTCGGGCACCGTTTGACCAATCTCATGAGCCTGTCCCATGCGTCCACCACCGTCTCCCCCATCTTCTGCCTGAATGACAGGATCTCGCTCTGTAACTGTATGACTCGGGAGGCGGGATAGAACTTTGCCAGAAAATCTGCGACACACTCCTCCCATGTGGTGATGGATCGGGGTGGTCGGGATTCGAGCCAGTCCTTGGCTACTCCGTAAAGACAGTAAGGAAATAAGATCAGCATGAGTGCCTCTGCTTCTACCCCCTTGTATCTGACCTTGTTGCAGTAATCTTCGAATTTCTCGATAAAATCGTTCGGGTCTTCGTCGGCCCTGCCATGAAACGGCAGAGAGTTTGTACCGTCTGGATGGTGGATGGTTTGATGTCAAAGTGCTCGGCGGTGATCTCGGGCACCACAATAGCTCGCTCATGCCCCCCGGTGGGGACTTCGAAATTTTCCACCAACGCCTTCCCAGATCGGTTATATGTTCTCTGGTTGCTTCGGGCAGCAAGTCCCGCTGTGACAAGTTCCTCAATGTACCGAGCCATCTGGGCTGGGGTACGTGTCTCTCGTTCCTGTCCACCGGCTTCGGTGTTCTCGGGTGGATCTCTCTGGTTGGTTGCCATCCTGCTTTCTCGGTTTCTGCGGTTCTGTTCGGTATACAGCTTTTCCGGATTATCGAGTGGTGTTACCAAACTGCGAGGCAATCTGGGCATCAACTGCACAGTCCTGAAAACGCAGATTCAAAAAGCAGTGAGATAAAAGAAAAATAACGAAACTGAAAAATAAAAAATCTGAAAACTAATTCTGATAACTAAATTAACCCTAAAAAAGTCCCCGGCAACGGCGCCAAAAACTTGATGCGCAAACTAACGTGCTGTTCGCAAGTATACGAATCTTGTAATACCGGGCGTAATTAAGCTCGGGTGATCGTTCCCACGAGGACTATTTCGGGTTTTTTCGAGAAATCAGTTCTAACTTCCAGAGTATAAAAGGAGGAGTAGTTTAGGATTGTGATTAACTATAAACTAAAAATAAACAAAATATAACGCAAATATTTTTTGTGACGTTTTTCTGAAAATCTTGAAAGTTGTGAATCTAGGGTTTGGAATACTAGGTCCAGGATCCCCTAGGGTTTCTTCAGAATTATATTCTTCGGTTTGATATGAAAACACTCAGCAGTTTTAATTATCCGTGCCACGTACCGATTGTGCAGTAACCTTTCAGATTCCACACGCTGTCACGATCCTGCAGACTTTCGGGTTCCTGTTAAGCTGCCTAAGTCTGCAGTCTCGTTCTAAGTCTGCTAGGGTTTCTAACCTGTCCTGATGGCCCGGGTCAAATTCTCTAACAGTTGGTCTATACGTTTTAGCTAGCCCTATCTCCCTTTCTCTGGTCGGTCTATCAGGGTAAGGTACTAAATCCTGTCTTTTCTTCCTAACCCTAACCTGACGTTTTCACCTACAGGCTCGGGTCTATAGCAATTCTGGTTCGCGACTCCGATCATGCATAAACAGATATAATCAAAGACAGAATAACTGATAATACTGCTGAATTAAGATAACGAGATCATGCATTCATACTCAAACTGCAGAATAATGTCTGAAAACGAAACCCTAGGTTCACCGAGAACCTAGGTAGAAGGTTTAGCTACTAAACGACATAACTAATTAACAAAGTTTCTGAATTTAGAAGAGAGAATAAGATCAAACTAAGTCTTCGGATCTGGATGAGTGCTTCCGTGCTCTCCCGGGATGCTCAGACTTGTCCTTGGATGAATGGTCTTGTGTGTTGTGTCCTCAAAACGAGTCTGGACGAGTCTTTTTATAGTGCTGGCGAATTTCTGGAACTTGTCAATATTTACGAAACTGCCACTGCCCGAAACCGCCCCAGTTTTTGTGCTGTCTGCGTATAATACGCAGCCTGCTGCGTATAATACGCAGACAGGTTCTTCTGTTGCTGCTTTTTCTCCACTTTGTGCTTGCTGTCTGCGTATTTTCTGCGTATTTTCTGCGTATAATACGCAGACAGGGACCCATCTTGCCTTCAGCTTCTTCTTTCCTGCGTATTTTCTGCGTATTTTCCCCCTGGCTGCGTATTTTCTGCGTATTTTCTGCGTATAATACGCAGACAGGGGAGAAAATATGTCCAAAACCCCTCCCCTTCCTTGCTGCCTGCGTATTTTACGCAGGGTCTGCGTATTATACGCAGACAGCAAGGCAGGGTGCTCTTTTCTGCCTCTGTTTGCCTCCTGCTGCATTCCCGATCCATTCCTGCTGCATTCCCGGGCCCTGTTCCTGCATAGACAACATGAACACACCCGCGATCATATCCAAATAAAGTACGGAAAATGCAGAAATTTATAAAGAGCAAGTAACTGTCTCGTTCCTAAAACCGAGGCGTTCCGAGGGTGAAAATGGGCTAAAATGTGAGTTTTCCGGCGCAAATGCACAAAAACCGAGCTATAAGATAACCCCTATTCGGGCGTTATCACTATGCAATACGCAGATCTGCGGCCAAAGATCTGTAGCAAATAGGATGCTTCTGCGAAGAGATCAACTCGCCATTCGCTACATCCCTAGCAGCAAAGATCTGGGTGATTCTACGTCCAAGATCTCAGGATCTGACGAGACCCCTGTCTGATCAAGATATGTAACAGAGGAACTACCTGTTCCGACGTATGCAGTCGTGCAAAACAGGGGAAGCAGTCATTCCTCTGGTATTGGGTTCCTTGTCCTGATAGACAAGGGCATTGGCTAGCCTCCTGAGTTCAAGAACGAAGAGGCAAGAAGTTCTCCTCCAGGGATGCTGGAGGAGAATCCCGCCGTTCATTACGAGTCGGTAGCAAGGTCACTACGGCGCTGCACCTCACCGGGAGGCGGCCGGAAACATGACCTGCAAACATAATAGATGAAGAAAATTCTTCGAACACACATGAGATATCATCTCCATCTTCTTTATAGAGGTTACAAAGATCTGTAAGCCTCATAAAGCGGATCTTGGAAACTATTTCTATAGCAAAAAGCGCAAACTCAGGTCTCATGACTTGGAGTTGCCATGAATCAACGAAAAGCAAGCGTTGAAGCCAGCAGTCGTAAGGACTCACGGCAAAGCACATTTTTTGGGATGAAGAACCCAAATGACACAGACAGGGTTTATATAGACCTTGTGGAGACTCTTCAGTTGCCAAGATGAGTCAGCAGAATTCGAAAAGAGGGTAAGGTCAATCACTTACGCCTTGAAAAGCAGTAACGATCAATTACCCTACTAAAGGCTACGACGATTCAGTTGCGTATCCTAATTAATGACGGATGGTCATGATTCGGATGGACTTCCCAAGAAAAGTGTGCTTATCTTATGAGAAATTAGCGCGAAAATCAAGCAGAATATCAATTGCTGATGTCATAATTAGATATGCACAGAGATATTCCATCAAATCCCGGAAAGGGCAAAACGGGCACGTCGATTCTTTTGTTAAAAAAAAAGGGGGGAGAAACCCTAGCAACATTACATTAATGTTTCAGCATTACATTAATGTTCCAGCTATTTGTTTGCTACTTTTCAAATTCAAAAGTCAAAGTAAATTCTTGATCAAGGAGTCATGAGGGGTGAACTGACGGCTCAGATTCTCTACCTGCTCCACTTCCTGCTTCAATTGCTCGCACTTGGCATTCATCTCATGATAGAGCTTTAAAGCCTCTTCAACCTTTTGCTTTTGCTGCTCCACCTTCTGCTTCTCAGCTGCGAGGTTTTGGTGGCCGAGTTTCAAAGTTACGGCTGCGCGAATCAAAGTAACTCTTTTCATAAGAAACTTGAAACCCAGCCTGCCTTGAACTTTAGTCAGAAGATTTTGGCACATGCCAAAAAGCAATTCGGCACTCTGAGCAGAAATGGTCGCAAGTGTGGCCGCAGACAGCTGCTCCAAAATCTAAATGGCCTCGGTAAGAAACAGCCTTCTGTCAAACGGCCCTATCTCCAGAGATCTCGCAAATGATTGGGGGTAGGTGAGGCGCATCCAAACTAGCCAGTCCACATCGGCTTGATTCAAACCTAAAGCAATATCAAAGCTAAGTTATGCTATCAAACTCGCAAATGAATGACGCGGGATGCAAACAGCAAAACACGACTTACCAGTCCCTTCAAGGATCTCACGAAGAGAAGGAATGCGTGTGGCAGGAGTGGTTGAGGACTGTCCTCGTTCCATAGCCCTCCTGTCAGGTGCAAGCTCTAACTCCTCATAGTTAGGAGGAAGAGTATAAGCCGCACCGGTTGCAATCGCAGCCCCGACCTGCGAGCCCCAAAAGCTCCACGCAGGAAGTGGCGTCGCCGACTCAGTCATCGCTGGAGGCATAGTGGCAGCCGAAGTTGCTTGGCGAGGGACACTTTCAGATCCGGTAGCATCAACAGTACTTGTTCTTACTTCCTCAGCGCCAGCATGGGCATCTTCCTCCATTAGCACAGCGTCAGCTTCGGCATCATCAGAAAGTTCGATGATGTCCTCAAAAGGCTCTCCTGCATATTCAGCGGCTGCGACGGGCTTCTCGGTATGAGAACTCGGAACCGGGACATAGGACGCAGAAGGTTGACTCCTTTGCTCCAGCACAGGTTCATCAGCATTGCCTGCGATACAAGATGCGGAAGCATGAGGTAACTTGTATTGTACGTTATCTTACTACCTTTGCTAAAGCTAAGAGCAAGCACCTCCACGCGAAGGTGGGATTGCAGTATCTTCATCATACACTAAAGACGTGGAACCATGCCCTATTAGTGTGTCCTCATTAAGCATGTCTTTAAAATGAGCGTGACCTGGGGCGCGAAGAAACTAGTCATGATTATGCTTTGAGTTGCTAATATTAGTTCCCGCATATCGATCAAGTGATTACCTGAGGGTTCACCGCACTTGCCTACTAGCCAACGGCGAATGTCAGCTTTTGACACACCATGCTTTAATGCACCCACTACAACATCTCGATAAGTTACTGCGAGATTAAAAATCTCACCTTTATTGCCGCCTGCGATTTCTTCAAAATCCGCTTGGGCTTGCTCCAAAGCTGCTGCATCCTCTTCTGGAACCGCATCCTCCTCCTCAACTTGAGGAGCCACCTCTTCGGGAAGCGCATCTTCCTCATTAGCTGGACGCTCTAAGTCGTCAACATGTTTCTCTTCGAGGCTCCGCTGCCTCACACGCTCGAGCTCCTCCTATTCTCGCTGCCTTCTCCTTTCAGCAGCTTCCGCGGCTGTCTTCCTGGACTCGGCAAGAACGTCCTCGCTTATGGGTTCGTCCGGAATGCCAGAATGAGCATCCCTCTTTTGTCTCTTGGCCAAAAGGCCACCGATGGTCTCATCATCATCATCATCTGCGAAGAAACGATTGGTTCAAGATCGAGTTGCAAAAGAATTACGATAATGAGAGGGGAAACGCGATGGAGGTACCTCTTGATTCTTCCTCATGTATGACATTTGCTCTTTCTTCTTCTTCATCTCCTTCTCTTGGCTCCTGCCTCTCCTCTTCTTCCTCCTGGTTGAATGGAACGAAGGTCTCAACTGCGAGCTCCTTCCGCGCTCTACTGGGCATGCGACCTTTGCCTTTGTCCTTGGCAGAAAGGGACCTCGCTGGAGGGGAAGTTGGAGCGCTTCTAGGGGAAGAAATTGTAATTCCCTTTTGCCTGGGTCTCTTCGCTCTCGGCGCTGCAGTCGCTGGAGGAGACGGATTATCTCCGGGTGGAGACGAGGCCGGAGCATCATCTATCAGCGAGTCAGCAAAAGCGTTCATGACTGCACGAATCCTGGTTTCGACCTCTGGATCCATCCTCGATGCTAGCAGGAACGGTTGTCCTTGTCTTCTTGTGGCAACAATAGTGTTAACCAGCGACTTGGAACGATCGCCAGATGTGAACCTCCGCACATGACACTACAGCAAGCAGTGTAGGATAAAGATGTCAATATGAGAAAATCAAGAAGTTAAACGCATGCAAAAGAAGTTGCTTACCTTAGCAAAAGTCTCGCTATATCTGAGGACATGCGAGTCGCCTTTCTTAACTGCGGCAATCTTTTCATCCAGAATGACGCCAGGGCACAAATGGTTCTCATGATCCAACAACGAGTAGCAACCGTATTCAGACTCGTCCAGACTGCAATTGGGACGAAATGGAAAAGAGTTTCTTTTGATCAAAGGAGGTCTGCTTGGCTGGGGGGCCGACGGCGTCTCAAGTCTCGTCTGCTGGGCGATCCAGTATGCGAGCCAGTTCTTTGAACAACCGCCCTCGCGGTTACCTGCAGGCTGCTCAAAGGGAAGATTGTTCATAAAAACTGTTTTGCACTCCTTTGTCAGCAAGCGCTTATAGCAACCTCTGATAATGGACTGTGGCCAGATTGAGGGTGCCACTGCATCAAAGCCGAACTGGGGAGAAACTAGATTAGGGTCAACATCCACGGTAATCCTCTCATACCTTGGCGCGAGCTCACGAATATGCTCTGCGAGAGCAGGAAGGGAACCTCGCAGGCACCAGCAAAAGAATTCGCGATAGCGCTCATGGAAATGCGATCCCTCTTCAAAGAGGAGCTCTTCTGAGAAGACAATACCCTTAGAAGGGTACAGCTTTGGAAACCATCGCACGTTCTCAATACGCACGGCATAGGGCCTGGCAACGAACTCTCGCCGGTTGTCGCATATCAGGCTCCAAACGCACTTGGTATTGTTCGCTCCGAACCACCTCGCAGCTCTGCCGCTGTTACGCTCCTCCATCTCGCCTGGGGGACACCACTTGTTGGGCTTAGAAGCAGTTGGGGCATAAGAAGGCCATCGCTCAAAGACCCACATCGTTAAGAAGGCAATGTTGACGAAGGTCAGTATGTCGAGGCGGCCACGCGACTCTTTCATGGCCACAACCAGCTGATCCAATCTGTAGTACAATGTGCCCAAGACCAAGGGTCCAAGTGCGACTTTCTGGCCAAGGGCCAGTTTCACACCGAGCGGCAGAACATGGTAGAAGACCCCATCGTGCGGGTGACCATCGATTAAGTACCTCGACAGCCAGGCACAGAGGAAAGCACAAAGGGTCAAGTGATAGCCTTTACCTTCCACGTAATTCTTGGCCTCTGGGTCTTGACTCATAAGCTTCTTGGTAATGCTGCTGTTCGCGTAGTCACGGAAGAAGTACTGCACCCATTTGTTCCAAGTATTCTTCGCAGACGTATCAACCAACTGCCAGTTAGGAAGGGCTTTGATAGTGGTCCACCGGGTCGAGATTTTCTTTACCTCTGATAGGCACTCCTCCATCTGCGTGTACAAAGCGATCTCCGCATCCGTCCTCAAGGGACTCAAAGGGTCTACCTCACCCATGGGAGATAGATCATACAGCATATGCACATCCTCGAGTGTGGGGGCAGCCTTGAACTCAGCAAAGTGAAAGGTGTGAGTCGCAGGCGAGTAGCGGGAAAGAAGGTTTAGAAGCATGGACTGGTCCAGCTTCACGGCAGCACCCTTCATAGCACGAACGGCGAAGTATACGCCGGCCTCATTAAGAGTCGCAGCATGATCGGTCAACACATGGTCAATCCACTCATCCATGTAGTCCAATTTCTAGACAAAAGCTTGGGTGGAAATCGCAGCATACGGGAAGTACCCATTTTCGATTCCCAATCGAACAACGTCCTCGGAGCCAATCAACTCGAGCAAGGCTGAGTTAACTGGAGGAGTTAATGTTAGCAATCCCTCATTGGGAACAGAAGCAGGTAGTTTCTTTGCCTTAACTCTCGCATGGTAGAAGTCCTTGCCACCCAGGTAGGGGGCTTTTTGCCAAAGAGCTTGTGGAAGATCAGGTATTTCTTCATCCTCCTTGGTGGGTCTAGTTCCTCTTGTCTTTGCCATTCCTGCGGAAAAGCAAGAAAAAAAGGGGGGAGAAATATGCCACACTTTAGTTCGAATTCTGAGATTCAAGATCTATGGGAAGAAAGATGAACAGTTTCTGGTATCAATTTCAGAAATTAGAGGTTGGAAATTGTTTGCATTATCAATAATTTCAAAGCCCTACATCCAAGGTCCTTATCATTGGAGGATTAAGCCGAAATTGAGTTCAAGGATTGGAGCTTCTTCACAAGTTTTCAACATATAATATGTCATGGGTCTGCGGATCCAACACAGTTCAAAGCGTACATCGGTATGTTAAACAAAATTAAACAAGGCCAACCTTGTTTCGATGAAGTTTGCCTGGCTGCACACAGTCGAAGACGACGATTGACAAGAGTGAACTCGTGATTGATTATTTGATCTGCTCTCGAAGACTTCCGGGTATCATTCACTTTGAGAGAAAGAAGTGATGATTTGCAACAATGGAGGGTACAGAGTATTTATCCAAAAACAATGAAGGGTTGCGTCCTTTCAGTAGTCGAATCGCAACCGTCACCGTCGAATCGCGCAATCACAGGACAAGCTGACTTCACGCCTAAAACCCTAGAGGCCAGACGGCACGACTCTAGGGGTTTTAGGTCATAATGGCACGCACGGGGGCTGAATTCACTCATGTTTGAATTGGTGCGTGGCGGCGACGCGTATGTTGGTTTCCGCGCATGGAAGTCTATACAGCTATGAGCCTTCACGCGCGGAAAGGGGGCTAATGTAGATAGTGCTTTCTGAGCTAGCAGATCTTGGCCACGTGGCAACCATCCAGCACACCATATTGTGCTCCACACACACTGGATAGCCAACCGAGCTGATCCATGTGGGGGCTGCGAGACAGAGCCCTCGCATACCACTGCACGGGACTTGTAGGGACTTAGTGGTTTGGAGGCTAGAGTAAGTCATGTCGCGTGCGAGCCAAGCCCGCGCGCGACCTTTAGTAACTGCTTTTGAGAGATTTATGGCACGAGCTCCATAAACCCGGTCAATCCGGTTAAACCCGGTCAAACCCGTAACGGTTCCGGTATTCGCGCATAACGTGCTGTAACGGTCCCTATATACACGGACGAACGTGCCGTTGTGGTCAAGCTAATTAAGCCGCCATTAATGGGCGCATTAACCACACTACAACGGTCACGTTCCCTGCTATATATAGGACGTTAACCTTTCCATACAAAGGAAGAACACACTAGCCATACGCGGAAGCTCTGCCAAACCTCTGTCTCTCTCTCAGACATTACTACTGCCTTACTCTCTCCCTACACACAACCCAACTCTTCCTGTGCTATCTCTGATCCTCTACTTACGGTGTACACGGAGGTCTCCCCGCCGGAATCTCTTGTGCACACCTGTAAAATAGGAAACATGATTTCCCTGCAAAAGCTTAGTCAAACAGATGGATTAGTCACGAATTAGAGTAAAATAATTTGTCTTTCATCATCAAACAACATGTAATCAAGTATAGGAGAATAGGAGTTGGAATGGTGTCAGAAAACTCCCCATAAGTTCATGTTTAAACTGTGCTGTTAGTTTCAAAGTTTTGAAGGCAGTTTCAAGGCCTTGAAATAGTGGCTATTTCAAGCCTTTGAAACCATGCTGAACTTACAGTTATACCATCACATGTATATGAAATTTATTACTTGAGTAGCGAACTATTTCATTCATGTCATCTGCCTCATAATCTGTTTAATTGCTATGGGTGTTAGCTTACTCAGCAGTTTTCGGATCATTTTCTTCAAAACTGCATCGGCTTTGGCCACTTTAAAACCGCAGGTCATCATACCAAGGCGGGGGACGTTCACAACACGGATGACTAGGGTATCAAGCTGTTTAGAACTTCACTTAGTATTTTTTTCATTTTGTAATGTTCTTATACCTTTAAGACAATGTCCCTGGTTTATTATAAATGTATAATAAATTATATTTGGATATTCGATGGTTGTACTAACTGTGAACCGACGATCCTTATCTGTTCCCAATGGGGTTTATCTCCTCGGGCGGAGACATCTCTCCAAAAATGCGGTCCGGCTGACCGTGTGATTTGGGGGCCAGGGGGTGGGGGGTGTTGCTGCAAGGCTTAGCTGGGGATCGCAAGCGCTTTTGACTCATCTAGGGAATAAACGTTTAGTTAATTTTGCTCTTTAGTAATAAGGTTTTGACTTTGTAGCCCGCGTTTGAGGCACATTTCATATTTGTAATAACTCGTGATTTAAATCTTAATTTGAATGATTTAGTTTTCTAATATATGGTTACCCTTGTGTTCGGGCTATCTCGAACACGGAGTGACACCCCGGGTTTCCAGCGAGGGAAATTTCAGGCTGACTGCTTCATGTATGTCATGGCAAATCTTTATGTGCTCATTTTGCTCACTTCCCATATTAGCAAGAGCATTAGCTACTTCATTCTTGTCTCTTGTCACACGAGAGAAACTTCCGTTCATGTTGTTCATAATGTGTATACCATATTAATCTGAGAGCTCATTGAAGCTGGACCATTTCTTTCCCCTTGGAAAATCAACACTGCATCCGAACAGTCACTTTCAATCACAACATTAGCCCATTTGTTTTTTAAGACCACAATGATGCCTCTCTACACAACCCATACTTCACTCTCCAAGCTTGTAACATTCTCGAGCCTTTCCATGAAGCCAATCTTTCAATTTCCTTTGTCATCTCTGCCAACTCCCTCAAACCCAGCTTGCTCCTTGTTGAGCCTGACACACCAATCCACATTAAATGTTATAGTACCTGCCATAGGAAATAACCATTTAGAATATGGATTGTGCAGATGAAAAGAAAAAGGGTTAGGGATTTGTGAGAATGCTCTATGAATAAGCTTTGCTTGCTTCCAAATTTTGTACACACAAATCTAAGATATTGTTAAAAATCCAATTGTTTCTCCTAATTCATATATTTCACAAGGAATGAGTGAAAGAGAACATCACACTTGATAGTTGATATTGTCAACCAAACCTTTGTTTTTAAGGAGTTCCACTACCAATTCAACATGATTATTGCCTTTTTTTTTTTTTTACTCCAACATGATTATTGTTGCTCATTCTTAAGAAAAAACATTATTATTGTTGCTGAAAGATTAGGTTGTGAGGTAGATTTGCTGTATAATGTGCATTTACTTCATAATAACTATGGGGACCATTCTGTACAATGTACTTATATATTCATTGGATTCATTACATTGAACAAGATTATTACTACCATCTTAATAATTGGTGGCGATTCTTAGAAATAAATTGCTATCGTGTCCTAAACCTATTCGGCCACCAGTACATTGACTAAAGAAACAGGGTCCATAGGTTACAGAAAAAAAAAAAAAAAACTTGTTGGGGAAGAAAAAGAAAAGGGTTTATCCAATCATGAAAATTGAAGTCCACAAGCACATAAAGACACGCCGATCATGAGGTGAGAGAGAATTGTAGAAAGCCGTCGTCGACCTCCCAGCTCTTCTTTTGTCTGACTGAACTCTGTAACTTTAATCCTCTTCAACTGATTCTACTTTTTGTCTCTCTCTCTTCAAGTTTCTTTTTTGTTTCTCTATATAATTCCTACCCACACATACACAAAAATCTTCCAAAATTCTGTGATCCTCATTCTCCCTCGTCGTCGTCTCTGACTATGGCGGAATCGGTTGAGCTTCCGAGTCGACTCGCCATCCTCCCCTTCAGGAACAAGGTGCTGTTGCCCGGTGCGATAATTCGGATTCGCTGCACCTCACCCAGCAGGTAAACCCCCTTCAATGTCCTCACAACCGCTGTTTTTCTCTTTGTTTGTATCGAAAGCTCTGACTTTTGTAACTCGCTGTTTTCTTCTAAATTATAGTTTATAATTAATGGATTTAGATATTCTATGATGATTTCTTCTACTGGAATTCGAGAAAAAAAGATGTTCAATTTTGTTTCGACACGGTTGATCGAAATTTTGTTTACTTTCTTTGGATCATTTTATTGTACGGAGCTCTGGGTTTTAACTGTGCGAATCCGAACCTCAGTGTTCAGTTTATTTGGTAGTATGAACTGAGGTTAGCTGGAGGTTCTATCAGCTGGGGGTTGAGTCCATAGCTATGCTTGAAGCATTGCTCGTCGGGAACTGCATACCTGTATGTTATAAGCTTGATGTTAAGTTTGATGATAAAACTATATATTGTTGAAGGTCAAGGTAGGTCTAAGAACAGGAAATTGAACAAGCTTAAGCAGTGAATCACCCTGAGATTCACGCAATTTGCACTGAATTCTGAAGAGAAGTCTCAGTCTCAGAAGGAAGCTTCCCAGGAATTTATAGATGAAAGCACTAGGGTCAACTTAGCTGATGACCGGGATGTAAGAAAAAACTCAATATACGATAAAATAAACTAATAGATAAACTTACTAAACTAACAATAGATAACTGTGTTTCTTTATACCCTATTCTGTAAAAATTTCCTAGAGGATGATTCCCAATAATTCAATCTTCATCAAAGGTAATACAAATATTCAAGTAATCTGGCAAGCTAATGTAGAACTTCTGCACTAGCAGATAATGGAAGCATTCGTGGAATGCTAAAAGTCCCTGAGCCAAATGCAATTAATTTTTTGCGATGAATTCCTTGTTCACATTATATAGTACATATTTCAATCAATCAACAAGCCTTTTTTGCCAGTTTAATCGGATCAGCTACATGGATCAAGCGCCTCCATTGGCGTTGGTCCAAGCTCATTTGCCCCCATAGGGTTCATTTGACTAAGTCGTGTCTTATTGTCTCTATCCAGGTTCGTTTTGGGCTCCCTCTCCCTATCTATCACCATCAATCTGAACCATATCACTTCTCCTAGCCCGGGCATCTGACGGTCTAGGATAAAAATGACCAGACCACCTCTCCCTCATTTTTTCTTCTATAAGGCAATGTCTAGATTATATAGTACAGATTGACTAATGCTTTTCCAACGTTGTTTTATATTAAGTGTGCTGCTTTGATTGACAAAAGAAAGGTCAAGGTTGTGGTATATAGGACAATTACTAGTTCCTCATTGTTTTCCTTTGAGATTATAGCTTTTAACACAATTTAATTTTCCAAGTAGCTAGAGTCGAGCTTATTGAACTAACACAAAGTTCAAAGCTTGAGAGAAAAACCCACGTTAACCTATCCTATTCACCAACCTGCATTAAGTCTAACTCTTTGCTTTGTGTGGAGTTAATGCATTATTATAGTCTTTCCATATGCCACGGGCTTATAGTGGGAGGATTAACATGTGGTTGCCATCAGGTTTCATTCATTAAAATTGCTTCTTGTGCAAATGCCTTCCTGATAACTTTGGAAATCTTCTGGTTGGTCGAATTATACTGAATGGTTGGGAAATTTAAGCTCCAATTCTTTGGAATAATAGCGCCCTAAAGTGTTGGGATTAGTATCCTCATTTTCATAGTTATTCCTGAATCAGATGTGGCATGATTTTTTAAGAATGTTCTTTCTTTAATCAAGCCCAAAGCCTGGATTGAATCTTCTTTCTTATTGGTAGTCTGCGCCTTGGCATTATGTTTGAGTTTGAGACAGCAAATGCCTGCAAAATGCCAAGAAAAGAGAAAAAGTGCGGGGCAATAAAAGTTACATACTGTGAGAATTTGGTTGTTTGTATTTTGGCTGCCAGTTGGTTGTAATGGGGAAGATTATTAATATAGATACATATATGCGCTTTACTTTCTGGGGAAATTAACTTTTTTGGGCTGCAGATAAGTTAGAACCCTGTATTTGGTTTGGGCTGTACCAAATTAGCTGGCGCATCCGGATCAGAGTTGGGATGATAAATTGATTGAATTATTCGTCTGGAGTAGTGTGAAACAAAATTCCACGCGTGCCTTATCATGGTAATTCATTTTTGGTTCATCCACAGTTATTGAGAACATTATTCTTTTGCAGTGTTAAACTGGTCGAGCAAGAACTATGGCAGAAAGAAGAAAAGGGGTTAATCGGTATTCTTCCTGTGAAGGATGCTTCAGAAATGATGTCTGTGGTCCCGGTCTTGACTCCAGGTGATTTTTATTTTCCGACTTGTGATTTCTGATGAGGAGGTTTTCTTCGCACTTCTTAACGATTCCGGTTGCTTGTGATGCAGGGACTGATCTTGGTGATGGGAACTCAAAAGTTCTGGTTGCTACATCAGATGCTCACAAGACTGATGGGAAAAATCCACAGGAAGTCATTCATTGGCATACAAGGTACCAAAAGACAGTCTATTTGATACACACTTTTGGTTTTGAAAATGTTGTAAAGACATACTCTCGTTCACCTTTATAGGCTTATATTTATGATGGAATGTACTTGATTTCCCCCCATCAGGGGTGTTGCAGCTCGAGCTTTACATTTGTCAAGAGGAGTGGAGAAGCCAAGTGGAAGAGTCACTTACATAGTAGTCCTGGAAGGTTTATCCAGATTTAATGTCCAAGAACTTAATACAAGGGGAACATACTACACTGCACGGATTTCTCCTGCTGATATGACAAAACCTGGTGGGTTGTCAGCCATATTCTACGCGTTTCGTATATTCTGGTCCTTATCTTAATATAACCCTCTTTGTGCTTTAATGGATATGTGGTGTTGAAAGATTGGAAATATAGCTCCCTTCTCATTTCAGCATTTAACGGGGAAGTAGCAGTTTGGAGCCCAACTATATGCTTTAACGTATAAAATAATTTTCTTATGAGAATTGTTGACTTAAGATCTGACTAGGGTGATAACTGTTCATGCATTTTTCAGAAAAGAAAAGATCTGACTGGGGAGTAGTTCCAATATATATAGTATGCTAGGAAGCACTTTCGTTATTCAAATCCTCCTCATCTACACCTTATACTCCCACCCGAAACGTGTTTGATCTAGTATGTATCCTCACTCCATAGTCCATAGTGTATTAGGTTGAGTAAAAGTTGTCATCCTTCCAAGAACTAAACCAAAATGATCTGTCCATCTGCATCTCTCAAATGGAAATAAGGGATCGTTCCGTGCAGTCTTCCTTCTCATTCTCATAGTTTCTCCACAAAACCACAAAGCCTCATCTTTCAAGAAGCCTCATCATCCTCTCTCTACAATACAACACATGCTTTCGAGACATCGGAGCTCTACAAATCCTGGTTACCGGCAATGATCTCACACCAACTACTTCCCTAACAATGCTTAAACTCAGAAGAATTTCATATATGACCTCATTACCTGATCCGTCATGTGTGTGTGTGTGTGGGGGGGGGGGGTTAGAAATTCGGTGCGTGTCTTTAGTGAGTTTAAGAGAGTGGTGTCCGAGGAACTAGCATGACAAGCAAGCTAGAAAGATGATTTAGGACTTGTGATAATGAGCAACAAGATGACTAGTTGAAAGAATTTGAGCAATCAATGGAACTGTTTTTGTGCTTGTTGATAAGTTGCACTTCAGCAGTTCCAGACTCAGCCCTGAACAAAGAGCTTCTCTGCTCTTTCTAGGATTAAGGTAGACGATGATGTTGATGGAGAGATAGAAGATGATGTTACCCATAGGATAAAACTCGGGGGGGGGGGGGGGGGGGGAGTGCATCTGGGGTGTTATGTGACCGCAAGATCTCGGCTAGGTTTAACGACAAGTTCTATAGAACTGCTGTAAGACCCACTCTGATGCATGGAACGGAGTGTTGGGCGACCAAGAAAAATTAGCAGATATGAGAATGCTAAGGTGGGCGAGTGGGGTATGGAAAAAAATGAGGGTGAGGATAATGAGATTTGATCTGATTTTGGCTGGGATCAATTTCTTGTCATGCTTACGTGATTTGGGTTGTTTACTTTTATTTGAAGATTTTTGTTGAAAATTTAAATTTTAATATCATTTTTTCCCATGCAATAATGAAAGCATTTCCCTAGTTTAAGCAGTTCCTTTGGGCATGGCTTCTAGTTAGATACGAATTCTTATCAGAAGGCATGTTGCCTTTGGTTTTATTATGATATTTCTTGCTTTCAAGTTTTGTATGAATGATAGCTAATATTGTGGCGGTGCCTGTAACGTCATGAAAATGTTGATTGCATGTAACTTTGTATGTCAATTCTTGGTCTTGAAAGTTGAATTAGAATTTGTTTATAAAATTTAAATTTGTATGTTTAAGTTGAATTCTAGATTCTTCATGAAGCTGTAGATGGAAGGCAGGGGTGAAGATGTCATGTCAAGCTCAAACAGAACATATAAAAAAAATCTTTCTTCTTCGTATTCATATTGGCCTCTCTCGTTTTCTCAATGAATTGGATTAATTGCACTTGAACAGATAATTTTCATTGATCCTAAGTTACTTTTCATTGCTCCTAAGTTCCACAATAGGAGATACCTTCATTATTCTCTTTGTATTTTTCTGGTCCTGTTTTAGGGATGTATACTTTTCTGCTATAGACACTACCTTTATTTAAATGTTCCAGCCAATAGATTACAGACTTAAGTAAGTCTCCCAAGGTGGCTAGACGTGCTTAATGGAATGCTTCCGTTTTTGTTTCTATGAATACTGTGCTGCTGTGTTTTGTTGCTTCTATAGTGTATCAATACGTTGTCTATTTGTGTACAGGATAATCTGAAGTGTTTGAGTGTATAAAGCAGTATGGATAATGAGATCTGTAAACATGCTTCTTGTGTTTTAACTTGGTATTGTTTTAAGAGCTCAAGTTGACTTTCAGTTAATAATCTGGCCTCCCAGTTGCAGTTAGTCTTGTAAATTATAAGAACGATGTATGAAATAAAAAAGATCATTATGACTATGATCCATCTTAAACTAGGTTGTTTCAGTTTGACATGTAATTCTCCATGATGTTTTCTGTATGTGATGATGTCATAATTGAAGTCAAGAACTAGTACTCCCTCCACCCCATTTTATTAGTCCATGTTTCCTAAAATGGGTGCCCCAATTTATGTTTACACTTTCCATAAAAGCTACATACTTTTTCCTTTACTTCCCACCATACCCTCTTTTAATTCTTACTTTTTGACTTCCCAATAAAAGTACCACATAAGACAAGGGCAATATAGCAGATCTTACACGTCAAAAGCATCTCCTTAATCCATGTACAAAAGCAACATGAACTAATAAAATGGGACGGAGGGTGTAGCTTTAAGGCTTCTTCATATGACAGACTGCTAACCTGCTGTTATATGATCTTGCGTAGAGATGGAGCAAATTGAGCAAGACCCGGAGTTTGTAGCATTGTCCCGCCACTTCAAAGCTACTGTGATAGAGTTTATCTCCCTTCTAGAGCAGGTAACTGTGCTCCAGTTGCTGTTGTTTAGTTACGGAATTTTATAGTTTAAACAAATGTCTTATATTGTTCGAAGGTTTCTTCAGGACATTCCTGATGTTATTTTTCTACATAAGCTCTGTTTGGTTGGCAGAAAATGTCTTAGAAAAAATAATATTCTACGTGTAAAATATTTTTTTGTGAAGAAGTTTTGCTTACAATCAATTTTCATGTGTTTGGTTAACACTTTTACCGTGTATTACATAAATATAAACATTGTACAATCTTTAACAATTAATTTGTTGGCTCAATGGATAAACATTTGGTTACAGGGACAAGCCTCACCGATACATTTTTATTAAATTTACAATGTCTAGATGCTAGTGCGGCAGCAGGTTTTGGTGTCGTCGAAATGGCAGCTTCTGGTGGTGGAGTTTGGTGGTGCAGGGGGCGGAGGTTGAGTTCGTGCTGGTGATGATGGTGGTGGCCGGATGTTAGCTTGTGGCTACGGAAGTGGGGACGGCCTGCAGGTGGTGGCGGTGGTGGTGATTGGTGGTGGCAGCAGGTAGTGCGGGTGGGGAGGGTACGAGGCGGCCACAGGTGGTTAAGCTGGTGGCAGTGGTGGTGGGAGCAGGTGGTGGCAGTGGTAATAGGAGCTTGTGGTGATGAGTTGTAGAGGAGGGGGAGGAGGGGTTAGTAATGCTTCAACAAAAATTAGAAAATGACTTACGGATTTGGAACTTGTAAATCATTTTAGGTCGCTTAAGTGAAATCATTTTACTTTGTAAATTATTTTACGGAACAAATTGTGAACCAAACACCAAACTGAGGATTATGTTTTACAGGAACACATTTTACTGCCAACCAGACGGAGCCATAGTCTCTTGTTGATAATATAATTGTTTAATCTATAATGGCTACTATTTTTAAGTTAGTAGTCCCTCCGTCCCAAAATAATAGACTGGTTGGTCTTTTCACAATGTTTAAGGAGAGGCTTTTAGCTCGATAAATTTACTAAATTGTCCTTTGTCATGAATGCTATTTTTTTGGTTGAGAAAATGTATGCTAATTTTTCTTGAAAAGTGAAAAAGTAGAATAGAGAAAAGGGTATGTAGAGAAGTAAAGTTAAAAAGTTGGTAACTTTTTAAAAGTAAGAATAGTTTTGGAACTTCCCTATCATGAAAGTAAGACAATATATAAATGGAACGGAGGGAGTAGTTGTAACTTGGATAATGGCCTAATATGTGCAAGCAGCTATCCGTTATAGTCTTTGGTTAGTCACTCTATGCAACGGTTCCATACATCGATTTCCCATTTATGGAAGCAACTCAGAACTACAAATCTTACTCGTTTATGAGTATCATTGGTCTATGCTCAATTATAATCAATTACGTTCTTCTACGGTATAGAATGTCATACAATTTTTCACTTCTTTTTATGTATTGGATGTGTCATTGGAATTAGCATATAAAAGTTTCTTCATTATTATAGAAGCAAAAGACTGGTGGAAGGATACAAAATCTTCTGGAAACTGTTCCGGTGCACAAGTTGGCAGACATATTTGTTGCCAGCATTGAGATGAGCTTCGAGGAGCAGCTATCAGTATTGGATTCCGTTGATGTTAAAGTTAGGCTTTCAAAAGCTACTGAATTGATCGACAGACACTTGCAGGTTGCATTCTACTCTAATAAGGGACAAAGATAGTTACATAGATATTTCGTTTCTCTTCTGGTCTTTCTATGAAGTCCTAATGCCTTTTTCTTTCTACGGACAGTCATTTCGTGTGGCAGAGAAGATCACTCAAAAGGTTGAGGGACAGATGTCCAAGACACAGAAGGAGTATTTTCTAAGACAGCAGGTTCGCTTTTTTTTTTTTTTTTTTTTTTTTTTTTTTTTTTTTTTTTTTTTTTTGAGATCGGGACAAGTTAAAGGAACCTTCATACCCCTATCAGCTCATATCAGAGTCTGAGGTGCATGAAAACGGTGTTTCTCATATACAAACAAAATTATCAGAGGTAATCTGAAATTTTATATTTATCCCATCAAAAATCTGGATGGTTCATAGCAGGGACTGAGGTGCATGAAAACGGTGGTTCTCGTGTACAAACTCAAGTATCAGAAGTAATCCGAAATTATATTTGCATCCTACCAAGAAATTGGATGGTATATTTTAATCTTTTACTATAGGTTTATACATTAAAATTTCAAGACTTCGATCTGTATTTGAGATTGGAGCAGTGACGTTCAACTTCAACTTACATGGCTGAAATCTATTACAATTAATCAACTTGCTGTCTCATCTGGGTTTATGTTGTCTGAACTAGAGTAACCAACTCAAAATCATCACACGTGTACTGGTTGATGAGATAAAATAGCTTCACATTTCTGTATCACTATCCTAACTGATACTCCGCACATGGGTGATTAAGGGTTGGAAATCATGAATATACAATGGTTCATGTCTTGGTTGAGGTGGTTCCCGAAATAGTAATGATTACTAAACGTATTAGATGAGATCAGGATAGTTAACTGAAATTTGTTGGTCATCGATAGCTAGTTTCTGTTGAGTATCATGTGTGAGCGATTTATCCCTCATCGGGATTGTGGACATGATGTCCATGGTTAATATAGTATGATTTGGGCCCTAACTGACAAGGTTGACCTTTTGGGTAGGTGGCTGTCCCAAATCATACTATGGTGCTCCTCTCTCGCGGTGCCTAATTTCCCAACAGTTATGGGACTTCTCTTCCAAAAAATCTATCAAAGAGTCTCTATTGGGGGGTGTTTGGGAGTTTGGGTATAAAGGTATTTTCTGGTTTTTGGCTATGTTGCACGGGTGCTTCTGGGAGGCCACGCACCCGTACCGGGTGCTTCTGGGTGCTTCGTGGGTGCTTCGGTTCTTCGCGGGTGCTTTGTGGATAAGGCATGGTCATTTTGAAAATTTTTGTTGAGAGGTCTTATAAAATAGAACTACATTTTAACCCAAAAAAGTGTGCATATGTGAACATTTCTTATCCTCAGATTATCCGTCTCTCTACACTACAAACAACGACATGTAGAGATTATATTGTTGATATAGTAACTTTGTATCCTTGAATATGTGTATGAATTTGTGTTTGATTATAATTCGGATTAGTGTTATTGTTGTTTTTATGTTAGTATATTAGGACCACTAATAATATAAAATAAATATATAAATAAGGTCGCCGCAGTCGCGCCGTACCCGCACCCTTGATTTTTAAAAATTTGCCGCACCCGCACCCGCACTTGTGCTACATTTAGGTTTATAAACCTTTTTTTTTGTAGTTTTGGAAATGGGGCCCAGCCACCAAGTGTGACACGAAACTAAAAAGAAAAAGTTAACTATCCAAATGCCTCAGCATTTATTAAATTAAAACCGTAAAACCGTGAAATTTAAACAACCTCATTAGGTCATGTCATATTCTCTATTGATTAATGTTGTATATAATTCCTGAAAACAACTTGTTAATCCAACAACAAACTTATATATTTTTGGACATCATTTAATTAGTTGTTTAAAAACTTTTGCTACATTAACTCTATGGACGTTATTAATTATTTGTTCCAGCAATTTGCATTCACTCCTTAGAGGGCTATCTAATTATTTGTCCACTTTCAGATGAGGGCTATCAAAGAGGAGCTTGGGGACAATGATGATGATGAGGACGATGTGGCTGCTTTGGAGCGAAAAATGCAGACGGCAGGGATGCCACCAGATATCTGGAAGCATGCACAAAGGGAGTTGAGGTAAGGATTCTTGAATCATTCTATGTTTATGTTGATAAGGAAAACAGAGAATGAGTGAGGTGTAGATGAATTATGGCAATAGGAGACTACTTCATTTGGTTATAACTAGTATTTAGCCTGTACGATGCACAGGAAAAGCTTCATAGTTTCTAAAGCATTGTTATTCGACGAGGAATCGTATGATTTGTGAACTTAAATGTGTTAGACTGTTAGTATTTTACGCTCTGTCTAGTACATGTGCAACGTTGACATGGTCGTTTAAGCTTCATCAGATAAGACTTGTTTTGCTGACTAAGAACGCATGAACTGCACCATTAATTACAAATATCTCTCGTTTGCCTAAAATTGCACGGTACTTCCCTAAATTAAAATATACTTGATGCCTCCCCCTCAAAAGTTAAATGAATGCAATTTTCTTTGGGAGTTGAAATTTTGTGTATCAACTAATTCACCACAGCCAGTGCTCACAATTTAGACAAAAGTATGCTTAATTGCTGTTAGTTTCTGGCAAAACTTTTCCATACATGAGGGTAAAATGGAAACAAAAGATATTACACTGAGCAACTGACAGCAGTATTATTATACGTTTCTCTGGGGGTAATAACACGCACTCACTGGAATTCAAAATTTCTACATTCACCATCCCCGTTGGTTGACAAATATGTTTAGGTATTTTAGCCAGTTGTAAAGGTCTAACTACCTATAGTGAGCGGCGGACTGCAATTCTCCTATTATATCTTGGTACAGATTTATTTGCTTTTCAAATAAGGTGTAGCGTCTTCTACAATCACATGCCCCATATTTTTTCTTGATTCTTGAAAGTGTCCATGTTTCCAAAACATGCTTGGACGTCTTTCGCTTTAAACATATCTCACGTTTTGGACATCTAAAGTAAAGACAGGTATTACACAGTTTTTCTAAATTCAAATTAATATTCATTTTGCGACCATGAATTAGCTTGCCTTCATGTCCGCACTTCCCTAGTTTTTCACCAAAATTCAAAACGTTATAAAATATAATTTTTTGTGATGGGTGATATCATACTAGCATACTAAGTATTATATTCGACTATATTAGTATTTTTTTAGAATTTAATTCTAATTTGTTTTACTCAAAACTAGGGTATATCAGTATGAAATTTTCAGCTATTCCTGGAAAATTTTATTTCCTTAATTTTTGCACCAGTTTTCTTCTAGTTAAAATTATTTGTTTGCATTGAAATAGTAAATTAGAATTTAACCACCTTCTGAACTCTGAGGAAAGATTTTTATCGCTGACCACCTTTATCTTGCAATTTTTACTTGCTCTATGTGTTTCCAAACTACAAGTGATGTGTTTCTATTACAATATTTATCATTTATTTATGTTATTATTTACCTTGTACACGTTAATTCTTTGTATCACTACTCAGATTTCTATTTCATCTAAATTTGCTTATTTTTATTAATTTATTTCATCTAAATTTGCTTATTTTTATTTATTCTTTCTACTTTTCTGTTTGTGAATCAAATGGTTGTATTATTAGTTTTTTGCTCATATTAATTATTTAGTAACAAGTTCAGCGCCTACCTAGTAGCTCTTAATATTGGATTTTTTCATTTCAGGTTACTAACTACTACAGTATTACGTAATTATAGTAATTTCTCTATATTATTTTGCTTGCTCCTAACAACCATGTAGTATAAAGTTCAAAACCTACCTGAGCATTTGAAGCCCCTGCATGACATCCCGGGTTCGAAACCTGAGGAAGAAAAATATTATTCCCAAAAAAAGTTCAAAACCTACCTATTTAGTTCTTAATCACATCAAATCTCTCTCATTGGTGAAGCATCTACATTCTTTCTTGGTGGGTCATTGATATTTATCCTAGTACTCATCCACCTTAGGATTCTCATTTCTGCTACACTCATGTTTGTTGGCATGTATCAATATGCTAAATATCTGGCGCGTTTGTTCGTTCTTGTCTAATAAAAGTTCAAGTCATTTGAGCAAGAGAAAGATAATACGGATTTTTTAATGCAATAGCAACAATGTTCAGGAAGATGGTGTTAGAAAAGTGAGAAGTTAAAATATAGCCACCCGTTGAATTTTTACGCTTAGATAACAGTTACTTTATTTGAACCAGAAATTTCAATATCAATTAAAATATTTTTTACTGCACTCTTTGTGATATACACTCACCAATCTGATTTATGAAAAGTTAGACCAGTCTTTAATGGAAATGAATGTTACTTAAGTTTTCTGTAACTTCCAAAATATTATTACCAGTTCTTTAATAAAACAAAGACTACATAAGTTATGCAATTGACTTCTGGAAAACAATTAAACTGAAATTATAAGTCTCAACACACCATGCAGTAGCATATAATATTAATTAAGAACCGTTATGACCTTGAATGAACTGAATATAGGAATGTTTCACATTCTGTAACTAGGTTCAGGTTTGTTCAGCTGGGGAAGTGAAGGCACAAGAGTCTATATCTATTGCTTGTTTGTGGTTATGTGGAGATTCAACATTTTCCATGTTCTTATTGAGAGTTGTGAAAATCTTCCGTACCAATTTTATTCAATATCAACCTTTAAATAGTAATTACAACACTAATCACAAATTAGTCCAAAAGTAGTAATTACAAATTAGTCCTACAACTATTACGCCCCCGCAGTCGAAACTGTAGGCGTGCCAACACTGAGACTGGAACGGAAGCGCTGGAACAAGGGCCGAAGAAGACCTTTGGTGAATATGTCGGCGTACTGGTAGTCGGCTGGAATGTGCAACACGCGCAGATGACCCAAACGAACCTTCTCACGAACGAAGTGGAGATCAATCTCAACATGCTTAGTGCGCTGATGCTGGACAGGATTACCGGAGAGATAGACAGCACTGACATTGTCGCAATACACGACAGTGGTACGAGGCGGGGGAACACGAAGCTGAAGAAGTAAATTCCGAACCCAACAGAGTTCGGAGACGGCGTTAGCAACACCGCGATACTCAGCCTCAGCACTAGAACGAGATACCGTGGCCTGTCGCTTGGACGACCAACTCAAAAGATTGTCTCCATAGAAGACACAGTAACCAGAAGTGGAGCGGCGCGTGTCCGGACAACCAGCCCAATCGGCGTCAGTGTAGGCGGTGAGAGAATCGGCAGCGGAGGCAGAGAGCCGAAGTCCATACTCAAGTGTCCCACTGATGTAGCGCAAGATGCGCTTCAGGGCATGAAAGTGCGGCTCACGAGGGTCATGCATGAAGAGACAGACCTGCTGAACAGCAAACTGGATGTCTGGTCGAGTGAACGTGAGGTACTGCAAGTCCCCAGCAAGGCTGCGGTATAAGGTAGGATCAGCAACCGGTGGGCCAGATGTGGCTGTAAGCTTACTCCCGACCTCGACAGGGGTGGCAGTGGGCTTACAGGTGGACATAGAGGCACGACGCAGAATGTCAGTGGCATACTGATGCTGAGACAGGAACAAGCCAGACGAATCACGGGTGACAGCGATGCCCAGAAAATGATGCAGATGGCCTAGGTCAGTCATAGCAAACTCTCCAGAGAGTTGGGAGACAATCTGATCCAAAACAACCGTAGACGATCCAGTGATGACGATATCATCCACATATAGCAGGAGGTAGACGATGTCCGAGCCACGACTGTAGACGAAGAGAGACTCATCACATGAGCAACCAGAGAAACCGATAGTCTGTGTGAGGACGGTGGCAAATCTCTGAAACCAAGCACGGGGAGCCTGCTTCAGACCATATAAAGATTTGCGTAACCGGCAAACAAAATCAGGGTGGCGTGTGTCGCGATAGCCAGGGGGCTGATGCATGTATACCGTCTCAGAGAGATCACCATGAAGAAAAGCGTTCTTGACATCCAGCTGACGGATAGGCCAAGAGCGCGTGACGGCAATGCTGAGAACTGTACGGATGGTGGTCGGTTTGACAACCGAGCTGAAAGTCTCCTCACAATCGATCCCAACCATCTGGGACTTCCCATTGGCTACCAATCGCGCCTTATAGCGCTGCAGACTGCCATCAGCGCGAAACTTGTGGCGAAAAAGCCACATAGAACGCAATACATTAGCCCCTGCCGGGCGAGGAACCAGATCCCACGTGTGGTTCCGAACCATAGCTCCAAACTCATCATCCATGGCCGCTTTCCAGTGAGGATCTGACAAGGCGATGATGGGGGATTTGGGAAGGGGGGAGATGGGGTCTGGTGGCTGAACAGCTAAAGTGAGACGGGTGACTGGTTTAACAATGCCATGCATGGATCGGGTGGTCATCTGAGGAGAGGTAGGAGGAGGAGAAGTAGCCACTGGGCGTGGTGTGGGTGACTCAGGAGGGTCAGGCAACACAGGCACAAATGGCACAGTAGGAGGGCGAGTGGACACAGACCGACGGACGTAGTGCTGAGGAAAAGGTTCCACTAGGGTCCGGGACGGGGTAAGCTGTGTAGGTGCTCGGGGAGGTGTGAGTGGGGATGTGGTTTCCCTAGGGGGCGTGGGTGAGGGTGCGGTAGCCACAGGGTGGAGAGCACGATGAGTGAAGAGGGGAGACGGAAGACTGTCATCGGGATCAGACGTCCTGTGAACAGAGGGAGACACTGACCTAGGAGTGGAGAAAGGAAACACCGTCTCATCAAAAGTGACGTGACGGGAAGTGTGAACACGACCAGTGCTCAAGTCGAGACACCTGTACCCACGATGGTTAAGAGGGTAGCCCAGAAAAACACATCGAACAGAGCGGGGTGCAAGCTTGTGGGGTGAGGTGGCAGAGAGGTTCGGGTAACACAAGCATCCGAACGTGCGAAGATGCTCATAGGAGGGTGAGCGATGATATAGGGCAACAGTAGGGATAACGTTGCCAAGGACTTTGGTGGGAAGGATATTATGGAGGTAGACAGCAGTGAGAAGAGACTCAACCCAGAAAGAGGCTGGTAGAGTGGCCTGAGCTAGGAGAGCACGCATAATGTCATTGATTCTACGAATCATGCGTTCAGCTTTGCCATTTTGAGATGACGTCTGAGGACACGCAAACCGAAAGACTAGTCCATGAGCAATGGCGTGGGAGTGAAAGGAGCCATTATCAAATTCTCCACCAAGGTCACATTGGAAACTCTTGATGGGTCGCTGAAACTGGGTTTGGACAAAGGTAGTGAATTGTTTGAATTTCAATATGGCTTCGCTTTTCTGTTTTAGTGGGAAAACCCAGAGAAAATGTGTGTAATCATCTAAGAGTAACAGGTAGTATTTATAGTGCGATTTGCTTAAAACCGGAGATGTCCATAAATCACTGTGAACAATGTCAAATGGACTAACAGTGGAAGAAGTAGAAGCTAAGAAAGGCAAACGCACATGTTTACTAATCTGACAAGCATGACAAATAGTGTCTAATTTATTCCTACTACAAGCTATGAAGTGACTACTACGAAGCAAATCTAAGACTGGAAGCCCGGGATGACCGAGGCGGTTGTGCCAAACTGAAGCAGGAAGAGCAGCTAACGAGACAGCGGACGAGTGTGGTGGGCCAGGCTGGAATGGATAGAGATCACCCGAACTGTTGCTCCTCTGTAAAAGAGCTCCCGAACGTAGGTCCTTCACAGAAAAACCAAAAGGGTCAAACTCAATAGAAACCTGATTGTCAGTGGTAAATTGACGAACAGATACTAGGTTTTTGATAACATTTGGCGTGAGTAAGACATTTCGAAGGTGAAGGGAACGGGTGTTGGTGGTAAGGGTGTGATTGCCAGATCCTTTCACTGGAATGCTAGAGCCGTTTCCCACAAGTATGTTAGGAAATTGACAAGATGATGAGAGAGAAGAGAGGATACCTGACTGCGGAGTGAAGTGAGCTGATGCGCCGGAATCCATATACCAAGTCTGATCCGGGACGCTGAGTGTCATGCCAGAGAGCTGAGAACCCAAATCCGTAGCAGTCGGATGGCCAGAAGGAGCAGTGAGGGCCTGATGACGTGCAGCCGGTGGTGGACCGAGAAGGCCAGCATGACTAGGCCGTGGAGTACTCCAACCCGTAGTCGGATAAGGGCAGGGAGGCACGGGTCCTGTGGGGCAGGGGCACCAAACCCAGGAGCCTTGGGAGCCCGAGGGTGTAGCAGGGGGTGTCGGAGCAGCAGGTTAACCACCTCCTGTCCCAGATCTGCGACGTCCGTTCCTGCCATTCCCGTGGCGTCGCTGTCCGCCGCCATGGTTCCCATGCCCGCCACTGGAGTGGCTGGCGGGCTGAGCAGAGGGGGCATTCGGTTGTCGGTTCGAAGGAGTCGAAACCAACACCTGATGCGGGCTAGGATGGACCGGCTCCTGTCGTGCAAGAAGACGCTCGTGTAGCCGGATCATGGAAACGGCTGAGAGATACTCCGGAGTTGGACGAGTCTGCTGGATGATCATGGCAACCCCGGTATATGCAGGAGAGAGGCCATTGGTGAGCTGTATAACCAACCGCTAGTTCGAGACTGCAGTGCCGACATTCCCAATACGATCCGCCAAATTCTTCAACTTGGTGCAGTAGTCGTCAAGAGACGAGCAGTGGTCCATGCGCAGATTGACAAATTCCAATTCCAGTTCTGCTAGCCGAGAGCCCTGATTGTCGTGAAAGAGGTTCTCCAACTTCAACCACGCTTCTCTAGCAGTCTGACCCCGAGTAAGGATAGCAAGTGCCAAGTCATCACTAATCGTTTGGTAAATCCAAGACAGGATTACCGAATCAATAGAGCTCCAGAGGGGATCACTGTCAGCAGGTGGCGGGTCTTTGTCGAGATGATCCGACACGCCAAAGGAGTGCGTTTGGATGCGAAAAAACGTAGCCCAGTGATCATACTGGACTTTGTCATTGTCCAGGGTGAAACGAACACGCTTTTCAATGTTGTTGACAAGAAACACGGGGTGTAGGGGCTCCTTGGTGGTGCCGGAGGAGCCGGTGTCGGTGGTTGAAGACATTGTACTGGAGGCTCAAAGAGCAGGTGAGCAGGGGGCTGTTTTTTTTTTTTTTTTTTTTTTTTTTAGAACTGGGGCTGGTTTGAAGGCTGCTGACTAAAGCAGGAGCCGAGCCGAGTTGAGCCGAGCCTGGGTTCGAAGAAGAAGGAGCTGAGAGGCAGGCAGCTGGTCTCTGGGTCGGCTTCGGAAGCTGATGGGGTCGGCTTCGGAAGCTGAGCCGGAGCTGCTGGGATCGGCTTCGGAAGCCGAGACGGAGCCGCTGCTGGAGCCGACCTTCAGGCGCGTGGATCTGACGGGTGTTGAGCCGTCGACTGTGGGCGCACGTGAGGGTCTTCAGTTTTCAGCGGGCTTCGTCGGAGAAGAAGGCCGACGCAGAGCAGTGCAGCAGAGGCCGACGGTGGTGGGCTTCGTCGGAGAAGAAGGCCGACGGTGGTGTGGTTTCGTCGGAGAAGAAAGCCGACGCAGAGGAGCTGCTGGGTCTCTCGCAACACAGCAATGGCGGAACTCAGCGATGCCGACGGGAATTGGCGACGTTCGACAGTAGGAGGACGACGACACTGCTGGTGGCGTGAGGCTGGACGGAGCAGGAGGGCTAGGGCTAGGCCACGAGCTCTGATACCATGAGAGTTGTGAAAATCTTCCGTACCAATTTTATTCAATATCAACCTTTAAATAGTAATTGCAACACTAATCACAAATTAGTCCAAAAGTAGTAATTACAAATTAGTCCTACAACTATTACTTATGAACTCAAAAGTATAGCCTCTTAGGTTCAGTGGATCCAGAAGGTAAGGAAAACCTTGCCTGAGTCTGTAATGTTCTACTGACAAGGCCAACCTTCTAGGATATATATTTTTGATGGTATACTACCTATTATATTCAACCATTTTGCTTCTTGGTTACATATATTGTTAAAGAAGCTTTGAAGGATTGGATTGTGTAAAGTCTTGAAGTTGAAATCCTTGTTAGTAGAGAGTCTTTTTGAAGGTTGCTGACAAATGTATGTTAATCTTTGAAAAAGGCGCCTGTGGTTAAATGTACATTACGGAGATGGTCGTTGCAAGTTGCCTCTCTCACTTTTATATAAAATATACTTAACTGAAACTCCATACGTTCTATACACACTTAATCTCCATTGCACTAGAATTTTTGATTAATTTTGATGCAATTTATATATGTCAGTGTTATTTGATTGGGTATTTTGCCTGAGTAAACTCCTGTTATTGTTTGTGCTTTTAATAGCCGATATAAATTTCTGAATGTACATTTCTGTTGATGGACCTGAAATCATTTGTGGTAACTGTAGTTGTCTTGATTTAGAGATGAGTCATTACAGTCTTCTCTGGTTTCTCGGACTCCTTTATTGCAACTTCTGAGTAACAAATTGTTGATGTTTCTGGCGCTAATTACAAATTCTTTCTTTAGGAGGCTTAAGAAGATGCAACCTCAGCAACCTGGGTATAGTAGCTCCCGTGTTTACCTAGAACTTCTTGCCGACTTACCCTGGCAAAAAGCTAGTGAAGAACTGGAATTGGACATGAAAGCTGCAAAAGAGCGTCTAGACAGTGATCACTATGGATTAGTTAAAGTCAAGCAGCGGATAATTGAGTATCTTGCAGTTCGCAAGGTGGAAATATTTCGTTTTAAAGTTACTTGACATATTCTAGGATCTAATTCTTCAATTAACTTTGGCTTCTTTTGATATATGTGCAATGCAGCTTAAACCAGAGGCTAAAGGCCCAATTTTGTGCTTTGTTGGCCCCCCTGGTGTTGGAAAAACATCTTTAGCATCATCTATCGCTGCTGCTCTGGGTCGAAAGTTTATGCGCATATCACTCGGTGGGGTTAAAGATGAGGCAGATATTAGAGGGCATAGGAGGACTTACATCGGAAGCATGCCAGGGCGTCTAATTGATGGGCTGAAGGTTAGATATCATTTAGTATTGATTTGAGCATCATCCGTTTTTTTCTTCCTTCTGATATCTGCTAACTGGTTTGCATGCTAATCTGGAATGTGGGTTCACATGTGGTGTTTGGCAATTTGCCAATATGTTAGTTTATTCAATTTCTCTTATATATCTACTCATGAGGGTTCATGTATACTGACATAATCAAAGATGTTGAGAGTATATTGTGGTAGGGTGTTTTAGGTAATATGTGCAGGTTATGGTACTTACTCTTCTTTTGGTATTGCGAGTTGTAGAAAGCAGGCGTGTGCAACCCTGTAATGCTGCTAGATGAGATAGACAAGACGGGTTCTGATGTTCGTGGGGATCCAGCTTCAGCTCTGCTCGAGGTTCTTGATCCTGAACAGAACAAAACATTCAACGATCAGTATCCTTTTATTACTTTTCAGCTCCTTTTCGGTTAACCATCGAACTATTGGGTGACTTCGTAAAGTTCTCCGATGGATTGATACAACTCAATTCAACAAGGCTTTGGGAATTTGCATAGTTTGCATCTGCTTTCTGGACAATTTTCATACATTATAATTTTATAGTATCACGTCCTGTATTAACTTTTGACTAATGGAATTAACTTTAAATTGTGCCTACCCTATGGTTTATTATTTCCATTAGATCCCAGAACATTTTTTTCCAGCTATAGCATTCTTGATTTGCTTCAGGAGAGAAAAGGACTTACATTGTTCACCATCTGCATCATTACATGTCTGTATGTTCTGTTTACTCTGTAATCAAGGTTTTCATGCTTCTTGGCTAGGGCTTTCAACAGTTTTCACTCCTTGATAAGTTATTTATTTATTTTTTAGGAATGGTATTTTCTCTTGTTAATCACTCTAAAACTTGACGAGTCCTTTATGTCAAGGTATCATCTGACTACTTTTGTAAAGCAAAAATCTTCTTATTCTTATCCATATGATTATAAAAGGTCACCGAGAAAGCGTGTCATCTAGGTCAGTTTAAGGATCTAGTTATCAAGTCAATTTAAAATGTTACATGTTCTATGCTTTCCCTGCACTATCCCAACCTTTTGTACACCGATAAATTTTCTGAGAAGATCCTTAATAAAAATTTCTACAGCTATTTAAATGTTCCATTTGACCTTTCAAAGGTCATTTTTGTGGCAACTGCAAATAGGGCGCAACCTATTCCAGCGCCATTGTTGGACAGGATGGAAGTCATTGAACTGCCAGGATATACTCCTGAAGAGAAGCTTAGAATAGCAATGCGACATCTCATACCACGGGTTTTGGATCAGCATGGACTGAGTTCTGAGTTCCTTGAGATTCCTGAGGTAATACACTTGTTTTCTAATGTGTAAAATGAAAGATCCCAATCCAATAGATTCTCGTTTCGTGGCTCCTTGTTGACCTCATTGTTTTATTTATGTCTTTTGCAATTTCACGTAGTCCACACCCTTATGAAACATACATTTTCTGTTACTGGTCTAGTTTGTAGGTTTAGTTAGTGAACATTAATGTATCTGTTTGTAAGTTGAATTTTAAGTGTCGGTAAGTCTTTGATGACTGCATTAGCATTGTACCCACTATTACTGAGTAGCTAAGGCAGATAACCGGAGGAGCAATCGCATACAATGTATTTAATTTCTCAATTTGGGTTTACTCATCGGAGCTTGAGTCCAATACCACAATAGGTTTTTCCTTTTGTCATATGGTCATGATCCACTTATTAGTATCGTATGTACAACTTTACCTGATTCATAAGGTTTGCAAGTAGAGCAAGACCTGGCCTTGTAACTTCTCTCCCTCTCCCTCTCTCTCTTCTATCATTAAAGCGAGCTAGGGGGGCAGATGATAGACGAGCCTGGGACTCAAATCGCCGGACCCAATTGTTTTATATTGGTTCACTTTTTTGTATGTCAGTTTTTGCTTGTACTTTTCAGGATAATGGGTATTGATGGCGGTCGGGTTGTTATTAGTGGTTTCACTTTTGGGTATGGTGGTGATGGTAACAATTAACAAATACTCCAAGGATACTCTCAAATGGGTGTATAACGCATGTGAAATATCATTTTCCTGTTGTTTTCAGAATTTAAGGAAACCAATCTATGTTAATTCCAAACTCTATAACAATGTACTGCTTTATCTTCTTCGTCGTTGAATGTAGATGTTATGTATACGTTCTAAATTGTGTAAATGACACGGTGGGATGACGACCTGAAGCTTATGGTATATATGTCTTCTTCGTGCTCCCATTTCTTTTAATTTTTCTCTATCAGTATCCCTTGTGTTTTATGTTACAACCAAAGTGGACAGATGAGTTTCTCTTAGGAACCACTTAGGAACCAATACAAAATAGGGTATCCCTTGTGTTTTATGTTACAACCAAAGTGGACAGATGAGTTTCTCTTAGGAACCACTTAGGAACCAATACAAAATAGGGTCATAGCTTAAGCTGTCGCCTACTTGTTATCACTACATTTATAACTTTACTTCGTTGCTAAGGTTTCCAATATGATATGCATCACATGGATCTAAAGCACTAAACAGTGTTGCGCTTTTCTCTATGTGACATGGTCATTTTAAGTTACAGAAATGGGCAGAGACGTTCATTCTGTTGTACTAGCCTATGCTGAAAAGATCATAATGATTATGGTCTGGGTTCTTCTCACAAGGGATTTTAAGTCTTCGTTTAATGTATATTTTTCCTTTTTGGATGCAGGCCATGGTGAAGCTTATCATTCAAAGGTATACCAGAGAAGCTGGTGTCCGGAACTTGGAAAGGAGTTTAGCCGCCTTAGCTCGTGCTGCAGCTGTACGAGTTGCGGAGCTAGATCATTCTGTACCACTAGCCAAAGATGTGGACAGGCTCGGGTCGCCCTTACTGGAAAGCAGAATTTCTGATGGAGCTGAGGTTGAAATGGAAGTTATTCCAATGGGTATTAGCAATCATGAGATATCTTCAAATACATTCAGGGTCAGCTCACCATTAGTTGTAGATGAAGCTCTGTTGGAAAAAATCTTAGGGGTGAGTGTTACTTATATCACTTCCCTTAATTAGGATGTTAAAGAACATCTTAATCTTAAGATGGTTTTGTGAATTTAAAAAATTAGAGAATTCTCAGTTCCAGTAGTTTCGTAAGTGTCTTCCAAACTCCGGTCCTAATGCTCTTTTCTTTTCATGGCTAATGAGTGCAGCCTCCCACATTTGATGACAACGAAACTTCGGAACGTGTTTCAACTCCAGGAGTATCAGTTGGACTAGTTTGGACTAGCTTTGGTGGAGAGGTTCAGTTTGTAGAGGCTTCATCAATGGTGGGAAATGGCGATCTTCATTTGACAGGGCAACTTGGAGATGTGATTAAAGAGTCAGCTCAGATTGCTTTGACTTGGGTAAACTCTATGAAGAAATGCTTTGCTTCCATGGTCATCATATTCATTTATCCTCTTTCTTGTATTCTTGCATGTATTTGATGTGTGGCAGAAGCTTTCGGCTTCATGAAAAAACTTGATAAAAAAACACCAGTAAGTAGTAACAGGCTGTCTGCTCCACAAGCTTAGGTGTTAATACCGTACAGGCCATAAGAGCCTGTGTATATAGCACATACCTTTATTGTATGTTGTTGGTGATAAAAATGTAAAAGGGGTTAGGAAACCGAGCCTTAGCTTCCTACAAGGTGGAAAATTCTGGATTGCGGAGGTTTCTATGGGTATAAGGGTTTCTACATTGAAACACTTGTTTGGTTAAATTTTTGAAGTATTTCTGGAAATTCATGTCTGCGGGAAACAGATAACTAGTGTTTCCATGTACATAGTGCAAGGGATTTGCAGGATTTTGATATTAGTGGGGGGGGGGGGGGGGATATTTTGCTGTTATGGGCTCTTGTCTGATGAGCTATGAACAATAATAAGAAAATAAACCATTAGATTTCAGTAGTTTTACATAAATCTCAATCAGAACTTCGCCTTAGGATGAGGTCATCAAAGAAAGCTTTCCTAGTTTCAAGCAGTTCGTAACATATGCACGCCGTTGAAGAACGTAAGTAACATTAGGCCGTTCCCTCCTCTTCTCTTTCCACTCATTTAATATAAGAGGTCTTTCACAGACGAAATAATTAATCACGGAAAAGTTAATACATTAGTTTCTAACTCTCTATCCTACTCATATGAGACCCGACTCCACAACCAATAGCGTAAAGTTGAACTTCAACTTTGAGCTCTTATATCTATGGTTCCTACAAAGTTACATTGAAAGCAGATTAGGTTTTAAGCTTGTTCAGACGGCGTTGCAACCGTCAGGCAAGTTTCACTCAGTTTTCTGGTAGGTTATTTTATGTAGCTGTTTGCAAAACCTTACTATTAGGAAGTTATACAAGCCAATCAACTTGTGTTGAGGACGGCGTATCTAGAGAAGAAATCATGGGAAAGAGATTACCAAATTTGACGCAATACAAGAAGATTCTGAGTTAGTCTCCTTGAGAATGTGCGAGTAATCGTAAAAAATGTAGCATGGAGTAGAATGCAGTTCTAGAAAATGGTCATGGTACGGAAGTAGAACTACGCAAAGAGATAGGGAGAGATTCGTGGCCAAACTCAGTCTGCCAAATGTTGTTTTAATCAAATTAGAAGTATCTTTTTAATTAATTCGTAAAGAAACTGATGTGCTTAATTGCCATTTGAGTAACGCTGACTGAGTTGTTCAGTGATATATCTCTAGCATTTGGGGTTTCTGTGTGATTTTAGTTGGGACAAGATTTGGGTGATACATCTTAATTTTCTTAATAACTCTTTGATTCTGTGGACATTTTCCTAAATGTTCAGGTTAGATCAAGGGCAGCAGAACTGAAGTTAACTTCCTCAGAGGGAATTAATCTGTTGGAGTCGCGGGATGTTCATATACATTTCCCTGCAGGGGCAGTACCAAAGGATGGACCATCAGCTGGAGTGACTCTCGTCACATCTCTCGTTTCACTTTTCAGTCAAAGAAACGTTAGAGCTGATACAGCAATGACTGGAGAGATGACTCTGAGGGGTCAAGTATTACCCGTTGGTGGCATCAAGGATAAGGTATGCACCTGACTCTTTATGTTGTAGTCCTATAATGATATTTGAATTAACTGAAAACTATAAATGGGACTTTGTGCTCATTCTTTTTAACATAGATTGGTGTATCCGAATATGGTAGTTTCTTTGTATACATAGACTCTGAGGCCTTCATCAGTGAGATGATTCCGTTTTAATGCTTGATCAATGACTTAGAACTCACATCTTAATGTATGAAAACTCATGTGAATGCGAATCATTTGTATTGGTTTTCATGACTGCGTTATCATTCGGTCTTAATATTTATCGACTGTTATGGCACTATTTTGGAGCAGAAACTGAAAAAAAAAAAATGAAAGCAATGAGGCTGAAAAAAATCAGGAAGACTTGTTTGTTTGCCTAAAAAGATTTTAGTACGAGGGAGCTATGCTTAAAGACAAATAAATAGGCTGAAAATTAAACGGACACTGCTTTATTCTTCTACTACTAAATGGCCTGCTTATGATAGTAGTTTCACAAGTCAGAGAAACTGTTGAGTGGGGGTAAAACCACAAATATCACTTGCCCATAGTAAGATTATCATTCAGAAGAGGATCGTATGCAGTTGGCACGGAGGATATCGATCTGACTATGGGACCATTTGGCAAGCTGGGATTACCTTTTAATCTTTTATTGCTATGGACCGACCTCTGATTCTAATATATATTGGATGGGATTTGACTATGAAGCAGGTTCTCATTTCTCAGCGTCTTGAAGTAATTATATCTATAGATGGGATAACAAGTTCCCGTAATTCACTAAATGCCTGTGGTTTTGGTTAATTTTTAATTTTTGCTTTGTACGTGTTCCTTACAGGTTTTGGCAGCTCATCGTTATGGGATAAAAAGAGTTATTATTCCAGAAAGGAATTTGAAGGATTTAGTTGAAGTTCCAAAATCTGTTTTGGCAGGTTTGGAGGTAATATAGTTTACAGACATTTGTTGTGTTGCACTCAGTGAGCAAAGAAAATGTCCAATCTGGAAAATAGTTGTGAGTCGGAACTCAACAGTGATTTAGTCCTAGCTTACTATATTTTCTCTCAAAAATTTAAAACATTTGTTACAATTATCATTCTTGCACCAAATTCTAGGAACCACAGACCAAACGAAGGTCAGAAGGTGTTTGGTTGTTGGACATGACTCCTCATTTCCTATTGACTACTTCTAGACCACGTGTGTGCTTGTGGATCAAACACAGTTCTTTATTTGACCCCACTTTGTCGATTGTAGGTTATCTGGCATTATATTTTACAAATTATTGAAAGGTTTACAGTGATTCAGTTTTTTTCTTTCTGACAAAACATTTAACCACAAGACATTGACCATGCGGAACATCCATGGTCACATGTGCTGTCTTCGCCATGTCACATGTGGATTTCTACCGAAGTTCCAATATGTGCGTTGAACTTTGATATAATAATCATCTGTTAGTCCGTCTCAAAAAAAAAATAATAATAATAATAATAATCATCTGTTAGCTGTGTTAGACCATGTGCACAACAGAAATACCTTATTTTGGCCTAATGATGCAGTTGCATGGGGCAGCTTATATTTGTCTTCCCTCTTTGTGGCGTGTATCTCAAATTCTCAATGTTTAGTTTGGTCCGTAGCTGATGATGATTCCATATGACAGATACTAGTTGCCAAGCGGATGGAAGACGTGCTGGAACATGCTTTTGAAGGTGGTTGCCCATGGAGACAGCAGTCTAGGTTATGACAAAAAGAAAAAGGGCTCGTGAAACTATGGTCTTTTTACTTGGCAATGCATTCTGATGATCAGTTTGTCAGGCATGCTTGTTACTTGTGCTGTTGCTCATATGGATTCTCAGTACCTTGTCCCTGGAACACACCACTCCCGGATACTCAACCTTGTAAATGTCACCAACCGTGGAAGAGATTATTACTCAACCGTGATACAAAATCAGCACTGTGTTGCATAGAAGGGGGATCAGATTTCTTTCTCAAATTCTTGCTTGTATTTATTGGTCATCCTTGGACGATTACCTTATCTTTATTAAGAGGCAAGCAATTGCTCTTATATTGCATCTCTTGCTGTTATTATAATTATGATACGCTACATTGTTGTACTGTGTACAGTCAGTTCTTTCAAGGAAAAGCTTGTTTCCGAAATGTAAAGCTTTGAGATTTTAGCATGTTAATGTTTTCTAATTCTCATTTTTTACTCCGGTAAAAAGAAGAAAATTATAGAGAAGGTTCTCTTCGAGAAAGCTTCTACTTTGCGTGTTTTGGCTGCTCATGCATGTTTGTTTGTTTATTTGTTTTTTTGTTTTTTTGGGATGGCAATATGGTCCGATCCGATCGGAGATCCGAGCGATCCGAGCAGAATGGATCGGATCCGAATCCGGTCCAATTGAAAATGGATCGGATTTGGGTCCGGAAAGCCAGACCCGAACGGATTTGGATATGAGGGCATATCCACCGGATTCCGACCCGATCCGATCCGACATATATGTGTGCTTTACAAATATACAACTATTACCTCCCTACTTACACTTCCAAGAAGAATACTATAGTAACTCCAACCTACAAAGCTATTTCTTTTGTTTTTAAGGCTTCATAACTTACGATCATGCCTTAGCGTATGAAATATTGTTTATTTTTTTATGTTGTTTTTTCTATTTATAGTAAACTCGATCCGGATCCGATCCGAATCCGATCCGACCACGTACTATATGGATCTACGGATCGGGTTTGAATCAGTTGAATGAAAACCGATCCGATATGTTCCGAATTCGGTGATGATCAGAACGCATCTGGATCGGATCGGGATCCCATTTCTCCTATTCGGATCTGGATCGGGAAGGGCCTGATCCGATATGGATCTGACCCGTTGCCATCTATTTTTTTTTTTTTTTTAACAAAAAGAATTTTTTGTTAACAAGGAGAATACAAGTCCGAGTACAAGACTGAAGATCGCTATAACAAGAGGAACATATAAACCTAACTGACTGCTACAAACCCAAACCAACTACTACATAAATGAAATAGAAACATTGGAAATACCGCAAAATTGGAATCGAAGGGAGTCACATTGAGGGAAATCACAAGCGCGCAATCAGTTATAATGCTAACATTCATAGTATTATATTGAAAGTTGTCAACATTCCGAATACAACGCCTAGAAGTTCGGCTTGCATCGTACTCGCGGCAAACAACCTTTGTCTGGAAGTGCCCCAATCACGTCATCTCTTTTGATGCGCACACTCACGCACCTCCATAGGAATAGTTTTTCGACGCTCGTCAACCAAAAGAGTGAAACGGGGTTCGTCAGGGTAGACATTTTGAATGGTGAAATTATCATCCGTTATGGTACTGTTTTGTCTCCCCTGATTTGTTGGCGACTTTTGGCAATGATCTACTTTTCCAAATCATTCTCATGACGGATAGCCAGATGAGAAAATGTCTAACTGGAGAAAATTGCACGTCTACCCCTCTAAATGCCCCACAGGGTATGGCAATAACACTTTTTTTAACCAGCTGTGAAAGTCCTGAGACTCCTGTATTTTCGAATCTGATGTGTTGAGAGATACATTCTGATTTCTTGATCTTCCCTGCACAAAGGGCATTGTCCGATGTTTGAATGATAGAGTTTACGGAGAAAATTCATTGTGAGAAGTTTCTTTCTGAGAGCATTTTCAAATGAAGCATTTCCGTTTCTCAGGGATTTAAAAGCCTTCAAATTTTTTCCAAAAAGTTTCTCTCAGCATCAGCAGCGGTGTTTAGGACCCGTGGTTCACGATTTTAAAGCCCCCAACTTTTTTCCAAAAAGTTAACGGAATGTTAACGGAAGAGTACCCACTTCCATGAAAATCTAAAATTTGGGACCCGTGGTGCATGATTTTAAAGTTTGGGTACCCACTTGCCTGTTTTTACAAACCATGGGTACCTTCCGGTGCAATTTAGCCTTTGCGGAAATACCCCCGTTGGGTGAGTAGGACAACACGTGTCATTTCCGTCCACTTAGTGTAACGACAGTTAGCGTGGGTACCTCCGGTGCACGATTTTGAAAATTTGGGTACCTGTGGTGCACGATTTTGAAATTGGCTACCCACTTGCCGGTTTCGTAAATTATGGATACCTTCGGTGCAATTTTGCCAAAAAAATCTCTACACATTATAGTTAGTTCAATATTTATGAGACTCCAAAATCATGGTGTCATGCACTAACTTCCAAACTCTCTCCACTACCAACTATACGTGGTCCCTAGAGAATAATTGAAAAGATACATAGCCATGTCATAACTTCTAAAACTATCACAGCAAAAAATATGAAAGTCTATAGAAAATAACCATTGGAAGATTTTTTTTTTTTTTTTTTTTTTTTTTTTTTTTAACAAAAAAAATGTAGTGGGTCTCATCTAATGGCCAACATTCTTTTGATCAAAAGTCCTCAAAGTCATTCATCTTATTGAAAATTGAACCGTCCTGTTTTATAATATAGAAGATATGATATACATACAATTACACACATATACCAACCATTCTATATAAATCATCTCCTCCTCCTTCTTCTTCTTCTTCTTCTTCTTCTTCTTCTTCTTCTTCTTCTTCTTCTTCTTCACCGTACAACCACCGCCCTTACGAACACAACCTCCACCACATCCACCTCCATCTCACCCTCTCTATGCTCTCTCCCCACCTATCTACCTCCCTCTCAATTTCCCTCTCCCTTTCTCTCTTTGAGACGGACAGCAGCAACACTTGCGAGAGGCAGCCACAACCGGGGAAAAATCAACAGGAGCCACCCCCACCAGCTGCTCTCTCTTCCTCTCCTCCTACAGCTTCTTCTCTGTAACGACCCTGTCAGAATGGACTTGTTCCGGTCAGCGGAAAAGGAAGTTATAGATGACAAAATCAAGTATAAAGAACTGAACAACGGAATCAAAAGCTAATTGATGAACTTGAGAATGAAATCTATTTAATTTGAAAGGAAATTCACTACAAGTATGATTAGAAAAAAACTTCATAATTCATGATCTATCATTTTACTCTCGTTGCTAGGTTATTATGAAGAACCAGAGTATTTTACAAGAAATATAACAAAAGACTATATTGTCATTCCAATTCAACTCATCGTTTCCTTCTTGTCCTCCCCTAATTTGGAAGTTACCCCACGACAACCGTTGGAAATTAATTTTAGATCCCTGAGGATCATGACAAGTCCGCCTGCTTAAAATCACCCATTTCATCAGGGGTGAGTCTCGGAATCACACGTGTGAATTGTAGCGCCGAGATCTGGACCTTTAAAATAGCAAAAATGTGTTGTATACATTCCAAAATAGTAGCCTCGAACTCCGGTAAACTCGGCAATCAACAAGATGTCTCCTGAAAAACCATATGTCAATATCCAAAAATTTATCATATCGAAAAAGATCCATTTATTAAGTTATACCGAGGTATTGATCGGAACCCAACACATATCTCCAGTCCACTAGATACCTTAAGTGTCGACACCCCTACGAGGGAAATTGTCTTCCCAAGAGAGTAGTAAATAGGGACACCCAAGGCTAATTTCAACTGGGCTTACTGTGTCTCTTAGGCGCACCCACACGCGGTTGTGGCAAAAAATAATGATATCATTTGGTTAGGCGCACCCACCGACGACATGTGGCCATAAGTCAGCAAATGATAATATAAGTTGGTTAGGCTCACGCACTAATGGCCACTAGCCGAAAAAATAGTATCGTTTGGTTAGGCGCATCTACCGACGGCCAGTGGCCAATAAATAATATCAAATCCCATTGTACAACTGTTTTCACTTTACGTTGCTTACATCTTCCATTTAAAGTGATATTGAAAGATAGAGTTCTTCGAAAGTATGTAAATCTCCAGTAAAACATGAATAGCAGTTTTTATAAAAACTCACGGAAGACACGGACAGAAGAAATGGCACGTTAGTCATTCATATAAAATTACCCTGAGAAATGCAGCATGAAAAACGATGGAGCGTTTAGTAGAAAATTTAGCCTTCGTCTATGAAATCGTCGCATATAATTTTATAATCCCTAGTCAAATTCAAGTGTAAGTATCATAGAAAAGACTTTGAATTAAAGAATAAATTCGACTTGTGAGACATTGATATCCTTCCACCATGGATTTGATCCACTGAGTGTGTTTCTTATTCGTAGTGAAGCAGGTTGGATCAGATAAGTGAGATAAGTTAGGTTACCGGAAGTAGATAATCTATCTTCCTCTTACTGATGTCTGATTTGCTTCTTGTCAGCATAGGATGACCAGGTGGTGGAGGCTGAACTGGAGTCACCTCAGGTGCCCTACAAGGGCTAGTGAGTTGCACTTCTGGTTCTTGAGAAGTATATTATGAGGGAATGGATTCATTATGTTGCATCACAGGTGCCACACCATGATTAGATGGCTGCACATGAGGATGATATATAAGTACCTCCTGACTGGCACTTGGTTATTGTGGAGGAGTGGTCCAGTTAGGTGAAATACTGGTACCTGAGATACGAAAGAAGATAGTAGATGAGTTAGGAGAAACATTAGTATGTACAGGTGCATGTGAAGACATACTCTAAAAAGGAAAGACATGTTCTTCGATTATAACATCTATACTTACAAAAACCTTTCTTTATTCTTGTTAAAACACAAGTATCCTATGGAATCTTTAGCATAACCCATAACACACACAATATTGAGATCTGGAATCCAACTTAGAAGAATTGTAAGGTCTGAGATTTGGATAGCAAGAACAACCAAATACTTTGAGAAAGTTATAATCAGGTTTTGATCTAAAAAGAAATTGAAAGGGAGACAAATATTTTGGTGTTTCAATTTCCATTCTATTAATAAGAAACACTTCACCATCAAAGGCATGTAGCCAAACAAATGAGGCAATGAAGCTTGTTGTGTAAGTGTTAAATCAGTGTCAGTCAAATGTCTATGTTTTCTTTATGAAGTTTCATTTTGTTGTGATGTGTAATACCATGATCAAATATAATTTTGTGAAATAAAAAGACATGTATTCACCACAACCATCGGTTCTTAATATCTTAATGATGTGTTCAAGTCGATTTTCAACTTTTAAGTATAAATTTAGGCAATACATACACAGCTGCAGATTTGTGATGCAAGGGAAACAATATAATATCTAAAACCATTATATGACTTGGTGGATGCAGGACCTCAAACATCAATGTCAATTAAATGAAGAGGAGCATAAACAACAGTCTCATAAGATTTTTAAGTTAATCTAATCATCTTTCCCTTTAAAAAGAATTCACAAACAAAATAACGTTTTGACTGATTATTAAGCTTATAAATAGATGAACCAGAAAGACATTTTTAATTTAAATGCAGGTTCAAGAATTGAAATAGCTTGTCTATTTCAAGGCCTTGAAACAACTTTCAAAACCTTGAAACTGACTGAGCTTTATATGCATGAACTTATGGGGAGTTTCAGTACTTGATTCAACTCCTAAACCCTTGTGCATGATTAGATGATACTTGATGATGAAAGACAAAGTATGTTTACACATTTTACAGGATCTAACATCATCTGTTTGACTTAGTTATGCAGGGATATTCTGTTTCCTATTTTATAGGAATCTGTTTCATAACTTATGTTTTGCAGGATTGGAAACTACTTGATGACTTGATTCTGTGATTGATATGCTATGATTTAAAGCCTCTCAATAGACTTCCAACAAGATCAAATCAATATCTTGGAAGATACTGAACTACTAGCCGTTGGAAGAAGCTTTTAAAAGAGTCAAGATTTGAAGCAAATATTCAGGAAAGTTTGTTGAGAAGTTTCTGAAGATCTTCAATTCAAACTGAGTGTTAAGCAGAACTGCTGAAGGAATTCGACAGAAAACTACACAGACAATTGGCATAGACACTCAAAACACTCACGGATTGACAAGCAACAAAGAAGCAGATTCATCTCTTTCAATCCAGGCATTAGAAGAACACTGCATACTCACTGCAGTTTCATTTTCTGTGTTCTTCTTGTTCTGAACTTCATTTGTATATCATTTTGATAATACTTCTTGTTCTCATTCTCAAGGATTGGTTAAGGTGAACCATAGAGAATTCTTAGTTAATCATATAGCTAGAGTAGGTACTAGATAGGTTAGTGAGAACCACAAGCTGTAACAAAGTAAGGCATCTCTCTGTGCTTGAGATCTAGGGCTTAGCTGTAGATTAGTAAGAGTTGTGTTGAAAATCCTATAGGGATAAGATCCATGAGGTAGATACGTAGGTCCAAGTGGACTGAACTCATCTTGTGTCTCTTGCATTTACTTTTCAGTTTCATACTTGGAACTTTTGCAGCATTCAAAACAGTTTCATTTTAAGGGATTGAAACTCATTTCAAGACCTTGTGCAACACCCCTCGGCTTCAGGTGTAGCCCAAACCGCTAATATGTCCCCCGCACGAGAAGTTTTACCTCATCGTGAACGGAGTAGAACGTCGGCCTCGTACATAACCATAAAGAACAAAACTTCAAATTTAATTTAAAATAAACTTTGAAAACAGACTTACTCATTTCATACTCTAACTGTTTTCATTCCAAGGGCTTGAAACTCATTTCAAGGCCTTGAATCTCTTTACAAATCTTTTGAAACCACTAACCTTGCAAAGTTTGGCAAAAGTCTGCATACTCTATTCAACCCCCCTTCTAGAATATTGATCTTGTATTTCTACCTACTGTATACTCCTTCAATTGGTATCAGAGCTTGTATCATTGCATAGATTGAACCATCTTGTGATTATGAGTAGTGTAGGTGATGGTGGTTTCTCTCGGGGAAGAGGTGCTAACAGACCTCCTCTCTTCTGTGGAGACAATTTTGTCCACTGGAAAGCTTTGATGAAAATGTTCATCATTGATCAAGATATGAAACTCTGGACTATCATATAGGATGGCCCTAATACTTTCTACACATAAAAGGATGGGATTAGAACTCCCAAATATGAAGAATCTCTTTCTTCATATGAGTTAGAACAATTTTTAAAAAATTATAAAGCTATGAATCTCTTATATTGTGCTTTGAGTGCAGATGAATTTAACAGGATCTCAAGTTGCAAGACTGCCAAGGAGATATGGGATAAGCTTGTGGTAACCTTCGAAGAAACTAGCCAAGTCAAGCAAACCAAGATCACCATATATCTCAGGTAATATGAGCTATTCAAGATGAATGGAGATGTGTCAATCAGATACATGTTCAAAAGATTCACTGCATTGTCAATAACATTGATTCTTTGGGAAAGCATATTTCCAATGAGGAAAAGGTGAGGAAGATTCTAAGAAGTCTTCCAAAGGCAAAATGGTAACTAAAGACTACTGCTATTGAGGAAGATCAATATCTCTCATCACTTCAAATTGATGACCTACAAGGGAAGCTCCTTACACATGAGATATCCATGAATGAAGTTGATGGAGAACTACCAGACGGTGTCAAGAACTTGGCTCTCAAGGAAAAGGAGAATGAAAAATTTCAAAGCCTTGAAACCGAGGATGATGATGAAGATACAATTGCTTTGATTTCCAAAGCCTTGACCAGAATTCTTAAAATGAAGAAAAGCTTTGGGAACAAGGACTTCAACAGAGATAGACATAGATCCTCCAGTAGCTTAATGGATTGATTCAAACACATCAAGTGACTTTGAATATAAAGAAGAACATGCCAACCTATGCGTTATGGCCAAGCATGATGAATGTTTTGAAAAGAACATTGAGGTAATGGTAAACTGCTTGATTTCAAAACCAACAGAACGCCCTCTGATTATCTTAGAACAATGCTTTTAAATGAAGAGGAATATCTAAAAGAAATTAGATCTTTGAAAGAAAAAGTTCATGAGCAAGCAAAAGAGAATTTTCATCTTGTTTGCCCGAATCAGAATCTTGAAATCTTTCAGAAGAAAACAAACAGTGATTTCAAGGCCTTGAAAACCAGTTTCAAAGGCTTGAAAACACAAGTCAAGGAAGTAGTCACTTAGAACTATCTGTTGAGTGACATCATTGTTAATCTAAGACACCAAGTTGATGAATTGGATAAACAAAAGACTACTCTGACTGAGAAACTTCAAGAATTTGAATTGGTCAAAACAAAACTTGCAGGCTCAGAACACAACTTGAACTTGATTCTTGGAGGTAGCTTAAAGTCTGTTCGCAAAACTGGTATTGGATACAATCCAAATTTTCCAAAGAAAAACAATACCAGATTTGTGAAAGCTGGAAGAAAAACATCTCCTAGGTGCCATTACTGCAGTGAGATTGGTCATGTTAAAATGACTTATCCTTTTAGAAGAAGAGACCCTCATTTAATGAGGAACATCTTTCCCTTCCAACTCAAAGGACAAGTTAGACAGATTTGGGTTCCTAAAGGGATTAGACCACTGTGTACGAGGGAATCCTTTGAGGAGGATTCAATGTACACCAAGACAGGGGATAAGAAGAACACAGGAAGAGTAGAGTGTGTGTAGGGAGAGAGTAAGACAATGGAAACTGTATGAGAGAGAGAGACATAATTTTGGCAGAGCTTCCGCGTAGTTCAGGAGATTCGTGTTGTGTAAGGAAGGGTTAACGATCCTATATATAGTGGAGAATATGACCGTTTTAGTAGGTTAATGCGCCCATTAATGGCGGCTTAATTACCTTAACCACAACGGCACGTTCGTCCGCACATATAGGGAGTTACGCACTTCGTCCGCGTGTACCGGAACCGTTATGAGGTTGACCGGGTTTATAGAGCTCGTGCCATAAATCTCTCAAAGCAGTTACTAAAGGTCGCGCGCGGGCTTGCTTGTCGCTTGCGCGCGACAGGACTTACTCTAGCCTCCAAACCACTAAGTCCCTACAAGTCCCGTGTGGTGGTATGCGAGGCCCTTGTCTCGCAGCCCCCACGCGGATCAGCGCGTGTAGTGATCCAGTGTGTGTGGAGCACAACTAGGTGTGCTGGATGATCGCCACGTGGCCAAGACATGTCTGTCTAGAAAGCACTATCTATATTAGCCCCCTTTTTGCGCGTGGAGACGCCTAGCCGGATAGGCTTCAATGCGCAAAAACCAGTACACGCGTCGTCGCCACGTAACAATTCAAATACGTGCAAAATCATCCCCCGTGCGTGCCATTATGACCTCGAATCCCTAGAGTCGTGCCGTCTGTTCTATTAGGGTTTTAGGTGTGACGTCAGCATCAACCTGTAATTGCGCGATTCGACGGTGACGGTTGTGATTCGACATTTGAAAGGACGCGACTCTTCAGTGTTTTTGAATAAATACTCCATGCTATCCATTGTTGCAAAGTATCACTTCTCTCTCTAAAGTGAATGTTACCTAAGAGCCTTCAAGAGCATATTCAAATAATCAACCATCAGTTCTTCTTTGCCAATCGTCTCCTTCAACTTGCTTCATCAAAACAAGGTTGGCTTTGCTCAATTTCAATAATGTATTCAAATATCCTTTGAACTGTCTTGGATCTGTAAACCCAGAACTTATTTGGAATACGCAATTCATTGAAAACTGCGAAAGAGGTTCTACTTAAACCCTAAAAGATTGAATCACCTGATTGAAACGATTTTCAAACAATAAACTTCTGAAATTCTGAGATAAATTTCTTCAATTATGAGATTCTAAACCCTGAACTGACCCAGAACTGTTCATCTTCTTCTGATTTCAAGATAACCCAAAATTTCTTCCTGAATCTGAACTGAAAGTGGGTATATTTCCCCCCCCCCCCCCCTTTTTCTTGCTTTTCTGTAGAAATGGCCAAGACAAAGGGTTCCACGCCTGTTAAAGAACCTGAAGAAATTCCTTATCTTCCTCAAACCCTGTGGAGAAAAGCCCCCTATCTAGGTGGAAAAGACCTTTATCATGCTAGGGTTAAGGTAAAGAATCTACCGGCTCCTGCCCCCTCTGGATAATTACTAACATTGACCCCCCTTACCACTTCAGCCATGTTGGAGTTAATTGATTCCAAATATGTGGTAAGATTAGGAGTCGAAAATGGGTTCTTCCCCCATACTGAAATTTCTTCTCAGGCCTTCGTACAAAAGATGGATCTGATGGATGAGTGGATTGACCATCTACTGACTCACCATGCTATCACACTAGACGATGCTGGGATTTATTTCGATGTTCGTGCTATGAAGGGTGCTGCCGTGAAGCTGGATCCAGCCATGCTTCTAAACCTTCTTTCTCGCTACTCACCTGCGACCCACACCTTCCATTTTGCTGAATTTGAGGCTGCCCCCACTTTGGAAGATGTTCAAATTCTTTATGAACTTTCCCCTATGGGTGAAGTGGATCCCTTGAGCGCTTTGAAACCTGTTCCAGAGCTTACACTGCATGCGCAGATGGAGGAATGCTTGACCGAGGTGAAGAAAATCTCTACTCGGTGGACATCTGCGAAAGTACTTCCTGAATAGCAGCTAGTTGAGACCTCTGCGAAGAACACTTGGGGAAAGTGGGTGCAATACTTCTTTCGCGACTATGCGAATGGTAAGATCACCAAGGAAATTCTGGATAATGGTCCAGAAGCGAAGAACTACATATAGGGGAAGGGGTATCATCTGACCTTGTGCGGCTTTCTCTGTGCCTGGTTGTCGAGATATTTGATCGACGGTCATCCTCATGATGGGGTCTTTTAGCATGTTCTCCCCCTAGCTATTAAGTTGGCCCTTGGCCTGAAAGTCGCACTTGGGCCTCTAGTACTAGGCACCTTATATCATCGATTGGACCAGCTGGTGGTCGCGATCAAGGAGTCACGTGGGCGTCTTGATGTGTTGACTTTTGTCGAAATTTCATTCCTTACAATGTGGGTGGCCTTCTTATGCTCCTGTTTCTTCTAGGCCCAGTAAGTGGTGCGTCCCAGGTAAGGAGAATGCACATCATAGTGGGAGAGCTGCTCGATGGTACAGAACCAATCTTCCCAAGTTTACATGGAGTCTGATATGCGATGACCGGAGCAAGTTTATAGCTAGGCCTTATGCTACACGCATTGAAAATGTGCGATGGTTTCCAAAGCTGTACCCTAATGAATCTGGTTCCTACTCGGAAGACCTCCTTCTCAAAGGACATGATCGCTATCGCGAATTCTTCTGCTGGTGCTCGAGAGGTTCCCTTCCTGCTCTTGCCGAAAACGTTTCTGAGCTAACTCCCAGATATGAGAAGATCACAGTCGACGTTAACCCAACTCGTGTCTCTCCCCAATTTGGTTTTGATGCAGTGGCGCCTTCCATTTGGCCTAAGTCAATCGCAAGGAATTGCTACAAGCGACTGCTGATGGGTAAGTGCAAAACGATCTTTCTGAGCAACTTGCCCTTCATCCAACCTTCAGGTAGTCGTGTAGGTCGCCTTTCCAAGAATTAGATCGCTTACTGGACTGCTCAGCAGGCCAGGTTCGAGACGCACTCGACTCCTCATCCCAGCAAAGCTTCTGTGATTAAAAGGAATGCCTTTCCATTCCGCCCCAATTGCAGGTTGGATGATTCCATTCCGCCCCAAATAGCCTGAATCGAGGTGTCTTTGTGTCGGAAAGCCGCTTTTTAGCAAGAATTCACCCTCAGAAAGCCTCGGAAATAGGAACGAGATGTTTATTTGCTTTTCGTAAATTTCTGCATGTTTCGTACTTTTATTGGATATGATCGTGGGTTTGTTCATGTTGTCTTTACAGGAACATGTTCGGAAAGTGCATTGGGATGCGTGCCAAGACAAGGACGGGTTCGCCTCGAGAAACGTGCAGAAAATGCTCGGAGCAGGATTTGACCGAGACTGGTAAAAGGGAGAGTGGAACAGAAAACAAAAAGACTGGAGGAGAAACGGGCAGTAAAAACCGACTGAGGAAGCTGAAAACGCCAGAACCGAGAATGACCGGGATGCGCTCGGTTGTCAATATCTTGAGCTTGACTTGGAATTTTGAAGTGAAACTAGAGGCAAAAGAACGGAGACGTCAAGGGCTTTCCGAAAACAGGTTATAATGCTGAAACGGAGTCCGGTCGAAAAAGCGACTCCCGTCAAGTGTAGGTCCCTGACAGGCCACGCCCAAGTAGGAGTCTCGGGTCCCGGTGTATGGAATCAAGATCAGCTGTTTCATGCTCCGGGACAGTTTTGGCCTAGGGGTATTTTGGTCATTTTGGCACCGGACCCAGGTTTCCGGAGTCAAGTTCTGATTCTGTCTCCCAAATTCAGTCAGCAGTTTTCCTATGGCCAGAGTAAGGATTGGGCATAATTTGGAGCAGTTTTGACCCAGGGGTATTTTGGTAATTTTGATAAGTTTCGGGTAAAAACGCAGGCCGATGAAGAAAAGAGCAGTTTTCCTTGCTGTCTGCATATTTTACGCAGGATGCGTTGTATTATACCCAGACAGCAAGCCAGAGGGAGAATTTTTGGCCAGTTTCTGACCCTGTCTGCGTATTAGACGCAGCATCCTGCGTATTATACGCAGCCAGGGGAAGAAAATACGCAGGAAAATGGAGAAAAAGGCACATAAAAGCACCCTGTCTGCGTATTTTACGCAGAGGGCTGCGTATTATACGCAGACAGCAGAAGACAGAGAGGAAAGCAGCTCAAGGCAGCACCCTGTCTGCGTATTTTACGCAGAAGGCTACATATTTTACGCAGATAACACAGAATTTGAGGCACGTCTAGACTCGTCCAGACTCGTTTTGAAAACGTCTTCAGCACTATATAAAGACTCGTCCAGACTCGTTTTGAAAACAACAACACATCCAAGGAGAAGTCGGAGCATCCCCGGAGAGCACGATTCCAAATTCGAAGACCTAGTTTGATCTTATTCTCTCTCTTATTCAAAAACTTTGTTATTTACGTTATGAATTTCAGTAGCTAAACTTTTTACCTAGGTTCTCGGTGAACCTAGGGTTTCGTTTTCGGAGATTAGTTCTATGTTTTGACTATGAATTCATGATTGCAATATCTTAATATCAGCAACTTTATTCGTTATTCTGTCTTTGAAATTTACTGTTCATGCATGCTCGGCTTGATCACCCAGAATTGCTACAGACTCGAGCCGGTAGGTGAAAACGTCTGGTTAGGGTTAGGAAGAGAAGACAGAATTTAGAACCTTACACAGATGGGCCGACTAGCGAAGGGGTGTTAGGACTAGCCTGAAATCGTTGAGACCAACTGTTAGAGAATCTGACCTGGGCCATCAGGACAGGATAGAAACCCTAGCAGCCTTAGAACGAGACTACAGATTTAGGCAGCTTAACAGGAATCCGACAGTCTGCAGGATTGTGATAACGTGCATGAAAAGAAAAGATACTGCACAATTGGTACGTGGCACGGATAACGAGACTGCTGTGTGTTTTCATGTCAAACAAAGAACGAAAATCTGAAGAACCTTAGGGGATCCCGGGACCTAGTATCTCAAACCCTAGTTTTACAACCTTAAGATTATTCAGAAAATTCTCATAAAAATATTTACGTTTCAGTATTTACTTTCAGTACTAAGTTCGTACTCACATCTCTCAAAATACTCCTCCTTTTTACACTCTGTTTGTTAAAACTGATTACTAGAAAAACCTGCAAAGTCCCTGTGGGATCGATAATCCGAGTTGAAAATACTCTCTATATTACTTGATTCGTATACTTGCGAATAGCACGCTAAAAAGCGCATCAATTCCCAATATGGATTTTATTCTTTGCTTGATACTGACAATCACTTGTGCCCAGCTACTATTCTTGAGGAGAAGATGACTGCTGTTAGGGAGGGAATTTCGCATGTAATCAAGTATAGCGTAGACTTTCCCAAGGTAAACAACTTTCCTTTATGCGTGAAATACTTCTTTCTTTTGGCACGTTGAAACTTACACCCCATTTTCTGTTTTAGTGTTATCTGAGGATGTTCGCATCTGGAGAGTGCTCCAAATCGGTGGTCAACGCTATTGTTGCCGCAAAAAGGCAAGACAAGAAAATTCCTGTGGAATGGAACTGGCTCCCCAAGTAGAGACTCGGATACGCGAGGAAATGGACGAGTTTGCTTGCTCGCTGATAGAAAATGCTGCCGAAGTAGATACAGAGGTTGCCCCAAAGTCCAAAAGGCAAAAGCAGAAGGGCATTGTGATTTCTTCGCCTCCTAGAAATGCTCCAATTCCGTCTCCTGCGAAGTCTCTTGCATCCAGGGACAAAGGCAAAGGCCGCATGCCGGGGAAGACACACAAAGAGCTCCCGGTTGAGACCTTCAATCCTTTTGGTCAGGAAAAAGAGGAAGAGGAGGATGAAGAAAGAGAAGTGAGAGAAGAAGATGATGAAGAAGAAGAAAGAGAAGAAAGCGAAAGAGGAGAAGAAAGAGACGAGATAAGAGAAGAAAGCTCAGAAGGTATCTTGAATGAACTTGTCTTCCTCGCACTTTGGCTTTTGCAATGATTGTTGATTAATTTCCTTTCGCAGATGAGGACACAGAGACCATCAGTGGCCTTCTGGCCAAGGAGAAGAAAAATACCAAAGGTTCCCGCTCTTACATTTCTAGCGAAACTATAGAAAAAGGTATCATTGCTGAGTCAAAGAAATGGCTGCTGAGGCAAAAGAGAAAAGAAGAAGCTCGAGGAAGATGAGATCGAGCTCATGAAATCGAGAAGTCTGGAAGAACAGCATGCTGATAACGCAGTCGTGGCTGCCTTGGAACATGCTCAAGAGGACTTTGAGGAGATCGCAGGCGGCAAAAAAGGTGAGATTTTTAACCTTGCTGTGACTTATCAAGAAGTAATTATTGGTTCGTTAATGCACGGCTTATCAAAAGATTATATTCACCGATGGCTAGCAGGAAATTTGGCGAACCCTCAGGTAATCATTCAAACAATGTTTGTAAACCAGGCTTGGTAACCCACTCCCTATTGTAACGAGTTTCTTCGCACCACCAGGTCACGCTCACCTTAAAGATGTGCTAAATGAAGATACTCTAGTAGGGTATGGTGTTGCATCTTTAACATATGATGACGAAGCTGCGATCCCACCTAAGCGTGGAGGTGCTTGCTTTTGATCTATAAGAATAAAAATACCATTTATAACGCAAGTTTACCTCAACATTTTCCTGTCTTGAATTGCAGGTGATGCTGTCATCGCACAGGGTCCTGCTGATAATGTGTCAACTGCCAGAGAGGTGATCGGCGAGGCACGTGTTGACAACCCTAATGAGGACATGCTGGAGTAGAGGAGTTAGCTCCTTACATCTTATGCCCCAGAGCGAAGCTCGTATGTTGAGAAGCCTATCGCAGCTACTGAGTATGCAGGAGAACCTCGGTAGGACATTATCGAGGTATCCGATGATGTCGAAGCTGACACTGTGTTAAGGGAGGAAGATGCTGATGCTGAAGTTGAGGAAATGGAAGCGGAGGATGCTGGAGCTGAAGTTCATGAAAATGAACAGGTCATGGAAGACATAGCATCACATGAAAATTTCGATGTTCAATTGAATGCTCCCGAGCCACAAGGACCTCTCGCGGCTGAAGGAGTTCTTAGGCAAGCAGAAGTTGCTGCTGTTGCTGTCCCTTCTACTGAGGTAGAGCTTTTACAAGTTCCCCAGGCGTGGAGTTTTTGGAGTTCGCAAGTTGGAGCTGCCGTCACACCTATTGAAACTTATACCATCCCTGCCAACTATGATGAGCGCGAAGTTGCAGCTGACAGGCAAGCAATGCAGCAAGGGCATGCTTCACCTTTTCCAGTGATGCGCATTCCCTCTTTGCATGAGATCCTTCATGGGACATGTATGTTACCATTTTTCGCATTCTATATTTTTGTTTAACAACTTCGCGCTCCTAAACTTGTCATTTTTTCCAGGAACGAGGCAACCCGATGTGGATTGGATAATAAGGATGCGCCTCTCATACCCATGGTCATTTGCGAGATCTCTGGAGCTGGAGCCCTATGACAGAAGGCTTTTCTTGACCGAAGCCATTTGGATTCTAGAAAAACTGTCTGCAGCTACCCCACAGCCATTTCTCCTGATAATTCGCGGTTGCTTTATAGCACATGCAGGGGTCTTCAGGCTAAGGTTCAGGGCAAACTAAACTTCGGATTTCTTCTCAACAGGGTCACCCAGATCCTCGCGTCTGTGAGTCTGAAACATGGCTACCACAACCTCGCATCCGAAATACGGAAGTTAGAGGAACAAAGGCAGAAGGCTGAAGAAGTTGCCAACCTCTTTCATGCGATGAAGGCCAAGTATGAGAAATTGAAACAAGAAGTGAACCAGGAAAAAGAGGCATCGCTCCTGTTTTCTCCAGAAGATCCTCTAATCAAGGATTTGTTTTAGAGAAAGAACATTATTGTAATGCTAGTATTTCTCCCCCTTTTTTTCAAACATTTGGAGCTTCATGCCCATTTTGCCCTTATGAGGATTTCGCACTCATATCTTAATGCATATCAATTATGACGTCATATGCTGACGTAATTTCCTTGATTTTCGCGCTATTAATTTCTTAGATAAGCACGATTTCCTTGGGACCCACATCCTTATTATGACTTTCCGTCATTATTATGGCGTGCCACCGAATCGTGAGGGTAATTAATTTTTACCTCTTTTTGAGACGTAAGTAATTGATTCTTACCCGTTTCCAAAGCTTTGCTGACTCAGCCAGGGAACTGAAGAGTCCCTTATGGAGTCTATATAAACCTTGCCCCTTGCTATTTGGTTTCTTCATCCCAAAATGTGGCTTACCATGAGTCCTTACGACTGCTGGCCTCAGTGCGTGTCCTTTGTTGATTCATGTCGATTTCAGGCTTTGAAACCTGAGTTTGTGCCTTGTGCTATAGAAACAGCTCCCAAGAAATTCTTTGAAAATCTTACCGATCCTCGTGATCTTTTTGAAGAAGATTTGCGTAAGATTTCATGTTTCTGCAAAGATTCGTCTTTGTCTATTATGTTTGCAGGTCGTATCTCTGGCGTCCTTCCGGCGAGGCACGGTCCTGTACTGACCTCACTACCGAATCGTAATGAATGGTGTGTTTCTCCTCTAGATTTCCTGGAGGAAAACTATTTTCCACCATTGTTTTGAACAAGGTACGACGAGCTATTGTGCTCGTCTTTTTGCACAATAAGCTTCAGGCCCAGGAGTTGTTCTCCTATTGTTCTTCACGTCCGCAGCCGTCAGGGCATGAAGTTCATCTGGCATCTCACTTGGGCAGAAGACCAAATAAGAGCCCTGTTCTGATCTAGGACGTCGACGATAGCGTCCTGTCACATAGCTCTTTTTAGGATCCGTAGGCCGTTCATTTTAGAGTAGGAATTTTCCTTAGTATAAGCTTTTGCTTATAAGCTGCTATCTAGACAGATAAATTGTAAGTCATTTTGACTATTAATGAAATACGCTTTATTATTTGCTGTTCTTGTTTGATACAACAAATTAAACTTTCGCATGCGTGTTTGCTATATGACGAAACAAGTTATGTTTCCTTCGCGTTTTGCATTCGGATATTGTCTGAAAAATTCATTATCTTAAGCAGATAAGCTTTGCATCACACAAGGTGTTGTTGCTATGGCTTGCTACCTAGGCAGATAGGCTTGTAGATCAATTAAGATCATGATTCAATATTGCTGCTATCTCGGCAGATAGGCTTTGCTCGCACAAGGGCGTTGTTACTATCGCTGCTATCTAGGCAGATAAGCTCTTGGTTCACTTATGATCATATTTTAACATTGCTGCTATCTCGGAAGATAGGCTTTGCTCGTACAAGGGCGTTGTTATTATCGCTGCTATCTAGGCATATAGGATTTTAGATCACTTAAGATCATATTTCAACATTGCTGCTATCTCGATCGATAGGCTTTGGATCGCATGGGATCGTATATTATAGCTGCTATCTAGGCAGATAGGCTTGTGTCATAAGTAAGCGGACAAGTAAATAAAACGATAGAGACAATCGAGATAATGAAATTCTTCTCATATGGGAGAATTATTTTCACTAAAGGCACCCTCATATGGGAGGAACACGACTACAAATTCCTCATGTGGGAGGAAACAACGCATGGTTCATGAGAAGACTAGACATAACATTCAACAGGCATTTGAGTCAAACATAAAGAGATAGGCTAAGGATAATACTTTTTGATCCATCGCATATTGATCGGGTTTGAGTTTGTTGCAGTCCCATGAAGTCTCTGTATGGTGGAGTAACCGCTGTCAAAAACTTCTTTAACTTCGAACGGCCCTTCCCATTTAGCTGCGAACTTTGGATGAGCTGCTTCCCGCATGCAATAATCTGAAGCTCAAAAAACCAAGTCCCCAACCGCAAAGTCTCGGTGTTGAACTGCTTTATTGTACGCGCGAGCAATCCTCTCCTTATATCTCTTGTTAGCCCGCTTAGCTTGTTCGTGTTTCTCTTCCAATAGAATCAAGTCATGATCACGTTGATTTTAATACAAGGCATGAAAGGCTAACCTTGCAGAGTTGACTTTTACTTCCGCTGGTACAACGGATTCAACTCCATAGCATAGAAGGAACGGAGAAACTCCTGTGGGGGTCCTCGTCGAAGTGCGATATGCCCACAAAGCTAAATTTAAAGAATTGGCCCACTTTTTGTGATCATCTGCGACCATGTTACTCAAAATCCTTAGCAGTGTCTTGTGTGTTGCCTCTGCTTGACCATTCCCTTTCGGATAGTAAGGCGTGGAACATACTTGCCTTATATTGTATTCCGCCAGTTTCGTGGCCACTTGGCGATTTACAAAAGGGGTGCCATTATCTGAGAGAATTGTGTTGGGGATTCCGAACCGGTATATAATGTTTTCTTGAACAAAATTGACCACCACGAGCGCATTTGCTGTCTTGAGCAGCACTGCCTCCACCCACTTGGTAAACAACTCGGTCGCAGTCAAGATGAACTTGTTCCCATGCGAGGCCGGTCGAATGGGGCGGATAAAATCTAGAGCCCAAGTATGAAATGGCCATGGTGTTCCTAATGCATGTAAATCTACAGCAGGAGCATGCACGAGGTTGCCCTTAAATTGGCATTCCAGACATCTTTTTACCTTGGTGCGGCAATCTGCCTCCATTGTGGGCCAAAAATAACCAACTGTGAGGAGTTGTCTGCATAATTTCGCACCCCCTTGATGCTCTACTTGGTGAGATAAATCCATCACCTCTTGTGCTTCTTGGCTATCTAGGCATCTGAGTAGATTACCCTCATGGCCTCTTCGCCAGAGTATGTTTTCCTGCACCACATATCGGGCCGCTTTTCTTTTAAGTTTCTCGGCTTCCTTTCTTTAATCGGGCTCGATTCCTTCTGTCAGGAAGTCAAAGAGTGGCTTTCTCCAATCCGTATCATCATCGACCAGAGCTTTTTCCAAGGAGTCATTAATTTGCAGCTTTCACAATTTCCTTGAATGATTGCAGCAGCTGTGGACATATCTGGCCAATGAATCCCATACCTTTGGGCCTTTCGGTAAATCGACACTGCACTTTCCCTGCAAGAGTGTTGATGAATATTTTCCAATAATGCCCGCCCCTCTAGCTGCGACACGCACCGCATGAGTATTACTCCCGGACCTTTATAGTAGAGAGAGTTGTCGTGTATGCAGTACCCCTTAGTGGATGCCCAATTTTCTTTGCTTGTGCACTCAGCAATTGCACGCATTATGGATTTTCTTCAATCTTCCTCGTCCATGGATTCAATCTCGCATGCCTCCTCTGTCAAAGCCGGTGTCGTTCGGACTTCGATTGAGATTCTCGCTGGGCATTTGTCCGTACTAACCTTAGATCCCAAAGTGGCTAAGGCATCAGCATGCCGGTTATCAGCCCTAGGCGTGTGCTCGTACTTGACATCACAAAATTGCTGTACAAGCTTTTGCACCAAGGTCCGATACGGTAATAGATTTACCTCTTTTAATCCATACTCGCCTGAAGCTTGTTTAACAATTAACTTAGAATCCCCCATAACCATCAGATTGCTCACCTCTAGTGCCCTGGCCGCACGGAGTCCTGCGATGAGAGCCTCATATTCCGCTTCATTGTTGGTTACTGGGAAATCTAATTTGGTGGACATTTGGATGACTTCCCCATCTAGTTTAGTCAAAACAATTCCAATTCCGCCACCTTTCCTTGTTGATAATCCATCAAAGTGAAGCTTCTAATATGGCGACTCGACTGCATAAATTTCAGGCCCCTCTAGTTCCTCCTCGATCATGGGTTCATAGCTGCTTTCCGGGAACTGTGCCAGAAGATCTGCCACGGCTTGCGATTTGATTGCTCATGTTCGAACACACGTAATGTTATATTGCGAAATGATCATGTACCATTTTGCCAATCTTCCGCAGGGAGAAGTTTGACTCAAGAGATACCGTATGGGGTCGCTCTTCGTAATCACCACAACTTTATGCGAGGCGAAATAATGCCTTAACTTTTCTATTACGAAGAATAAAGCAAGACAATGGCGTTCGATATCCGTGTACCTTGACTCGGCCGGTTGCACTATGCGAGAGATATAATAGATCGGCCTTTCCTGCCCTTCATATTCTTGAGCTAAAAGCGCCCCTATAGATTTCTTCGTCGATGTCAGGTACAACAAAAGCGGCGATCCAAGCTGTGGTGCAATCATTACCCTTGGTGATGTCAGCAGGTCTTTCAGCCTCCCAAATGCGACTTCATTCTCCTCCGTCCAATTGTATACAACATTCTTTTTTAGGAGATCGCCAAAGAAAAAGGTTATTTCTGCAATTACCGGGATGAATCTCCGCAGATAAGATAATTTACCTAGGAATGTTTTCAGAGTGCTCTGATTATGTTGCGCCGTCATGCTGGTGATAGCCGATACTTTCGCGGGTCAGGCTCGATGCCTTGGCGATGTATTACGCATCCCAAAAATTTCCCCGAATTCACTCCGAATGCACATTTCATGGGGTTCATCTTCAGTTGGAAACTCCTATATCTTTCGAATACTTTTTCGCAGGTCTCCCAGATGCTCCGCTTCCTCTTTGGACTTGATAACCAGATCATCAACATAGAACTCAACTTCTTGATGCATCATGTCATGAAACAGAGCCATCATCGCTCTCTGGTAAGCGTTCTTGAGGCCAAAGGGCATAACTGTGTAGTTAAATACCCCAACCGGCGTAATGAACGCAGTCTTTCGTGCATCCTCGGGATCCATCTTGATCTGATTATACCCACTGAAGCCATCCATAAAACTGAACATCCGGTTCCCTGCAGTAGAATCTATGAGCAAATCGATGTTGGGCAACGGGAAGTCGTCCTTTGGGCAGAAGCGGTTGAGGTCCCTGAAGTCCACACAGATGCGAAGTTGCCCATTCTTCTTTACCACAGGCACGATTTTGGCCAACCAAGTGGGGTGATGATTTGGCTCAATGAACTTGGCAGTCAATAACTTGACGATTTCTTGTTTGATCTTCACATTTATTTCTGGCCTGAAACTTCTCGCACTTTGCTTCACCGGTTTAGATCCCGGGATAACATCCTATCTGTGCATAGTCACACTCGTGTCCAACCCAGGCATCTCATCATACTCCCAGGAAAACACGTCCTTATACTCGGTCAGCAATTGCAGCAGCCTTGCTTCCTCATCGCTTGTGAGGTCTGCACTCAGAAAAACAAGCCTCTTCTTTTCTTCGCTTGGGCTCAGGAAAACTTCTTTCAGTTCCTGCTTCTGGGGCCTCGGCTTGTCTTCCATGCACTCAGGAGCTTCTTTCAACTTATCCTCCAAAACTTCTGACTTCGGCTTGTCCACCTCGGGGCCTCGTTCAATTTGAATGATTTGCCCAGGGATATCCCCATGATCGGATGAGGGTACCCCCGCGCACCTTCATATGCGGTAGCATTTCTTTCCGTTGGAGTAGAAGCTCTCTACCTCCTTTCCCTTAGGGTCATGTTTTACCACTCTTTTCAAAGTGTACACATTCTTCCTCTGGTAAGCAACTTGTGATGCCTCTTCGCGTGCGGGAACCTTTCCCTTGGCATCTTCTCTCGCCACCATTACTCATGCTGGTGATTGATCCTTGATGTCTTTCCATCGAGGAAGGGGAGTCGCATTAAATGGCCCTGGCATTTGCTCATCCGCCATTTCAGTAAACCATACTGCTTCAGTGAGATGCGCTTCATTCAAATTAAAAGGATTTACCGAAGTTGGTATTTCTACCACTCTGCCATTCCAAATGGCCTTCATCACCTGATGGGCTGTTGAGGGAAACGCGTCAAAGCGATGAATCCAAGCTCGCCCTATGATCATGTGATACGTAGTATTCGCATCAATGACGTAGAATTCGGCCGAACACTTGATTTTTCCTATCTGGATACCCAGGCGAATCCAGCCCATTGTCGTCCTGGAATCACTTCCGAATCCCATCAGCGGGGACAGGCTCCTGAAAATTTTCTTCTCGGGGATTCCTGCCAACTTTAGAGTATTGAGCGAAACCACATTGACGGCTGCTCCTCCATCGACAAATGCCCTCTTGAATTCGACGTCGTTGATCACCGCTGTCACATACAAAGGCTTCTGGTGACTCGAATCCGTCTTCTTGTCACTTGCGGAGAAAGTCATAATATTTTCCGTGGAGTGAGACGCCCTAACGACTTTTCCATTAGATACTACAATGTCTTTTTCGAAGTCCTCTGCTACCCTCAAAATCTCTTTTGTCATTTCTTTCCGACATTTCTCTGAAAAGTTCATCTCATGAAAGAATTTTCTGAACTCGTGCGACCCCTTCATCCTGTCAGCACGATCATCCTCAGTGTCCATGCTGTAATCTTCCTCGTCATGGACTTCGGCGATGATGGGCAATCCATCCTCTGCAATCTCTTTGAGATCCATAATCGCAATCATGTCTACTTCTTTGTCTTTCAGCTCTTGCTCCGCATGGGCTGGCAGCGGATTGTTGCGCACATCCTGCCTCTGATCACTGATAATTAATTCCCCTTCTTTCATTTTTCGACTCACAAGGTGCCTGAGCCTCTTGCAGTCAGCTGTGGGGTGCATAATCTTTCCGTGGCACTCGCACCACTTCGGGTCCCTCATCATCTCCTTGGAGGGTATTCTTTCAAGTGGAGGCAGAACTCCGTCTTTACGCCATTGTTTGCATAAATTAATCACTTCCTCTAATGAACATGGTAGAGGCGGCGCATCTGAAGTTGTAACCCTGGGCTGCTTGTGTGGCGAAGTTGTGTTGACCTCAGCTTCGTATCCCCTTTTGTAACTAAACCTCCCAATCTTGAAAGTGGGACCTCCTGAAGATCGTTCAGGGGCGTGCTTCTTCTTTTGCCTTTCCACTATAGGCTCTATGTTCTTTGTACATTCAATCAACTTCGAAAATGTAGGAGTTTGCAAGTTGATTAGCATACCTGTGTACTCATCTCGCATGCCTTGCAGGCATATCTCCACGAGCCTGCCCTCGAGCACTTGATCTCTGCACTCCAATGATTTGGCTCTGAACTTCTTGATGAAGGTGACACCATCCTCATCGCGCTTCTGATACATAGGGGAGAGATGTATCGTTGTAACCTTATCCTCCATCTGGAAGAATTTTGTGTAGAACCTCTGAACCATGTCATCCCACGTTTTGACGGATCCAGCCTCCAGGGTTCTATACCATTTGTAGGCCACGTTCCCAAAAGATTTTGGGAACTCGCGCATCAGCAAATTGGGGTCGGCCCCGTATGGTCCCATTACGTCAATAAAACGCATGACATGCTCGTGAGCATTCCCATTAACATGTTCGGACTTGTCCCACTTAGGGGCCTTATACCCTGCGGGATTAGGCATCAGATAGATCTCGCGCGGGATAGGTGGGGAATTGTTGACCTTCGGAATGATAGTGTCTGCAAACGGTTGATTGGCCAGGAAGGTCTCTATGCGCCGTTGCAATAACGTCATACATTCTGGTATAGTTCCTCCCGCGGCAGGAGGAAGAGTTGCAGCCGGCGGGACACGTATGCCGCGGTCGGGCTAGAGGTGTAAGCCCCGTTGGTTAGCGGTGCCGACGGAGGAGGCAAGGGATATTGTGAAGGGATATTGGAGGTGACAGTTGGTGGTTGGGGAATATGTGAGATAAGGGACGGTATTTGAACCGTTTGTCCCTGGACAGAGGGTGGTTGTACCATTGATGGTGGGGTTTGTGAATTGGGATTGGGTAGTGTAGGTATTACCTCTGTCCCCTGAGTGGTAGAGGTTCCTCCTCCCTGAGAGACAGCAGCGCCCCAGGCCGGGTTCGGGGCAAGATTTCCCAGAATGGCCATTATCTGATCCATCTGTGCAGATTGAGCCTGGAGAGCCTTCGCCTGATTCTGGATAGTGGCATTCAAAGTCTCCAAGGTCGGACTCCACCGGTTGCCGCAGAATTGTGACGGGTCTCCTCTCCTGAGGTTGTCTAAGTGGAGGGAGATCTGTTGCTGACATCTTCGTCGCGAGACATGGCTGCTTGCAGTGGTAAGCTCACGTCAGGTTCACCAGATGTGTACGAGGGAATCCTTTGAGGAGGATTCAATGTACACCAAGAACAGGGGATAAGAACAACAAAGGAAGAGTAGAGTGTGTGTAGGGAGAGAGTAAGACAATGGCAACTATATGAGAGAGAGACAGAATTTTGGCAGAGCTTCCGCGTAGTTCAGGAGATTCGTGTTGTGTAAGGAAGGGTTAACGATCCTATATATAGTGGAGAATATGACCGTTGTAGTAGGTTAATGCGACCATAAATGGCGGCTTAATTACCTTAACCACAACGGCACGTTCGTCCGCACATATAGGGACCGTTACGCACTTCGTCCGCGTATACCGGAACCGTTATGAGGTTGACCGGGTTTATGGAGCTCGTTCCATAAATCTCTCAAAGCAGTAACTAAAGGTCGCGCGCGGGCTTGCTTGTCGCTCCCGCGCGACAGGACTTACTCTAGCCTCCGAACCACTAAGTCCCTACAAGTCCCGTGTGGTGGTATGCGAGGGCCCTGTCTCGCAGCCCCCACGCGGATCAGCGCGAGTGGTGATCTAGTGTGTGTGGAGCACAACTAGGTTTGCTGGATGATTGCCACGTGGCCAATATATGTCTTTCTGGAAAGCACTATCTACAACCACCTAACATGGTTGACCCTGAATATGAATCTAAATTCAGCACTTGGTCTAACAGCTGGGTAAGGCATTGAATGGTGTTTGCAGGGTGTCACCAAGATCAAAGAGCAAAAATGGTTTATGGAAAGTGGTTGCTCAAGACATATGATTGGAAAGAGATCTCTATTCTTAGAACTGAAAGAGCAATCAGAAAGATCAATTACACTTGGTGAAAAAGCAAATGCAACATTCTTGGTATTGGTAAAGTTGGTACAAATTATGAAAACTCTATTTCTGATGTATATCTAGTTGATGGCTTGAAATTTAATTTGCTTAGTGTGTCTCAGCTTTGTGACAATGGCAACAAGGTTATTTTATATAAAGAGAAATGTGTGGTGCAAAATGAGAAATTTGGCAATTGCATCCTCACAGCCTCTAGATCAAACAATGTTTATACGTTCAAACTAACAAAGTTGCAGGTGAAAACTTGAAGTGTCTCAAGACCTTGAAAGAAGATTCAAAGCTTTGGCACAGAAAGTTGGGACACATTAGCTTGCATACCTTGAATAAGTTGGTTTCCAAGAACTTAGTAAGAGGTCTACCTTCTATCAAGTTCATAGATGAAGAAGTATGCAAAGCTTGTGCACAAGGCAAGCAAACTAGAAGCTCATTCAAGCCAAAACTAGACCCATTGAACTATTGCATATGGATCTCTGTGGTCCTATGAGAGCTCAAACACCAAAGGGTATGAATTACATGCTTGTTATTGTAGATGATTTCTCTAGATATACTTGGGTTATGTTTCTTAGAGAAAAATATGAATCTCTCACTGGATTTTTAAAGATTTGTAGAGAACTTCAAACATTAAAAAACCTACCTATTGCTTTCATAATGAGTGATCATGGTAGAGAGTTTGATCAACTTGAGTTTGATGTATTCTGTTCTAAGCATGGCATCTCTCACAACTTTTCTGCTTCTAGAACTCCTCAACAGAATGGAGTAGTTGAAAGAAAGAGCATGAATCTAAAATACATGTCAAGAACAATGCTTCTAGGAAACAAGTTGCCAAAATATTATTGGGCAGAAGCTGTGAATACAGCAAACTATATTCTTAACAGGTGCTTGATCAGACCTATTTTGAATAAGACCCTCTATGAGCTGTTCAAAGGAAGGAAACCAAACGTTTCTTACTTCAAACCATTTTGTTGTACTTTTTTTTCCACAATAATGGTAAGGACAATATTGGTAAGTTTGATGCAAGAAGTGATGAAGGTATTTTACTTGGCTACCCACAGACAAGCAAAGCCAATAGAGTTTATAATAAGAGAACCAAGCTTGTTGAAGAAAGCATTCATGTTATTTTTGATGAAAGCTATGATGGTTCTTTGAGTGATGGTATTGCATATCTTAATATGAACAAGCATGATTCAGATACTGAAGAAGAATCCTCAAAAGGATTCGAGGAAAATGTCACAGGAACAAGACAGACATTTTGAAGGCCTTGAAACTAAGGTTTAAAGCCTTGAAACAGAATCTCCAGTGAAGACATCAGAACAAGCTACTACTTCAAGTTCTCAGAGACTTGAAAAGCAAACTGGAGAGTCAGAACCATGGACACCAAGAAAGAGATTCAAATATCTCTCATCTCATTCTGCTGATAACATTATTTCTGATCCAACCACTGGTACACAAACCAGATCACAGTTGAAGAGTCTATGTGCTTTTAATGCTTTTATTTCTCTTGTAGAACATCAAACTGTGAAGGAAGCATTACAAGAAGCTGACTGGATTATAGAAATTCAAAGTGAACTCAATGAGTTTGAAAGGAACAAGGTATGGAATCTCGTTCCTCCACCAAGAAATTAGTCTGTCATTGGCACCAGATGGGTATTCAGAAACAAGTTAGATGAGAATGGAAAGGTGATCAAAAACAAATCTAGATTGGTAGCTCAAGGCTACAATCAAGATGAAGGTATTGAATATGAATAAAATTTTTCTTATGTTGCCAGGTTATAAGCAATTGGGATTCTACGTGCATTTGCATCTCACAAAAACATGAAAATATTTCAAATGCATGTGAAGTGTGCTTTTCTAAATGGCTATCTGCAAGAAGAAGTTTATGTTTCTCAACCTCCAGGTTTTGAAAATGACAAGTTTCTATATCATATTACAAACTTGACAAAGCTCTTTATGGTTTGAAACAAGCTCCAAGAGCTTGGTATGAAAGATTGTCAAAGTTTCTGCTTGAAAATGATTTCAAAAGAGGATTAGTAGACAAGACCCTTTTCATAAAGACTCATGAGAAAGATATGCTTGTAGTTAAAATATATGTTGATGATATTCTGTTTGGAGCTACTAATGAACTTCTGTGCAAGGAATTCTCAAGTCTTATGAGCAGGGAATTTGAAATGAACTTGATGGGAGAATTGAACTTATTTCTTGGAATTCAAATTTATCAGATGAAGAAGGGCATATTCCTAAATCAAAGCAAGTATACATAGTACTTTCTAAGAAAGTATAATATGTCTCAGTCCAAAGAAATTAAGACCCCCATGAGTTCTACACTGTCTTTTAGACAAGGATGAATCTGGTAAGAGTGTGAATGTGAAAGAGTATAGAGGTATGATTGGATCATTACTCTACCTCACAGCTAGTAGACCGGATATTATGTTCAGTTTGTGCATGTGTGCTAGATTTCAAGCTGATCCTAAAGAATCACACTTGACTGCAGTTAAGAGAATTTTTAGATATCTCAATGGTACCAAAGACTTAGAGCTTTGGTATCCTAAACACTCCAACTTGTCTCTGTGTGGCTATTCAGATGCTGACTTTGCAGGATATAAAGTTGATAGAAAGAGTACATCAGGATACTGTCATTTCTTGGATCATCCTTAATCAGCTGGCATTTAAAGAAGCAAAACACAGTTGCACTATCAACAGCTGAAGCTGAATACATAGCAGCTGGAGCTTGCTGTTCACAAGTGTTATGGATGCACAACAAATTATAGATCTTGAATTTGATTTCATAGATATACCTATCAAGGGTGATAACACAAGTGCAATATCAATTACAAAGAATCCAGTTCAGCATTCCTGAACAAAGCATATTGATGTCAGACATCAGTTCATCACAGATCTTGCTGAAAAAGGTGATATTGTTCTTGAATTTGTTTCTACTAACTTGCAATTTGCAGACATCTTCACTAAACCATTGCCAGATGATAGTTTCTCATCCTTAAGATTGGAACTGGGCATGCTAAATAAGGAAGCATTGGTTTAGGGGGAGAATCAGGTAAGCTTTATGTGTTTCAAAGGTTTGAAATGATTTTCAAAGCCTTGAAAATCCTTCAAAAGCTTTGAGTATATATACTTTACATCTTACAACTTTTCAAGGCCGTGAAAACCTTTCCAAAGCCTTGAAAATAAGACTGCATGCTAAATAGTCAGTAACTCTGGATCTTTCAATGTTGGGTGTTATATTTGTAGATAATTGCTCAATGTTGCCCCTCAATTTTTAAATACCCATTTTCAGCCAAAATAGTATTACATCTTTTATCTCCAACAACACACACAATTTTGAATCTTTTTGATTCATCAGATCTTCAAAGATCAGAGAGAATATTTAGTTTCCTTTTCAACCTGAAACTCCCTTCTATTTATCTCATTCTTTCTTTCTCTCCGTGGTATCTCTCCTACCTCTCTCTTCTTATCCAAACCCTAATGAGCACCAGAAAGAGCCTCAGACAGAATCAAGATGGCAGGTGGTTCAAAGGCTGCAAAAGAGAAGAAAAGAAAGACCCCTGTGGAAGAGGTTCAGACCATTAGTGGGGATTCCAGTTCTAAGACCCCTACTGCGGAAGACATAGCACCTCCACCTCCCAAGAAGAAGGCCAATAAATATGAGAACCCAGTGTCCAGCAAGAAGAAGAAGAAGGCAGTGGAGTCTGCACCAGAAAAACAGAAGGGAATTCAGATTGGTAGCCCTAATAAGACAAAGAAGAAGGCTGACAAAGCAGACAAGGGCAAAGGAAAGGAAACGGTTAAAGAGGATGAACCAGATGAGAACGTAGAGATGGCACTACAGATCTATTCAGAGAAGATGAAATCCACCGGTAAGAAATCAGCCCCTGATAGTACATGGTTCCTTACTAAAGTTGCTAGAGGTCAATTAATTGATGGACTTGCTTCTAGACCAGTTTCATTCTATAGTTTGGTTAGTATGCCTATGTTACATGGTATGAATCTGGAGTGAATCAAAATGTTGAAGACAATCTCTCTTTGGTTTATTCTAAATCCTCCAGAGTTAGCTTATCCTAAACTCACCAGAATCTTTAACCTAAACATGAAACAACTCAGAAAGACTACAAATATGGTGATTCAGAGTAAGGTTGCTAGCATTGACATGGAACTAGATCATGCTGAGTTTTCAAATTTCTAGGATGCCCTAAGAGATATGACACTAGTAACTACCCTCCTAAGAGTGAAGCCCTGAAGCAAGCTAAATAAGAGTTCTTTCTACCAAATACCCCTGCCTCATCTAAGCAGTTAACGCACCATGTGCTAACTGTTGAAACAAAAGTTCTGTTTACTATATTGATGAGATGTGTGGTACCTAGGAAGCACTCAAAAGGAACTGGTACCTGATAGGGTGTTTCACTTAATGTAATTGGTTATCCTGGCGATTCTTTTTTTCCAGAACCCCAATGTTTCATTTCGTCTAGCGTATGCCATTTCCTGACGATCATGTATCACCTTTGTTATTACTGAGTATATATGTATACATATATGAGTTTTATATATACTTTCGTATATATATATATACACACACTTAATATTAGGTTTAATTACTTAATGCATAGCTCCGGTATAGGAAAACTAACACATTGAAACCTCCAATTCTAAAATAGACTTATTGTATCCCCAATTTACAATAAATCATACTTATTGAAACTGGTTAAACAAATCCGTCCAATTTTTAACTGAGTATTCCGTTATTTGACAAAAAAAAACTCCTTGTTTTTGAGGTTAAAATGGTCCACTCTTTAAAATATGAACATCACCAAAATTCTAGGGGCAATTGGATTTATACCCCCAGTGAATTGGAGTTTGAAAAATGCATTCGACGTGAATTGGTATTTGAAAAATTCCCTCTTCTTTAAACACATGCTAACAGAATATGTTAACAAACGAGTGGGCCAATTCGAGTGACATGGGTGATGACATGTACCCTAAAGTGGGTGAGAGAAACCGTTGAATTACCCTATTACCCTTGTCAGTGAGCGTGACATTCAAACTCAAAATGTAACCCTAACAAATGTCTCTCTCTCTCTCTCTAAACATTAATATTTTCATCTACCCAAACCTGCCAAATACAGTTGAATTAACTCCAACTGTGAACTTAATGGCTAGGACTCCTTAAAGCCTCAAAACTGGCTCATTTCTCACTCTCATTTGCTCTGGTTCTCCCAGTTTGTGCATAGAAGTCTCTCTCTTTATCCATTGTTGTTGAGGTACAGTAAACCCTGAAGACTGGTTATTTTTTGCTGTGGTTCTTGTTATATTCTCGTCAAAATGTTCTAAAATGTATGCTATTATAGTTTTTTTTGTTAAATTTGATCTTCATTTGTGTTTCTGAGTAAATTTAGGTTCATTATATTGATTTTGTGTTCTTCATTCTGGGTTTGATGTGTGTTGTGGATTGTGTAGAGAATGGAACGAGTAAATGCTCGTCCCTGTATTTTTTGAAGGACAGGGACGATGAGCATTTATTCGTTCCATTCTCCACACGATCCACAACACACATACTGAGTCCTCGTATGGAACATCAAACTGAGACGAGCATGCACTCGTCTCATTCTTAGTTCCACGAGCTAGTTTTTTACTTCATAGACTGGGACGGGAAATTGCATCGCCCCAGTCCTTTCAGACAATACAGGGACGAGCATTTACTTGTTCTAGTCTCCACACAATTCACAACACACATACTGAGACGAGCATACCCTAAACCCTAAAACCTAAAATCATGAAAAAATGTTATTAAACCTTGTTAAAAATATTTAGTGTAATTATTAAACCATAAAATCATGTAATGTATACATTAAACCCAAAATCCCCTTAATCCTCAACTCTAAATCATGTAATCCTAATATGTGGACCATAAACCTGTAATATCCAATCTAAATCATGCAATTGTAAGGTACTAAACCTTAATACCAACTTAGGAACCATTACAATGGTCACTAACAATGTTATTCAACCATGTAAAACCCCTAAAACCAATAAACCATGAATCCCTAAATCCTAAATCCATAAACCCCAAGTCATGTAATCCACTATACCATAGATCATCTAATCTAAACATAAATTTTTAGACAATAAACACTTAAACCAACTAAGTACCATCACTATGATTACTAAAATATTATTCAACCATGTAAAAACCCTAAAATCAATAAACCATGAATCCCTAATGCATAAACCCCAAGTCATGTAATGCCCTAACCCATAGATCATCAAATCTACACCCTAAATTTGTAGACAATAAACACTTAAACCAACTAAGTAGCATCACTATGATTACTAAAATGTTATTCAACCATGTAAAAACCCTAAAATCAATAAACCATGAATCCCTGCATCCTAAATCCATAAACCCTAAGTCATGTAACCCACTAAACACTATATCATGCAACTTAAACCCTCAAATTGTAAGACATCCAAGTCTGAGACAAGTGACCGCTCGTATCGGTTGTTAGTATCAGACGAGTACGTTCCTCGTCCCAGTCTTGGAGGTTATCCAAGTATTAGTTTTTAACTTCATAGACTGGGAAGTGCATGTGCACAAGACTGAGACGAGTAGCTGCTCGTCTTGGATTCTAATTTTAGACGACGTTATAACTCGTCCTTGTATTGTTAGTCATCCTCGTCCCAGTTGTTTAATGCATCTTACTTGACTCATCTTGCAGGTCACGAGCTGTCCCCACACAATCAAAAAAATTTATACTAGTAACCCTAAAATTGTAAACAGTAAACCCTAAGTACTATTATTATGGGTACTAAAAATACCAATTCAATAATTTTAAACCCCTCAATCCTGGATTATCTAATTTAATAATGTTAAATGTCAAGAATTCCTCGTAGAGATTATTATTACGTCGTATTTGTAGGTCGTCAAACCGGCATATATACTTCTTGGCAAGCATGTCAGGATGAAACGGCAGGATATAAGAACTATTGCTGTATTTGGTATGCAACATATGAAGAGGCTGCAAATGCTTGGTTTGAGGACCAGCAACGCCGCCGTGAAAACGACCGTACCGGACAACCAACTTCATACGAGGGAAATGTTCATGCCCGTCCATCCACTTCTTTAGACGTAGTTGCTCATGCGCCTACAAAAGCTAACTTGTTCATTGTTTTCTTTATTGGTTTACTTGTTGGTTTCTGTAGTTGCTATATAATCATGTCGTAGTTATGCGTTCGTGTGTTTGTAATCGTTGGTAGTCATTTTTTGTTCGTTGTTTCCTTTGTAATCAATTTTTAGTAATAAAACAAATTTGGAAAACAAAAAGCTCATTCAACACCAATAAAAGTTTTATCTCAATACAAGTTAGTACACCGAGTCTACCTACCTACGCACCATATTGTCTTTCCTCTTACCCTCTCCATCGAAAACCGGAAAGTGAAAAGCAACCATACAAATTAAAATACAATAATTTTCCTTTTGAGCTTTCAGAGCCTTATTGTCTAGTTCACTCCAACCTCTAATGGGATTAGATTCCATGAGGTGCTCGATCATTCTGACGACATAGAAGCACAAGTCTTTCTTCATATCTGTTGCATATCTCCATTTTTCCCCCGGCTTGAAGAAGTGCGTCATGTCTAACCCATTCCTCTTAATTAACAACCTGTTTGGCGCTTTGCATACACCGGATTCTCTGAGCATCTTAGGGAATTTCCTGCGAAGAGCATCAAGATCCCATTGCCTTTTGCCCGATCCTATCAATGGATCGAAGACTTGAACCACCATATCATCCACTTCAATGTAAACGAGCAACCAATGTCCTGCCCCCCCCCCCTCCTTATCTGGCATTTTTGAGAACCATGGAATGAGCCACTTACGTGCTTTGGCCACCTCTTTCCCACGGAACGAATTATTCCCTTCAAAATAAAGAGCCAACTTCTTCTGCCGCGCTTCGTAACTCAAGTTCTTATTCATCCATACGTGATACCACTCAGAGTCAGTAATGACTAGGTCTGTCCTGGCTTCACGTGTCTCCTTCGAGTACAACCGTCGTAGCACATAAGTGATCTCATCCATTTGACCCCAACCCAAAGCACATTTATCCGAAAGTAAATAACGGAAGAATTCTCGTCCAAGTACCTTGCATCCACAGTTTATCCCCCGTTAATCTTTCAAAGGATCGTCTAGCCAAGCGTATAATGCAGTACAAAAATCAGGGCCCGACTTAGTCTGATTCCTCATAGAAAAGTTTGGAACATACACACTGGGGAGCAACTTCTTAGGAAGACAACCTTGTTATGCTAGTGTAACCCCATACGTCGTAGTCTCTCAATTAATTCTAGCACGGTTACGGAGAAAGTAACGTTCCTTACCATTCTCCCAGATAATTTGCATATCATCCCGTCCGTATCTTCGATGTAACTCATCCCCTCTTTTATAATCGTAAAGCGATTGGGGACTCCAGCACTCTTCCAATCTCTCAGATGCAACCGCGTCATACCACGCTACCCAGTCCTGAGGTCCAAACTGATCGATCGTAATCGCTTCAGGCTCTGGACATGATTCTTCACGGAGTTCTGAGTAATTATATTTCATTCATTCCGCTAATTCTTCTTCGGTGGATGCACCCGCATCTTCCTCGACCCCACCCGCTTCTGCTGACTCGACGGTCCTTCTTCTGTTTCTACGTTGGGGTTGCATGGACTTGCCTGGACCCCCTGCTTCTATTTCTGTTGTGAGGTTAGCCTCAACTGTATTGGAGTCATTGGTTCCTTCTGTTTCAGTAACTGGGGTTGGGTCGATTGTCCTGGAACCCCCTTTCGCTGTTTCTCTAACTGTGGTTGGCTCCAATGGACCGGACCCCCCTTCTGGGTTAGATTCAATGACAACTTCTCTCTCTGTATCCTAACAATAGGATGAATAGATTTATTAGGTCATAATTATCTTTCATTACATAAGTCAAACACCGTAAATAAGAACAATAGGCGTACCTCGCTAAGGAACCGAATGCTAGTCGTTGGGTCTACTCGCACTTCTTCCCAAGCGGTTTGCAGATCTTTTACCATATTGTGCGTTGTTTCGCCCCACTCGACGAGCTTGTTCAGTCGCTCCACCTCTTTCTTGTCGTGATTCTTGATCTTTTCACGTACACTAGTGTTACCGGTCTTACATTCCTATTTAAAGGCAACCGATTTTGTCTCCATCTGACCAATCCTACTGCTCATTTCTTTCATTTTCTCACTGAAATGGATCTGGTTTTTTCCTTGATAGGAACCAATGCCTCTTCAAAATCTTTCCGCATTTCCTGCTTCAAGTCTTCTAAGTCAACTCCCACAGTTCTTGAAGCTTCGGGTCGATCGGCAGCTGGAGGTGTGGAAGAGAGTGAAGGTTGGGTTCTCGGTGGAGATGGAGGCGGGGGCGAGGAAGTAACAACTGCACCCTTTCTCCGTCTCAGTACAAGACTAGCATCCTCCTCTTCCTATTTTTCCTCTTTTTCCTCATCCACAAGAGAAAATTCCTTGCGCTTCTCCGCCTTCTTCTTATTCTTCTTGGACTGTGGGCCAGGCTCGTCATCGTTAACTGTTTTTTTCTGCTTCTTCTTCTGTGGCCCGACCCCATCATCCTTTGTAACATCCTTCTTCCTCCTCCTCTTCTGCGGCGTATGCGTAGCCACTGCCTCATCCGTATGCACTCCCTCAAAGTTGTAGCTTGGTGTGAATTTCCGATTTGAACTCATGTTATTTCTCAAGCACTGTCCTCTTCTCAAACATAGCAGTCTACCTAGGGTGAAGTGGTTGGTAGGGGTGACTCCTCCTGTATTCAATGAAGCTACTCCAGTAGTGTTGTTTCTTCTCTTCCTCCATTGGGACGAGGGTAGGATGAACAATCTTTATCTCACTCCAGCATTGCGCTGCATCTTCCAAGCCCAATGCGCATCCTCTCCACGTCCAATTAGGCAAGCGCGACAACTTCCTTTCCTCAGTCACTTGCTCAGCGAAATCTGGCCACAAGTACCCGCACCATCTGAAGTTGTTTGCCCAATCAAAATCCGGAAGAAGGCCAAACGGTGTCATGGATATTTTGTCCGCATTCGTTTTCACAAACATCATTCGTCCAATCAGGCATACCATTAGCAATCTCGCATAATCAAATTTCTCCTTCTCGGTCGAATCTTTAATTTTGGGCTTCAGGCCATGCAAAACCTTTTTAATTTTCGATACATTGATGTTGTTACCGAGCCTGTGATCAGGGAAATGCTTTGCAGCCCAACTGTATGCATGCTCTTTATCACCATAACCAGTTGTTTCGTTCAAGCTCAGTCCTGAAACAAAACAAAACTCCTGCAATTCAAACAGAACTGGAATGTTGTTAATGTAGAACCAAAAATCAGGATCTTTTTTCCTCGTGTTCAACTTTGCGTGCATGACAAGATTCACAACCATACTGGGAAAAGTAACGTTGTTCGCGCAATGGATGTCCAACAAAAACTTCAGCTCTGGGAGCCTTGCCTCAATCAATTCATGAACTTCAGGGCAGATGTATTGCAAACTCTGCTTGTATCCTTTCAAGGCTAGCCTCGTAGTGATGTTTCCTTTCTCGACTTTAATCTTGCACAATGGAAGCGGTACATCTCCCAACTTCTCGTCGAACTCCGAAACCTTAAGTATTTGCTTCTAAAATTCAAATTAAACTTTCATTAATAATGTCAGATTGATAATGAAATACTTCAAAATATTTATAAATGGTCTGTTATTGTTTAAAAGTTTATGAATTATTATAAGTGTTACTAAATTTAGATTAACCATAAGTGTGTCACATTTTTATTTTAAGTGAAGTGTTGCTGGGAGATCCTTAACTGTTCAAGTCTACACACAGATAAAATTTAAGTGCTAAAGTTGCCAAATGGTTCTAAGTCTGGAATCAATGGGGTTTTTTTCTTTTTCTAACTGCTGATACGAGCAGTTTAAAACTAAGACGAGCAAGTTGCTCGTCTCAGTATAAGATGGTCTATAGTTGCTCAAATAACACCATAGGCAGGCTCATATTCCCATGATATCCGACCAAGAACGAAGTAGTTACTTGGTTGGGCACTTGGGCCGGTATGTTCAATAAAATATTCGCTGCCAATTTGATTTTTTCACTCGATTCATCAATGTTTTTTTAGTGTGTTCACTCCCACAAATCTCCAAATCGTTGTAAATAAAGGATATAAACTTAAATCTGTAGGTTCATTCACATCATCTTTGGTTAATGAGATGCTGGCTCCTCGTGAGATTGGAATTCCGGGTTCAAATCCCGGCAGCGGAATACTATTTTGTTCTTTTTCATTACGTTTTCATCATCTTCTTCGTTTTCAATAGTAATTTGCTCTATCAACCCCTCCAAGAATAAGATTTTTGAAAACAACCTGCATGAATCCTTCCACTAAATAAAAAGTGAAGGAAACATTATCTTACAAATAATCAACGTCTGGTTATGTAGAGCTCTTGCTAACAATTTGAGTTTAGAAAGACTTGGTTTTCTCATTATTCGTCTCTGTACCCGCACCCTTCTAACTTGTTTCGTGGCAAGAGATTATGTTTTTTCATGTTAGACTAAAGTATGTAGACATTGTGAAGAACTGGATCAACGTATTGAAGCGATGTCTACCTTCTAATTCAAATGCTACTACGGTTGATTTTATTGCGCTATCGTCACCATCCAACTTCTGCATCATTCCATCCCTCCAGTAGACTTACAGGGCATTGCTTTAATTTCTTCGTTTCATTTATTTTCTTTTTCAAGTTTGTGTGGAATAGTTAAGATGTTTCGAAACCTGGCTTTTGTTTCTATCCCATATTGCTTCTTCAATTGCATTGTTATCTCTTTCTAAGTAAAAATTTCCTATTGATGTTTCAAACTATGTCCCCCCATGATGTCTTAAAGTAAAACAAAATTTTCGATGTGTGTGACTGTATGACAAATTACGCTGTGCGTCCATTGCTTTTGGGACGCAAATATAGTTTTTCCCTTAATTTTATCATTTTGGCGCCGAAGACACGGATCTTCTTTCTCTTTATATTGTCTCTCGAGCAAATATCTAAGAGAAATTTACACTAACCTGTGGCGAAACTGTTTCCGCGCATTTAAAAAATTTACAATATCCACCTCATATCTAACATAATTCATCAAGTTCTGATTTCGAAACAAATACGGAGGCTTTTGTTGCAAGAAAATATTGATTTCTTTAAGTTCCCAAAGTTGTCAAGTGACTCGTAATAAATGAAACTTCTATTCTCTGCAACCCTACTTTTATTAACTAATTGAGCTAACCAGCACTATTGGCTTGGGCTATTTCTACACTTTGCGGTCTATTTAGAGCTGCTACCGTACGGATGATCTTTACGGTTATAGGTGACTTTTTCTCGACCGATTTGTCTCGCAAAACTCTTTATGATGTAAAATCAAGTAGTGATCGATAAGTTGTTCATGTCATGGCTCACTCGGTCACTCAACGAGCTTAGACATCACACTACGTACCCGTTGACTTTAATGCTATATTAACGAATCACAAGCACACGGAGCACAAAATCCGGCCCATATTCCCATGATATCCGACCAAGAATGAAGTAGTTACTTGGTCGGGCACTTGGGCCGGTATGTTCGATAAAATATGCGCTGCCAATTTGATTTTTTCACTCCATTCATCAATGTTTTTTTAGTGTGTTCACTCCCACCAATCTCCAAATCGTTGTAAATAAAGGATATAGACTTAAATCTGTAGGTTTATTCACATCTTCCGCTGTAGCACTACTAAATACTCTTTCGTTAATTAGATGCTGGTCCTCAGCTTGGAATTCTGGGTTCGAATCCCTGCAGCGGAATACTATTTTGTTCTTTTTCATTACGTTTTCATCAACTTCTTCGTTTTCAATACAGGGCCGTCTCAAGAAACTCGGAGGCCTTAGGCCAATTTTGTTATTGAGGCCTTAATGAATTTTTTTATAATATTAGTTTAAGCTTACATTTCTTGCGTTATTGGATGCAAATTTGATTGGAGTTTCAAGATCATTTTTTTCAAACATCACCTTCTCAAATCAATGAATAGCAAGTCTGTCGAGGAATAGCAAGTTCGGTTGATCGTTCTTGTGAGAATTTATCAGATTTTGTATTCTTCTTTTTTCTTATGTTTTTCGTGATTAAATTCCAATTTTCTAGCTTACATTATAAAAAAAAAAGGCTTAATTACTTAATGGTACCCCCCAGTATAGCGAAACTATCACTTTGCACTACCCACTACGAAAACTTGCTGATAATGTTCCCCATTTACAATAAATCAGTCACTTTGAAATTGGGAAAAGAAATCATCCAAACACCATCCATGTCAAAAGGGTAAGAATGTCAATACAAAATTATGTTAAATCAATAAAAAAGAAAAAAAGAAAAGGGAAGAAGATAATGTTCATATCCTCTGCGATCTGCTACTTCTCCTCCTCCATCCTTTTGCTTCTCTCTCCTCTAAACCCTCCATCTCACCTCTCAGCCACCGATTCCAAACCTCCCGTCATCTCCCTCAGCCCTAAACCTCCCAATCTCTTGCCGAGCCAGATCCTTTCCGACAATCATGACCAATTCCAAACTTTCCGACCAAATCGATTTGCAGATTTGGTATTTGTCTCTAAATGCTAGTGGATTTTTGATGTGGGTATCGTGAATCGGCAGCAACCGAGTCGCCGGAAACTTGGAATTCAAACTCAGTTGTGGATTAGCACCCATCTGATACATATTCATGCCGTTAAACCCCATCAAAGCAACAACTCGATTTCCCCTGCTTTGATGGGGTTAGCTAACAAATTAGCATCAAACCCACTCAAATCGAGGCCGGAATAGAGAGAAGATGAAGGAAACATTATCTTACAAATAATCAACGTTCAAATCGTCTCTTTATGCTCTATCAACCCCTCCAAGAATAAGATTTTTGAAAATAACCTGCATGAATCCTTCTACTAAATAAAAAAATGAAGGAAACATTATCTTACAAATAATCAACGTCTGGATATGTAGAGCTCTTGCTCACAATATGAGTTTAGAAGGATTTGGTTTTCTCATTATTCGTCTCTGTACCCGCACCCTTTTAACTTGTTTCCTGGCAAGAGTTTATGTTTTTTCATGTTAGACTAAAGTATGTAGACATTGTGATGCCTACCTTCGAATTCAAATGCTACTATGGTTGATTTTATTGCGCTATCGTCACCATCCAACTTCAGCATCATTCCATCCCTCCAGTAGACTTACAGGGCATTGCTTTCATTTCTTCGTTTCATTTATTTTCTTTTTCAGGTTTGTGTGGAATAGTTAAGATGTTTCGAAACCTGGCTTTTGTTTCTATCCCACATTGCTTCTTCAATTGCACTGTTATCTCTTTCTAAGTAAAAATTTCCTATTGAAATTTCAAACTATGTCCCCCCATGATGTCTTAAAGTGAAACAAAATTTTCGACGTGTGCGACTGAATGCCAAATTACGCTGTGCGTCCATTGCTTTTGGGACGCAAATATAGTGGTGTTTGTCTTAATTTTATCATTTTGGCGCCGAAGACACGGATCTTCTTTCTCTTTACATTGTCTCTCGAGCAAAGAACTAAGAGAAATTTGCACTAATTTTTTGGCGAAACTATTTCCTCGCATTTAAAAAATTTACAATGTACACTATCTAACATATGTCATCAAGTTCTGATTAACTAATTGAGCTAACGAGTATTAGAGAAATGGACCTTGGTCAGCTAACAACAGAAGCCCAATTCCTTAAGAAGACTATTGGGCTCCGTCAATACTCAATCCCAATCCATTATTGAAGTTCATATGTTTATTTAAGCCCATTTATGTAACCCTATTATTATTTCCTACCGTTAGATTGGTTTCATATATAAGCTTGCTGTATTAGGGTTGTGAGATTGATTGTATATAAAAAGACTCTCTCTTGTCCGCCTTAACTCTGTTCTTGCTGTTTATGGGGTGAAACCCTAATTTACCTTTTATGGTATCAGAGCCAATGGCTCTCTCTTCTCCGGCGACATCTCCGCCGGTGTATCTCTTATCCAACATCCATAACCTCCTCCCTTTTAAACTTGACAGCACCAAATTCGTTTTATGGAAGCACCACATCTCTTCCATCTTCCGCACTCATACCCTATTCGGTTATCTAGACGGCTCTCCGCCTTGTCCGCCTGAGTTTCTTATCTCTGATAATGGTTCCAACATCGTCAATCCGGCGTTTACCTCATGGCATCTCCAAGACCAAGTGGTTTTAACGATCCTAAATGCAACCCTCACCCCGGAGTCTCTATCTCTCACTATCGGCTCCACCACATCTAGATCTGCCTGGTTGTGCCTTGAACGGCGCTATGCATCTCTCACTAGATCTCACATCCTTCAACTCAAATCGGATCTCCAAAACCTCAAAAACAGGTCCGATTCGGTTATTGATTACATGCAAAAGCTCAACTCGATTCGTGACCGCCTTTTCGTCTCTTCGGTGTTCATCGACGAAGAAGATATGCTCCTGTATGCCTTGAATGGGTTACCTGTGGAGTTCAATTCCTTTCGCTCTTCACTGCGAATCAGATATGATCCTTTGTCGGTTGAAAAGCTCCATGTTCTACTCCGATCTGAGGAGCTGATGCATGAGTCGCAGTCCCGAGACACTGACCTCTCCAACCCCACCGCCTTCTAGCACTCCACTCGCGGCGGACGTGGTGGCCGGAACCCTTCCGGTTACCGTGGTGGCAATTCAGGTAATCAAAACGACGGAGGGCGTTCGGATTCCAATCGGGGCGGACGATTTAGATCCGGGTCAGGGTCGGGTAATGGATTCGGATCTGGTTCCGGTTCCGGATCCGGGTCCAATCTCGGATATGGTTCGGGTTCCGGGTATGGTTACGGGTCTGGTTCAGGACCCGGTCACTTCTCTCATGGTGGCTCTAACCGTCGTGGAAGTTAGCGAGGCCGGCCCTCTGGTTCTGGACGAGGTAGCTCTGCACTAATGACTTGCCAAATGTGTGGTTTAGACTTCCACACCGCTCTAGACTGTTGGCATCGTATGGACTACGCCTACCAATGCCGCCACCCGCCAGAGCACCTCTCAGCCATGGCTGCATCCTCTTCAGCTCAGCCTGAAATCTGGCTCACCGACACCGGAGCGTCCAACCATATGACTGCGGAACTCAGCAATCTCTCTCTTTCGGAACCCTACTTCGGCACAGATCAGGTCACAGTGGGTAATGGATCCTCTTTGCCTATAAGGCACTATGGTACTGCCTATATCTCAAACTCCAATTCTTTCTTTAAATTGTCAAATATATTGCACGGACCTGAACTTTCTGTTAACCTGCTTTCTGTAAATAAACTATGTTGTGATCATGATGTTCGCTTTATATTTGATAAAACCTCGTTTTCAATTCAGGCCATGTCTACGGGCAAAATACTTTACCAAGGTCTCCGTAAAATGGTCTATACCCACTGTCTTCTCTGCCTCTCCAGACTGGTCCTCAAGCCTTTTTGGGTCAACGTGTGTCTTCCAGTCTCGTCTTGGCCACCCTACGAATCATGTTCTTTTTAAGTGTATTTTCATGTTCTTTATTTGCTAAATCTACTGGTATTATGTGTGAATCATGTCTAGCTGGTAAAATGACTAGATTACCATATAAACAGTCTACTTCCTGCTCTACTTCACCTCTAAATTTAGTTCACACTGACGTTTGGGGTCCGTCTTCTACCCCAACTTATTCTGGTTTTCGTTACTACGTCTTGTTCATTGATGATTATAGTCGCTTTACTTGGCTTTTTCCACTACGCTTAAAATCAGATGTTCATTCTGTGTTTGCTAAATACAAACTGTTCATTGAAAAATTGTTAGGTTATAACATTAAAATTTTGCGCTATGATGGGGGTGGTGAGTATACTGCATTTATTTTTCAAAAATATCTTGCTGAAAATGGAATTCTTCATCAAAAGTCTTGCCCACATAAACTGCAACAGAACGGTATCTTAGAACGTAAGCATCGTCACATAGTAGGAACTGCCATCACACTTTTACATACAGCCTCATTGCCCAAATTTTTTTGATATCACGTTGTTGCAACAACAACTTATTTAATTAATCGGTTACCAAGCAAATATACTTCAAATAAATCTCCGTTTGAACTAATTTTTAACACTACACCAGATTACTATCACTTAAATTTTTTTGGTTGCGCTTGTTTTCCTCCCCTTACTCTTTATAATACCTCAAAATTAGAGGCCAAAACAACTAAGTGTGTCTTCTTAGGTTACGCCGACGGGTACAATGGTTATTTATGCTTCGATAGAACTAAACATAATTTTTTGTTAGTCGTGATGTATTATTTGACGAGTTTTCTTTTCCTTATGCTACGGTTTCTGAACCTGTGCCTATTACTTCTCCATCTGACTTGTTTACACCTGCAGATTCACCTTCTTTGTCTACTTACCCACCTGGTTTGTTTGATTCTTCTACAGATACTCCACATGGAACTTCAGATTGTCCCTCCCCTACTGTCCCCTATAATCATGCTGAGAGATCCGGGGGGTCGCATCCAAATGCTAGGGTTCAGGCTACGCCACCTGCTTATACTACACTTGATCAAGTGCCTACTCCAGTCAGCTCTGGCCTGGCGCACCCTCCTGTCTCAATGATGCCAAACAACTCTCCAAATCCTCCTCGTCATGGAGGACATCCAATGCAAACCCGTAGTAATTCGGGTATTTGCAAAAAGAAGTTGTTTCTTACTACTACTACTCCTCTGTTATCTACTCCTTCTGACCCTACTTATTTTAAAGAAACTTCTCAATTCTCCCATTGGCGTGATGCCATGACGGATGAATTTAGAAGTCTTTGAAAACAAAATACTTGGGTTTTAGTACCACCACCTCCACACACAAATATTATTGGCAACAAATGGGTCTATAAGACCAAATTTCACACAAATGGGACCGTTTCTCGCTTTCACCAAACCCTGGGATTGGACTACGACGAATTTCTTAGCCCAGTGGTTAAACACGCCACTGTACGTTGTGTCTTAGCTCTTGCAGCCTCTTTCTCTTGGCCCTTGCAACAATTGGACGTTAAAAACGTTTTTTTACATGGTAACCTTCGTGAGACTGTTTACATGCGCCAGTCCACAGGTTTTATTGACCCTAATTATCCAAAACATGTTTGTTTATTGCGCAAATCCATCTACGGTCTCAAACAAGCACCTTGTGCTTGGTTTGAGCGATTTACAAGTTACTTATTGTCTCTTGGTTTTGTTTCTTTTCATGCAGACTGCTCTTTATTTATTCGTCTCTTTCACAACAGAATTACTCTCCTTCTTTTATACGTGGATGACATCATTGTCACCGGCAATGACTGCACATTTATTACTGTCTTAGTTCCTAAATTGAGCTCTCAATTTGAGATGAAAAACTTAGGCCCTCCAACATACTTTCTGGGCTTACAAATCAAGCGTACAACTGATGGTATTTTAGTGCATCAAGAAAAGTATATAACCTTTTCAGATGTCTCATTGTAAGCCCTGCCCTCGCCTCTAGCTTCTGGGCAAAAATACCACCTTTTGGAAGGAAATCCTCTTCCAGACCCTTCAATTTTTCGCCAACTTCTTGGCGCCTTACAATATTTGAATTTTACTCGACCCGACATTTCTTTTGCTGTTAATCACTTGTGCCAGTTTATGCATTCACCAACTGACGTTCATTATTCGGATGCTAAACGCATCTCACGTTACCTCCAAGGCACAAAGGCCCATGGCATCTATTTTCAGTCCGCTCACCTTCCTCTTCAAATTTTTACGGACGCCGATTGGACTGGTAACCCCACGAACCGTCGGAGTACTACTTGTAACCTCCAACAAACAAGCCACGGTAGCTCGGTCCTCAACGGAAGCTGAATACCGTGCACTTGCCACTGCTGCTGCAGATTGCTCTTGGTTTAAATTACTGTTTTATGATCTGCATTTTTTACTACCCTCTCCTCCCACCCTTTGGACTGATAACAAGTCCGCTATGGCACTCACCGCCAATCCATTATTTCATGCCAGAACCAAACACATCGAATTAGATTATCATTACGTTAGGGAGAAAGTTTTAAACCGTGAGCTTATGGTTTATTTTGTTTCTGGTGCAGATCAGCTCGCCGATATTTTTACAAAGTCTTTGGCTGCGCCTCACTTCGAAGATCTCAAGACCAAGCTTATAGCTCGCTCTCCACCTTCAGCTTGGCGGGGGGGGGGGGGGGGGGGTATTAGAGAAATGGACCTGGGTCAGCTAACAACATTAGCCCAATTCCTTAAGAAGACACTGGGCTCCGTCAATACTCAAGACCAATCCATTATTGAAGTCCATCTGTTTATTTAAGCCCATTTATGTAACCCTATTATTATTTCTTACCGTTAGATTGGTTTCATATATAAGCTTGCTGTATTAGGGTTGTGAGATTGATTGTATATAAATAGACTAACTCTCGTCCGCCTTCACCCTATTCTTGTTGTTTATGGGGTGAAACCCTAATTTACCTTTTAACCAGCACTATTGGCTTGGGTTATTTCTACACTTTGCAGTCTATTTAGAGCTGCTACCGTACGGATGATCTTTACAGTAATAGGTGACTTTTTCTCGACCGATTTGTCTCGCAAAACTCTTTATGATGTAAAATCAAGTAGTGATCGATAAGTTGTTCATGTAATGGCTCACTCGGTCACTCAACGAGCTTAGACATCACACTAGTACCCGTTGACTTTAATGCTTTATTAACGAATCACAAGCACACGTAGCACAGAATCCGGCCCATAGTTGCACAAATAACACCATAGGCAGGCTCATATTCCCATGATAACCAAGAACGAAGTAGTTACTTGGTTGGGCACTTGGGCCGGTACGTTCGATAAAATATGCGCTGCCAATTTGATTTTTTCACTCGATTCATCAATGTTTTTTTAATGTTTGCACTCCCACCAATCTCCAAATCGTTGTAAATATATGATATAAACTTAAATCATTAAGTTCAGAAACATCATCCGCTGTAGCACAACTAAATACTCTTTCGTTAATGAGATGCTGGCTCCTCGTGAGCTTGGAATTCCGGGTTCGAATCCCGGCAGCGGAATATTATTTTGTTCTTTTTCATTACGTTTTCATCATCTTCTTTGTTTTCAATAGTAATTTGCTCTATCAACCCCTCCAAGAATAAGATTTTTGAAAACAACCTGCATGAATCCTTCTACTAAATAGAAAGTGAAGGAAACATCATCTTACAAATAATCAACGTCTGGATATGTAGAGCTCTTGCTAACAATATGAGTTTAAAAGGATTTGGTTTTCTCATTATTCGTCTCTGTACCCGCACCCTTCTAACTTGTTTCGTGGCAAGAGTTTATGTTTTTTCGTGTTAGACTAAAGTATGTAGACATTGTGATGCCTACCTCCGAATTCAAATGCTACTATGGTTGATTTTATTGCGCTATCGTCACAATCCAACTTCTGCATCATTCCATCCCTCCAGTAGACTTGCAGGGCATTGCTTTCATTTCTTCGTTTCGTTTATTCTCTTTTTCAAGTTTGTGTGGAATAAGTTAAGATGTTTCGAAACTTGGCTTTTGTTTCTATCCCACATTGCTTCTTTCATTGCACTGTTATCTCTTTCTAAGTAAATATATCCTATTGATATTACAAACTACGTCCCCTTATGATGTCTTAAGATGAAACAAAATTTTTCGACGTGTGTGACTGAATGCCAAATTACGCTGTGCGTCCATTGCTTTTGGGACGCAAATATAGTGGTGTTTGTCTTAATTTTATCATTTTGGCGCCGAAGACGCGGATCTTCTTTCTCTTTATATTGTCTCTCGAGCAAAGAACTAAGAGAAATTTGCACTAATTTTTTGGCGAAACTGTTTCCTCGCATTTAAAAAATTTACAATGTACACCTCGTATCTAACATATGTCATCAAGTTCTGATTTCGAAACAAATACGGAGGCTTTTGTTGCAAGAAAATATTGATTTCATTAAGTTCCCAAAGTTGTCAAGTGACCCGTAGTACTAAATGAAACTTCGATTCTCTGCAACCCTATTTTTATTAACTAATTGAGCTAACCAACACTATCGGCTTGGGTTATTTCTAAACTTTGCGGTCTATTTAGAGCCGCTACCGTACTGATGATCTTTACGGTAATATGTGACTTTTTCTCGACCGATTTGTCTCGCAAAACTCTTTATGATGTAAAATCAAGTAGTGATCGATATGTTGTTCATGTCATGGCTCACTCGGTCACTCAACGAGCTTACACATCACACTAAGTACCCGTTGACTGACATCACAAGCACACGTAGCACAAAATCCGGCCCATAGTTGCACAAATAACACCATAGGCAGGCTCATATTCCCATGATATCCGACCAAGAATGAGGTAGCTACTTGGTTGGGCACTTGGGCCGGTATGTTCGATAAAATATGCGCTGCCAATTTGATTTTTTCACTCGATTCATCAATGTTTTTTTAGTGTGTTCACTCCCACCAATCTCCAAATCGTTGTAGATAAGGGATATAAACTTAAATCCGTAGGTTCATTCACGTCATCCGCTGTAGCACAACTAAATACTCTTTCGTTAATGAGATGCTGGCTCCTCGTGAGCTTGGAATTCCGTGTTCGAATCCCGGCAGCGGAATACTATTTTGTTCTTTTTCATTACGTTTTCATCATATTCTTTGTTTTCAATAGTAATTTGCTCTATCAACCCCTCCAAGAATAAGATTTTTGAAAACAACCTGCATGAATCCTTCTACTAAATAAAAAGTGAAGGAAACATCATCTTACAAATAATCAACGTCTGGATATGTAGAGCTCTTGCTAACAATCTGAGTTTAGAAGGATTTGGTTTTCTCATTATTCGTCTCTGTACCCGCACCCTTCTAACTTTTTTCGTGGCAAGAGTTTATGTTTTTTCGTGTTAGACTAAAGTATGTAGACATTGTGATGCCTACCTCCGAATTCAAATGCTACTATGGTTGATTTTATTGCGCTATCGTCACAATCCAACTTCTGCATCATTCCATCCCTCCAGTAGACTTGCAGGGCATTGCTTTCATTTCTTCGTTTCGTTTATTCTCTTTTTCAAGTTTGTGTGGAATAAGTTAAGATGTTTCGAAACTTGGCTTTTGTTTCTATCCCACATTGCTTCTTTCATTGCACTGTTATCTCTTTCTAAGTAAATATATCCTATTGATATTACAAACTACGTCCCCCCATGATGTCTTAAGATGAAACAAAATTTTCGACGTGTGTGACTGAATGCCAAATTACGCTGTGCGTCCATTGCTTTTGGGACGCAAATATAGTGGTGTTTGTCTTAATTTTATCATTTTGGCGCCGAAGACGCGGATCTTCTTTCTCTTTACATTGTCTCTCGAGCAAAGAACTAAGAGAAATTTGCACTGATTTTTTGGCAAAACTGTTTCCTCGCATTTAAAAAATTTACAATGTACACCTCGTATCTAACATATGTCATCAAGTTCTGATTTCGAAACAAATACGGAGGCTTTTGTTGCAAGAAAATATTGATTTCATTAAGTTCCCAAAGATGTCAAGTGACCCGTAGTACTAAATGAAACTTCGATTCTCTGCAACCCTATTTTTTAATTAACTAATTGAGCTAACCAACACTGTTGGCTTGGGTTATTTCTAAACTTTGCGGTCTATTTAGAGCCGCTACCGTACGGATGATCTTTACGGTAATAGGTGACTTTTTCTCGACCGATTTGTCTCGCAAAACTCTTTATGATGTAAAATCAAGTAGTGATCGATATGTTGTTCATGTCATGGCTCACTCGGTCACTCAACGAGCTTACACATCACACTAAGTACCCGTTGACTGACATCACAAGCACACGTAGCACAAAATCCGGCCCATAGTTTCACAAATAACACCATAGGCAGGGTCATATTCCCATGATATCCGACCAAGAATGAGGTAGCTACTTGGTTGGGCACTTGGGCCGGTATGTTCGAGAAAATATGCGCTGCCAATTTGATTTTTTCACTCGATTCATCAATGTTTTTTTAGTGTGTTCACTCCCACCAATCTCCAAATCGGTGTAAATAAAGGATATAAACTTAAATCTGTAGGTTCATAAACGTCATCCGTTGTAGCACAACTAAATACTCTTTCGTTAATGAGATGCTGGCTCCTCGTGAGCTTGGAATTCCGGGTTCGAATCCCGGCAGCAGAATACTATTTTGTTCTTTTTCATTACGTTTTCATCATCTTCTTTGTTTTCAATAGTAATTTGCTCTATCAACCCCTCCAAGAATAAGATTTTTGAAAACAACCTGCATGAATCCTTCTACTAAATAAAAAGTGAAGGAAACATCATCTTACAAATAATCGACGTCTGGATATGTAGAGCTCTTGCTAACAATATGAGTTTCGAAGGATTTGGTTTTCTCATTATTCGTCTCTGTACCCGCACCCTTCTAACTTGTTTCGTGGCAAGAGTTTATGTTTTTTCGTGTTAGACTAAAGTATGTAGACATTGTGATGCCTACCTCCGAATTCAAATGCTACTATGGTTGATTTTATTGCGCTATCATCACCATCCAACTTCTGCATCATTCCATCCCTCCAGTAGACTTGCAGGGCATTGCTTTCATTTCTTCGTTTCGTTTATTCTCTTTTTCAAGTTTGTGTGGAATAAGTTAAGATGTTTCGAAACTTGGCTTTTGTTTCTATCCCACATTGCTTCTTTCATTGCACTGTTATCTCTTTCTATGTAAATATATCCTATTGATATTACAAACTATGTCCCCCCATGATGTCTTAAGATGAAACAAAATTTTCGACGTGTGTGACTGAATGCCAAATTACGCTGTGCGTCCATTGCTTTTGGGACGCAAATATAGTGGTGTTTGTCTTAATTTTATCATTTTGGCGCCGAAGACGCGGATCTTCTTTCTCTTTACATTGTCTCTCGAGCAAAGAACTAAGAGAAATTTGCACTGATTTTTTGGCGAAACTGTTTCCTCGCATTTAAAAAATTTACAATGTACACCTCGTATCTAACATATGTCATCAAGTTCTGAGTTCGAAACAAATACGGAGGCTTTTGTTGCAAGAAAATATTGATTTCATTAAGTTCCCAAAGATGTCAAGTGACCCGTAGTACTAAATGAAACTTCGATTCTCTGCAACCCTATTTTTTAATTAACTAATTGAGCTAACCAACACTATTGGCTTGGGTTATTTCTAAACTTTGCGGTCTATTTAGAGCCGCTACCGTACGGATGATCGTTACGGTAATAGGTGACTTTTTCTCGACCGATTTGTCTCGCAAAACTCTTTATGATGTAAAATCAAGTAGTGATCGATATGTTGTTCATGTCATGGCTCACTCGGTCACTCAACGAGCTTACACATCACACTAAGTACCCGTTGACTGACATCACAAGCACACGTAGCACAAAATCCGGCCCATAGTTTCACAAATAACACCATAGGCAGGGTCATATTCCCATGATATCCGACCAAGAATGAGGTAGCTACTTGGTTGGGCACTTGGGCCGGTATGTTCGAGAAAATATGCGCTGCCAATTTGATTTTTTCACTCGATTCATCAATGTTTTTTTAGTGTGTTCACTCCCACCAATCTCCAAATCGGTGTAAATAAAGGATATAAACTTAAATCTGTAGGTTCATAAACGTCATCCGCTGTTGCACAACTAAATACTCTTTCGTTAATGAGATGCTGGCTCCTCGTGAGCTTGGAATTCCGGGTTCGAATCCCGGCAGCGGAATACTATTTTGTTCTTTTTCATTACGTTTTCATCATCTTCTTTGTTTTCAATAGTAATTTGCTCTATCAACCCCTCCAAGAATAGGATTTTTGAAAAAAACCTGCATGAATCCTTCTACTAAATAAAAAGTGAAGGAAACATCATCTTACAAATAATCAACGTCTGGATATGTAGAGCTCTTGCTAACAATATGAGTTTAGAAGGATTTGGTTTTCTCATTATTCGTCTCTGTACCCGCACCCTTCTAACTTGTTTCGTGGCAAGAGTTTATGTTTTTTCGTGTTAGACTAAAGTATGTAGACATTGTGATGCCTACCTCCGAATTCAAATGCTACTATGGTTGATTTTATTGCGCTATCATCACCATCCAACTTCTGCATCATTCCATCCCTCCAGTAGACTTGCAGGGCATTGCTTTCATTTCTTCGTTTCGTTTATTCTCTTTTTCAAGTTTGTGTGGAATAAGTTAAGATGTTTCGAAACTTGGCTTTTGTTTCTATCCCACATTGCTTCTTTCATTGCACTGTTATCTCTTTCTAAGTAAATATTTCCTATTGATATTACAAACTACGTCCCCCCATGATGTCTTAACATGAAACAAAATTTTCGACGTGTGTGAGTGAATGCCAAATTACGCTGTGCGTCCATTGCTTTTGGGACGCAAATATAGTGGTGTTTGTCTTAATTTTATCATTTTGGCGCCGAAGACACGGATCTTCTTTCTCTTTACATTGTCTCTCGAGCAAAGAACTAAGAGAAATTTGAACTAATTTTTTGGCGAAACTGTTTCCTCGCATTTAAAAAATTTACAATGTACACCTCGAATCTAACATATGTCATCAAGTTCTGATTTCGAAACAAATACGGAGGCTTTTGTTGCAAGAAAATATTGATTTCATTAAGTTCCCAAAGTTGTCAAGTGACCCGTAGTACTAAATGAAACTTCGATTCTCTGCAACCCTATTTTTATTAACTAATTGAGCTAACCAACACTATTGGCTTGGGTTATTTCTAAACTTTGCGGTCTATTTAGAGCCGCTACCGTACGGATGATCTTTACGGTAATAGGTGACTTTTTCTCGACCGATTTGTCTCGCAAAACTCTTTATGATGTAAAATCAAGTAGTGATCGATATGTTGTTCATGTCATGGCTCACTCGGTCACTCAACGAGCTTACACATCACACTAAGTACCCGTTGACTGACATCACAAGCACACGTAGCACAAAACCCGGCCCATAGTTGCACAAATAACACCATAGGCAGGCTCATATTCCCATGATATCCGACCAAGAATGAAGTAGCTACTTGGTTGGGCACTTGGGCCTGTATGTTCGATAAAATATGCGCTGCCAATTTGATTTTTTCACTCGATTCATCAAAGTTTTTTTAGTGTGTTCACTCCCACCAATCTCCAAATCGTTGTAAATAAAGGATATAAACTTAAATCTGTAGGTTCATTCACGTCATCCGCTGTAGCACAACTAAATACTTTTTCGTTAATGAGATGCTGGCTCCTCGTGAGCTTGGAATTCCGGGTTCGAATCCCGGCAGCGGAATACTATTTTGTTCTTTTTCATTACGTTTTCATCATCTTCTTTGTTTTCAATAGTAATTTGCTCTATCAACCCCTCCAAGAATAAGATTTTTGAAAACAACCTGCATGAATCCTTCTACTATATAAAAAGTGAAGGAAACATCATCTTACAAATAATCAACGTCTGGATATGTAGAGCTCTTGCTAACAATATGAGTTTAGAAGGATTTGGTTTTCTCATTATTCGTCTCTGTACCCGCACCCTTCTAACTTGTTTCGTGGCAAGAGTTTATGTTTTTTCGTGTTAGACTAAAGTATGTAGACATTGTGATGCCTACATCCGAATTCAAATGCTACTATGGTTGATTTTATTGCGCTATCGTCACCATCCAACTTCTGCATCATTCCATCCCTCCAGTAGACTTGCAGGGCATTGCTTTCATTTCTTCGTTTCGTTTATTCTCTTTTTCAAGTTTGTGTGGAATAAGTTAAGATGTTTCGAAACTTGGCTTTTTTTTCTATCCCACATTGCTTCTTCAGTTGCACTGTTATCTCTTTCTAAGTAAATATTTCCTATTGATATTACAAACTATGTCCCCCCATGATGTCTTAGTATGAAACAAAATTTTCGACGTGTGTGACTGAATGCCAAATTACGCTGTGCGTCCTGTTAGGATTCCAATACGCGAGAAACAAGAGAAAGCAAGAACAAACGAAAGCAAGATCAAGAACACAAGAATTTACGTGGTTCACTAGTTTTGAGACTAGCTACATCCACGGTCAAACCAACCAATTTATTGATGAGAGAAAGCCAACCCAATTACAATCACACACCAAGTTATGACCCTAGCATCTACTTATATACTAATACAAGACTTGGAGCCCAAGTAATGTCCAAAACTAATCCGAGACAAACTAGGAAATAATTCATCCTAAATTGTTTCCTTACCTAATAAGGACACTACCAAATATATTAGTCAAAGTAGACCCCTACAAGGAATCAAAGAGATTCCTTGCTGCCAAAGTAATGTAATTACTTCTAAAACTATTAGCCTCCTTTGACCTTCCCATGCTAGGATTTTGAATTAACCAAAAAACCCAACAAACCTCCACCTTGATTCAAACTCCATAGCTACCGAACCAATTCTTCTCATCAATCCAATGAACCCAATTCGAGTGTATTCCCAGTTTGCGGAATTTTGAACACACTCCCAATACGCCCCAACAAGCGCGTCTATGCGTCTTCAACAAACACAAAGACAATGTGTCCCAATAAACGCTCCATTAATGCACCATGACACAATGCATACCCCAACGTTGCGCCAATGACACTTCGCAACAAAGTGCCTATCAAACGATGTCATGCCAATTTGCGCCACCATCCGCATCAATACGCAAAATCAATAACCAAAGCGCATCAATCCAAGATCCAATCGCGCCACCAACCGATGTGTGCACAATAACACACCACCAACGCGTGCCCAATAACACGCACCCACGCTCCATGCCCGGAGCCCGAACCGTCCTCAAAGGGCCTAGAGATCATCACCAACCTTGAGCGCCTCTCCTCCTCCACCTGAAGCGAGATCTACAGGTGAACAATTTTTAGGACACTCCCTCTTCCAATGACGTTTCTCCCTCAGTTTGCTAGTTGATTCGAGTCGCCTCCACCTAGAATTCAATCCTGTTAGCCGCCAAACCCAGATATAGATCCAGATCACTCGCCGGGTTGAGCACGCCATATCGATTGACGCATGCCGGAACCGAAAGCGTGCCGGATGTACTAGAACTAGATCCACAATTCCGATGCTCCACAACAGGAGCCCGATAGCTCCCCCAACAAGGAACCGGATAGCCCCCCAACAAAGGCTTGGTGTGCTTGCACCCCCTATTTCAGAGGCCAACCAGCGGAAACCCAATCTTCCCATCAAACCCAGATCTTGATCACGAACCAACGCCATTGCTCCTCTTGAAACTCAACGAACCTGGCTCTGATACCACTTGTTAGGATTCCAATACGCGAGAAACAAGAGAAAGCAAGAACAAACGAAAGCAAGATCAAGAACACAAGAATTTACGTGGTTCACTAGTTTTGAGACTAGCTACATCCACGGCCAAACCAACCAATTTATTGATGAGAGAAAGCCAACCCAATTACAATCACACACCAAGTCATGACCCTAGCATCTACTTATATACTAATACAAGACTTGGAGCCCAAGTAATGTCCAAAACTAATCCGAGACAAACTAGGAAATAATTCATCCTAAATTGTTTCCTTACCGGATAAGGACACTACCAAATATATTAGTCAAAGTAGACCCCTACAAGGAATCAAAGAGATTCCTTGCTGCCAAAGTAATGTAATTACTTCCAAAACTATTAGCCTCCTTTGACCTTCCCATGCCAACCAAAAAACCCAACACGTCCATTGCTTTTGGGACGCAAATATAGTGGTGTTTGTCTTAATTTTATCATTTTGGCGCCGAAGACACGGATCTTCTTTCTCTTTACATTGTCTCTCGAGCAAAGAACTAAGAGAAATTTGAACTAATTTTTTGGCGAAACTGTTTCCTCGCATTTAAAAAATTTACAATGTACACCTCGAATCTAACATATGTCATCAAGTTCTGATTTCGAAACAAATACGGAGGCTTTTGTTGCAAGAAAATATTGATTTTATTAAGTTCCCAAAGTTGTCAAGTGACCCGTAGTACTAAATGAAAATTCGATTCTCTGCAACCCTATTTTTATTAACTAATTGAGCTAACCAACACTATTGGCTTGGGTTATTTCTATACTTTGCAGTCTATTTAGAGCCGCTACCGTACGGATGATCTTTACGGTAATAGGTGACTTTTTCTCGACCGATTTGTCTCGCAAAACTATTTATGATGTAAAATCAAGTAGTGATCGATATGTTGTTCATGTCATGGCTCACTCGGTCACTCAACGAGCTTACACATCACACTAAGTACCCGTTGACTGACATCACAAGCACACGTAGCACAAAATCCGGCCCATAGTTGCACAAATAACACCATAGGCAGGCTCATATTCCCATGATATCCGACCAAGAATGAAGTAGCTACTTGGTTGGGCACTTGGGCCGGTATGTTCGATAAAATATGCGCTGCCAATTTGATTTTTCACTTGATTCATCAATGTTTTTTTAGTGTGTTCACTCCCACCAATCTCCAAATCGTTGTAAATAAAGGATATAAACTTAAATCTGTAGGTTCATTCACATCATCCGCTGTAGCACAACTAAATACTCTTTCGTTAATGAGATGCTGGCTCCTCGTGAGCTTGGAATTCCGGGTTCGAATCCCGGCAGCGGAATACTATTTTGTTCTTTTTCATTACGTTTTCATCATCTTCTTTGTTTTCAATAGTAATTTGCTCTATCAACCCCTCCAAGAATAAGATTTTTGAAAACAACCTGCATGAATCCTTCTACTAAATAGAAAGTGAAGGAAACATCATCTTACAAATAATCAACGTCTGGATATGTAGAGTTCTTGCTAACAATATGAGTTTAGAAGGATTTGGTTTTCTCATTATTCGTCTCTGTACCCGCACCCTTCTAACTTGTTTCGTGGCAAGAGTTTATGTTTTTTCGTGTTAGACTAAAGTATGTAGTCATTGTGATGCCTACCTCCGAATTCAAATGCTACTATGGTTGATTTTATTGCGCTATCGTCACCATCCAACTTCTGCATCATTCCATCCCTCCAGTAGACTTGCAGGGCATTGCTTTCATTTCTTCGTTTCGTTTATTCTCTTTCTCAAGTTTGTGTGGAATAAGTTAAGATGTTTCGAAACTTGGCTTTTGTTTCTATCCCACATTGCTTCTTCAGTTGCACTGTTATCTCTTTCTAAGTAAATATTTCCTATTGATATTACAAACTATGTCCCCCCATGATGTCTTAAAATGAAACAAAATTTTCGACGTGTGTGACTGAATGCCAAATTACGCTGTGCGTCCATTGCTTTTGGGACGCAAATATAGTGGTGTTTGTCTTAATTTTATCATTTTGGCGCCGAAGACACGGATCTTCTTTCTCTTTACATTGTCTCTCGAGCAAAGAACTAAGAGAAATTTGAACTAATTCTTTGGAGAAACTGTTTCCTCGCATTTAAAAAATTTACAATGTACACCTCGTATCTAACATATGTCATCAAGTTCTGATTTCGAAACAAATACGGAGGCTTTTGTTGCAAGAAAATATTGATTTCATTAAGTTCCCAAAGTTGTCAAGTGACCCGTAGTACTAAATGAAACTTCAATTCTCTGCAACCCTATTTTTATTAACTAATTGAGCTAACCAACACTATTGGCTTGGGTTATTTCTACACTTTGCGGTCTATTTAGAGCCGCTACCGTACGGATGATCTTTACGGTAATAGGTGACTTTTTCTCGACCGATTTGTCTCGCAAAACTCTTTATGATGTAAAATCAAGTAGTGGTCGATAAGTTGTTCATGTCATGGCTCACTCGGTCACTCAACGAGCTTACACATCACACTAAGTACCCGTTGACTGACATCACAAGCACACGTAGCACAAAATCCGGCCCATAGTTGCACAAATAACACCATAGGCAGGCTCATATTCCCATGATATCCGACCAAGAATGAAGTAGCTACTTGGTTGGGCACTTGGGCCGGTATGTTCGATAAAATATGCGCTGCCAATTTGATTTTTTCACTCGATTCATCAAAGTTTTTTTAGTGTGTTCACTCCCACCAATCTCCAAATCGTTGTAAATAAAGGATATAAACTTAAATCTGTAGGTTCAATCACATCATCCGCTGTGGCACAACTAAATACTCTTTCGTTAATGAGATGCTGGCTCCTCGTGGGCTTGGAATTCTGGGTTCGAATCCCGGTAGCGGAATACTATTTTGTTCTTTTTCATTACGTTTTCATCATCTTCTTTGTTTTCAATAGTAATTTTCTCTATCAACCCCTCCAAGAATAAGATTTTTGAAAACAACCTGCATGAATCCTTCTACTAAATAAAAAGTGAAGGAAACATCATTTTACAAATAATCAACGTCTGGATATGTAGAGTTCTTGCTAATAATATGAGTTTAGAAGGATTTGGTTTTCTCATTATTCGTCTCTGTACCCGCACCCTTCGAACTTGTTTCGTGGCAAGAGTTTATGTTTTTTCGTGTTAGACTAAAGTATGTAGACATTGTGATGCCTACCTCCGAATTCAAATGCTACTATGGTTGATTTTATTGCGCTATCGTCACCATCCAACTTCTGCATCATTCCATCCCTCCAGTAGACTTGCAGGGCATTGCTTTCATTTCTTCGTTTCGTTTATTCTCTTTTTCAAGTTTGTGTGGAATAAGTTAAGATGTTTCGAAACTTGGCTTTTGTTTCTATCCCACATTGCTTCTTCAATTGCACTGTTATCTCTTTCTGAGTAAATATATCCTAATGATATTACAAACTATGTCCCCCCATGATGTCTTAAGATGAAACAAAATTTTCGACTTGTGTACGTTGTGCGTCCATTGCTTTTGGGACGCAAATATAGTGGTGTTTGTCTTAATTTTATCATTTTGGCGCCGAAGACACGGATCTTCTTTCTCTTTACATTGTCTCTCGAGCAAAGAACTAAGAGAAATTTGCACTAATTTTTTGGCGAAACTGTTTCCTCGCATTTAAAAAATTTACAATGTACACCTCGTATCTAACATATGGGCAAAAACTTTGGTGCGTCCGGAAGTAACCGGCTCAGCCGGTACTTCCCGGTTATTACCAAAATACCCGCTAGCAGACAAAAAATGTGGTCCCAGGAGGGAATCTTTTTTGCCCTAGATAACAATTATAAGAAACTAGTTAACAAATTCTCCTGGAAGATAACAAACTGAACACATTAATAACCGTATAGAAAACAATTTAAGAAAATAGATAACCAAAAGCTTTGACAAGATAAAAAGTGTTGATAAAAACATCAACAAAATCTAAAAACTTGAGTTAAACAATCAATGATCAGCTAGAGTTAGCTTAATTTGAAAGTAATGCGATAAAAATGACTAAAAATACTATATAAAACAATTTCACATAGGTATCGTTAAGTTTTTGAAACCTTCTCGGCTTTCTCGACTCTCTTACGGATTGTAATTACTATCTCCTGCCAATTTGGGAGTTCTAGAGCACAACACGTGTTGAGAAACTCGTCTGCCCTGCAGATAACTTTGCATTGTCGACCTATACCCTTGGTTCAAGTTGCGTCCCGTTTTTCGGCGTATGTGCGGTTCGAATAAGCAGGCTACAGCCACAATAACAAAACTCCAGCCTACACCATAACACATATTTAGTGGGAGTATTGTTTTGTGTGGTTGTAGAGTTGAAACTATGTTGAGACATTGTTGAGGGAAGGAATAATAGAAGAGGTAAGGGTGAGAGAAGAAAATAATCTATGAATGGGAGTGAATAGATAGGTGTATGTATTTGAAGTGGTTGGTTAGCTATAAATAAAAGAAGAAACTTGGTGGTTGGGAGTTAGTTGGCAATAAATGCCCAGAAAACATTTTCAGAATAAATGGATAACAATTGTCAAATTATGGAAATTATTTATTAGATACACAATGTGCATTTATGAATTTAATGTGGGTAGATGGGTTTCTTGGTCTTTCATTCAATGAGAACATGTAGTTGAGAGTTAGTTGGCTATTAATGCCCATATAAATATTTTTACATAACCAAAAGCTTTGACAAGATAAAAACCTTTGATAAAAACATCAACAAAACCTAAAAACCTGAGTTAAACGATCAAAGATCAGCAGAAGTTAGCTTAATTTAAAAGTAATGCGACACAAATGACTAAAAATACTATATAAAAAAATTTGACATAGGTATAGTTAAGTTTTCAAAACCTTCTCGGCTTTCTCGAGTCTCTTACGGATTGTAGTTACTATCTCCTGTCGTTTTGGGAGTTCTAGAGCACAACACTTGTTGAGAAACTCGTCGTCCCAGCAGATATACTTGCTTTGTCGACCTATACTCTTGGTTCAAGTTGCGTCCATCGTTTTTCGTCATATGTGCGGTTCGAATAAGCGGGATACGACCACAATAACAAAGCTAAGGCCTACACCATAACTTGTGTGTTATGGTGTAGGCTTGATCTTTAGTGGGAGGGAATGAAGAATAAAAGAGGTAAAGGTGAGAGAAGTAAATAATCTATGAATGGGAGTGAATGGATAGGTGTATGTATATGAAGTGGGTGGTGAGCTAGAAATAAAAGAAGAAACTTGGATGTTGGGAGTTAGTTGGCAATAAATGCCAAGATAACATTATCAGCATATATGGATAACAATTGTACTTGTAAGGAAAATATTTGTTAGCTACAAATTGTTACTTACAAAAGCCCAGAATACATTATCAGTAATGAAGGATAACAGTTGTATGAGAATAGACAGTATTTTTAAGTTCAGCATGGTTACTTACAAAGAAATAGATAACAATATCAGTACTTATAAAATAGTTAAGTACTATATAATCCAAAATGATGTTCAATCTAAACCCAACCACCACACTTCCATAACCTCAACAAACACAACAAATTGTTCAAACATCAACCAACAAACCATCAGATGTTCAAACATGAAACCATCATATGTTCAAACATCAACCACACTTCCAACCACAACAAAACATCAGATTGTTCAAACAAACACAATAAATTGTTCTAGACATTTTCAAAAACAAATAACCAGAATCAAACTTTGGCCTTTCTCTTCTTTTCCTTGTCAGCCTTCTTCTTGAGAGCATTGGGTGATGACCAGGTAACTGAAGGAATCTTCCTATACCGGAAAGCCCATTCTCGGACGTGGTACTCCTCCTTCTTCAGCTCCTTCATCCGGTCAAGGACTTCTTCATTCAGACTGTTGTATATCGAATCCACCATATCATTTGCAAGCCAAATTCTCAGGTAGTCTGTGTTGACTCTGATATCTCTTCGCGGATTCGGCACCAAGTCTTTGATGTGCGTCATGAAGAAGCACATGAAAGGACCACAGTCACACCTGTTACAATATGCTAGAAAATATTAGTAAAAACAGATATAAACTTGTCAGATTCTAAGAAAACAATTGTAAAGCCATAGAAAATTTTACCCATTTGGCTGCTGAGGCACGGCATCATTCATGTACCAAATTTCCCACTCGGTAATGTCGGTTGTATACTCAGGGTGCCCAGAGAGAATGGTGTGCATTTCTTTGACCTTTTCCTCCATAAGTTCCTCAGTATAGCCTGTCCCAGATAGTGAGTCTAGAATGTAAATCTCTGAATCTATAAAACTGGTCACCATCATAAACCAGTGCGAGTTCTTGACATTTAGAGGCAAGGCAACCTATATTTTGAGAAAACAAAGTAGAATCAAAATAAAATCATCACTATCCTAGATAACAAAGATAAGTTTTTATAACTTGAGAATGTCATAGTAATGAATCACTTACATAGCCCATCTCGCTCCAGACGCCACAAAATGCATCATGCAACATCAACCCAGCCCTTCGTACACCGACCAACTGAAAGAGAATAACAACTCATTTGACCATTGGGAAATGAAATCAAACAAAACAAATACTCTAGAACAATGAAATAAACTGTGATTAATAAAATCACACAAAACAAATATAAGAACAATGTAGTAGACTGCATATGGCTTGGGAAAATAATTTCAATACAAAACATAGCCCAAAAAAAACAATCACAAGTTTTAAGTAAACAATTGTAATCTACTTGCAGCATTGTAAACAACATGTTCATTTACTTGCAAGTAAATTAAAGATAACAATCACAACATGTTAATTTACAGAGGGATAACAGTTTCAATATTTTTCACAAAGGGAGAAAACAATCACAAAATGTCAGTAAATTACTGTAATCAAATTATAGAATTTGACCATTTGGAAATGAGGTTGAAATATAATGAGATTATCAAAATGAAGAGGGTTGAAACTTACAGAATACTCGCAGCTCAAGTACCAAATCCTCTTTTCGTATCAAATGGGTGGTTCATTTCCTTGGCTTGCAGATACAAGATGTATCCGTCAATGACCTGATTGATTAAAAAGTCAATTTTATGACAACACAAATGCAAGAAAACATAATCAAATGTTTGATAACATTCTTCAACCGAGAGTAAAATACTGACATTGTTGTCGAACCATTCGCCATCGAGGAGTCGCCACGAGCTTCCCCTTGACATGTTGCCCATCTTCCCAATTCTCAACAGCACGTCACTGCATGTAATATCAATAAGTATTACTAATGTTTTAAAAAATGATGTTTTTCTTGAACGCTAATGAATCTTAAATAAAACTTACTCATATAGGTGGTCTGGAATTTTAGCATCTCTCTCGCTGTACTTCTTCTCGTACTTGTACGTGAGGAAGTAGTGAAGATAACATTCGTCCCCAGAGGGCATTTGGGGAAGGTTTGTAAGTTCACCTGACGACCTCTTCTTCAAGGCCCCACCGTGAGAACGAGGTGACCGTCTGATTATTCTATGCGACTTTCCCCATTCGTTTCCAATTATGTGTCCTCTTCTGACCTTCGGAGAACCAGAAACCAGAAAAGGCCTTGGCGGTATAGTTGATGCCACCTAACATAATAAGATCATAGATAATATTTGTAAGGGAATACAAAACAACTTTAACAGACTAGTTAACATTTTAATTGAATCATATATTTACCCTTGTGTCTTTGTTTGTTTGCTCGCTACTCAAAGAAATGTGCACTTTGGGACTGTTGACCTCCTCTTCCTCAAATCTTTTCCTCTTTGGAATCGGTGTTTTCAGATTTTTCTTCTTTCTCTTCTTTCATCTCCTCTCTCTCCTCATCCTTTTTCTTTTCCTTTTCCTTCTCATTATCTTCATGAACTTCCTCATCTTCCTTCTTTTGCTCGGCATTATGTTGGTTCATCAATGAAATTAACTCCGCCACCAGACCATTCATGGGAAATTTTTCTAACACTTTCTCAACGAGTACAACAATCTCTTTTTCCTGAACTTGTTCAACTTTTCTTTCCTCCTGGACTGACTCCTCCTGTCTCCTCAGCTTCAACTATAAAAAACAAAGTAGAAAATTTTAATAACATGATAGTTAAGTATGATAATCACTTGAATAACTATTTCAAGAAAATGATAACAATTGTAAATTTCATATAGATATCTACTTACTTTTGGGTTTTGTTCAACATATCTCCACCTCTCAGAAACAAGTTCAGTAGTCCAAAACTTCAGCCTTGGAAAATCATCTGGGTTGTTACACCCTTCTGGATTCTTACACAGCATGGGGCAGAATTTCTCTAAATAGAGAAGCTACATAATATTGATAACATTTGTAAGCTTAAGGAAAGTAACTTCAGCAGTATAATCAAATTTGTAAAAAAGTAGAAGGCAAGATTAAAGATGTTTACCATTGGGATCAAAATACACCCACCGCCGCGGATGCTTTTCCCTCTCTGCACCTTGGTTTGCTGTTCTTCGAAGTGGTGAAGCCATGTTGCTGCCCATTTGACCTTCTTCAGTTTCTCAAGGTCCACCACATAGCGAGCTAATGTTGACCGAACACCTTGTCTAGTTAGCGGCATTCCAAAAACTCCAAGGACAAACGCAACAGCCCGGTGCTTCCACTCATCGGTCAGAATATTCTCATTCTCCTCGGCTCTAAATCACTTCACATAAGATTCAACCGACGAAACTGGTTTCACAAGTCCGATAGTTTGACCGATGAGCTGAGCCTCTTTGTCAGTTGGCTCAGGTTTGAAAACCTCACCTTTCCAGCTAATACCAAGCAGCCAACCAACAATCTCATCTGTAATATTGAGCGACCGGCCATGCGCCGTCAAGTATCCATCCACTTTGAAAGAATTGTAGATGAATTTGTTGAATTCTTCGGGGGTCCCTGTGATTTGAAGATGCTCCAAACCACCAAGACCCACCTCATACATCCAATTTTTCTGCTCATCCGTCATTTTTTCATAAAACTTTTTAATTTGCGGAAGCGATAGGTAGCTCTGGCACCGGCGGGGGTGTTTTAGTTTCTTCTTCTCTTTCCCCTTCTGTTTATCAGCAACTTGTTTCCTCTTCCTCTTCTTGTCCTTGACTCCCTCCCTTGCTTTCATCTCTGCCTTCCTCTTCTTTTCTTTAGCAGCATCACAAAGAAAAGGTCGCTGTTGATCCTTGGTCATAGAATGCCACTCTCTCAATATCTCATATTTGAAGTCCCTTGTCATCTTCAAATTTGGATTTTGCTTCTGCAAAGTAAAGAGCCTCACATTTCTACAAAAACAATGACAAAACAGAGAGAGATACGTTATGCTCAAAGATATAGTATGTACATGTCAAGTAAGAAATTGTACAGTCTTGGATAACATTTTAACATAGAGCAAAACTAAGAAAAAATCATTGAAATAGAAAAACCACAACTTACTGAAATCTTATGAAGGCATTAGTAGCATTCCCATGATGTGATAGGTCATCATCTTCCTCTTCCACCTCCTCTTCCACCTCATCTTCCACCTCCTATTCCACCTCCTCTTCATCCACATCTTTGTTAACTGATCTCGGTTCACAAACAAACTGCAAGAGATCTACATCTTCTCCTTCTGACTCATCTGCAGATACCACCAGTGCTCTTTCTTCGTACCACTTTTTTGTATCGCTCGGTAAGTTGACAAACCTTCCATACAACAACTTCTCTGTTTTAGGGGGTATCTTTTGATTTTCCGTAATGTTGAACAGTTTTCTGTTCTCATTCCTGTCATTTATGCAATCAAATAAAACAAATATGAGATAACAATTTCAATAAGGGTAAAAGACACTGACCACCCATGGGTTTAGGGAAAATTCCTCCCCGCTACCCTGTGTTTTGGATAAAGACACTCCGCACCTTTTTTTGGATGGAAGGTAACGGATTACTAACAGCACGAGAAAAAAAGACTATTTTACGCCTAAATAGTTATAAAATTACCCCATATATGTCATCATAACCCTATCTCCTTCATTCATAATCCTAATCAATTCTCTCTCCTCCACTTCTTTCTCTCTCAATAATCCTCCGACCTTATCTCTTCATGTTGATACAACCTCCACCACCCATCCAAAGTCCAAACCCACCCACTCTTAAACCAAATCGCTAGACCACACAACTCGTCACAACCAAGGTGTGGGATTCGAATCTGACGGCGCAGAAACCGGCGAATCGTGCCGGTGCCGTCTAGTTCTTGCGAGCAAAGTCCGATGGGGAGAGATGTAGGAGGAAGACGAAGACGGTAGCGACTACCTCCTTCCGCCGCGAACTGCGGTTGTGAGGCGGCGAACTCAGATGGTAAGGTCTTCAGATCTGTTTTTTTTTGCAGAAATTGGGCATAAATCGTGCCGGTGCCGGTGGTGGCAGTCCGGGTTTCGAAAGTTTATCTTCTTCTGCTCCGATAGTGAATAGTGAATATTAGTGGTTGTTGTTGTTGATGTTCTTGGTACCGAAATTCTCAGAAACCCGCGAAGAGAGTTGCAGAGCCACAAGTGGTTGTTGTTGTTCTTGGAAGGAAATCATTATTCTGTGTTAATGCCGAATGAGAAGAGAGGAGGGTTGATGAGCCACAAGTGTCCTTGCTTTGAGTTTTGCAGAAGAAGAAGGTGAAGAAATGTGAAAAAGTAAGGGGTTTTCTTCTGATTTCTCCTTTATTCAGGTCCTGGTATGAAATTAGTAGTATGTTCTAGCTGTGGTGGTAAGCATTCTCTTGCTTTCCCTAGCATTGTGAGGTCGTCATCTCATCCCATAGTGGGTTTCGAAAGTTTATTTTCTTCTAATTCTCCATTTTTCATTACCAGTTAGGAAATTTAGTATGAAATTCTTCTAGCTGTGGTTAGCATTGTGAGATCATCATGGGGAAGCTTTCTTTTGGGGTGTTTTTCTTAGTTCTGAAGTTGGTTGGTTTGGTTATCAGAGAGTATGACGAAGCTTTCTTTTGCTTCCTCTTGATTGTTAGTGAGTATTATGAATTCCCAAACCATGCCTCCACCACGATGAAAGAAATGGACAGAGGCAGAAGAAAAAACCTTAATTGACAAGTACGGCGAATAGGTCTGTTATGGTACTTTAGCGAAAACGATAACCAGAGAGGAAGCACAAACCCATTGCTTCATATGTCAATTCAGTTCACCATGATTGTGACCCAGTTACCTTTCCCTGGCAATGGAATTGGAAAGATATCCCCACCAAAGTCCAGAACATGAGGCATCAGTATTCCTTGGTGAAGCAGAAGATGAGTATTCCTTGTGTCTTGTTGTAATCTTTTAGTGCTAGATTTGGGATCCTCCATTTGAGTTTTGATGTCAATTTTGAGTTTGAAGGTTTTTCATTTTTATGGATTATTGTAATTTCTGATGATCTTCTTTTGCAGTTGAACTAGTCTAAGAAATGTTTGTTCTTATTATTTGCTATTGACAACTTGTTGGAACTGATTTCTTGGTGTATTTGAATGTTCTTGATGTTCTTGGTGTATTTGAATGTTCTTGGTGTTCTTGATGAATAAGGGTAATAAAGTCTAAAAACCACACAGGGGTAATATGGTCCGAAAAAAGTCTATCTCCCACTTTTTAACGGAATATGACAGAAGGGTGCTAAGTGTCCAAGGAATATTCCGTCAAATGGGTGCGGAGTGTCTTTATTCAAAACACAGGGTAGCGGAGTGGAATTTTCCCTAAACTCAGGGGTGGTCAGTGTCTTTTACCCTTTCAATAATTACAAAGCAAGAGATAACATGTGCTTCGGCATTTGGATAACAATTTTAACATTTCACACAGTGGGAGAAAACACTCACAATCGATAAGTAATAATATATGAAGTAAAGAACGTGTGATAAAGGATAACAATTTCAATATTTTAACAGAGCAACAGATAACAATGACAATATGTAAAAAAAAATCTTCAACTTGAAGATAGCATTTGTAAACTTACAGGTACAGCGCAAATCCCTCTGTATATTTTACTTCTTCCTCAACAACCTTTGCTTTAGATTTGTTCTGTTTTTTTCCTTTCTTGATTGGTCTTGGTGGTGGTGGTGGTTTGGACCTTGGTGAACGACGTTTTTCTGTTTCATAAACCTTACTTTTTGGAGAGAAAGAAAGCTTTTTCTTTGATTTGGTCTTTTTTGTACCCTTCTCCTATTCATTTTCGAAATAAAACTTCTTCAGAATAAATCTAAACAGTTAAATTTCAAACTAAATCTAGAAAGCTGAAATTGATTTCGAAGACACAGACCTTGTTTTCCTCTTCATTAGGAAGTTGTAATGGGACAACCAGTAAGGGAACCACTGATTGATTGACTTCGTCGATTTTCCCTCGGTTTTCAGGGAATGGAGCAGTGTCAACCTCTTGGATTTTCAAAACAACCTCTAGGGTTTTTTCCATCGGGGTGGGAAATCCCTCTTCATCGGGGTGGGCAAACCCCCTTTCTTCTTGTCCTTCCATCGGGTTGGGAAAACCCTCTCCCTCTGTCTGGTTCTCTTTCTCTTCTTCTTTCTCTTCCAGCACTTGGGTAGAATTGAGATCTGCTTCACTACCCTTGAAAATTTTTTCTATACTTTTACGAATGGCTTCGTTGTCACTACGGTTGCTCTCGACGGCAGATTCGTTTTCTCCGGTGGGATTCGCTCTCATCAATGGCGGGAGAACACTCTGTAATTCGTGTTCTACCGTGGACTCCTCTGTCAGATCTGGAAGGCTATTTAAATCGGCGACCACTTGTTGGGTCGTTTTTGTTGGAGAAATTGTATCTCCTGTGGTTGAATCCTCTTCCATGGACGGTAATGGAGGTCTCCTCTGTTTTGTTTGCAGTGGAAGATATGGGAGAGAAAACAGAGAGAAATGGAGAAAACGGTGTGGTCAAATGGAGAGAGAGGGAGAAAGAAGTGAGAGAAAAGGAGACAAGAACAGTGTGCGGTTAATGGTCAAATGGTTATTTTTTGAATTGCTTCCATTGAAAACTGCCCCCTTTGAAAACCGTGTGCGGTTAATGGTAGTGGGTAGCAGTTGTTGATTTGATGGTACAATATAATTTTGAATTTCAAAAATTGTAATGTAACCTTCAGGAAGTTTATTATTTTTATCATTTTTGGTTTTATGTTTATAGTAAATTTATTATATCTATCCAATGTGCACAATATAATTATTATTTATATCTACAATGAAGAACCCTAAGATGTGATTATATCTATCTACATCTTAGGGTATTTCAATGTAGATAGAAATTATAAATTATATTGTGCATCTTGGATATATATTATAATTTTTAGTATATGTATTTTCCGAAAAGCAACTTTCACTCACTAATTGGGGTTTCTTATTTACCCAACATATCAACATAAAGAGTAGTAGGCCATAAATAAACATCCTAACTCGTGTGTGCTATTGCTGATTGAGTTAATTGTAGTCACCTCCCTCTAATTGACCCAAAAATACCGAAAAGCAATTTTCACTCACTAATTGTATGACATGGTTGGTTAGTTGTGGCTCTCTCATGTTGAGTAAGATTGAAAATCCATATCATTAGTTTTATAATATGTTGGGTCACAATCATCCCTACAACAAAAGTTTTGTAACGTGTATGTCCATGTGCTTTTCATTTTTTCTCTTACTATTTAAATAAATGTAAGGGATTCATATATTGGGAACTTTATGTTCTTTATAGTGTCAAATTCAGGAACTGTATCAAGTTCATTCTAGAAAAAAGCCCATCTGCCATCTCCCATGGACGTGACCCAACATTGTGTTGACATTATTATCCTTAGATATGTAATTTTGCTTATTAAAGCTAAACCCTACTAATATTATTATCTGTTTACATTACAACAGTTATCTACTAGTTGATTCGTGTTTTTGATGCTTTTTCTTCATATGAATTATCACGTGGGTCGAGAGGAGCACAAATTTTTAATATTCCTAACTCGGGAGTGCTATTCCTGATTGAGTTAAATTTGTTCACCTCCCTCTAATTGACCCCAAAACGCGGAAAATCAATTCTCACCCGCTAATTGTGCGAGATGGTTTAGTTAATGTGGCTCGTTCATGTTGAGTGACTTTAACAATCCACATTTGTAATTAAGCCTGAAAGCTCCCAAGTCACACACTTGATGGAGACACGAACAATGGAACTCTTGCCATCACGCACTGTTCCATGACGTAAGACCTAGTGTTGTAGAACATCACGGTGTGCATTGAGCTTTTGGTGGTTGTGTTGTGGAGTCATATTCTGTCATTGAGCCATGAAATGTAAGTACGCTAGGGTTCTCCGTCCGTTCCGCCACGAGCATTCAACAACACGATGGTATCATGCCACGGGTGCATTCACCATTGGGTGTAACTGGGTTCTTATATACTTAACGTATCACCACAAAGAGTAGTGGGCCGTAAAGAAACATCATAACTTCCTAACTCTACATTGTGTGAGTCAAATTACACCGAGTATAGCAACATTTTCTGTGAACGTGCTCAATTATACTGATAATATCTAGGATTAAAATAGAACTATCTATTTCTTACAAATGTTGTCTGTTACTCTGATATTGTTTACAAGTTTTGAGATTCAACATAAGGCAACTTTTAGATTACTTGGCTGAAATTTCTTCTTGAATGTTGAACATAATAGAACAAAGAACATCTGAGGCTCACATTAATCCCTAGAAACGAAAAATTTGTAACGTGTATCTCTACGTGCTTCTTATTTTTACACTACCTAAATGAATAGCAATAATCAAGTCATATATTTGGTTGTTCAAGTTCATTATAGTGTCAAATTATGGCACTGTGATATGTAAATTCTAGAAAACAGGCTCTCTGCCATTAAATTGCGTGTGATCCAACGTGTCTTTGACGTTGTTATCTGATTTCTTAAAGTTGAGATCCATTTTTCTAAACCCTAAAACAATTGTTATCTAAGTCTTTATAAATGGTTTCTGTGCTTTGAGCCTTGTTTTTAGACTTTTTCTTCATATGAATCATCTGGTGGGTCAAGGTGAGGACATTGTTTTCATTCATAACTCGGGAGTGCTATTCCTGATTGAATTAAGTTTGGTCACCTCCCTCTAATTGACCCCAAAACGCGGAAAATCAATTCTCACCCGCTAATTGTGCGAGATGGTTTAGTTAATGTGGATTGTTCATGTTGAGTGACTTTAACAATCCACATTTGTGGTTTAATTAAGCCTGAAAGCTCCCAAGTCACACACTTGATGGAGACACGAACAATGGAACTCTTGCCATCACGCACTGTTCCATGACGTAAGACCTAGTGTTGTAGAACATCACGGTGTGCATTGAGCTTTTGGTGGTTGTGTTGTGGAGTCATATTCTGTCATTGAGCCATGAAATGTAAGTACTCTAGGGTTCTCCGTCCGTTCTGCCATAGGCATTCAACAACACGATGGTATCATGCCACGGGTGCATTCACCATTGGGTGTAACTGGGTTCTTATTTACTTAACGTATCACCACAAAGAGTAGTGGGCCGTAAAGAAACATCATAACTTCCTAACTCTACATTGTGTGAGTCAAATTACACCGAGTATAGCAACATTTTCTGTGAACGTGCTCAATTATACTGATAATATCTAGGATTAAAATAGAACTATCTATTTCTTACAAATGTTGTCTGTTACTTTGATATTGTTTACAAGTTTTGAGATTCAACATAAGGCAACTTTTAGATTACTTGGCTGAAATTTCTTCTTGAATGTTGAACATAATAGAACAAAGAACATCTGAGGCTCACATTAATCCCTAGAAACGAAAAATTTGTAACGTGTATCTCTACGTGCTTCTTTTTTTTACACTACCTAAATGAATAGCAGTAATCAAGTCATATATTTGGTTGTTCAAGTTCATTATAGTGTCAAATTATGGCACTGTGATATGTAAATTCTAGAAAACAGGCTCTCTGCCATTAAAATTGCGTGCGATCCAACGTGTCTTTAACGTTGTTATCTGATTTCATAAAGTTGAGATCCATTTTTCTAAACCCTAAAACAATTGTTATCTAAGTCTTTATAAATGGTTTATGTGCTTTGAGCCTTGTTTTTAGACTTTTTCTTCATATGAATCATCCGGTGGGTCAAGGAGAGGACATTGTTTTCATTCCTAACTCGGGAGTGCTATTCCTGATTGAATTAAGTTTGGTCACCTCCCTCTAATTGACCCCAAAACGCGGAAAATCAATTCTCACCCGCTAATTGTGCGAGATGGTTTAGTTAATGTGGCTCGTTCATGTTGAGTGACTTTAACAATCCACATTTGTGGTTTAATTAAGCCTGAAAGCTCCCAAGTCACACACTTGATGGAGACACGAACAATGGAACTCTTGCCATCACGCACTGTTCCATGACGTAAGACCTAGTGTTGTAGAACATCACGGTGTGCATTGAGCTTTTGGTGGTTGTGTTGTGGAGTCATATTCTGTCATTGAGCCATGAAATGTAAGTACGCTAGGGTTCTCCGTTCGTTCCGCCACAATTAAGATCTGCTTCTCAAACATTTCTCTCTTGTAGGAACTAATGGATTGGTAGTTGAAATATTTATTATTTTAGGTACAGTAAATGTAAATAAAGTTGCCTTTACAGATTTTTAATTACTATGTTTAGTAACTTCTTATTTTATTTACATTGTCCATATGTTGCAAAGAGTAATAACAAATCTTTGGGAAGCTAGGAGAGTTAATAAACCTTTCATTATTATGCAAAGATAATTTAATGATATGGTTGGGGTAGTTCAATTAATGTGTTTAGAATTTCATCTGACCCTCTTGCACAACCACCACCTAACTCCAATAAAGTTTCGTATAATCTGCACGTTTGTAATTGTTATCTCCAGTCCTACAAATGAGATTTGGTTCTCAAACATTTCTCTCTTGTAGGAACTAATGGATTTTTATTTTAAATATTTATTATTTTAGGTACAGTAAATGTAAATGAAGTTGCCTTTACAGATGTTTAGTACTATGTTTAGTAACTTCTTATTTTATTCACATTGTCCATATGTTGCAAAGAGTAATAACAAATCTTTGGGAAGCTAGGAGAGTTAATAAACCTTTCATTATTATGGAAAGATAATTTAATGATATGGTTGGGGTAGTTCAATTAATCTGTTTAGAATTTCATCTGACCCTCTTGCACAACCACCACCTAACTCCAATAAAGTTTCGTATAATCTGCACGTTTGAAATTGTTATCTCGAGGCCTACAATTGAGATCTGGTTCTCAAACAATTCTCTCTTGTAGGAACTAATGGATTGGTAGTTGAAATATTTATTATTTTAGGTACAGTAAATGTAAAGGAAGTTGCCTTTACAGATGTCTAGTACTATGTTTAGTAACTTCTTATTTTATTCACATTGCCATCATTAAAAATATGTTCCAAATGAGGCAATTCATTTTTTTTGATTGTTGAAGTCTTCTTATTTGAATTGTAATGGTGAGCAGGGAAGGAGAGAAACAAACTTCCAGATGAATTCGAGAGAAGTGAGAGAAAGTGGCTGTTATGGCAAAGGTAAAGCTTTGTGTTCTTTGCCTCATGATTATGAAGAAGACGAATATGATTTCGAAGCCATGGATGACGATGAAGGATACGATTTCTCCCTTACAGAGCCATATGAGGATGATGAAACAAGAGCCTCCTTTGTCATTGCTCCAAATGGTGATCTGAAACCTGGTATGTAATACTAAGCTTGTTGTTAATCTTTTTAAAACCTTGGATAAACTTAAAAACTTCCCTGCCTACAGGAGTAATATACTTTTGCCAGTGAGATTGAGGCTTTTGACTGGTACAACCTTTATGCCTTGATGCTGGGTTTTGGGATAAGAAGGTGTAATAGAAGGTATTTCGATCCAGAAACGAAGGAGTTCACAAAGTCTAGGATCTTTGTATGTGCCCGACAAGGTGTCCGATCTGATAAGTGGAAATACAAAGAAAATCGGAAGAGGGAGCATACTAGAAACACTCGGTGCCTGTGCAAAGCTCGAATAAGAATTACAAGAACTTCACCTACGGAGCCGTTTACAGTGGATTATTTTCAACCAGTACATTCTCACACACTTTCTGATCCACAGTACAGGAGCATGCACCGGTCTCACAGAAAGGTGAACGAGTCAGATATCGAACACATCAGATCACTGAAGGAGGTGGGCATAAAGTACTGTCAAGGCTTCCTTTTGATGGTAAAACAATCCGGAGGCTATGCCAACGTCCCTTACACACAGAAGGATATGTATAACAAAATGGCTTCTCTGGACAAATTATATTCCAATGAAGGAGATGGCCAACAGACTCTAAAGTTCATTGATAGTCTGAAGAAAAGCCACCATGGTGTTTTCAAGAGGTAAGAGTATCATCTTTTACTTTATAAATATTTTCTACCGAGTTGATATTATGTTCATCCGTTAGAATTGCTATCGTTTATTTACAATTGTTATCTTTTGAAAGAACTATTACTTTTATGCAATCAGTTTGATCTGTGCCTTAATAAGAATTGTCTAGTCGGTTAATAATATTATCTCTGTCTTAATTTTGTTTTTTAGGTTCATATTGGGTAGCAACCATGAACTTCAAAGTTTATTTTGGTGTGACAGGAGATCACAGGAAGATTACAAAAGGTTTGGTGATGTACTTATTTTCGATGCAACATACAAAGCAAACATGTATCGAAAACCCTTAGTAATTTTATCTGGGGTGAACAATCACTTTCAAAATACAGTTTTTGCCTTTGCGGTTGTTCAAGACGAGAAAAAAAAACATATGAGTGGGTCTTGAGTTGTTTGATGAAGGCAATGGAGAATAAGATGCCCGTGTCGGTTATTACGGATGGTGATTTAGCCATGAAAAGTGCCATTCAAAAAACTTTCCCACATGCAAAACATCGTTTGTGTTCTTGGCATCTTTGTCGGAATGCTGAAGGAAAGCTGAAGAAGGGTGCCGCATTCATTTCTGATTTTAAGAAATGTATGCATAGTAGGAAACCCGAGAATTTTTGGTTTGAAGATTGGCAGGCCATGGTAGAAAAATGGGACCTCTCTCATAACCATTGGATCCAAGTCACCTACTTGGCTAGGCACATGTGGGCAGAGACATACTTGAAATTCTTCTTCTTTGCCGGACAAACAACAACCTCAAGGTGCGAGAGCGTAAACAGTTTTTTCAAGGATTTTGTGTCCTATATGGATAAGTTGGTCGACCTTTGCAGGGGTTTAATGACTGGGTTAGAAAAGCTACGAAAAAATGAGTGGGAGGAACACTTTAAATCTGACCAATCGACCCGATATGTACAACGAGGTTCAGGCAGCTGAGGTATTCACCAATAATATCTTCCTCAAGTTCAAGCATCAAGCTGAGATGGCAGAGGATTATAGAGTAGCGAAGGTTATTCCCATTGAATAATCAAAGGTTGATCAATTCTACGTGATGAGAGGTGAAATAAAGCAAAGTGTGGTACGCATATTTCTCCCTTCATGTACTAATTGATATTAGTTTGTAGTGTACACACGTAGTACTTTTGATGCCTAATTATCTAATATGTGTCTGTGTATTTACTAGGGTTTTCTTTAGATTTAAAACTGTTTTCTAACTGTTTATGGTAATACTCTTCTGTTTCCTACATAAATTTTGTAATGAATGATTTCTTTCACATAACTATTTTTATCCGGCTTTTTAACATTATCTGCTCTACTGCTGCAGCAAATTGTTCAGTGTACACGATCTAATCGTGGTCTTTGCTGCACTTGCTTTAAGTTTGAGACATCGAAGATGATCTGCAAACATATGATTCTTGTTATGAAAGAGAAGGGTGTTAATAGGATCCCTACAAATTTAATTGCTGATAGGTGGGTAAAAACGGATAAGAAATTCTACGCAACCGAGCCTTCGATGAAGGAGCCTATTCAGAAGTCGTGTGACGACCCAAGTGTCCAAGCTTCTCGTCGGGGTGCCATGAAGAGCCAAGTGACATTGTACACCTCTTTGGGTTGTAGATCTTTTGCAAATTATAAGTATTGGAAGGATCATATGGCCGATGGAATCAGAACTATGAAGAGAATGATTTCACAATCTGAAGAGGGTACCCATGGAGTTGTGAAGAAAGAAGATAACCCCTACAGCCACGTGAAGAATCCGAACCCACCGGACACGAAACACCCAAAAGGACCCAAGCAGGACAAGCGCAGAAGGTGCGGTAATTGCAAGGAGCTTGGACACAACAGGACTACATGTCCCAATCCTCCCGTGGACTCCTACGAAGATGAAATCCATGCGGAAGATGATTAACGAGAGATACCAGTTGAATTTGATGACAAAGGGGACTTCTATTGGTCCCAATCAACAAATATGTCATGGAAAGGCAATTAAAACTTATGTTTGTTGGTTTTAAGATGGAGTTACTCGTGAAGATCCATCAATGAGAACGGATGTTATCTAATTTGTAGGCTTCTGTTATCTTCTTTATGCAACTGGTTATCTTTAGATCTCGTGCTGTTATCTTTCTGGGCAGTTTCTACAGCAGAAAGATTACAATTGTTTTAATTGCTATCTATTACACTAACAATGTTATCTTGGAACCCTAGTGACCTGCTATGCCGGGTAAACTTTTTGTCTCGTAGTGACGGGGCCCGCAGAAAAAAACAAATTAGCTGACGTCCGCCCTAGTGGCGGACGCACTGTAGACCGACCCTAACATATGTCATCAAGTTCTGATTTCGAAACAAATACGGAGGCTTTTGTTGCAAGAAAATATTGATTTCATTAAGTTCCCAAAGTTGTCAAGTGACCCGTAGTACTAAATGAAACTTCGATTCTCTGCAACCCTATTTTATTAACTAATAGAGCTAACCAGCACTATTGGCTTGGGTTATTTCTACACAAAATCCGAGCACACGTAGCACAAAAATCCGGCCCATAGTTGCACAAATAACACCATAGGCAGGCTCATATTCCATTGATATCCGACCAAGAATGAAGTAGCTAATTGGTTGGGCACTTGGGCCGGTATGTTAGATAAAATATGCGCTGCCAATTTGATTTTTTCACTCGATTCATCAATGTTTTTTTTAGTGTGTTCACTCTCACCAATCTCCAAATCGCTGTAAATAAAGGATATAAACTTAAATCTGTAGGTTCATTCACATCATCCGCTGTAGCACAACTAAATACTCTTTCGTTAATGAGATGCTGGCTCCTCGTGAGCTTGGAATTCCGTGTTCGAATCCCGGCAGCGGAATACTATTTTGTTCTTTTTCATTACGTTTTCATCATCTTCTTTGTTTTCAATAGTTATTTGCTCTATCAACCCCTCCAAGAATAAGATTTTTGAAAACAACCTGCATGAATCCTTCTACTAAATAAAAAGTGAAGGAAACATCATCTTACAAATAATCAACGTCTGGATATGTAGAGCTCTTGCTAACAATATGAGTTTAGAAGGATTTGGTTTTCTCATTATTCGTCTCTTTACCCGCACCCTTCTAACTTGTTTCGTGGCAAGAGTTTATGTTTTTTCGTGTTAGACTAAAGTATGTAGACATTGTGATGCCTACCTCCGAATTCAAATGCTACTATGGTTGATTTTATTGCGCTATCCTCACCATCCAACTTCTGCGTCATTCCATCCCTCCAGTAGACTTGCAGGGCATTGCTTTCATTTCTTCGTTTCGTTTATTCTCTTTTTCAAGTTTGTGTGGAATAAGTTAAGATGTTTCGAAACTTGGCTTTTGTTTCTATCCCACATTGCTTCTTCAATTGCACTGTTATCTCTTTCTAAGTAAATATATCCTATTGATATTACAAACTATGTCCCCCCATGATGTCTTAAGATGAAAAAAAAATTTCAACGTGTGTGACTGAATGCCAAATTACGTTGTGCGTCGAAGACACGGATCTTCTTTCTCTTTACATTGTCTCTCGAGCAAAGAACTAAGAGAAATTTGCACTAATTTTTTGGCGAAACTGTTTCCTCGCATTTAAAAAATTTACAATGTACACCTCGTATCTAACATATGTCATCAAGTTCTGATTTCGAAACAAATACGGAGGCTTTTGTTGCAAGAAAATATTGATTTCATTAAGTTCCCAAAGTTGTCAAGTGACCCGTAGTACTAAATGAAACTTCGATTCTCTGCAACCCTATTTTTATTAACTAATTGAGCCAACCAGCACTATTGGCTTGGGTTATTTCTACACTTTGCGGTCTATTTAGAGCTGCTACCGTACGGATGATCTTTACGGTAATAGGTGACTTTTTCTCGACCGATTTGTCTCGCAAAACTCTTTATGATGTAAAATCAAGTAGTGATCGATAAGTTGTTCATGTCATAGCTCACTCGGTCACTCAACGAGCTTAGACATCACACTAAGTACCCGTTGACTGACATCACAAGCACACGTAGCACAAAATCCGGCCCATAGTTGCACAAATAACACCATAGGCAGGCTCATATTCCCATGATATCCGACCAAGAATGAAGTAGCTACTTGGTTGGGCACTTGGGCCGGTATGTTCGATAAAATATGCGCTGCCAATTTGATTTTTTCACTCGATTCATCAATGTTTTTTTAGTGTGTTCACTCCCACCAATCTCCGAATCGTTGTAAATAAAGGATATAAACTTAAATCTGTAGGTTCATTCACATCATCCGCTGTAGCACAACTACATACTCTTTCGTTAATGAGATCCGGGCTCCTTGTGAGCTTGGAATTCCGGGTTCGATCCCGGCAGCGGAATACTATTTTGTTCTTTTTCATTACGTTTTCATCATCTTCTTTGTTTTCAATAGTAATTTGCTCTATCAACCCCTCCAAGAATAAGATTTTTGAAAACAACCTCCATGAATCCTTCTACTAAATAAAAAGTGAAGGAAACATCATCTTACAAATAATCAACGTCTGGATATGTAGAGCTCTTGCTAACAATATGAGTTTAGAAGGATTTGGTTTCCTCATTATTCGTCTCTGTACCCGCACCCTTCTAACTTGTTTCGTGGCAAGAGTTTATGTTTTTTCGTGTTAGACTAAAGTATGTAGACATTGTGATGCCTACCTCCGAATTCAAATGCTACTATGGTTGATTTTATTGCGCTATCCTCACCATCCAACTTCTGCGTCATTCCATCCCTCCAGTAGACTTGCAGGGCATTGCTTTCATTTCTTCGTTTCGTTTATTCTCTTTTTCAAGTTTGTGTGGAATAAGTTAAGATGTTTCGAAACTTGGCTTTTGTTTCTATCCCACATTGCTTCTTCAATTGCACTGTTATCTCTTTCTAAGTAAATATATCCTATTGATATTACAAACTATGTCCCCCCATGATGTCTTAAGATGAAAAAAAAATTTCGACGTGTGTGACTGAATGCCAAATTACGTTGTGCGTCGAAGACACGGATCTTCTTTCTCTTTACATTGTCTCTCGATTAAAGAACTAAGAGAAATTTGCACTAATTTTTTGGCGAAACTGTTTCCCCGCATTTAAAAAATTTACAATGTACACCTCGTATCTAACATATGTCATCAAGTTCTGATTTCGAAACAAATACGGATGCTTTTGTTGCAAGAAAATATTTATTTCATTAAGTTCCCAAAGTTGTCAAGTGACCCGTAGTACTAAATGAAACTTCGATTCTCTGCAACCCTATTTTTATTAACTAATTGAGCCAACCAGCACTATTGGCTTGGGTTATTTCTACACTTTGCGGTCTATTTAGAGCTGCTACCGTACGGATGATCTTTACGGTAATAGGTGACTTTTTCTCGACCGATTTGTCTCGCAAAACTCTTTATGATGTAAAACCAAGTAGTGATCGATAAGTTGTTCATGTCATGGCTCACTCGGTCACTCAACGAGCTTAGACATCACACTAAGTACCCGTTGTCTGACATCACAAGCACACGTAGCACAAAATCCGGCCCATAGTTGCACAAATAACACCATAGGCAGGCTCATATTCCCATGATATCCGACCAAGAATGAAGTAGCTACTTGGTTGGGCACTTGGGCCGGTATGTTCGATAAAATATGCGCTGCCAATTTGATTTTTTCACTCGATTCATCAATGTTTTTTTAGTGTGTTCACTCCCACCAATCTCCGAATCGTTGTAAATAAAGGATATAAACTTAAATCTGTAGGTTCATTCACATCATCCACTGTAGCACAACTAAATACTCTTTCGTTAATGAGATCCGGGCTCCTTGTGAGCTTGGAATTCCGGGTTCGATCCCGGCAGCGGAATACTATTTTGTTCTTTTTCATTACGTTTTCATAATCTTCTTTGTTTTCAATAGTAATTTGCTCTATCAACCCCTCCAAGAATAAGATTTTTGAAAACAACCTCCATGAATCCTTCTACTAAATAAAAAGTGAAGGAAACATCATCTTACAAATAATCAACGTCTGGATGTGTAGAGCTCTTGCTAACAATATGAGTTTAGAAGGATTTGGTTTTCTCATTATTCGTCTCTGTACCCGCACCCTTCTAACTTGTTTCGTGGCAAGAGTTTATGTTTTTTCGTGTTAGACTAAAGTATGTAGACATTGTGATGCCTACCTCCGAATTCAAATGCTACTATGGTTGATTTTATTGCGCTATCGTCACCATCCAACTTCTGCATCATTCCATCCCTCCAGTAGACTTGCAGGCCATTGCTTTCATTTCTTTGTTTTGTTTATTCTCTTTTTCAAGTTTGTGTGGAATAAGTTACGATGTTTCGAAACTTGGCTTTTGTTTCTATCCCACATTGCTTCTTCCGTTGCACTGTTATCTCTTTCTAAGTAAATATTTCCTATTGATATTACAAACAATGTCCCCCCATGATGTCTTAAAATGAAACAAAATTTTCGACATGTGTGACTGTATGCCAAATTACGCTGTGCGTCCATTGCTTTAGGGACGCAAATATAGCGGTGTTTGTCTTAATTTTATCATTTTGGCGCCGAAGACACGGATCTTCTTTCTCTTTACATTGTCTCACGAGCAAAGAACTAAGAGAAATTTGCACTAATTTTTTGGCGAAACAGTTTCCTCGCATTTACAAAATTTATAATATACACCTCGTATCTAACATATGTCATCAAGTTCTGATTTCGAAACAAATACGGAGGCTTTTGTTGCAAGAAAATATTGATTTCATTAAGTTCCCGAAGTTGTCAAGTGACCCGTAGACTAAATGAAACTTCGATTCTCTGCAACCCTATTTTTATTAACTAATTGAGCTAACCAGCACTATTGGCTTGGGTTATTTCTACACTTTGCGGTCTATTTAGAGCTGCTACCGTACGGATGATCTTCACGGTAATAGGTGACTTTTTCTCGACCGATTTGTCTCGCAAAACTCTTTATCATGTAAAATCAAGTAGTGATCGATAAGTTGTTCATGTCATGGCTCACTCGGTCACTCAACGAGCTTAGACATCACACTAAGTACCCGTTGACTGACATCACAAGCACACGTAGCACAAAATCCGGCACATAGTTGCACAAATAACACCATATATATAGGCAGGCTCATATTCCATTGATATCCGACCAAGAATGAAGTAGCTACTTGGTTGGGCACTTGGGCCGGTATGTTCGATAAAATATGCGCTGCCAATTTGATTTTTTCACTCGATTCATCAATGTTTTTTTTAGTGTGTTCACTCTCACCAATCTCCAAATCGCTGTAAATAAAGGATATAAACTTAAATCTGTAGGTTCATTCACATCATCCGCTGTAGCACAACTAAATACTCTTTCGTTAATGAGATGCTGGCTCCTCGTTTGCTTGGAATTCCGTGTTCGAAACCCGGGAGCGGAATACTAATTTGTTCTTTTTCATTACGTTTTCATCATCTTCTTTGTTTTCAATAGTTATTTGCTTTATCAACCCCTCCAAGAATAAGATTTTTGAAAACAACCTGCATGAATCCTTCTACTAAATAAAAAGTGAAGGAAACATCATCTTACAAATAATCAATGTCTGGATATGTAGAGCTCTTGCTAACAATATGAGTTTAGAAGGATTTGGTTTTCTCATTATTCGTCTCTGTACCCGCACCCTTCTAACTTGTTTCGTGGCAAGAGTTTATGTTTTTTCGTGTTAGACTAAAGTATGTAGACATTGTGATGCCTACCTCCGAATTCAAATGCTACTATGGTTGATTTTATTGCGCTATCCTCACCATCCAACTTCTGCATCATTCCATCCCTCCAGTAGACTTGCAGGGCATTGCTTTCATTTCTTCGTTTCGTTTATTCTCTTTTTCAAGTTTGTGTGGAATAAGTTAAGATGTTTCGAAACTTGGCTTTTGTTTCTATCCCACATTGCTTCTTCAATTGCACTGTTATCTCTTTCTAAGTAAATATATCCTATTGATTTTACAAACTATGTCCCCCCATGATGTCTTAAGATGAAAAAAAATTTTCGACGTGTGTGACTGAATGCCAAATTACGTTGTGCGTCGAAGACACGGATCTTCTTTCTCTTTACATTGTCTCTCGAGCAAAGAACTAAGAGAAATTTGCACTAATTTTTTGGCGAAACTGTTTCCCCGCATTTAAAAAATTTACAATGTACACCTCGTATCTAACATATGTCATCAAGTTCTGATTTCGAAACAAATACGGATGCTTTTGTTGCAAGAAAATATTTATTTCATTAAGTTCCCAAAGTTGTCAAGTGACCCGTAGTACTAAATGAAACTTCGATTCTCTGCAACCCTATTTTTATTAACTAATTGAGCCAACCAGCACTATTGGCTTGGGTTATTTCTACACTTTGCGGTCTATTTAGAGCTGCTACCGTACGGATGATCTTTACGGTAATAGGTGACTTTTTCTCGACCGATTTGTCTCGCAAAACTCTTTATGATGTAAAACCAAGTAGTGATCGATAAGTTGTTCATGTCATGGCTCACTCGGTCACTCAACGAGCTTAGACATCACACTAAGTACCCGTTGACTGACATCACAAGCACACGTAGCACAAAATCCGGCACATAGTTGCACAAATAACACCATATATATAGGCAGGCTCATATTCCATTGATATCCGACCAAGAATGAAGTAGCTACTTGGTTGGGCACTTGGGCCGGTATGTTCGATAAAATATGCGCTGCCAATTTGATTTTTTCACTCGATTCATCAATGTTTTTTTTAGTGTGTTCACTCTCACCAATCTCCAAATCGCTGTAAATAAAGGATATAAACTTAAATCTGTAGGTTCATTCACATCATCCGCTGTAGCACAACTAAATACTCTTTCGTTAATGAGATGCTGGCTCCTCGTTTGCTTGGAATTCCGTGTTCGAATCCCGGGAGCGGAATACTAATTTGTTCTTTTTCATTACGTTTTCATCATCTTCTTTGTTTTCAATAGTTATTTGCTTTATCAACCCCTCCAAGAATAAGATTTTTGAAAACAACCTGCATGAATCCTTCTACTAAATAAAAAGTGAAGGAAACATCATCTTACAAATAATCAATGTCTGGATATGTAGAGCTCTTGCTAACAATATGAGTTTAGAAGGATTTGGTTTTCTCATTATTCGTCTCTGTACCCGCACCCTTCTAACTTGTTTCGTGGCAAGAGTTTATGTTTTTTCGTGTTAGACTAAAGTATGTAGACATTGTGATGCCTACCTCCGAATTCAAATGCTACTATGGTTGATTTTATTGCGCTATCCTCACCATCCAACTTCTGCATCATTCCATCCCTCCAGTAGACTTGCAGGGCATTGCTTTCATTTCTTCGTTTCGTTTATTCTCTTTTTCAAGTTTGTGTGGAATAAGTTAAGATGTTTCGAAACTTGGCTTTTGTTTCTATCCCACATTGCTTCTTCAATTGCACTGTTATCTCTTTCTAAGTAAATATATCCTATTGATATTACAAACTATGTCCCCCCATGATGTCTTAAGATGAAAAAAAAATTTCGACGTGTGTGACTGAATGCCAAATTACGTTGTGCGTCGAAGACACGGATCTTCTTTCTCTTTACATTGTCTCTCGAGCAAAGAACTAAGAGAAATTTGCACTAATTTTTTGGCGAAACTGTTTCCCCGCATTTAAAAAATTTACAATGTACACCTCGTATCTAACATATGTCATCAAGTTCTGATTTCGAAACAAATACGGATGCTTTTGTTGCAAGAAAATATTTATTTCATTAAGTTCCCAAAGTTGTCAAGTGACCCGTAGTACTAAATGAAACTTCGATTCTCTGCAACCCTATTTTTATTAACTAATTGAGCCAACCAGCACTATTGGCTTGGGTTATTTCTACACTTTGCGGTCTATTTAGAGCTGCTACCGTACAGATGATCTTTACGGTAATAGGTGACTTTTTCTCGACCGATTTGTCTCGCAAAACTCTTTATGATGTAAAACCAAGTAGTGATCGATAAGTTGTTCATGTCATGGCTCACTCGGTCACTCAACGAGCTTAGACATCACACTAAGTACCCGTTGACTGACATCACAAGCACACGTAGCACAAAATCCGGCCCATAGTTGCACAAATAACACCATAGGCAGGCTCATATTCCCATGATATCCGACCAAGAATGAAGTAGCTACTTGGTTGGGCACTTGGGCCGGTATGTTCGATAAAATATGCGCTGCCAATTTGATTTTTTCACTCGATTCATCAATGTTTTTTTAGTGTGTTCACTCCCACCAATCTCCGAATCGTTGTAAATAAAGGATATAAACTTAAATCTGTAGGTTCATTCACATCATCCGCTGTAGCACAACTAAATACTCTTTCGTTAATGAGATCCGGGCTCCTTGTGAGCCTGGAATTCCGGCTTCGATCCCGGCAGCGGAATACTATTTTGTTCTTTTTCATTACGTTTTCATAATCTTCTTTGTTTTCAATAGTAATTTGCTCTATCAACCCCTCCAAGAATAAGATTTTTGAAAACAACCTCCATGAATCCTTCTACTAAATAAAAAGTGAAGGAAACATCATCTTACAAATAATCAACGTCTGGATATGTAGAGCTCTTGCTAACAATATGAGTTTAGAAGGATTTGGTTTTCTCATTATTCGTCTCTGTACCCGCACCCTTCTAACTTGTTTCGTGGCAAGAGTTTATGTTTTTTCGTGTTAGACTAAAGTATGTAGACATTGTGATGCCTACCTCCGAATTCAAATGCTACTATGGTTGATTTTATTGCGCTATCGTCACCATCCAACTTCTGCATCATTCCATCCCTCCAGTAGACTTGCAGGGCATTGCTTTCATTTCTTTGTTTCGTTTATTCTCTTTTTCAAGTTTGTGTGGAACAAGTTAAGATGTTTCGAAACTTGGCTTTTGTTTCTATCCCACATTGCTTCTTCAATTGCACTGTTATCTCTTTCTAAGTAAATATATCCTATTGATATTACAAACTACTAGTCTAAACCCCGCACCATGGCGCGGGCTGTTTATGTAACTTTGATTTTGTTTTATTGAAAAATGAGTAACATCATTTGGAGTTTGGGAGATGTCACTTAAATTTCTGACAGAAGTATTTAGCAAACAATTGTATTAGTATGTAATGAACAATATATACCAAAAATTAAATTAAATGCACATCATAAAGACCATTGAGGGATTATATTTATTTTAATCTGCAACCGGTTCAGATTAAAAAAATGTGGAAGTTAAGCAGTGAACTATCAATTTAATCATGATTTGACCAATGAAATAAATATTTAATTTAGGTGTTTATTTATGTACCATTTATCTTTTAAAACTTGCACTCTTGAAATCGCAGTAAATCAAATGTTTTTTATCGTCATTAAAGCTACTATCCCAATTTATTATAGTGAATGAGTTGTCTATAGAATTTATCTTCACGCGCCTAAATAATCTGGTCTATTCAACACCCACTCAACTGCCAAAATGCACCTTTGTTACCGTAATAACGGTGTGGTTAAGAAGACTTCATATATGAAGGTACTTAGGGACACCCAAGTTTCAAAAGCAATTCATCCAGAATAAAGGGGAGCTGACAACCAATAACAACTTACTCTTGAACCATGATTTAAGAGATTCAATTCAATTGTAAGAATTGAATTATTAAGAAAGAATGGATCGATGTCTACCTCATGAGAGAAATTAACCACTCATGGGAGCATTAGTTCCTTGAGATACTTTTCTGTTGTTATTACCTTCATAACAAACGGTTTTCATAATTTTACTATTTTTATGTTCAATCAATAACATTTCTGCATATTGATCATAGATTTTCTTTGAGACTAAAGGAATTGCAAATGCTAAATATGCTTACATTTTAGTTGTTAGTCATTGAGAAGAATGTACTTTTCTCTAATAACCAAATAATATTCTTGGAAAGTCCATGTAAACATGTCCAAATTTTCTATTTTCTACCTCTAAGTAGAGGTCCCAGTTCCAGTGGGTAAGACCTCATATCCCCCCAGCTTGTATTTTACACGTTGGAAGCCCGCAATTTTTACATGAAATAATATATGGGGTGCCGCCCCACCTGCCGCGTAGGTTCCTCAACAAACGAATGAGCAAAATTGAGTTATGTCTTCAAAGAGTTTCTTTTAAGGAAACAAAGAGCTATCACTTGTCCACAATATTACAACATGTAGACACTACATAACGTTTTGAACACTCATATATGGTATTTCAAAACAACTTAATTATAGTGTTTTGAATAATCGTATATAACATTTCAAAACAGCTTAATGGGAATAATCAATAAAATAAAATGATAAAATGAATCAATTCTAAGTCCGAAATAGTTTTCCTCAACCAACATATCTATGAGTCTTTTCATTTTAGACTGACCAAGTAACACTTCAAAAGATTATTGAATAATCAAAAATAAAAATTGAACACAACTTTAAGCTGTAATAATTTTGTAAGTGGCCATTTTCTAGTTCACGGAAAAACTCCATAATATAGATTTCAATAAGTAAAATTGAAAAAAACATATAAGATGAAAATACAAATCCGGGTGTGTAATGTGCTAAATGAATCACATGTTAAGGGTTTAATTAGTGTTTACAATTTATTTTTATGTCTAATACCTCTCTGTCGTACTAATGAAACAAAATGCCTATGTTTAATAAAAAAACTAAAATAGTCACACATTAATGATACGTTAGTAAGAAAATAATTAATTTTTAGGTTCTCACCCCTACATCCCATATTATATATTTTAAATCTCATTATGTTGATAAAAATGGAATATAAGATAGCTAAGTTGAGAAAAAAAGAGCTGGTGTCATGCATTTTATCCCATTTTAATGACCATTTTCTCATTATGAAAGAACAACATATTCCTAATGTCATAAACTCGTAATTAAATTGAATACCAAAAAGTGTGTAAAAAAATATTTAGGTGAGTTCAATAACCCACGGATTACCACTTAAGTAGAGAACTTGGGACATTAAGACAAACATATTTTTATTGTTTTTGTTTTTACATTTGTAATATTTGTTTCATATTTAAGTTAAGTAAGAGTTAGTGACTCTTATGGGGAACTTTGTTTCAACTTTGAAGTGTATTTTACATTTATCTTTCGATTCTTGCAAATTTTTCTTATTAATTTGTCAGATAGGGAAATTATCTACTTGCTCTGACATTGTTTTGAAAAAATATTGTAATTTGAGAATATTCGGATATTTTTATCCATAGTTTTTCAGTAAATCTATATTTCTTATTCATTAAATTCAAAAAATATTCTATTATTCGTAAATGTTATGAGAGTATATTGATTATAATTAAGCTTTTTTCATAATTGTACTTTTGGAATATTACCCTTAATTTAATGCACGTCAGTGGAAACAATTGTCAACTCGCCCATTTAATTTAATTTAATTTAATTTAATCTAATTTAATTTAAATAATATTTTCTCTATAATGATGCTACAAAGTATGAAACTTTAATTAATAAGTTACAGAACTTAAGTATAGTATTTGTGCGATGAATAGAGAATTATCGAGCCATTGAAGATTAACTTACATAAGTAACAAAAATCCAAACTTGCGGTCACGAAGTCTGTTGTCCTGTCAAGTTTAGGCTTTGTAATCCTCATTTTATACATGTTAGAAGTTGTCTTAAAACCCGATACGTCAAAAATGTTTCTTGTAAAGACTGGTATCAAAGAACTTATCTTGAAAAACTTCTCATGATACTTGGTAGATTTTCCTCCTAATACAACAATTTACTAACTGATGACATGAAAGAGTTAACCCTTCACATGATGGGTACGGGATCCTTAAGGGCTAGCGTCCGAAAGGCTTAGGGGCTGGCGTCCAACTTCTTTACAAGCATTGCTAATTTGGAACACGATCGCAACTAAATTTTGTACTGTTTAAGCATATAGAGAGCTCCATTAACTATACTCCATCCATTTTTCTACGCCCAAATTAAGATATTCCCAGAATAATCACATTTCAGAAATCAAAATGGTACAGGAAGGTAGATTCTGAGTGAATTCTCAAACAGAGTCAACACGATAGCATAAAATTAACTAACACTGAAAATTAACAAACCTTAATGATTCCAGGTTTCGTCATTGATGATCCTGCCATGTCGCTTAATTAAAGGGATTTGACAGTCAAAATCACTACATCCAACTGCTTGATCGGAGACTTGATTCTTTCAATGAAGCGGGGGGGTAAAGAGACATGTAAAGGAACGATATCAACATGGGTTGAAAGGATAGCGGAACATATAATCAGATGTTCGAAATCCCTACAGTCAGTTTGACAATAACCCTAATCTCCAAGAATTAATTGCACTGTTCAAATTCATGATCTAATTGTTTTCTCTTTCATTTATTTTTCATTTTTGTATGAGTATATACCAGTTCTTATTCTTCTCTTGGAAGGAGACATGGACATTATCTTAATACATTATATCATATTACTTCTATACACAAATAAATTTTACATCCGAACGATCCATTGAAAGTTCATTAATTTGCAATTCCATTGAAAAGTAAAAAAAATCTTCTGCAGTTAAACATAAATATATACATATGCACCCAACAAAATAAAATAAATTATAATTAAGACAAAGTAATAATAAATATGGATAGGTTCTACATGAGCAAAAATTAAAGGCCTGCAAAGTACAGATTCAAAAAAATAAAAATATAGTCAAGTAAAGATGTTAAGCAAAGCTAGGGTGGTAGCTCAAGTGGTTAGAGCGTTGGAAGCCCCTGCATGAGGTCCCGAGTTTAAACCCGGTTGACGACAAAACAATTTCTCAAAAATAAGAATAAAAATAAGAAGTTCAGTTTTGGCTGTTGTTTGATTTTTGTTGGTTGTTGCTCACGTTTTGCACCTTTTGTTAATTCAAAAGTAAAAATATTGTTATGCACAAAGAATTATAGGTTTTTTCCTTTGTTTTAATATCTACAGTAGCATCACATTTGCTTTTTTGTATGTTTGTTAGCACAGTTTCAGCACCTTTTTGTATTTTTTAATTTCCACTTATTTGAAAAAGAGTTAATATTGTTTTGACATTCCTTGTTAGCTCAAGTTTAGCACTTTCTTATTTTGAATTTCCACTTATTTGAGAAAGAAAATTGTATTGATATAAGATTCATGCAGTCTTGCCTAAAGAGAAACAATTATGCAATAAGAGATGCTTAGTCAAGTGCATGATATTCATGTATAATTAATAAAATTTCTTCATGCCATAAAATGAGCATGAAGATATATTTTATAGAACAATCTTTTATGCTAATGGTTATTCACATGGATTTGGGGGGCTGTGAACAATGTATTGAATGGTTATATGACCCCAGATCTTAAACTTCCATTGGATACAGTTGACCAGTTGGAAGATGAAATGACCATAAAAATTCATGTTGTAGGAAAAAACAACTTGCCATGCTTGAGTAAAAAAAGAACCTTTTATGGTCTCAAAAAAAAAAAAAAACCTTTTACACCATGAGGAAAAGCATTGGAAAATAAAAAGTGATTAAATAATGAAACCAACAAAGTAGATAACAGAATCGTAAAAATTTATTTTTACACATTGAGTTATAATTTTCCGACTAAAACTCTTCGTTTTTCCATGTAAAATTCAGATTCAAACTATAAGCACAATATTGTAGTAAATGTTTCGTTTTTCCATGTAAAAGGATGATTCAAAGTATAGGCTTAATAGTTCTATAGGAAATGTTTAATGTACCTTTTTAATTCCCTAACAAAACATTCATGGTGTGGGGAAAAACAACTTGTTGTGCTTGCGTAAAAAAAAGAACCTTTTACACCATGAGAAAAAGTATTGGAAAATGAAAAGTGATTAAATAATCAAACCAACACAGTAGATAATGGAATCGTAAAAATTTATTTTTACACATTGAGTTATTTGTAAAATTCAGATTCAAACTATAAGCATAATACTGTAGTAAATGTTTCGTTTTTCCATGTAAAAGTATGATTCATAGTATAGACATAATAGTTCTATAGGAAATGTTCAATGTACCTTTTTAATTCCCTAACAAATCATCAGCTGAGTTGGAATCTTACATGTCAATGATGCAGGAATTGGCAAAATTTAATTGGGAAAAATATGTCATGTCAACTGAACTTGGGGATTCATCATGACATATGTCATGTTAAGAATCCTCCTAAAATCCCATGTGGCGTAAGGAGGATGAGCCTCTCCATGACCTTGCTATTATATATATATAGATGTCCCCCCATGATGTCTTAAAATGAAACAAAATTTTCGACGTGTGTGACTGTATGCCAAATAACGCTGTGCGTCCATTGCTTTTGGGACGCAAATATAGTGGTGTTTGTCTTAATTTTATCGTTTTGGCGCCGAAGACACGGATCTTCTTTCTCTTTACATTGTCTCTCGAGCAAAGAACTAAGAGAAATTTGCATTAATTTTTTGGCGAAACTGTTTCCTCGCATTTAAAAAATTTACAATGTACACCTCGTATCTAACATATGTCATCAAGTTCTGATTTCGAAACAAATACGGAGGCTTTTGTTGCAAGAAAATATTGATTTCATTAAGTTCCCAAAGTTGTCAAGTGACCCGTAGTACTAAATGAAACTTCGATTCTCTGCAACCCTATTTTTATTAACTAATTGAGCTAACCAGCACTATTGGCTTGGGTTATTTCTACACTTTGCGGTCTATTTAGAGCTGCTACCGTACGGATGATCTTTACGGTAATAGGTGACTTTTTCTCGACCGATTTGTCTCGCAAAACTCTTTATGATGTAAAATCAAGTACTGATCGATAAGTTGTTCATGTCATGGCTCACTCGGTCACTCAACGAGCTTAGACATCACACTAAGTACCCATTGACTGACATCACAAGCACACGTAGCACAAAATACGGCCCATAGTTGCACAAATAACAACATAGGCAGGCTCATATTCCCATGATATCCGACCAAAATGAAGTAGTTTTCTCATTATTCGTCTCTGTACCCGCACCCTTCTAACTTGTTTCCTGGCAAGAGTTTATGTTTTTTCGTGTTAGACTAAAGTATGTAGACATTGTAATGCCTACCTCCGAATTCAAATGCTACTATGGTTGATTTTATTGCGCTATCGTCACCATCCAACTTCTGCATCATTCCATCCCTCCAGTAGACTTGCAGGGCATTGCTTTCATTTCTTCGTTTCGTTTATTCTCTTTTTCAAGTTTGTGTGGAATAAGTTAAGATGTTTCGAAACTTGGCTTTTGTTTCTATCCCACATTGCTTCTTCAGTTGCACTGTTATCTCTTTCTAAGTAAATATTTCCTATTGATATTACAAACTATGTCCCCCCATGATGTCTTAAAATGAAACAAAATTTTCGACGTGTGTGACTGTATGCCAAATTACGCGGTGCGTCCATTGCTTTAGGGACGCAAATATAGCGGTGTTTGTCTTAATTTTATCATTTTGGCGCCGAAGACACGGATCTTCTTTCTCTTTACATTGTCTCACGAGCAAAGAACTAAGAGAAATTTGCACTTTTTTTTGGCGAAACAGTTTCCTCGCATTTAAAAAATTTATAATATACACCTCGTATCTAACATATGTCATCAAGTTCTGATTTCGAAACAAATACGGAGGCTTTTGTTGCAAGAAAATATTGATTTCATTAAGTTCCCAAAGTTGTCAAGTGACCCGTACTAAATGAAACTTCGATTCTCTGCAACCCTATTTTTATTAACTAATTGAGCTAACCAGCACTATTGGCTTGGGTTATTTCTACACTTTGCGGTCTATTTAGAGCTGCTACCGTACGGATAATCTTTACGGTAATAGGTGACTTTTTCTCGACCGATTTGTCTCGTAAAACTCGTTATGATGTAAAATCAAGTAGTGATCGATAAGTTGTTCATGTCATGGCTCACTCGGTCACTCAACGAGCTTAGACATCACACTAAGTACCCGTTGACTGACATCACAAGCACACGTAGCACAAAATCCGGCCCATAGTTGCACAAATAACACCATAGGCAGGCTCATATTCCCATGATATCCGACCAAGAATGAAGTAGCTACTTTGTTGGGCACTTGGGCCGGTATGTTCGATAAAATATGCGCTGCCAATTTGATTTTTTCACTCGATTCATCAATGTTTTTTAGTGTGTTCACTCACACCAATCTCCAAATCGTTGTAAATAAAGGATATAAACATAAATCTGTAGGTTCATTCACATCATCCGCTGTAGCACAACTAAATACTCTTTCGTTAATGAGATGCTGGCTCCTCGTGAGCTTGGAATTCCGTGTTCGAATCCCGGCAGCGGAATACTATTTTGTTCTTTTTTATTACGTTTTCATCATCTTCTTTGTTTTCAATAGTAATTTGCTCTATCAACCCCTCCAAGAATAAGATTTTTGAAAACAACCTGCATGAATCCTTTTACTAAATAAAAAGTGAAGGAAACATCATCTTACAAATAATCAACGTCTGGATATGTAGAGCTCTTGCTAACAATATGAGTTTAGAAGGATTTGGTTTTCTCATTATTCGTCTCTGTACCCGCACCCTTCTAGCTTGTTTCGTGGCAAGAGTTTATGTTTTTCCGTGTTAGACAAAAGTATGTAGACATTGTGATGCCTACCTCCGAATTCAAATGCTACTATGGTTGATTTTATTGCGCTATCGTCACCATCCAACTTCTGCATCATTCCATCCCTCCAGTAGACTTGCAGGGCATTGCTTTCATTTCTTCGTTTCGTTTATTCTCTTTTTCAAGTTTGTGTGGAATAAGTTAAGATGTTTCGAAACTTGGCTTTTGTTTCTATCCCACATTGCTTCTTCGATTGCACTTTTATCTCTTTCTAAGTAAATATATCCTATTCATATTACAAACTATGTCCCCCCATGATGTCTTAAAATGAAACAAAATTTTCGACGTGTGTGACTGTATGCCAAATTACGCTGTGCTTCCATTGCTTTTGGGACGCAAATATAGTGGTGTTTGTCTTAATTTTATCATTTTGGCGCCGAAGACACGGATCTTCTTTCTCTTTACATTGTCTCTCGAGCAAAGAACTAAGAGAAATTTGCACTAATTTTTTGGCGAAACTGTTTCCTCGCATTTAAAAAATTTACAATGTACACCTCGTATCTAACATATGTCATCAAGTTCTGATTTCGAAACAAATACGGAGGCTTTTGTTGCAAGAAAATATTGATTTCATTAAGTTCCCAAAGTTGGCTTGGGTTATTTCTACACTTTGCGGTCTATTTAGAGCTGCTACTGTACGGATGATCTTTACGGTAATAGGTGACTTTTTCTCGACCGATTTGTCTTGCAAAACTCTTTATGATGTAAAATCAAGTAGTGATCGATAAGTTGTTCATGTCATGGCTCACTCGGTCACTCAACGAGCTTAGACATCACACTAAGTACCCGTTGACTGACATCACAAGCACACGTAGCACAATATCCGGCCCATAGTTGCACAAATAACACCATAGGCAGGCTCATATTCCCATGATATCCGACCAAGAATGAAGTACCTACTTGGTTGGGCACTTGGGCCGGTATGTTCGATAAAATATGCGCTGCCAATTTGATTTTTTCACTCGATTCATCAATGTTTATTTTTAGTGTGTTCACTCTCACCAATCTCCAAATCGTTGTAAATAAAGGATATAAACTTAAATCTGTAGGTTCATTCACATCATCCGCTGTAGCACAACCAAATACTCTTTCGTTAATGAGATGCTGGCTCCTCGTGAGCTTGGAATTCCGGGTTCGAATCCCGGCAGCGGAATACTATTTTGTTCTTTTTCATTACGTTTTCATCATCTTCTTTGTTTTCAATAGTAATTTGCTCTATCAACCCCTCCAAGAATAAGATTTTTGAAAACAACCTGCATGAATCCTTCTACTAAATAAAAAGTGAAGGAAACATCATCTTACAAATAATCAACGTCTGGATATGTAGAGCTCTTGCTAACAATATGAGTTTAGAAGGATTTGGTTTTCTCATTATTCGTCTCTGTACCCGCACCCTTCTAACTTGTTTCGTGGCAAGAGTTTATGTTTTTTCGTGTTAGACTAAAGTATGTAGACGTTGTGATGCCTACCTCCGAATTCATATGCTACTATGGTTGATTTTATTGCGCTATCGTCACCATCCAACTTCTGCATCATTCCATCCCTCCAGTAGACTTGCAGGGCATTGCTTTCATTTCTTCGTTTCGTTTATTCTCTTTTTCAAGTTTGTGTGGAATAAGTTAAGATTTTTCGAAACTTGGGTTTTGTTTCTATCCCACATTTCTTCTTCAATTGCACTGTTATCTCTTTCTAAGTAAATATATCCTATTGATATTACAAACTACTAGTCTAAACCCCGCACCATGGCGCGGGCTGTTTATGTAACTTTGATTTTGTTTTATTGAAAAATGAGTAACATCATTTGGAGTTTGGGAGATGTCACTTAAATTTCTGACAGAAGTATTTAGCAAACAATTGTATTAGTATGTAATGAACAATATATACCAAAAATTAAATTAATTGCACATCATAAAGACCATTGAGGGATTATATTTATTTTAATCTGCAACCGGTTCAGATTAAAAAAATGTGGAAGTTAAGCAGTGAACTATCAATTTAATCATGATTTGACCAATGAAATAAATATTTAATTTAGGTGTTTATTTATGTACCATTTATCTTTTAAAACTTGCACTCTTGAAATCGCAGTAAATCAAATGTTTTTTATCGTCATTAAAGCTACTATCCCAATTTATTATAGTGAATGAGTTGTCTATAGAATTTATCTTCACGCGCCTAAATAATCTGGTCTATTCAACACCCACTCAACTGCCAAAATGCACCTTTGTTACCGTAATAACGGTGTGGTTAAGAAGACTTCATATATGAAGGTACTTAGGGACACCCAAGTTTCAAAAGCAATTCATCCAGAATAAAGAGGAGCTGACAACCAATAACAACTTACTCTTGAACCATGATTTAAGAGATTCAATTCAATTGTAAGAATTGAATTATTAAGAAAGAATGGATCGATGTCTACCTCATGAGAGAAATTAACCACTCATGGGAGCATTAGTTCCTTGAGATACTTTTCTGTTGTTATTACCTTCATAACAAACGGTTTTCATAATTTTACTATTTTTATGTTCAATCAATAACATTTCTGCATATTGATCATAGATTTTCTTTGAGACTAAAGGAATTGCAAATGCTAAATATGCTTACATTTTAGTTGTTAGTCATTGAGAAGAATGTACTTTTCTCTAATAACCAAATAATATTCTTGGAAAGTCCATGTCCAAATTTTCTATTTTCTACCTCTAAGTAGAGGTCCCAGTTCCAGTGGGTAAGACTTTATATCCCCCCAGCTTGTATTTTACACGTTGGAAGCCCGCCATTTTTACATGAAATAATATATGGGGTGCCGCCCCACCTGCCGCGTAGGTTCCTCAACAAACGAATGAGCAAAATTGAGTTATGTCTTCAAAGAGTTTCTTTTAAGGAAACAAAGAGCTATCACTTGTCCACAATATTACAACATGTAGACACTACATAACGTTTTGAACACTCATATATGGTATTTCAAAACAACTTAATTATAGTGTTTTGAATAATCGTATATAACATTTCAAAACAGCTTAATGGGAATAATCAATAAAATAAAATGATAAAATGAATCAATTCTAAGTCCGAAATAGTTTTCTTCAACCAACATATCTATGAGTCTTTTCATTTTAGACTGACCAAGTAACACTTCAAAAGATTATTGAATAATCAAAAATAAAAATTGAACACAACTTTAAGCTGTAATAATTTTGTAAGTGACCATTTTCTAGTTCACGGAAAAACTCCATAATATAGATTTCAATAAGTAAAATTGAAAAAAAACATATAAGATGAAAATACAAATCCGGGTGTGTAATGTGCTAAATGAATCACATGTTAAGGGTTTAATTAGTGTTTACAATTTATTTTTATGTCTAATACCTCTTTGTCGTACTAATGAAACAAAATGCCTATGTTTAACAAAAAAACTAAAATAGTCACACATTAATGATACGTTAGTAAGAAAATAATTAATTTTTAGGTTCTCACCCCTACATCCCATATTATATATTTTAAATCTCATTATGTTGATAAAAATGGAATATAAGATAGCTAAGTTGAGAAAAAAATAGCTGGTGTCATGCATTTTATCCCATTTTAATGACCATTTTCTTATTATGAAAGAACAACATATTCCTAATGTCATAAACTCGTAATTAAATTGAATACCAAAAAGTGTGTAAAAAAATATTTAGGTGAGTTCAATAACCCACAGATTACCACTTAAGTAGAGAACTTGGGACATTAAGACAAACATATTTTTATTGTTTTTGTTTTTACATTTGTAATATTTGTTTCATATTTAAGTTAAGTAAGAGTTAGTGACTCTTATGGGGAACTTTGTTTCAACTTTGAAGTGTATTTTACATTTATCTTTCGATTCTTGCAAATTTTTCTTATTAATTTGTCAGATAGGGAAATATCTACTTGCTCTGACATTGTTTTGAAAAAATATTGTAATTTAAGAATATTCGGATATTTTTATCCATAGTTTTTCAGTAAATCTATATTTCTTATTCATTAAATTCAAAAAATATTCTATTATTCGTAAATGTTATGAGAGTATATTGATTATAATTAAGCTTTTTTCATAATTGTACTTTTGGAATATTACCCTTAATTTAATGCACGTCAGTGGAAACAATTGTCAACTCGCCCATTTAATTTAATTTAATTTAATTTAATCTAATTTAATTTAAATAATATTTTCTCTTAATGATGCTACAAAGTATGAAACTTTAATTAATAAGTTACAAAACTTAAGTAGAGTATTTGTGCGATGAATAGAGAATTATCGAGTCATTGAAGATTAACTTACATAAGTAACAAAAATCCAAACTTACGGTCACGAAGTCTGTTGTCCTGTCAAGTTTAGGCTTTGTAATCCTCATTTTATACATGTTAGAAGTTGTCTTAAAACCCGATACGTCAAAAATGTTTCTTGTAAAACTGGTATCAAAGAACTTATCTTGAAAAACTTCTCATGATACTTGGTAGATTTTCCTCCTAATACAACAATTTACTAACTGATGACACGAAAGAGTTAACCCTTCACATGATGGGTACGGGATCCTTAAGGGCTAGCGTCCGAAAGGCTTAGGGGCTGGCGTCCAACTTCTTTACAAGCATTGCTAATTTGGAACACGATCGCAACTAAATTTTGTACTGTTTAAGCATATAGAGAGCTCCATTAACTATACTCCATCCATTTTTCTACGCCCAAATTAAGATATTCCCAGAATAATCACATTTCAGAAATCAAAATGGTACAGGAAGGTAGATTCTGAGTGAATTCTCAAACAGAGTCAACACGATAGCATAAAATTAACTAACACTGAAAATAACAAACCTTAATGATTCCAGGTTTCGTCATTGATGATCCTGCCATGTCGCTTAATTAAAGGGATTTGACAGTCAAAATCACTACATCCAACTGCTTGATCGGAGACTTGATTCTTTCAATGAAGCGGGGGGTAAAGAGACATGTAAAGGAACGATATCAACATGGGTTGAAAGGATAGCGGAACATATAATCAGATGTTCGAAATCCCTACAGTCAGTTTGACAATAACCCTAATCTCCAAGAATTAATTGCACTGTTCAAATTCATGATCTAATTGTTTTCTCTTTCATTTATTTTTCATTTTTGTGTGTGTATATACCAGTTCTTATTCTTCTCTTGGAAGGAGACATGGACATTATCTTAATACATTATATCATATTACTTCTATACACAAATAAATTTTACATCCGAACGATCCATTGAAAGTTCATTAATTTGCAATTCCATTGAAAAGTAAAAAAAATCTTCTGCAGTTAAACATAAATATATACATATGCACCCAACAAAATAAAATAAATTATAATTAAGACAAAGTAATAATAAATATGGATAGGTTCTACATGAGCAAAAATTAAAGGCCTGCAAAGTACAGATTCAAAAAAATAAAAATATAGTCAAGTAAAGATGTTAAGCAAAGCTAGGGTGGTAGCTCAAGTGGTTAGAGCGTTGGAAGCCCCTGCATGAGGTCCCGAGTTTAAACCCGGTTGACGACAAAACAATTTCTCAAAAATAAGAATAAAAATAAGAAGTTGAGTTTTGGCTGTTGTTTGATTTTTGTTGGTTGTTGCTCACGTTTTGCACCTTTTGTTAATTCAAAAGTAAAAATATTGTTATGCACAAAGAATTATAGGTTTTTTCCTTTGTTTTAATATCTACAGTAGCATCACATTTGCTTTTTTGTATGTTTGTTAGCACAGTTTCAGCACCTTTTTGTATTTTTTAATTTCCACTTATTTGAAAAAGAGTTAATATTGTTTTGACATTCCTTGTTAGCTCAAGTTTAGCACTTTCTTATTTTGAATTTCCACTTATTTGAGAAAGAAAATTGTATTGATATAAGATTCATGCAGTCTTGCCTAAAGAGAAACAATTATGCAATAAGAGATGCTTAGTCAAGTGCATGATATTCATGTATAATTAATAAAATTTCTTCATGCCATAAAATGAGCATGAAGATATATTTTATAGAACAATCTTTTATGCTAATGGTTATTCACATGGATTAGGGGGGCTGTGAACAATGTATTGAATGGTTATATGACCCCAGATCTTAAACTTCCATTGGATACAGTTGACCAGTTGGAAGATGAAATGACCATAAAAATTCATGTTGTAGGAAAAAACAACTTGCCATGCTTGAGTAAAAAAAGAACCTTTTATGGTCTCAAAAAAAAAAATAAATAACCTTTTACACCATGAGGAAAAGCATTGGAAAATAAAAAGTGATTAAATAATGAAACCAACACAGTAGATAACAGAATCGTAAAAATTTATTTTTACACATTGAGTTATAATTTTCCGACTAAAACTCTTCGTTTTTCCATGTAAAATTCAGATTCAAACTATAAGCACAATATTGTAGTAAATGTTTCGTTTTTCCATGTAAAAGGATGATTCAAAGTATAGGCTTAATAGTTCTATAGGAAATGTTTAATGTACCTTTTTAATTCCCTAACAAAACATTCATGGTGTGGGGAAAAACAACTTGTTGTGCTTGCGTAAAAAAAAGAACCTTTTACACCATGAGAAAAAGCATTGGAAAATGAAAAGTGATTAAATAATCAAACCAACACAGTAGATAATGGAATCGTAAAAATTTATTTTTACACATTGAGTTATTTGTAAAATTCAGATTCAAACTATAAGCATAATACTGTAGTAAATGTTTCGTTTTTCCATGTAAAAGTATGATTCATAGTATAGACATAATAGTTCTATAGGAAATGTTCAATGTACCTTTTTAATTCCCTAACAAATCATCAGCTGAGTTGGAATCTTACATGTCAATGATGCAGGAATTGGCAAAATTTAATTGGGAAAAATATGTCCTGTCAACTGAACTTGGGGATTCATCATGACATATGTCATGTTAAGAATTCTCCTAAAATCCCATGTGGCGTAAGGAGGATGAGCCTCTCCATGACCTTGCTATTATATATATATAGATGTCCCCCCATGATGTCTTAAAATGAAACAAAATTTTCGACGTGTGTGACTGTATGCCAAATAATGCTGTGCGTCCATTGCTTTTGGGACGCAAATATAGTGGTGTTTGTCTTAATTTTATCGTTTTGGCGCCGAAGAAACGGATCTTCTTTCTCTTTACATTGTCTCTCGAGCAAAGAACTAAGAGAAATTTGCATTAATTTTTTGGCGAAACTGTTTCCTCGCACTTAAAAAATTTACAATGTACACCTCGTATCTAACATATGTCATCAAGTTCTGATTTCGAAACAAATACGGAGGCTTTTGTTGCAAGAAAATATTGATTTCATTAAGTTCCCAAAGTTGTCAAGTGACCCGTAGTACTAAATGAAACTTCGATTCTCTGCAACCCTATTTTTATTAACTAATTGAGCTAAACAGCACTATTGGCTTGGGTTATTTCTACACTTTGCGGTCTATTTAGAGCTGCTACCGTACGGATGATCTTTACGGTAATAGGTGACTTTTTCTCGACCGATTTGTCTCGCAAAACTCTTTATGATGTAAAATCAAGTAGTGATCGATAAGTTGTTCATGTCATGGCTCACTCGGTCACTCAACGAGCTTAGACATCACACTAAGTACCCGTTGATTGACATCACAAGCACACGTAGCACAAAATCCGGCCCATAGTTGCACAAATAACACCATAGGCAGGCTCATATTCCCATGATATCCGACCAAGAATGAAGTAGCTACTTTGTTGGGCACTTGGGCCGGTATGTTCGATAAAATATGTGCTGCCAATTTGATTTTTTCACTCGATTCATCAATGTTTTTTTAGTGTGTTCACTCACACCAATCTCCAAATCGTTGTAAATAAAGGATATAAACTTAAATCTGTAGGTTCATTCACATCATCCGCTGTAGCACAACTAAATACTCTTTCGTTAATGAGTTGCTGGCTCCTCGTGAGCTTGGAATTCCGTGTTCGAATCCCGGCAGCGGAATACTATTTTGTTCTTTTTCATTACGTTTTCATCATCTTCTTTGTTTTCAATAGTAATCTGCTCTATCAACCCTCCAAGAATAATATTTTTGAAAAAAACCTGCATGAATCCTTCTACTAAATAAAAAGTGAAGGAAACATCATCTTACAAATAATCAACGTCTGGAAATGTAGAGCTCTTGCTAACAATATGAGTTTAGAAGGATTTGGTTTTCTCATTATTCGTTTCTGTACCCCCACCCTTCTAACTTGTTTCCTGGCAAGAGTTTATGTTTTTTCGTGTTAGACTAAAGTATGTAGACATTGTGATGCCTACCTCCGAATTCAAATGCTACTATGGTTGATTTTATTGCGCTATCGTCACCATCCAACTTCTGCATCATTCCATCCCTCCAGTAGACTTGCAGGGCATTGCTTTCATTTCTTCGTTTCGTTTATTCTCTTTTTCAAGTTTGTGTGGAATAAGTTAAGATGTTTCGAAACTTGGCTTTTGTTTCTATCCCACATTGCTTCTTCAGTTGCACTGTTATCTCTTTCTAAGTAAATATTTCCTATTGATATTACAAACTATGTCCCCCCATGATGTCTTAAAATGAAACAAAATTTTCGACGTGTGTGACTGTATGCCAAATTACGCTGTGCTTCCATTGCTTGCTTTTGGGACGCAAATATAGTGGTGTTTGTCTTAATTTTATCATTTTGGCGCCGAAGACACGGATCTTCTTTCTCTTTACATTGTCTCTATAGCAAAGAACTAAGAGAAACTTGCACTAATTTTTTGGCGAAACTGTTTCCTCGCATTTAAAAAATTTACAAGATACACCTCGTATCTAACATATGTCATCAAGTTCTGATTTCGAAACAAATACGGAGGCTTTTGTTGCAAGAAAATATTGATTTCATTAAGTTCCCAAAGTTGTCAAGTGACCCGTAGTACTAAATAAAACTTCGATTCTCTGCAACCCTATTTTTATTAACTAATTGAGCTAACCAGCACTATTGGCTTGGGTTATTTCTACACTTTGCGGTCTATTTAGAGCTGCTACGTTAGGGATGATCTTTACGGTAATAGGTGACTTTTTCTCGACCGATTTGTCTTGCAAAACTCTTTATGATGTAAAATCAAGTAGTGATCGATAAGTTGTTCATGTCATGGCTCACTCGGTCACTCAACGAGCTTAGACATCACACTAAGTACCCGTTGACTGACATCACAAGCACAAGTAGCACAAAATCCGGCCCATAGTTGCACAAACAACACCATAGGCAGGCTCATATTCCCATGATATCCGACTAAGAATGAAGTAGCTACTTGGTTGGGCACTTGGGCCGGTATGTTCGATAAAATATGCGTTGCCAATTTCATTTTTTCACTTGATTCATCAATGTTTTTTTAGTGTGTTCACTCACACCAATCTCCAAATCGTTGTAAATAAAGGATATAAAAATCTGTAGGTTCATTCACATCATCCGTTGTAGCACAACTAAATACTCTTTCGTTAATGAGATGCTGGCTCCTTGTGAGCTTGGAATTCCGGGTTCGAATCTCGGCAGCGGAATACTATTTTGTTCTTTTTCATTACGTTTTCATCATCTTCTTTGTTTTCAATAGTAATTTGCTCTATCAACCCCTCCAAGAATAAGATTTTTGAAAACAACCTGCATGAATCCTTTTACTAAATAAAAAGTGAAGGAAACATCATCTTACAAATAATCAACGTCTGGATGTGTAGAGCTCTTGCTAACAATATGAGTTTAGAAGGATTTGGTTTTCTCATTATTCGTCTCTGTACCCGCACCCTTCTAACTTGTTTCGTGGCAAGAGTTTATGTTTTTCCGTGTTGGACAAAAGTATGTAGACATTGTGATGCCTACCTCCGAATTCAAATGCTACTATGGTTGATTTTATTGCGCTATCGTCACCATCCAACTTCTGCATCATTCCATCCCTCCAGTAGACTTGCAGGGCATTGCTTTCATTTCTTCGTTTCGTTTATTCTCTTTTTCAAGTTTGTGTGGGATAAGTTAAGATGTTTCGAAACTTGGCTTTTGTTTCTATCCCACATTGCTTCTTCAATTGCACTGTTATCTCTTTCTAAGTAAATATTTCCTACTAATATTACAAATTATGTCCCCCCATGATGTCTTAAAACGAAACAAAGTTTCTATGTGTGTGACTGTATGCCAAATTACGCGGTGCGTCCATTGCTTTTGGGACGCAAATATAGTGGTGTTTGTCTTAATTTTATCATTTTGGCGCCGAAGACACGGATCTTCTTTCTCTTTACATTGTCTTTCGAGCAAAGAACTAAGAGAAATTTGCACTAATTTTTTGGCGAAACTGTTTCCTCGCATTTAAAAAATTTACAATATACACCTCGTATCTAACATATGTCATCAAGTTCTGATTTCGAAACAAATACGGAGGCTTTTGTTGCAACAAAATATTGATTTCATTAAGTTCCCAAAGTTGTCAATAATAGCACAAATGTCATTATAGCTTTGTATAGGGACTTTTATGTAAATACATTTCTTGTATTGTTCTTTATATACAGAAATAATACTATGAGTCCAGGAGAGGACATTCACAATCTTGCAGAGATACAAGGCCCGACTGGTTGCTAATGGTCGGTCCCAGATGGTTGGGGTGGACTGTGAGGAGACTTTTAGCTCGGTTGTCAAGCCGGCTACCATTCGTACTGTTTTGACCATAGCTGTGGCGCGTTCTTGGCCTATTCGCCAGCTTGGTGTCAAGAACGCTTTCTTGCATGGGGATCTGGAGGAGACTGTCTACATGTATCAGCCGCCAGGTTACCGTGATTCTGGCCATCCTGACTATGTCTGTTGTCTTCGGAAATCGCTATACGGCCTCAAACAGGCACCCAGAGCCTGGTTTCAGCGATTTGCTACATTCCTTACTAGTTCAGTGGGATTTTCAGGGTGCATGACCGATGAGTCACTCTTTGTTTATCGTCGAGGATCTGGCGTTGTATATCTCCTTCTCTATGTGGACGATATTATCATTACTGGCTCTTCCTCTGCCATCCTTCAGCATCTAGTTGCGCAGCTGTCACGTGAGTTTGCCATGTCAGATCTCGGACCTCTGAATCACTTTCTCGGCATTGCTGTCTCTCGGGACTCTTCTGGGTTGTTCTTATCTCAGCGACAGTATGCTATGGACATTCTTGCACGTGCTTCCATGACGGCCTGCAAGCCTGTCACCACCCCTGTTGAGACTGGTGCCAAGCTCACAGGGGGATCAGGCCCGCCAGTTTCCAATCCTACTCTATACCGCAGTTTGGCAGGTGCACTACAGTATCTCACCTTTACTCGCCCCGAGCTATCTTATGCCGTGCAGCAGATATGTCTCTTCATGCATGATCCTCGGAACCTCATCTTCATGCACTGAAGCGCATTCTTCGTTATGTCCGCGGCACTCTTGATCAGGTGTTTAGGATCTCTACATCGGCTCCCACTGGTCTTACTGCGTATACTGATGCTGATTGGGCTGGCTGCCCTGACACTCGCCGATCCACCTCTGGTTATTGCGTTTTCTACGGTGACAACCTTCTCAGTTGGTCCTCTAAACGCCAGGACAAAGTATCCCGCTCTAGTGCTGAAGCCGAATATCGTGGAATTGCCAATGCCGTCTCTGAGTTGTGTTGGCTTCGCAATCTTCTGATTGAGCTCCGGGTCCCACCGCCTCCTGCCTCAGTGGTGTACTGTGACAACGTGAGTGCCGTTTACCTTTCCGGTAACCCGGTCCAGCATCAGCGCACAAAACATGTAGAGATTGACTTGCATTTTGTTCGTGAGAAAGTTCGATTGGGGCAACTGCGTGTTCTTCACATCCCGGCTGACTACCAGTACGCTGACATTTTCACCAAGGGGTTGCCCCGTCATCTCTTCGAGCGTTTTCGATCTAGTCTGAGCGTCCGTTCTCCCGCTCTGACTGAGGGGGCGTAATAGCACAAATGTCATTATAGCTTTGTATAGGGACTTTTATGTAAATACATTTCTTGTATTGTTCTTTATATACAGAAATAATACAATGAGTCCAGGAGAGGACATTCACAATCTTACAGTCAAGTGACCCGTACTAAATGAAACTTCGATTCTCTGCAACCCTATTTTTATTAACTAATAGAGCTAACCAGAACTATTGGCTTGGGTTATTTCTACACTTTGCGGTCTATTTAGAGCTGCTACTGTACGGATGATCTTTACGATAATAGGTGACTTTTTCTCGACCGATTTGTCTTGCAAAACTCTTTATGATGTAAAATCAAGTAGTGATCGATAAGTTGTTCATGTCATGGCTCACTCGGTCACTCAACGAGCTTAGACATCACACTAAGTACCCGTTGACTGACATCACAAGCACACGTAGCACAAAATCCGGCCCATAGTTGCACAAATAACACCATAGGCAGGCTCATATTCCCATGATATCCGACCAAGAATAAAGTAGCTACTTGGTTGGGCACTTGGGCCGGTATGTTCGATAAAATATGCGCTGCCAATTTGATTTTTTAACTCGATTCATCAATGTTTTTTTAGTGTGTTCACTCCCACCAATCTCCAAATCGTTGTAAATAAAGGATATAAACTTAAATCTGTAGGTTCATTCACATCATCCGCTGTAGCACAACTAAATACTCTTTCGTAAATGAGATGCTGGCTCCTCGTGAGCTTGGAATTCCGGGTTTGAATTCCGGCAGCGGAATACTATTTTGTTCTTTTTCATTACGTTTTCATCATCTTCTTTGTTTTCTATAGTAATTTGCTCTATCAACCCCTCCAAGAATAAGATTTTTGAAAACAACCTGCAAGAATCCTTCTACTAAATAAAAAGTGAAGGAAACATCATCTTACAAATAATCAACGTCTGGATATGTAGAGCTCTTGCTAACAATATGAGTTTAGAAGGATTTGGTTTTCTCATTATTCGTGTCTGTACCCGCACCCTTCTAACTTGTTTCCTCGCAAGAGTTTATGTTTTTTCGTGTTAGACTAAAGTATGTAGACATTGTGATGCCTACCTACGAATTCAAATGCTACTATGGTTGATTTTATTGCGCTATCGTCACCATCCAACTTCTGCATCATTCCATCCCTCCAGTAGACCCTTCAGGGCATTGCTTTCATTTCTTTGTTTCGTTTATTCTCTTTTTCAAGTTTGTGTGGAATAAGTTAAGATGTTTCGAAACTTGGCTTTTTTTTCTATCCGACATTGCTTCTTCAATTGCACTGTTATCTCTTATAAAGTAAATATATCCTATTGATATTACAAACTATGTCCCCCCATCATGTCTTAAAATGAAACAAAATTTTTGACGTGTGTGACTGTATGCCAAATTACGCTGTGCGTCCATTGCTTTTGGGACTCAAATATAGTGGTGTTTGTCTTAACTTTATCATTTTGGCGCCGAAGACACGGATCTTCTTTCTCTTTACATTGTCTCTCGAGCAAAGAACTAACAGAAATTCGAATTAATTTTTTGGCGAAACTGTTTCCTCGCATTTAAAAAATTTACAATATACACCTCGTATCTAACATATGTCATCAAGTTCTGATTTCGAAACAAATACGGAGGCTTTTGTTGCAAGAAAATATTGATTTCATTAAGTTCCCAAAGTTGTCAAGTGACCCGTACTAAATGAAACTTCGATTCTCTGCAACCCTATTTTTATTAACTAATTGTGCTAACCAGCACTATTGGCTTGGGTTATTTCTACACTTTGCGGTCTATTTAGAGCTGCTACCGTACGGATGATCTTTACGGTAATAGGTGACTTTTTCTCAACCAATTTGTCTCGCAAAACTGTTTATGATGTAAAATCAAGTAGTTATCGATAAGTTGTTCATGTCATGGCTCACTTGGTCACTCAACGAGCTTAGACATCACACTAAGTACCCGTTGACTGACATCACAAGCACACGTAGCACAAAATCCGGCCCATAGTTGCACAAATAACACCATAGGCAGGCTCATATTCCCATGATATCCGACCAAGAATGAAGTAGCTACTTGGTTGGGCACTTGGGCCGGTATGTTCGATAAAATATGCGCTGCCAATTTGATTTTTTCACTCGATTCATCAATGTTTTTTTAGTGTGTTCACTCCCACCAATCTCCAAATCGTTGTAAATAAAGGATATAACTTAAATCTGTAGGTTCGTTCACATCATCCGGTGTAGCACAACTAAATATTCTCTCGTTAATGAGATGCTGACTCCTCGTGAGCTTGGAATTTTGGGTTCGAATCCCCGCAGCGGAATACTATTTTGTTCTTTTTCATTACATTTTCATCATCTTCTTTGTTTTCAATTGTAATTTGCTCTATCAACCCCTCCAAGAATAAGATTTTTGAAAACAACCTGCATGAATCCTTCTACTAAATAAAAAGTGAAGGAAACATCATCTTACAAATAATCAACGTCTGGATATGTAGAGCTCTTGCTAACAATATGAGTTTAGAAGGATTTGGTTTTCTCATTATTCGTCTCTGTACCCGCACCCTTCTAACTTGTTTCCTGGCAACTGTTTTTTTTTTTTTTGAGGGAAAATATATTTCAACTAGGCCGAAAGGCCAACAAGGTCGTTCTCCAAAACATTGAGCCCCCAAACAGGGGTCGCGTCTAAAGGCTAAACTGTGAGAACAAGATAGACCTATGAGCAAATACATCGGCTACGCTATTGGCTTCCCTTCGCGTGAAGTGGAAGATAACTTCTTCAAAATAATCACAAAGTTGCATGCATTCCTGTAGAATTGCCTCCATCTCCATGCATGTTGTATCTCCACGTGACGTTCCATTTTGCCGGTCCTGAGTAGCTCGATGCTCAACTGGGAGTCCGATTCCAAAATAATCCTTCTGCACCACGCGTCGCGTCCCATTTCCAAACCTTCCTTATGCCTATCAATTCCATCATCTGGATTGACTGGTGGTAGGGGATCCTCTCGTGGCGGCCTGCAACAAAGCTACCTGTTGAGTCGCGAAGAACCGTTCCGCTACCTGCAATCGATTTAGCTTTGTCACAAGCGATATCCGTGTTGATTTTTTGCCAACCTTCTGCCGGCGCTATCCATCGTCCAAAAGTCGTCACTTCGTCTTCAACCAACGTTCCAGCAGCCTTTTCTTCCATCGAGAGGTCGTAGGTGGAAAGGTGAAAATTAATTCTGCGGATAACGGTCTCAAGCGAATAATTTTCGCCGTTGAATCTGGACTTGTTTCTAGAGAGCCATACACCCCAAGCCACAATTGCCCACCTTTGTCGAGTCTCACTGTTTTGGGTTGTAAAAATCCACTCAATCCATTATGACAAGGAATTTCGACGAGTATTGATAAAATTTTGCCCAAAAAAGTGTTTCCATACCTTCACCGTCGTATTGCATGATGTGAATAGGTGCTCAATATTCTCGACCCCCAACTGACATCCGAAGCAGTTCATGGGCACCGAGACCCCTCTATCTCTGAGTTTCGCCGCTGTTGGAATGGACCTGTTCCACATCCTCCATACATGGAAGATGATCTTCCTGGGAATTTTTTCACGCCAAAGGTTACGAAGCCATGAATGGGATTGGCCTCTAGAGCTCCCAGCGACCGATTCCAAGTCTTCGTGGATCAGTTTATATCCCGAAGCCGTGGTGTACAAGCCATTTTGCGAATGACTCCACTTGTAGGCGTCAGGTCCCGGGTTTTGTAACAGTGGAATGTTGAGCACATCTTGAGTGACCGATTCCCATAGATATGTGCGCAACCGGTTCTCGTGCCAAGCTCCGTTAACAATGCAATGCGATACCTTTAAGTTTGCAAAATCTGGACTTCGAGTAATAACCCCGGAGGTGTGACCTCTCGGTATCCATCTATCTTTGTACATGTTAATTCGTGAACCTGTACCCAGCTTCCATTCTAAACCTTTTAATAAGAGTTGTCTCCCAGCGAGTATGCTACGAAAGGCATACAAAATTTGATTTTTCGGCTTAGAGTGGAGAAAATCCCCATTTTTGAAATACTTATCTCGCATAATCCGGCTCAAGAGGCTATTCGGGTAGTGTAAAATTCTCCAAGCTTGTTTAGCGAGGAGGGAAATATTGAAGTCCTGAAAATCCTTAAACCCAAGCCCCCCAGCTTCCTTACTTTTCTTTAAATTTTTCCAGCTTGTCCAGTGAATCTTTCTCTTTTCCGTATTCTCGCCCCACCAAAATTGCCGGATCAACTTCTCAATATCTTTGCAGGTACTGACTGGTAATAAAAAGCAACTCATCGCGTAGTTCGGAATAGCCTGAGCCACTGCCTTGATTAAAATTTCCTTCCCCGCTACTGAAAGTGTTTTCTCCTTCCACCCCTTTAACTTGGCAGAAATACTTTCGATGATCCGTTGAAAGAGATTTTTCTTGCTTCGGCCGAACACGGTAGGCAACCCCAAATAATTGTCATGAATGTTCTCAATAGGGATTCCGCAAAGCCGACTTAGCTGTTGATGCAGGCTGTGTTCCACATTATCCGAAAAAACCATAGCCGATTTGTGGACATTTAGGCATTGGCCCGAAGCCTTCTCGTAAACCTGTAATAGATACATCAAACTTGTTAGTTCGGACACATCGGCTTTATAGAAAATCAAGCTATCGTCTGCAAAAAACAAGTGGGACACAACCGGTCCCCCCCTTGATGCTTGCGTCCCTGAGAGCTCCCGTTCGCGCACTGCTTTTGTAATATTCCTTGATAGGACCTCGCTGACAAGAATGAAAAGGTACGGGGATAAGGGGCAACCCTGTCTAAGGCCCCTCTCTGGTATTATCTTTCCCTTAATAGTACCATTCACCACAAGACTGTACGTGGCAGTAGTAACACAATTCATAACCACAGTGATCCATTTGTAGCCGAAGCCCATTCGCTCCATAGTAGCTCGCAAAAAGTCCCACTCAACTCTGTCATAGGCCTTGCTCATATCTATCTTTATAGCAACTGTACCTTTTTTGCTCTTCCTCGTATTCCTAGAGTGGAGAAGTTCATGAGCAGCTAAAATATTATCAGAAATTAAACGACCTTGTACGAAAGCACTTTGGTTCTCCGATATAAGCTCGCAAAGGACTCTTCTCAGACGGATAGCGAGAGCTTTAGTGATGATTTTGTAGATCGTAGAACACAATGAAATTGGTCTAAAATCTATCACTTTCCGAACTTGTTTGAGTTTGGGAATAAGAGCTAACAGAGTGTGATTATGTTCTGAAATATCGCCACCATCATTCAAAACATTTAGACAAATTTTTGTTTCCTCTTCCCCGACTTCGGGCCAAAATTTCTGATAAAAGAGTGCTGGGAATCCGTCGGGGCCTGGGGCCTTTTGAGCCGGTATTGCTCTCAAAGCCTCAACCACTTCCTCGACCGTGAAAGGTTGCTCAAGCTGCCTGCGATTATCAAGTGAAACAATCTCCTCGATCGGTTCCATTAGTGGCTCCATATCAGCTCGTAAAGGATCAATAGAAGTAAAGATACCTTTAGAATACGATTCAATAAATGATGTTACCTCAGTCGGGTCCTCAACCCAAACGCGCTGTTCGTTTTCTATCCCAACGATGCGATTTCTAGCTCGCCTAATTGATGCCTTCCTGTGAAAATATTTTGTGTTTCGATCGCCACAGCTTAGCCACAAGTCTCGTGACCTTTGGCGCCACATGATCTCCTCACGCCGTAGCAAATGGGCAATTTTTTCTTTAACTTCTGTGGTCTCGTTGAGCACTGTAGCTGACTGCCGAACGCTGCCCAGTGATTCGAGCTGGCCTCGAAGGGACTTTAGTTGCCTTTGGACACTGCCGAATACATCACTATCCCAATCTCTGAGTTTACTTGCCACTGTCTTCAATTTGTCACCCACGGTACCTTGGGTGTTTGTCCAACCATCGGACACAACCCTTTGACAATCTTCATGCTCTAACCACATTGCTTCCATTTGAAAACGCCTAGAAGCTGCTGGATTACGTGGTCTACGCGGACCTATATGGACCTCGATAGGAATGTGGTCGGATGTGTCCGCCACTAAGTGGTTCACTCGAGCCCTCCCAAAATACTCAATCCAACTATCATTAGCAACACAACGGTCAATTCGTTCACGTATTGACCCACCATCCGGTTGATTATTCGACCACGTAAACTTGTTACCCGAGAACCCTAGGTCACGAAGATCTAATCTCCTCAAAACTCTGTTAAAATCCTCAACTTGTTTAAGGGTGACTTGTCTCCCACCCTCCTTCTCAACATATGAAGATATCGCGTTGAAGTCTCCAATAACTAGCCAAGGCTGATTAAGCGGCCTTATGCGTGTTAGTAGAGACCAAGAATGCCTTCTCTCGCTTCTTACAGGATCACCGTAGAAGCCCGTAAAGCACCAAGATTGGTCCGAGCCCGGAAAAAGGACCGTACCTTTGATAAAGTGCCTATGATATCGGATTAGGGAGAAGCTAATTTCCCTATCCCATAACAAGGCGAGGCCTCCTCGTTGATCGTCACAATCCACAAAAACGCCGTTTGCATACCCACACCTGTTTTTGATTGACTCCATCTCGCTAGCGAAAAGTCTGGTCTCCATGAGGAAAACCATATTGGGCTTCTGTCTCCTCACTAAGTCGTGAAGAGATGTAACATTACGGGGGTTCCCAAGCCCCCGCACGTTCCAACTTATGAGATTCATTGCGCCTGGCAGTTCTGTAGAGCAGAAACCGCCAATCTTGCATTGGGGTCTTTTACGGCGCCCCCCTCCGGGTTTGGAATCCCTGAACTGGAAACCTGTGCATTACTTTTTCGTCTCAAATTGTTCCCACTATCAAGGCCACGGTTCACAGTGTTAGCTGCTTTGCGACGAGTGGTGGGGCTGGTTGCTGTATCATGAGACTTCCTCTTTTCTAAAGGCTTTCTTGGTGTAGTAGTAGCAGCAGTAGCAACCTTCTTCTTCTTCCTCTTCTTTTCTGTCCCTGGAGAATCAATTATTGGTTCCTTTCCTTTGTCCTCATGATCACAGTTTGGTTCATCAGGAGGGATAGAACCCAGAGGGTTTTCATGGACCGCAACCCCCTTATTGGGGAGTACTTCACTTGTTTGATAATCCAACTCCATCTGTGAATCCCCACTGCTACTGCTTGAGTTGGAGAAATCATCACTATTTGCCAAATCTTCTCCAAAGTTGGCGTTATCCAGAAATACATCCCCTTCCGGCTTGGCCTTATCCAGTTTCTTCTTGCAGGGTGGTGGCTTAAAAGTAAGCCATGGTCCGTACCCAGGCTCTTTCGACTGTTTTCCTCCCACGTCTTATGAGTGCAGCAATCCGTGAAGTGATCTAATCTTCCTCACCACCCACATACGTTCTCAATCCGCTCGTATCTGAAATCAAGCCAGACCTTTTCTTCATTAACCATGATGAAACGACCTCTGCGGAGGGGCTTCCTGACGTCCAAACGAAGCCTTACTCGCATATAGTCACCTTCTCCCGACAGCACACTTTTATCAGAATCAACAATTATGCCCAGGGTGTTAACGAAGTCTCTAGCGTCCTCCTCTGTATATAGATGAACCGGCATATTGCGTATTTGAATCCACAGCTCGATATGATTAAAGGTGAATCCTTCAATCTTTGAGAACAGAGACCATGGCTCAAGCAATAGTACGTTCCCATCGAAGATCCACGGGCCACCTCCGAGAACCCTCTTCATCGATTCTTCATTTGGAAACCCTAGAATAAAGAAGTTTGGTCTAGCTTCATTGATAGTGATTTTCTCACCCTCCATCCAAATCTTCTTGAAGACGAGTTTCATAGCCCATACGTTCATCCTTCCAGGCAAGAGAAACGAGCCAGCCAAACAGAAGTTGAAAGCTTTGGCTGGCTCCAGACTCCTCTCGTTGTTGACCACGAATACGTCCTCTTCCTCCTCCAGCGTAAGAAGGCCAAACTTGCTTAAGGCCTCCTCAGTCATAGCGTTGGTAGTTTGGGTAGCCGGAGTCTCTATCGGAGGCAAAAAGAGGTTCGCCGTTGGCAGGTTCTTCGAAACCCTAGATCGCCCTTCTTCTCTCCGACTTTGTCGGAACTAGTCAAACTTTTTGAACTTGTTTCAATTGTACTTTTAGTTTATGTTTTTTCATGTTAGACTAAAGTATGTAGACATTGTGATACCTACCTCCGAATTCAAATGCTACTATGGTTGATTTTACTGCGCTATCGTCACCATCCAACTTCTGCATCATTCCATCCCTCCAGTAGACTTGCAGGGCATTGCTTTCATTTCTTCGTTTCGTTTATTCTCCTTTTCAAGTTTGTGTGGAATAAGTTAAGATATTTCGAAACTTGGCTTTTGTTTCTATCCCACATTGCTTCTTCAATTGCACTGTTATCTCTTTCTAAGTAATAATATCCTATTGATATTACAAACTATGTCCCCCCATGATGTCTTAAAATGAAACAAAATTTTCGACGTGTGTGACTGAATGCAAAATTATGCTGTGCGTCCATTGCTTTAGGGACGCAAATATAGTGGTGTTTGTCTTAATTTTATCATTTTGGCGCGGAAGACACGGATCTTCTTTCTCTTTACATTGTCTCTCGAGCAAAGAACTAAAAGAAATTTGCACTAATTTTTTGGCGAAACTGTTTCCTCGCATTTAAAAAATTTACAATATACACCTCGTATCTAACATATGTCATCAAGTTCTGATTTCGAAACAAATACGGAGGCTTTTGTTGCAAGAAAATATTGATTTCATTAAGTTCCCAAAGTTGTCAAGTGACCTGTACTAAATGAAACTTCGATTCTCTGCAACTCTATTTTTATTAACTAATTGAGCTAACCAGCACTATTGGCTTGGGTTATTTCTACACTTTGCGGTCTATTTAGAGCTGCTACCGTACGGATGATCTTTACGGTAATAGGTGACTTTTTCTCGACCGATATGTCTCGCAAAACTCTTTATGATGTAAAATAAAGTAGTGATCGATAAGTTGTTCATGTCATGGCTCACTCGGTCACTCAACGAGCTTAGACATCACACTACGTACCCGTTGACTTTAATGCTTTATTAACGAATCACAAGCACATGTAGCACAAAATCTTGCCCATAGTTGCACAAATAACACCGTAGGCAGGCTCATATTCCCATGATAGCCGACCAAGAATGAAGTAGCTACTTGGTTGGGCACTTGGGCCGGTATGTTCGATAAAATATGCGGTGCCATTCACTCGATTCATCAATGTTTTTTTAGTGTGTTCACTCCCACCAATCTCCAAATCGTTGTAAATAAAGGTTATAAACTTAAATCTGTAATTTCATTGACATCATCCGCTGCTGCACAACTAAATACTCTTTCGTTAATGAGATGCCGGGTTCGAATCCCGTCAGCGAAATATTGTTTTGTTCTTTTTCATTACGTTTTCATCATTTTCTTTGTTTTCAATAGTAATTTGCTCTATCAACCCCTCCAAGCATAAGATTTTTTAAAACAACCTGCATGAATGCTTCTACTAAATAAAAAGTGAAGGAAACATCATCTTACAAATAATCAACGTCTGGATATGTAGAGCTCTTGCTAACAATATGAGTTTAGAAGGATTTGGTTTTCTCATTATTCGTCTCTGTACCCGCACCCTTCTAACTTGTTTCGTGGCAAGAGTTTATGTTTTTTCGTGTTAGACTAAAGTATGTAGACATTGTGATGCCTACCTCCGAATTCAAATGCTACTATGGTTGATTTTATTGCGCTATCCTCACCATCCAACTTCTGCATCATTCCATCCCTCCAGTAGACTTGCAGGGCATTGCTTTCATTTCTTCGTTTCGTTTATTCTCTTTTTCAAGTTTGTGTGGAATAAAATAAGATGTTTCGAAACTTGGCTTTTGTTTCTATCCCACATTGCTTCTTCAATTGCACTGTCATCTCTTTCTAAGTAAATATTTCCTACTAATCTTACAAACTATGTCCCCCCATGATGTCTTAAAGTGAAACAAAATTTTCGACGTGTGTGATTGTATGCCAAATTACGCTGTCCATTGCTTTTGGGACGCAAATATAGTGTTTGTCTTAATTTAATCATTTTAGCGCCGAAGACACGGATCGTCTTTCTCTTTACATTGTCTCTCGAGCAAAGAACTAAGAGAAATTTGCACTAACTTTTCGGCGAAACTGTTTCCTTGCATTTAAAAAATTTATAATATACACCTCGTATCTAACATATGTCATCAAGTTCTTATTTCGAAACAAATACGGAGGCTTTTGTTGCAAGAAAATATTGATTTCATTAAGTTCCCAAAGTTTTCAAGTGACTCGTACTAAATGAAACTTCGATTCTCTGCAACCCTATTTTTATTAACTAATTGAGCTAATGTTACCCTCTGGGTAACTCACGGCACTGCAACGAGAAGCACGGGACAAAAGACGCAGAGGAAGAGAGAGAGAGTGAGGGTAAAGTTTCTTTCTTATTTATTTTAGAAACTATTACACCTCTTTTATACCCCTAACCCTGTCGGTTCGACCTTGTCCTAATCCGAGTAAACAACCGAAAAGAAACCCCGGATTTAATAAAAAACATCACATAATTCATCACACTTAACAATCCGTAAATATACGAAAACACAAATAAAAATACTCAAAAGTAAAATTCAAGATTAACGTTTCAGCTTGTGCTGAACGTAATCTTTTCAATATAACGGTGGAATCGTCGTGCGCTTGACCCGAGTCGTAGTGTGCTCGCTTGCTCCCATTTTATCCCCGTTCAACGTACTGTCATCACGAGGGGGCGTCACCGGCCCCGTATCAACTCTCCCGGTCTCGAAAAGCAGCTTGTCCTCAAGCTGAAGATCTGGATATGCTGACTGAATATCGGACATCGGTTCCCAACTAGGTGTAGCACCATCAGACCAAGAAACAAACCACTGTCGTTGTGGGATGCCATCAACCAACACCGTACGCTCTGCAGAAGCTGAAATGGGAACGACGACCGGACGGCCTTTAAAAAACTGATCGGGTAAAGTAGGAAGACGAACGAGCGAACTGTCGGGTACAAAGGCCCGTAGTAGGGACACGTGGAAGACATCATGAATACGACAGCCATGGGGTAGCTGAAGACGATACGCAACCTGTCCAATGCGTTCAATCACCGGAAACGGACCATAATAACGTCAAGCCAACTTTGCAGAAAGCGGCCGTGCCAAAGACCGCTGACGATATGGGTGGAGCCGCAATAGCACCAAATCGCCTACCTGAAAGGACACATCTCGACGATGTCTGTTGGCGTGGTCACGCATGCGCTGCTGCATATGAATCAAATGACGCTTCAGATCAGCCAATAACTCAGAACGTTCCGTCACCAGCTCGCTAACAGAAGAGGAAGTCTCCGTAGTAGGCAACGTGGGAAACAAAGATGGGGGCTCTCGGCCATAGAGGGCACAGTAGGCGGACATATTAATGCCCTCATGGTGACGACAATTCATAGAGAGTTCGGCCCCGGGAAGAAAGGACGACCACCGCTTTGGCTGTTCGGACGTGAAGGCGCGGAGATACTGCTCTAATCCTCTATTCATGACCTCTCTCTGACCGTCCGTTTGGGGATGATACGCAGTAATGAATTTGAGAGTTGTGCCACTAGGCTTCATTAGTTCCTTCCAAAACGTGCTCATGAAGATTTGCATCGCGATCAGACACAATAGATTCGGGAAACCCATGATGCTTGACAACCACCTCAACAAATAGACGCGCAACCCGGGGAGCATCGAAATCAGTCGGAAGAGGCCCGAAGTGCACGTATTTTGTGAGCCGATCCACCACCACAATAATAGCCGTAAAGACCTGGGACGACGGAAGACCAGTAATGAAATCCATGGAAGCGGCTGCCCAGACACGGTCAGGCACGGGAAGGGGCTGCAACAAGCCGCCAGGTTTCTAGGTGGAATACTTTGTCGTTTGACAGACGAGACAAGCAGATACGAACTGACGAACATCAGAACGCATATTGGGCCAGTAAAACACGGCAGACAACCGTAGATATGTTAGATCAACACCCGGATGACCAGCCGTCGGGGAACTGTGAAACTCCTGTAACAATAAGGAACGAACCTTTGAGTCCTTACTAATACAAATTAGTGTCTTGTAGTAAAGGATACGTCGACATAAGAAAAGTGTGGAGGCTTGACCTACGACTGAACCGCGGCCACTAAGGCCTGAAGGTCGGCTAAGGACTCTGTCTCGCGCCGAATAACATCAAGGAACGACGGCAAATGCTGCATAGATGAAAGGAACAAGGAGGCCGGCTCCTCTTCTGAGTCACGGCGAGATAAGGCATCGTCCACCTGATTTGCAACACCCTGTTTGTACTCAATACGGAAACGAAACCCCATGAGTTTCCGGATATAGAACTGCTGATCCGGAGTCTGAATGATCTGAGATAACAGCTCCTTCAAGCTGCGCAGATCACTACGGATAACGAACTCGTGACCGAGCAGATATTGGCGCCACTTTTGTACTGCCTCAACGACTGCATACAACTCCTTATGGTAGGTCGAGGCTGCCCGTAACCGAGGACCCAGCTTTTTGCTGAAGAAAGCTAGTGGTTGACCTTCCTGCATAAGGACCGCTCCAATCCCCTTATCCGAAGCGTCCGTTTCTAACACAAACGTTTGCGTAAAATCAGGTAAGCGAAGAACAGGTGCGGACGTCATGGCTTCCTTCAAAGTCAAAAAACTCTGATGAGCGGAGGAGGACCAAGCAAACGCCTCCTTTTTAAGAAGGTCAGTCAACGGCAAGGCAATGGTGGCGTAATCACGAATGAAACGCCTGTAATAACCCGTCAACCCGAGAAATCCACGTAACTGCTTCACAGTAGTAGGAGTCGGCCACTCAACCATGGCAGCAATTTTCTGGGAATCCGCCTTCACTTGGCCATTAGTGATGATATGACCTAAGTAGTCAACACTGGTCCTGCCAGAAGATCATTTGGATAACTTGACATAAAAAGCATGATCAGAAAGGAGACGAAGAACCTGATCCAAGTGCAGAGCGTGTAATTCCAAGGTCGTGCTGTAGACGAGAATGTCGTCGAAAAAAATATTAGAAACGATCGGAGCATAGGCCGGAAGATCCGATTCATAGCCGACTGGAATGTGGATGGAGCATTGGTCAAGCCGAATGGCATGACGAGGAACTCAAAGTGACCATCATGAGTGCGGAAAGCGGTCTTCTCAATATCCGTAGAGTGCATGCGTATCTGATGGTACCCAGAGCGTAAGTCGAGTTTGGTGAAATAGCGGGCTGCCCCAAGCTCATCAAACAACTCGTCAGTTGTCGGGATAGGGAAGTGGTCTGGAACAGTGGCAGCGTTGAGCGCGCGATAGTCCACAAAGAAACGGAACGTACCGTCCTTCTTACGAACCAAAAGAACCGGGGATGAGAATGCACTGGTGCTAGGTTGAATGACTCCCTGTTTGAGCATGTCTTGAACCTACCATTCAATCTCAGTCTTCTGGAAGTAGGGATAGCGATACGGCCGAACATTGACTGGCTTAGATCCCGGCTGCAGATGAATACGGTGGTCCCAGTCTCGGGAAGGTGGAAAACCAGATGGGATGGAAAACACTGCTCTATGCTGTGTGAGAACACGAAGTACGTCTGCCGGCAAATCCCGAGGAAAATCTTCCGATAGAACCTGCTGCGGTGGCTCAACGGGCACGGCCAACAACTCATAGAAATCCAGCTGTGGGCGAGTCGAACACTGTGCGGCTAATGAAATGTACGAGATCGGACGTGGCCCATGATCAACCCCATTCAAAACAAGCTGTTTGCCCTTCCAGAAGAATTCCATGGTGAGGTTGCTATAATCGTGTGAAATCTTGCCCAAAGTCTGAAACCACTGGACTCCTAGAACCGCGTCAATACCGTGAACAGCCAACACATATAAATCAATGTCGAAAACCGTACCATGTAGTGTCAACGGTGTACTAGGACAATAGTATGTGCAACGAAGCGATTCCCCATTACCCACATAAACTCGGAATGGTGAAACACGGTGAAGTACCAACGACAAATGTTCCACCATCGCAGGGTGAATAAAGTTATGGGTGCTACCCCCATCGATGAGGACCTGCACACAAACACCGCTAATATTTCCTGTCAATTTCAGAGCACGAGGATGCGTAGTACCAGACATAGTGTTGAGATGAGATAAATTGTCCATAATGACGCCTGGGTCGTCCTCCTCAGGACCGAGGGAATTATCTGTGTCGTCGTCCTCATTGGAACGTAATAACATGAACTGCGGCTTACACTGATGGCCGCGTGTGTACTTCTCATCGTAGTGATAACATAAACCTTGTCGGCGACGCTCTGCATATTCGGTCGGAGTAATTTTCTGGCCTGGTGGGTTGGCCGAACCATTGTTGGTGGCCGAAGGATTAGGCAAACCCGTGGTGGGCGCCGGTAAAGCTGGTGGAACTCGAGGGGCTGCTGGAGTCCAAGCACGTTTCAGTGGTGGCATATAGGAGTGTAACAACTCTTCCTGACCCGCTGCAAGTTCCCGTGCAAGAGCAAACGCTTCGGGTAATGATCCTGGATTGCGCAGAGTCAATTCGCGGCGCAAGGGCTGCTTCAACCCAGCACGAAAAATTGACACAAGAACCTTTTCATCCACATCCGAAATCTTGTGCAAGACACGTTCGAATTCCGTTTGGTATGCCATAAGAGTAGTAGTTTGCTGCACCTTGGATAAGTGCCCAAATAGTCTTCGAAGTGCCCAGGATCAAAGTGGAGTTTGACGGCGATCAAGAATTCCATCCAAGTTGCATTTGGGTTGTTTGATTGGTAATATCGAAACCAATCGTAGACCGGAGTGTCGATGAGAATTCCTACTAGTTGTAAGCGGTCCGGTTCCGTTGCGCGGTAGTAATCAAAATACTTTTGTATACGGAAAATCCACCCGACCGGATCATCGCCATTGAAGCGGGGTGAGTCCACTCTCATCCGTGGATTAGAATCAGTGGGTACTGCGGGTGCAGTGCGAGAGGGAGGGGGCTGCCAAGCAAGGCTCGGCGTGGTTATGGTCGCGGTGCGGCCAGGGGTTGACAGCAGCGGCGCGAGGGTGGTCGGAGCAGGGTTGCCGGATTCGCGGTTGAGCAATTGCCGGACCGCATCGCGGATCTCGGCGATCTCCGTATCCAGTCGTGTCTCCCGTGTGTGCATCGCCACCTGCAAGTTTGTTATTGCAGCTAGGGTTTGCTCGTTGGTGAAGCGCTGGGAGGTTGGTTCTGTTGCTGAAGCATTGGGGTTGATGGTGTCCTCTGCCATGATCGACGGCAAGGAGGCGGGTGGCTCGCCGCGGTTGTACGACCGACGAGAATCAATTGAAAGCACCACTTTGTTATCCTCTGGGTACCTCACGGCAATGCAAAGAGAAGCATGGGACAAAAGACGCAGACGAAGAGAGGGAGAGTGAGGGTAAATTTTCTTTCTTATTTCTTTTAGAAAATATTACACCTCTTTTATACCCCTAACCCTGTCGGTTCGACCTAGTCCTAATCCGAGTAAAGAACCAAAAAGAAACCCCGGATTTAATAAAAAACATCACATAATTCATCACACTTAACAATCCGTAAATATACGAAAACACAAATAAAAATACTCAAAAGTAAAATTCAAGATTAACGTTTCAGCTTGGGCTGAACGTAATCTTTTAAATATAACGTTGGAACCGTCGTGCGCTTGACCCGAGTCGTAGTGTGCTCGCTTTCTCCCACAGTATCCCCGTTCAACGTACTCTCATCACGAGGGGGCGTCACCGGCCCCGTATCAGCTAACCAGCACTATTGGCTTGGGTTATTTCTACACTTTGCGGTCTATTTAGAGCTGCTACCGTACGGATGATCTTTACGGTAATAGGTGACTTTTTCTCGACCGATATGTCTCGCAAAACTCTTTATGATGTAAAATAAAGTAGTGATCGATAAGTTGTTCATGTCATGGCTCACTCGGTCACTCAACGAGCTTAGACATCACACTACGTACCCGTTGACTTTAATGCTTTATTAACGAATCACAAGCACATGTAGCACAAAATCTTGCCCATAGTTGCACAAATAACACCGTAGGCAGGCTCATATTCCCATGATATCCGACCAAGAATGAAGTAGCTACTTGGTTGGGCACTTGGGCCGGTATGTTCGATAAAATATGCGGTGCCATTCACTCGATTCGTCAATGTTTTTTTAGTGTGTTCACTCCCACCAATCTCCAAATCGTTGTAAATAAAGGTTATAAACTTAAATCTATAGTTTCATTCACATCATCCGCTGCAGCACAACTAAATACTCTTTCGTTAATGAGATGCCAGGTTCGAATCCCGGCAGCGAAATATTGTTTTGTTCTTTTTCATTACGTTTTCATCATTTTCTTTGTTTTCAATAGTAATTTGCTCTATCAACCCCTCCAAGCATAAGATTTTTGAAAACAACCTGCATGAATCCTTCTACTAAATAAAAAGTGAAGGAAACATCATCTTACAAATAATCAACGTCTGGATATGTAGAGCTTTTGCTAACAATATGAGTTTAGAAGGATTTGGTTTTCTCATTATTCGTCTCTGTACCCGCACCCTTCTAACTTGTTTCCTGGCAAGAGTTTATGTTTTTTCGTGTTAGACTAAAGTATGTAGACATTGTGATGCCTACCTTCGAACTCAAACGCTACTATGGTTGATTTTATTGCGCTATCGTCACCATCCAACTTCTGCATCATTCCATCCCTCCAGTAGACTTGCAGGGCATTGCTTTCATTTCTTCGTTTCGTTTATTCTCTTTTTCAAGTTTGTGTGGAATAAAATAAGATGTTTCGAAACTTGGCTTTTGTTTCTATCCCACATTGCTTCTTCAATTGCACTGTCATCTCTTTCTAAGTAAATATTTCCTACTAATCTTACAAACTATGTCCCCCCATGATGTCTTAAAGTGAAACAAAATTTTCGACGTGTGTGATTGTATGCCAAATTACGCTGTCCATTGCTTTTGGGACGCAAATATAGTGTTTGTCTTAATTTAATCATTTTAGCGCCGAAGACACGGATCTTCTTTCTCTTTACATTGTCTCTCGAGCAAAGAACTAAGAGAAATTTGCACTAACTTTTCGGCGAAACTGTTTCCTTGCATTTAAAAAATTTATAATATACACCTCGTATCTAACATATGTCATCAAGTTCTGATTTCGAAACAAATACGGAGGCTTTTGTTGCAAGAAAATATTGATTTCATTAAGTTCCCAAAGTCGTCAAGTGACTCGTACTAAATGAAACTTCGATTCTCTGCAACCCTATTTTTATTAACTAATTGAGCTAATGTTACCCTCTGGGTAACTCACGGCACTGCAACGAGAAGCACGGGACAAAAGACGCAGAGGAAGAGAGAGAGAGTGAGGGTAAAGTTTCTTTCTTATTTATTTTAGAAACTATTACACCTCTTTTATACCCCTAACCCTGTCGGTTCGACCTAGTCCTAATCCGAGTAAAGAACCGAAAAGAAACCCCGGATTTAATAAAAAAACATCACATAATTCATCACACTTAACAATCCGTAAATATACGAAAACACAAATAAAAATACTCAAAAGTAAAATTCAAGATTAACGTTTCAGCTTGGGCTGAACGTAATCTTTTAAATATAACGTTGGAACCGTCGTGCGCTTGACCCGAGTCGTAGTGTGCTCGCTTTCTCCCACAGTATCCCCGTTCAACGTACTCTCATCACGAGGGGGCGTCACCGGCCCCGTATCAGCTAACCAGCACTATTGGCTTGGGTTATTTCTACACTTTGCGGTCTATTTAGAGCTGCTACCGTACGGATGATCTTTACGGTAATAGGTGACTTTTTCTCGACCGATATGTCTCGCAAAACTCTTTATGATGTAAAATAAAGTAGTGATCGATAAGTTGTTCATGTCATGGCTCACTCGGTCACTCAACGAGCTTAGACATCACACTACGTACCCGTTGACTTTAATGCTTTATTAACGAATCACAAGCACATGTAGCACAAAATCTTGCCCATAGTTGCACAAATAACACCGTAGGCAGGCTCATATTCCCATGATATCCGACCAAGAATGAAGTAGCTACTTGGTTGGGCACTTGGGCCGGTATGTTCGATAAAATATGCGGTGCCATTCACTCGATTCGTCAATGTTTTTTTAGTGTGTTCACTCCCACCAATCTCCAAATCGTTGTAAATAAAGGTTATAAACTTAAATCTGTAGTTTCATTCACATCATCCGCTGCAGCACAACTAAATACTCTTTCGTTAATGAGATGCCAGGTTCGAATCCCGGCAGCGATATATTGTTTTGTTCTTTTTCATTACGTTTTCATCATTTTCTTTGTTTTCAATAGTAATTTGCTCTATCAACCCCTCCAAGCATAAGATTTTTGAAAACAACCTGCATGAATCCTTCTACTAAATAAAAAGTGAAGGAAACATCATCTTACAAATAATCAACGTCTGGATATGTAGAGCTTTTGCTAACAATATGAGTTTAGAAGGATTTGGTTTTCTCATTATTCGTCTCTGTACCCGCACCCTTCTAACTTGTTTCCTGGCAAGAGTTTATGTTTTTTCGTGTTAGACTAAAGTATGTAGACATTGTGATGCCTACCTTCGAACTCAAACGCTACTATGGTTGATTTTATTGCGCTATCGTCACCATCCAACTTCTGCATCATTCCATCCCTCCAGTAGACTTGCAGGGCATTGCTTTCATTTCTTCGTTTCGTTTATTCTCTTTTTCAAGTTTGTGTGGAATAAAATAAGATGTTTCGAAACTTGGCTTTTGTTTCTATCCCACATTGCTTCTTCAATTGCACTGTCATCTCTTTCTAAGTAAATATTTCCTACTAATCTTACAAACTATGTCCCCCCATGATGTCTTAAAGTGAAACAAAATTTTCGACGTGTGTGATTGTATGCCAAATTACGCTGTCCATTGCTTTTGGGACGCAAATATAGTGTTTGTCTTAATTTAATCATTTTAGCGCCGAAGACACGAATCTTCTTTCTCTTTACATTGTCTCTCGAGCAAAGAACTAAGAGAAATTTGCACTAACTTTTCGGCGAAACTGTTTCCTTGCATTTAAAAAATTTATAATATACACCTCGTATCTAACATATGTCATCAAGTTCTGATTTCGAAACAAATACGGAGGCTTTTGTTGCAAGAAAATATTGATTTCATTAAGTTCCCAAAGTCGTCAAGTGACTCGTACTAAATGAAACTTCGATTCTCTGCAACCCTATTTTTATTAACTAATTGAGCTAATGTTACCCTCTGGGTAACTCACGGCACTGCAACGAGAAGCACGGGACAAAAGACGCAGAGGAAGAGAGAGAGAGTGAGGGTAAAGTTTCTTTCTTATTTATTTTAGAAACTATTACACCTCTTTTATACCCCTAACCCTGTCGGTTCGACCTAGTCCTAATCCGAGTAAAGAACCGAAAAGAAACCCCGGATTTAATAAAAAACATCACATAATTCAGCACACTTAACAATCCGTAAATATACGAAAACACAAATAAAAATACTCAAAAGTAAAATTCAAGATTAACGTTTCAGCTTGTGCTGAACGTAATCTTTTAAATATAACGGTGGAATCGTCGTGCGCTTGACCCGAGTCGTAGTGTGCTCGCTTGCTCCCATAGTATCCCCGTTCAACGTACCCTCATCACGAGGGGGCGTCACCGGCCCCGTATCAACTCCCCCGGTCTCGGAAAGCAGCTTGTCCTCAAGCTGAAGATCTGGATATGCTGACTGAATATCGGACATCGGTTCCCAACTAGGTGTAGCACCATCAGACCAAGAAACATACCACTGTCGTTGTGGGATGCCATCAACCAACACCGTACGCTCTGCAGAAGCTGAAATGGGAACGACGACCGGACGGCCTTTAAAAAACTGATCGGGTAAAGTAGGAAGACGAACGAGCGAACTGTCGGGTACAAAGGCCCGTAGTAGGGACACGTGGAAGACATCATGAATACGACAGCCATGGGGTAGCTGAAGACGATACGCAACCTGTCCAATGCGATCAATCACCGGAAACGGACCATAATAACGTCGAGCCAACTTTGCAGAAAGCGGCCGTGCCAAAGACCGCTGACGATATGGGTGGAGCCGCAATAGCACCAAATCGCCTACCTGAAAGGACACATCTCGACGATGTCTGTTGGCGTGGTCACGCCTGCGCTGCTGCATATGAATCAAATGACGCTTCAGATCAGCCAATAACTCAGAACGTTCCGTGACCAGCTCGCTAACAGAAGAGGAAGTCTCCGTAGTAGGCAACGTGGGAAACAAAGATGGGGGCTCTCGGCCATAGAGGGAAAAGTCGGGGGACATATTAATGCCCTCATGGTGACGACAATTCATAGAGAGTTCGGCCCCGGGAAGAAAGGACGACCACCGCTTTGGCTGTTCGGACGTGAAGGCGCGGAGATACTGCTCTAATCCTCTATTCATGACCTCTGTCTGACCGTCCGTTTGGGGATGATACGCAGTAATGAATTTGAGAGTTGTGCCACTAAGCTTCATTAGTTCCTTCCAAAACGTGCTCATTAAGATTTGCATCGCGATCGGACACAATAGATTCGGGAAACCCATGATGCTTGACAACCACCTCAACAAATAGACGCGCAACCCGGGGAGCATCGAAATCAGTCGGAAGAGGCCCGAAGTGCACGTATTTGGTGAGCCGATCCACCACTACCATAATAGCCGTAAAGACCTGGGACGAAGGAAGACCAGTAATGAAATCCATGGAAGCGGCTGCCCAGACACGGTCAGGCACGGGAAGGGGTTGCAACAAGCCGCCAGGTTTCTATGTGGAATACTTCGTCGTTTGACAGACGAGACAAGCAGATACGAACTGACGAACATCAGAACGCATACCGGGCCAGTAAAACACGGCAGACAACCGTAGATATGTGAGATCAACACCCGGATGACCAGCCGTCGGGGAACTGTGAAACTCCTGTAACAATAAGGAACGAACCTTTGAGTCCTTACTAATACAAATTCTTGTCTTGTAGTAAAGGATACCGAAGACATAAGAAAAGTGTGGAGGCTTGACCTACGACTGAACCGCGGCCACTAAGGCCTGAAGGTCGGCTAGGACTCTGTCTCGCGCCGAATAACATCAAGGAACGACGGCAAATGCTGCATAGATGAAAGGAACAAGGAGGCCGGCTCCTCTTCTGAGTCACGGCGAGATAAGGCATCGGCCACCTGATTTGCAACACCCTGTTTGTACTCAATACGGAAACGAAAATCCATGAGTTTCCGGATATAGAACTGCTGATCCGGAGTCTGAATGATCTAATATAACAGCTCCTTCAGGCTGCGCAGATCACTACGGATAACGAACTCGTGACCGAGCAGATATTGGCGCCACTTTTGTACTGCCTCAACGACTGCATATAACTCCTTATGGTAGGTCGAGGCTGCCCGTAACCGAGGACCCAGCTTTTTGCTGAAGAAAGCTAGTGGTTGACCTTCCTGCATAAGGACCGCTCCAATCCCCTTATCCGAAGCGTCCGTTTCTAACACAAACGTTTGCGTAAAATCAGGTAAGCGAAGAACAGGTGCGGACGTCATGGCTTCCTTCAAATTCTAAAAACTCTGATCAGCGGAGGAGGACCAAGCAAACGCCTCCTTTTTAAGAAGGTCAGTCAACGGCGAGGCAATGGTGGCGTAATCACGAATGAAACGCCTGTAATAACCCGTCAACCCCAGAAATCCACGTAACTGCTTCACAGTAGTAGGAGTCGGCCGCTCAACCATGGCTGCAATTTTCTGGGAATCCGCCTTCACTTGGCCATTAGTGATGATATGACCTAAGTAGTCAACACTGGTCCTGCCAGAAGATCATTTGGATAACTTGACATAAAAAGCATGATCAGAAAGGAGACGAAGAACCTGATCCAAGTGCTGAGCGTGTAATTCCAAGGTCGTGCTGTAGACGAGAATGTCGTCGAAAAAAAATATTACAAACGATCGGAGCATAGGCCGGAAGATCCGATTCATAGCCCACTGGAATGTGGATGGAGCATTGGTCAAGCCGAATGGCATGACGAGGAACTCAAAGTGACCATCATGAGTGCGGAAAGCGGTCTTCTCAATATTCGTAGAGTGCATGCGTATCTGATGGTACCCAGAGCGTAAGTCGAGTTTGGTGAAATAGCGGGCTGCCCCAAGCTCATCAAACAACTCGTCAGTTGTCGGGATAGGGAAGTGGTCTGGAACAGTGGCAGCGTTGGGCGCGCGATAGTCCACACAGAAACGGAACGTACCGTCCTTCTTACGAACCAAAAGAACCGGGGATGAGAATGCACTGGTGCTAGGCTGAATGACTCCCTGTTTGAGCATGTCCTGAACCTGCCATTCAATCTCAGTCTTCTGGAAGTAGGGATAGCGATACAGCCGAACATTGACTGGCTTAGATCCCGACTGCAGATGAATACGGTGGTCCCAGTCTCGGGAAGGTGGAAAACCAGATGGGATGGAAAACACTGCTCTATGCTGTGTGAGAACACGAAGTACGTCTGCCGGCAAATCCCGAGGAAAATCTTCCGATAGAACCTGCTGCGGTGGCTCAACGGGCACGGCCAACAACTCATAGAAATCCAGCTGTGGGCGAGTCGAACACTGTGCGGCTAATGAAATGTACGAGATCGGACGTGGCCCATGATCAACCCATTTCAAAACAAGCTGTTTGCCCTTCCAGAAGAATTCCATGGTGAGGTTGCTATAATCGTGTGAAATCTTGCCCAAAGTCTGAAACCACTGGACTCCTAGAACCGCGTCAATACCGTGAACAGCCAACACATATAAATCAATGTCGAAAACTGTACCATGTAGTGTCAATGGTGTACTAGGACAATAGTATGTGCAACGAAGCGATTCCCCATTACCCACATAAACTCGGAATGGTGAAACAGGGTGAAGTACCAACGACAAATGTTCCGCCATCGCATGGTGAATAAATTTATGGGTGCTACCCCCATCGATGAGGACCTGCACACAAACACCGCTAATATTTCCTGTCAATTTCAGAGCACGAGGATGCGTAGTACCTGACATAGTGTTGAGATGAGATAAATTGTCCATAATGATGCCTGGGTTGTCCTCTTCAGGACCGAGGGATTTATCCGTGTCGTCGTCCTCATTGGTACGTAATAACATGAATTGCGGCTTACACTGATGGTCGCGTGTGTACTTCTCATCGTAGTGATAACATAAACCTTGTCGGCGACGCTCTGCATATTCGATCGGAGTAATTTTCTTGACTGGTGGGTTGGCCGAACCATTGTTGGTGGCCGAAGGATTAGGCAAACCCGTGGTGGGCGCCGGTAAAGCTGGTGGAACCCGAGGGGCTGCTCGAGTCCAAGCACGTTTCGGTGGTGGCATATAGGAGTGTAACAACTCTTCCTGACCCGCTGCAAGTTCCCGTGCAAGAGCAAACACTTCGGGTAATGATCCTGGATTGCGCAGAGTCAATTCGCGGCGCAAGGGCGGCTTCAACCCAGCACAAAAAATTGACACAAGAACCTTTTCATCCACATCCGAAATCTTGTGCAAGACACGTTCGAATTCGATTTGGTATGCCATAAGAGTAGTAGTTTGCTACACCTTCGATAACGTGCCCAAATAGTCTTCGAAGTGCCCAGGATCAAAGTGGAGTTTGACGGCGATCAAGAATTCCATCCAAGTTGCATTTGGGTTGTTTGATTGGTAATATCGAAACCAATCGTAGGCCGGAGTGTCGATGAGAATTCCTACTAGTTGTAAGCGGTCCGGTTCCGTTGCGCGGTAGTAATCAAAATACTTTTGTATACGGAAAATCCACCAAACCGGATCATCGACATTGAAGCGGGGTGAGTCCACTCTCATCCGTGGATTAGAATCAGTGGGTACTGCGGGTGTAGTGCGAGAGGGAGGGGGCTGCCAAGCAAGGCTCGGCGTGGTTGTGGTCGCGGTGCGGCCAGGGGTTGGCAGCAGCGGCGCGAGGGTGGTCGGAGCTGGGTTGCCGGATTCGCGGTTGAGCAATTGCCGGACCGCATCGCGGATCTCGGCGATCTCCGTATCCAGTCGTGTCTCCCGTGTGTGCATCGCCACCTGCAAGTTTTTTATTGCAGCTAGGGTTTGCTCGTTGGTGAAGCGCTGGGAGGTTGGTTCTGTTGCTGAAGCATTGGGGTTGTTGGTGTCCTCTGCCATGATCGACGGCAAGGAGGCGGGTGGCTCGCCGCGGTTGTACGACCGACGAGAATCAATTGAAAGCACCACTTTGTTATCCTCTGGGTAACTCACGGCAATGCAAAGAGAAGCACGGGACAAAAGACGCAGACGAAGAGAGGGAGAGTGAGGGTAAATTTTCTTTCTTATTTCTTTTAGAAAATATTACACCTCTTTTATACCCCTAACCCTGTCGGTTCGACCTAGTCCTAATCCGAGTAAAGAACCGAAAAGAAACCCCGGATTTAATAAAAAAACATCACATAATTCATCACACTTAACAATCCGTAAATATACGAAAACACAAATAAAAATACTCAAAAGTAAAATTCAAGATTAACGTTTCAGCTTGGGCTGAACGTAATCTTTTAAATATAACGTTGGAACCGTCGTGCGCTTGACCCGAGTCGTAGTGTGCTCGCTTGCTCCCACAGTATCCCCGTTCAACGTACTCTCATCACGAGGGGGCGTCACCGGCCCCGTATCAGCTAACCAGCACTATTGGCTTGGGTTATTTCTACACTTTGCGGTCTATTTAGAGCTGCTACCGTACGGATGATCTTTACGGTAATAGGTGACTTTTTCTCGACCGATATGTCTCGCAAAACTCTTTATGATGTAAAATAAAGTAGTGATCGATAAGTTGTTCATGTCATGGCTCACTCGGTCACTCAACGAGCTTAGACATCACACTACGTACCCGTTGACTTTAATGCTTTATTAACGAATCACAAGCACATGTAGCACAAAATCTTGCCCATAGTTGCACAAATAACACCGTAGGCAGGCTCATATTCCCATGATATCCGACCAAGAATGAAGTAGCTACTTGGTTGGGCACTTGGGCCGGTATGTTCGATAAAATATGCGGTGCCATTCACTCGATTCATCAATGTTTTTTTAGTGTGTTCACTCCCACCAATCTCCAAATAGTTGTAAATAAAGGTTATAAACTTAAATCTGTAGTTTCATTCACATCATCCGCTGCAGCACAACTAAATACTCTTTTGTTAATGAGATGCCGGGTTCGAATCCCGGCAGCGAAATATTGTTTTGTTCTTTTTCATTACGTTTTCAATAGTAATTTGCTCTATCAACCCCTCCAAGCATAAGATTTTTGAAAACAACCTGCATGAATCCTTCTACTAAATAAAAAGTGAAGGAAACATCATCTTACAAATAATCAACGTCTGGATATGTAGAGCTCTTGCTAACAATATGAGTTTAGAAGGATTTGGTTTTCTCATTATTCGTCTCTGTACCCGCACCCTTCTAACTTGTTTCCTGGCAAGAGTTTATGTTTTTTCGTGTTAGACTAAAGTATGTAGACATTGTGATGCCTACCTTCGAATTCAAATGCTACTATGGTTGATTTTATTGCGCTATCATCACCATCCAACTTCTGCATCATTCCATCCCTCCAGTAGACTTGCAGGGCATTGCTTTCATTTCTTCGTTTCGTTTATTCTCTTTTTCAAGTTTGTGTGGAATAAAATAAGATGTTTCGAAACTTGGCTTTTGTTTCTATCCCACATTGCTTCTTCAATTGAACTGTTATCTCTTTCTAAGTAAATATTTCCTACTAATCTTACAAACTATGTCCCCCCATGATGTCTTAAAGTGAAACAAAATTTTCGACGTGTGTGATTGTATGCCAAATTACGCTGTCCATTGCTTTTGGGACGCAAATATAGTGTTTGTCTCTGTCCATTGCTTTTGGGACACAAATATAGTGTTTGTCTTAATTTTATCATTTTAGCGCCGAAGACACGGATCTTCTTTCTCTTTACATTGTCTCTCGAGCAAAGAACTAAAAGAAATTTGCACTAACTTTTCGGCGAAACTGTTTCTTCGCATTTAAAAAATTTATAATATACACCTCGTATCTAACATATGTCATCAAGTTTTGATTTCGAAATAAATACGGAGGCTTTTGTTGCAAGAAAATATTGATTTCATTAAGTTCCCAAAGTTGTCAAGTGACTCGTACTAAATGAAACTTCGATTCTCTGCAACCCTATTTTTATTAACTAATTGAGCTAATGTTACCCTCTGGGTAACTCACGGCACTGCAACGAGAAGCACGGGACAAAAGACGCAGAGGAAGAGAGAGAGAGAGTGAGGGTAAAGTTTCTTTCTTATTTATTTTAGAAACTATTACACCTCTTTTATACCCCTAACCATGTCGGTTCGACCTAGTCCTAATCCGAGTAAACAACCGAAAAGAAACCCCGGATTTAATAAAAAACATCACATAATTCATCACACTTAACAATCCGTAAATATACGAAAACACAAATAAAAATACTCAAAAGTAAAATTCAAGATTAACATTTCAGCTTGTGCTGAACGTAATCTTTTAAATATAACGGTGGAATCGTCGTGCGCTTGACCCGAGTCGTAGTGTGCTCGCTTGCTCCCATAGTATCCCCGTTCAACGTACTGTCATCACGAGGTGGCGTCACCGGCCCCGTATCAACTCCCCCGGTCTCGGAAAGCAGCTTGTCCTCAAGCTGAAGATCAGGATATGCTGACTGAATATCGGACATCGGTTCCCAACTAGGTGTAGCACCATCAGACCAAGAAACATACCACTGTCGTTGTGGGATGCCATCAACCAACACCGTACGCTCTGCAGAAGCTGAAATGGAAACGACGACCGGACGGCCTTTAAAAAACTGATCGGGTAAAGTAGGAAGACGAACGAGCGAACTGTCGGGTACAAAGGCCCGTAGTAGGGACACGTGGAAGACATCATGAATATGACAGCCATGGGGTAGCTGAAGACGATACGCAACCTGTCCAATGCGTTCAATCACCGGAAACGGACCATAATAACGTCGAGCCAACTTTGCAGAAAGCGGCCGTGCCAAAGATCGCTGACGATATGGGTGGAGCCGCAATAGCACCAAATCGCCTACCTGAAAGGACACATCTCGACGATGTCTGTTGGTGTGGTCACGCATGCGCTGCTGCATATGAATCAAATGACGCTTCAGATCAGCCAATAACTCAGAACGTTCCGTCACCAGCTCGCTAACAGAAGAGGAAGTCTCTGTAGTAGGCAACGTGGGAAACAAAGATGGGGGCTCTCGGCCATAGAGGGCACAATAGGCGGACATATTAATGCCCTCATGGTGACGACAATTCATAGAGAGTTCGGCCCCGGAAAGAAAGGACGACCACCGCTTTGGCTGTTCGGACGTGAAGGCGCGGAGATACTGCTCTAATCCTCTATTCATGACCTCTGTCTGACCGTCCGTTTGGGGATGATACGCAGTAATGAATTTGAGAGTTGTGCCACTAAGCTTCATTAGTTCCTTCCAAAACGTGCTCATGAAGATTTGCATCGCGATCGGACACAATAGATTCGGGAAACCCATGATGCTTGACAACCACCTCAACAAATAGACGCGCAACCCGGGGAGCATCGAAATCAGTCGGAAGAGGCCCGAAGTGCACGTATTTGGTGAGCCGATCCACCACCACCATAATAGCCGTAAAGACCTGGGACGACGGAAGACTAGTAATGAAATCCATGGAAGCGGCTGCCCAGACACGGTCAGGCACGAGAAGGGGCTGCAACAAGCCGCCAGGTTTCTAGGTGGAATACTTCGTCGTTTGACAGACGAGACAAGCAGATACGAACAGACGAACATCAGAACGTATATCGGGCCAGTAAAACACGGCAGACAACCGTAGATATGTGAGATCAACACCCGGATGACCAGCCGTCGGGGAACTGTGAAACTCCTGTAACAATAAGGAACGAACCTTTGAGTCCTTACTAATACAAATTCGTGTCTTGTAGTAAAGGATACCGTCGACATAAGAAAAGTGTGGAGGCTTGACCTACGACTGAACCGCGGCCACTAAGGCCTGAAGGTCGGCTAAGGACTCTGTCTCGCGCCGAATAACATCAAGGAACGACGGCAAATGCTGCATAGATGAAAGGAACAAGGAGGCCGGCTCCTCTTCTGCGTCACGGCGAGATAAGGCATCGGCCACCTGATTTGCAACACCCTGTTTGTACTCAATACGGAAACGAAACCCCATGAGTTTCCGGATATAGAACTGCTGATCCGGAGTCTGAAGGATCTGAGATAACAGCTCCTTCAAGCTGCGCAGATCACTGCGGATAACGAACTCGTGACCGAGCAGATATTGGCGCAACTTTTGTACTGCCTCAACGACTGCATACAACTCCTTATGGTAGGTCGAGGCTGCCCGTAACCGAGGACCCAGCTTTTTGCTGAAGAAAGCTAGTGGTTGACCTTCCTGCATAAGGACCGCTCCAATCCCCTTATCCGAAGCGTCCGTTTCTAACACAAACGTTTGCGTAAAATCAGGTAAGCGAAGAACAGGTGCGGACGTCATGGCTTCCTTCAAATTCTAAAAACTCTGATCAGCGGAGGAGGACCAAGCAAACGCCTCCTTTTTAAGAAGGTCAGTCAACGGCGAGGCAATGGTGGCGTAATCACGAATGAAACGCCTGTAATAACCCGTCAACCCCAGAAATCCACGTAACTGCTTCACAGTAGTAGGAGTCGGCCACTCAACCATGGCTGCAATTTTCTGGGAATCCGCCTTCACTTGGCCATTAGTGATGATATGACCTAAGTAGTCAACACTGGTCCTGCCAGAAGATCATTTGGATAACTTGACATAAAAAGCATGATCAGAAAGGAGACGAAGAACCTGATCCAAGTGCTGAGCGTGTAATTCCAAGGTCGTGCTGTAGACGAGAATGTCGTCGAAAAAAAATATTACAAACGATCGGAGCATAGGCCGGAAGATCCGATTCATAGCCGACTGGAATGTGGATGGAGCATTGGTCAAGCCGAATGGCATGACGAGGAACTCAAAGTGACCATCATGAGTGCGGAAAGCGGTCTTCTCAATATTCGTAGAGTGCATGCGTATCTGATGGTACCCAGAGCGTAAGTCGAGTTTGGTGAAATAGCGGGCTGCCCCAAGCTCATCAAACAACTCGTCAGTTGTCGGGATAGGGAAGTGGTCTGGAACAGTGGCAGCGTTGAGCGCGCGATAGTCCACACAGAAACGGAACGTACCGTCCTTCTTACGAACCAAAAGAACCGGGGATGAGAATGCACTGGTGCTAGGCTGAATGACTCCCTGTTTGAGCATGTCCTGAACCTGCCATTCAATCTCAGTCTTCTGGAAGTAGGGATAGCGATACGGCCGAACATTGACTGGCTTAGATCCCGACTGCAGATGAATACGGTGGTCCCAGTCTCGGGAAGGTGGAAAACCAGATGGGATGGAAAACACTGCTCTATGCTGTGTGAGAACACGAAGTACGTCTGCCGGCAAATCCCGAGGAAAATCTTCCGATAGAACCTGCTGCGGTGGCTCAACGGGCACGGCCAACAACTCATAGAAATCCAGCTGTGGGCGAGTCGAACACTGTGCGGCTAATGAAATGTACGAGATCGGACGTGGCCCATGATCAACCCCACTCAAAACAAGCTGTTTGACCTTCCAAAAGAATTCCATGGTGAGGTTGCTATAATCGTGTGAAATCTTGCCCAAAGTCTGAAACCACTGGACTCCTAGAACCGCGTCAATACCGTGAACAGCCAACACATATAAATCAATGTCGAAAACCGTACCATGTAGTGTCAATGGTGTACTAGGACAATAGTATGTGCAACGAAGGGATTCCCCATTACCCACATAAACTCGGAATGGTGAAACAGGGTGAAGTACCAACGACAAATGTTCCGCCATCGCAGGGTGAATAAAGTTATGGGTGCTACCCCCATCGATGAGGACCTGCACACAAACACCGCTAATATTTCCTGTCAATTTCAGAGCACGAGGATGCGTAGTACCTGACATAGTGTTGAGATGAGATAAATTGTCCATAATGATGCCTGGGTTGTCCTCCTCAGGACCGAGGGAATTATCCGTGTCGTCGTCCTCATTGGTACGTAATAACATGAATTGCGGCTTACACTGATGGCCGCGTGTGTACTTCTCATCGTAGTGATAACATAAACCTTGTCGGCGACTCTCTGCATATTCGGTCGGAGTAATTTTCTTGACTAGTGGGTTGGCCGAACCATTGTTGGTGGCCGAAGGATTAGGCAAACCCGTGGTGGGCGCCGGTAAAGCTGGTGGAACCCGAGGGGCTGCTGGAGTCCAAGCACGTTTCGGTGGTGGCATATAGGAGTGTAACAACTCTTCCTGACCCGCTGCAAGTTCCCGTGCAAGAGCAAACGCTTCGGGTAATGATCCTGGATTGCGCAGAGTCAATTCGCGGCGCAAGGGCTGCTTCAACCCAGCACAAAAAATTGACACAAGAACCTTTTCATCCACATCCGAAATCTTGTGCAAGACACGTTCGAATTCGGTTTGGTATGCCATAAGAGTAGTAGTTTGCTACACCTTCGATAACGTGCCCAAATAGTCTTCGAAGTGCCCAGGATCAAAGTGGAGTTTGAGGGGCGATCAAGAATTCCATCCAAGTTGCATTTGGGTTGTTTGATTGGTAATATCGAAACCAATCGTAGGCCGGAGTGTCGATGAGAATTCCTACTAGTTGTAAGCGGTCCGGTTCCGTTGCGCGGTAGTAATCAAAATACTTTTGTATACGGAAAATCCACCCAACCGGATCATCGACATTGAAGCGGGGTGAGTCCACTCTCATCCGTGGATTAGAATCAGTGGGTACTGCGGGTGTAGTGCGAGAGGGAGGGGGCTGCCAAGCAAGGCTCGGCGTGGTTGTGGTCGCGGTGCGGCCAGGGGTTGGCAGCAGCGGCCCGAGGGTGGTCGGAGCTGGGTTGCCGGATTCGCGGTTGAGCAATTGCCGGACCGCATCGCGGATCTCGGCGATCTCCGTATCCAGTCGTGTCTCCCGTGTGTGCATCGCCACCTGCAAGTTTGTTATTGCAGCTAGGGTTTGCTCGTTGGTGAAGCGCTGGGAGGTTGGTTCTGTTGCTGAAGCATTGGGGTTGTTGGTGTCCTCTGCCATGATCGACGGCAAGGAGGCGGGTGGCTCGCCGCGGTTGTACGACCGACGAGAATCAATTGAAAGCACCACTTTGTTATCCTCTGGGTAACTCACGGCAATGCAAAGAGAAGCACGGGACAAAAGACGCAGACGAAGAGAGGGAGAGTGAGGGTAAATTTTCTTTCTTATTTCTTTTAGAAAATATTACACCTCTTTTATACCCCTAACCCTGTCGGTTCGACCTAGTCCTAATCCGAGTAAAGAACCGAAAAGGAACCCCGGATTTAATAAAAAAACATCACATAATTCATCACACTTAACAATCCGTAAATATACGAAAACACAAATAAAAATACTCAAAAGTAAAATTCAAGATTAACGTTTCAGCTTGGGCTGAACGTAATCTTTTAAATATAACGTTGGAACCGTCGTGCGCTTGACCCGAGTCGTAGTGTGCTCGCTTTCTCCCACAGTATCCCCGTTCAACGTACTCTCATCACGAGGGGGCGTCACCGGCCCCGTATCAGCTAACCAGCACTATTGGCTTGGGTTATTTCTACACTTTGCGGTCTATTTAGAGCTGCTACCGTACGGATGATCTTTACGGTAATAGGTGACTTTTTCTCGACCGATATGTCTCGCAAAACTCTTTATGATGTAAAATAAAGTAGTGATCGATAAGTTGTTCATGTCATGGCTCACTCGGTCACTCAACGAGCTTAGACATCACACTACGTACCCGTTGACTTTAATGCTTTATTAACGAATCACAAGCACATGTAGCACAAAATCTTGCCCATAGTTGCACAAATAACACCGTAGGCAGGCTCATATTCCCATGATATCCGACCAAGAATGAAGTAGCTACTTGGTTGGGCACTTGGGCCGGTATGTTCGATAAAATATGCGGTGCCATTCACTCGATTCATCAATAATTTTTTAGTGTGTTCACTCCCACCAATCTCCAAATCGTTGTAAATAAAGGTTATAAACTTAAATCTGTAGTTTCATTCACATCATCCGCTGCAGCACAACTAAATACTCTTTTGTTAATGAGATGCCGGGTTCGAATCCCGGCAGCGAAATATTGTTTTGTTCTTTTTCATTACGTTTTCAATAGTAATTTGCTCTATCAACCCCTCCAAGCATAAGATTTTTGAAAACAACCTGCATGAATCCTTCTACTAAATAAAAAGTGAAGGAAACATCATCTTACAAATAATCAACGTCTGGATATGTAGAGCTCTTGCTAACAATATGAGTTTAGAAGGATTTGGTTTTCTCATTATTCGTCTCTGTACCCGCACCCTTCTAACTTGTTTCCTGGCAAGAGTTTATGTTTTTTCGTGTTAGACTAAAGTATGTAGACATTGTGATGCCTACCTTCGAATTCAAATGCTACTATGGTTGATTTTATTGCGCTATCGTCACCATCCAACTTCTGCATCATTCCATCCCTCCAGTAGACTTGCAGGGCATTGCTTTCATTTCTTCGTTTCGTTTATTCTCTTTTTCAAGTTTGTGTGGAATAAAATAAGATGTTTCGAAACTTGGCTTTTGTTTCTATCCCACATTGCTTCTTCAATTGAACTGTTATCTCTTTCTAAGTAAATATTTCCTACTAATCTTACAAACTATGTCCCCCCATGATGTCTTAAAGTGAAACAAAATTTTCGACGTGTGTGATTGTATGCCAAATTACGCTGTCCATTGCTTTTGGGACGCAAATATAGTGTTTGTCTCTGTCCATTGCTTTTGGGACACAAATATAGTGTTTGTCTTAATTTTATCATTTTAGCGCCGAAGACACGGATCTTCTTTCTCTTTACATTGTCTCTCGAGCAAAGAACTAAGAGAAATTTGCACTAACTTTTCGGCGAAACTGTTTCTTCGCATTTAAAATATTTATAATATACACCTCGTATCTAACATATGTCATCAAGTTCTGATTTCGAAACAAATACGGAGGCTTTTGTTGCAAGAAAATATTGATTTCATTAAGTTCCCAAAGTTGTCAAGTGACTCGTACTAAATGAAACTTCGATTCTCTGCAACCCTATTTTTATTAACTAATTGAGCTAATGTTACCCTCTGGGTAACTCACGGCACTGCAACGAGAAGCACGGGACAAAAGACGCAGAGGAAGAGAGAGAGAGTGAGGGTAAAGTTTCTTTCTTATTTATTTTAGAAACTATTACACCTCTTTTATACCCCTAACCCTGTCGGTTCGACCTAGTCCTAATCCGAGTAAAGAACCGAAAAGAAACCCCGGATTTAATAAAAAACATCACATAATTCATCACACTTAACAATCCGTAAATATACGAAAACACAAATAAAAATACTCAAAATTAAAATTCAAGATTAACGTTTCAGCTTGGGCTGAACGTAATCTTTTAAATATAACGTTGGAACCGTCGTGCGCTTGACCCGAGTCGTAGTGTGCTCGCTTTCTCCCACAGTATCCCCGTTCAACGTACTCTCATCACGAGGGGGCGTCACCGGCCCCGTATCAGCTAACCAGCACTATTGGCTTGGGTTATTTCTACACTTTGCGGTCTATTTAGAGCTGCTACCGTACGGATGATCTTTACGGTAATAGGTGACTTTTTCTCGACCGATATGTCTCGCAAAACTCTTTATGATGTAAAATAAAGTAGTGATCGATAAGTTGTTCATGTCATGGCTCACTCGGTCACTCAACGAGCTTAGACATCACACTACGTACCCGTTGACTTTAATGCTTTATTAACGAATCACAAGCACATGTAGCACAAAATCTTGCCCATAGTTGCACAAATAACACCGTAGGCAGGCTCATATTCCCATGATATCCGACCAAGAATGAAGTAGCTACTTGGTTGGGCACTTGGGCCGGTATGTTCGATAAAATATGCGGTGCCATTCACTCGACTCGTCAATGTTTTTTTAGTGTGTTCACTCCCACCAATCTCCAAATCGTTGTAAATAAAGGTTATAAACTTAAATCTGTAGTTTCATTCACATCATCCGCTGCAGCACAACTAAATACTCTTTTGTTAATGAGATGCCGGGTTCGAATCCCGGCAGCGAAATATTGTTTTGTTCTTTTTCATTACGTTTTCAATAGTAATTTGCTCTATCAACCCCTCCAAGCATAAGATTTTTGAAAACAACCTGCATGAATCCTTCTACTAAATAAAAAGTGAAGGAAACATCATCTTACAAATAATCAACGTCAGGATATGTAGAGCTCTTGCTAACAATATGAGTTTAGAAGGATTTGGTTTTCTCATTATTCGTCTCTGTACCCGCACCCTTCTAACTTGTTTCCTGGCAAGAGTTTATGTTTTTTCGTGTTAGACTAAAGTATGTAGACATTGTGATGCCTACCTTCGAATTCAAATGCTACTATGGTTGATTTTATTGCGCTATCGTCACCATCCAACTTCTGCATCATTCCATCCCTCCAGTAGACTTGCAGGGCATTGCTTTCATTTCTTCGTTTCGTTTATTCTCTTTTTCAAGTTTGTGTGGAATAAAATAAAATGTTTCGAAACTTGGCTTTTGTTTCTATCCCACATTGCTTCTTCAATTGCACTGTTATCTCTTTCTAAGCAAATATCTATATATACTATTTGAGAATGTCCTCTCAAACTTTGCGTGAGGAAATGCCACGTGGAAAATATAATTAATTAATTAATTAATGTAAAAATATTACTTCAAAATTTAAATTTAAATTACATCTTCGGAGTTTGAACTGAAAATGAAAATTTGGCGCCTTTAAATTTAAAATATGCAGAATTTGAACTGAAATGAAAAAATACTGGCGCCGATGGGTAAACTTAATTCAGCCCTTTTAATGTTAATTGGCAAGGAAAGTACAAGACGTTAGTAGACAAAAATTATTAGTCCGTAAGAAACTTCCAAATATGCTGAAGGTACTCACAATTTTAGTTGACAAAATTATGATTGAATTCCGTAAATTTCTGTCTCCAAAATGGACGGTGAAATTTCAAAATACACGTGAATTTGAAGGGAAGAATCATGCCATATAAAATGACCTCAATGTATGGCATTCATTGTTACGTTACCAAAGAGGTACCAAAATGAATATTTTGTTTTAATTAACATATATGTTAAAGATATGTCAATTTGATTAGATAGGGAAGCACATCCCCAATTATAGTAATTAAAATTATTGATATTTCAAAGGTTACAATATAAAATAGAAACGATTGATTTCCTATGTATTTTTTTCAAAAGTCTCCTAAATCTATATTGCATTCTTTTTAGTATGGCTGGCATGTTTAGCCATATTTCAGTTTAGTATTTTATAGAAAAGTCAATAAGAATAATTGAATGAAAATTTCTACATTTGATTACAATAGTTTTCCACTTATCGGTTTTGCCTATAAATACAGTAATCGTACATCTTCTAAATATTCATCAAACGCACAACACATATTGATTCTTTTCATAAGAATATTGATTTATTTTCGTTGTATACAATATCGATCTCTCTTGAATTTATAGGTGTTACTCTGCAAATATGAAATCAACCCCAACATTGATACTCGAGCGAGTTTTCGTTTTTCACTTTTCCTTATTTTTTTCCTTCCTCTATTTTCTTCTCTATCCTATGCTAATGAATGTCAATTTCTTAAGTCTACACAATACATAATGATTATTTCCATTATTCAGTGCTTCAAAGCGTAAAATTCTGCCATGAATGGAGGTTAGTTTATCTTTTTCTTTTCCTAGCAGTTCTTTCATTTATTATTTCTTTAACTGACGTTTGTTTTGAGTTTTAGAAGACGCAAAGTCGAAACAGGTTCTCGCAATCCCTAATGTTAAAAGAATTACAAAAAATTGTGGACAATGATGTTTGACTAATGTCTCGAGTGAAAAAAGACATTGGAACAATAAATTTTCTGCTGATATCTTCAAGGAAAGTCTTTGGTTTGAATTCTTCAGGACGCAATGTTTGAAGAATTACAAAAACTGGGTAGAAGGATGTTTGATACATCTGTAGATACGAGAATTGCTCTATAATATCATAGGAAAACCTTTGTGTAGATACGAGAATTCTTCTATAATCTCATAAGATAACATGTGTTAGAAATATGTATGTTATTGTACTGATGTATTGCTGAATATATGTCTTATGTGTCTTAGCCCAATTGTACAACAGATGTGCAAAATAATCGATATAAATAACGTTGACATTATTTTCATCAAAGTTGTTTTTTTATTTGACTTAAATTTCTTTGTTATGTCAAAATCAAATTGATGATTATTTTTGGGTCAATTAAACATGAACTACTTCCAGTTTGGGGTAAATTTTCTGTTAAAAATTAAACTTCGTTAGGGTAAAATTGTCCATAAAAAATTAAAAAGTAAAAGAAAATTAAAAATGAATTAACTAAAACATAAAAGAATAAAAAAACAAGTTTCACAAAAAAAAGTTAAAAAATCAAAAACTAAAGAAAATAAAACATAAGGGAAAACAAAAAAGAAGAAGAAGATGAAGCGAAGAAGAAGAATAAGAAAGAAGCGAAGCCAACTCTCAGGCTCTCTCTCTCTCTCTCATTTAAGACAAGAGTATAAAATATTTTATTTAATCACGTCTCAGAATCCACTGCCTCTTCAACCAATTGAGCTCATGTTTCCGTGCATCGCACGGGTTGAAAGCTAGTTTCCTACTAATCTAACAAACTATGTCCCCCCATGATGTCTTAAAGTGAAACAAAATTTTCGACGTGTGTGATTGTATGCCAAATTACGCTGTCCATTGCTTTTGGGACGCAAATATAGTGTTTGTCTTAATTTTATCATTTTAGCGCCGAAGACACAGATCTTCTTTCTCTTTACATTGTCTCTCGAGCAAAGAACTAAGAGAAATTTGCACTAACTTTTCGGCGAAACTGTTTCCTCGCATTTAAAAAATTTTTAATATACACCTCGTATCTAACATATGTCATCAAGTTCTGATTTCGAAACAAATACGGAGGCTTTTGTTGCAAGAAAATATTGATTTCATTAAGTTCCCAAAGTTGTCAAGTGACTCGTACTAAATGAAACTTCGATTCTCTGCAACCCTATTTTTATTAACTAATTGAGCTAATGTTACCCTCTGGGTAACTCACGGCACTGCAACGAGAAGCACGGGACAAAAGACGCAGAGGAAGAGAGAGAGAGTGAGGGTAAAGTTTCTTTCTTATTTATTTTAGAAACTATTACACCTCTTCTATACCCCTAACCCTGTCGGTTCGACCTAGTCCTAATCCGAGTAAACAACCGAAAAGAAACCCCGGATTTAATAAAAAAACTTCACATAATTCATCACACTTAACAATCCGTAAATATACGAAAACACAAATAAAAATACTCAAAAGTAAAATTCAAGATTAACGTTTCAGCTTGTGCTGAACGTAATCTTTTAAATATACAGTGGAATCGTCGTGCGCTTGACCCGAGTCGTAGTGTGCTCGCTTGCTCCCATAGTATCCCCGTTCAACGTACTCTCATCACGAGGGGGCGTCACCGGCCCCGTATCAACTCCCCCGGTCTCGGAAAGCAGCTTGTCCTCAAGCTGAAGATCTGGATATGCTGACTGAATATCGGACATCGGTTCCCAACTAGGTGTAGCACCATCAGACCAAGAAACATACCACTGTCGTTGTGGGATGCCATCAACCAACACCGTACGCTCTGCAGAAGCTGAAATGGGAACGACGACCGGACGGCCTTTAAAAAACTGATCGGGTAAAGTAGGAAGACGAACGAGCGAACTGTCGGGTACAAAGGCCCGTAGTAGGGACACGTGGAAGACATCATGAATACGACAACCATGGGGTAGCTGAAGACGATACGCAACCTGTCCAATGCGTTCAATCACCGGAAACGGACCATAATAACGTCGAGCCAACTTTGCAGAAAGCGGCCGTGCCAAAGACCGCTGACGATATGGGTGGAGCCGCAATAGCACCAAATCGCCTACCTGAAAGGACACATCTCGACGATGTCTGTTGGCGTGGTCACGCATGCGCTGCTGCATATGAATCAAATGACGCTTCAGATCAGCCAATAACTCAGAACGTTCCGTCACCAGCTCGCTAACAGAAGAGGAAGTCTCCGTAGTAGGCAACGTGGGAAACAAAGATGGGGGCTCTCGGCCATAGAGGGCACAGTAGGGGGACATATTAATGCCCTCATGGTGACGACAATTCATAGAGAGTTCGGCCCCGGGAAGAAAGGACGACCACCGCTTTGGCTGTTCGGACGTGAAGGCGCGGAGATACTGCTCTAATCCTCTATTCATGACATCTGTCTGACCGTCCGTTTGGGGATGATACGCGGTAATGAATTTGAGAGTTGTGCCACTAAGCTTCATTAGTTCCTTCCAAAACGTGCTCATGAAGATTTGCATCGCGATCGGACACAATAGATTCGGGAAACCCATGATGCTTGACAACCACCTCAACAAATAGACGCGCAACCCGGGGAGCATCGAAATCAGTCGGAAGAGGCCCGAAGTGCACGTATTTGGTGTGCCGATCCACCACCACCATAATAGCCGTAAAGACCTGGGACGACGGAAGACCTGTAATGAAATCCATGGAAGCGGCTGCCCAGACACGGTCAGGCACGGGAAGGGGCTGCAACAAGCCGCCAGTTTTCTAGGTGGAATACTTCGTCGTTTGACAGACGAGACAAGCAGATACGAACTGACGAACATCAGAACGCATATCGGGCCAGTAAAACACGGCAGACAACCGTAGATATGTGAGATCAACACCCGGATGACCAGCCGTCGGGGAACTGTGAAACTCCTGTAACAATAAGGAACGAACCTTTGAGTCCTTACTAATACAAATTCGTGTCTTGTAGTAAAGGATACCGAATACATAAGAAAAGTGTGGAGGCTTGACCTCCGACTGAACCGCGGCCACTAAGGCCTGAAGGTCGGCTAAGGACTCTGTCTCGCGCCGAATAACATCAAGTAACGACGGCAAAGGCTGCATAGATGAAATGAACAAGGAGGCCGGCTCCTCTTCTGAGTCACGGCGAGATAAGGCATCGGCCACCTAATTTGCAACAACCTGTTTGTACTCAATACGGAAACGAAACCCCATGAGTTTCCGGATATAGAACTGCTGATCCGGAGTCTGAATGATCTGAGATAACAGCTCTTTCAAGCTGCGCAGATCACTACGGATAACGAACTCGTGACCGAGCAGATATTGGCGCCACTTTTGTACTGCCTCAACGACTGCATACAATTCCTTATGGTAGGTCGAGGCTGCCCGTAACCGAGGACCCAGCTTTTTGCTGAAGAAAGCTAGTGGTTGACCTTCCTGCATAAGGACCGCTCCAATCCCCTTATCCGAAGCGTCTGTTTCTAACACAAACGTTTGCGTAAAATCAGGTAAGCGAAGAACAGGTGCGGAAGTCATGGCTTCCTTCAAATTCAAAAAACTCTGATCAGCGGAGGAGGACCAAGCAAACGCCTCCTTTTTAAGAAGGTCAGTCAACGGCGAGGCAATGGTGGCGTAATCACGAATGAAACGCCTGTAATAACCCGTCAAACCCAGAAATCCACGTAACTGCTTCACAGTAGTAGGAGTCGGCCACTCAACCATGGCTGCAATTTTCTGGGAATCCGCCTTCACTTGGCCATTAGTGATGATATGACCTAAGTAGTCAACACTGGTCCTGCCAGAAGATCATTTGGATAACTTGACATAAAAAGCATGATCAGAAAGGAGACGAAGAACCTGATCCAAGTGCTGAGCGTGTAATTCCAAGGTCGTGCTGTAGACGAGAATGTCGTCGAAAAAAAATATTACAAACGATCGGAGCATAGGCCGGAAGATCCGATTCATAGCCGACTGGAATGTGGATGGAGCATTGGTCAAGCCGAATGGCATGACGAGGAACTCAAAGTGACCATCATGAGTGCGGAAAGCGGTCTTCTCAATATCCGTAGAGTGCATGCGTATCTTATGGTACCCAGAGCGTAAGTCGAGTTTGGTGAAATAGCGGGCTGCCCCAAGCTCATCAAACAACTCGTCAGTTGTCGGGATAGGGAAGTGGTCTGGAACAGTGGCAGCGTTGAGCGCGCGATAGTCCACACAGAAACGGAACGTACCGTCCTTATTACGAACCAAAAGAACCGGGGATGAGAATGCACTGGTGCTAGGCTGAATGACTCCCTGTTTGAGCATGTCCTGAACCTGCCATTCAATCTCAGTCTTCTGGAAGTAGGGATAGCGATACGGCCGAACATTGACTGGCTTAGATCCCGACTGCAGATGAATACGGTGGTCCTAGTCTCGGGAAGGTGGAAAACCAGATGGGATGGAAAACACTGCTCTATGTTGTGTGAGAACACGAAGTACGTCTGCCGGCAAATCCCGAGGAAAATCTTTCGATAGAACCTGCTGCGGTGGCTCAACGGGCACGACCAACAACTCATAGAAATCCAGCTGTGGGCGAGTCGAACACTGTGCGGCTAATGAAATGTACGAGATCGGACGTGGCCCATGATCAACCCCATTCAAAACAAGCTGTTTGCCCTTCCAGAAGAATTCCATGGTGAGGTTGCTATAATCGTGTGAAATCTTGCCCAAAGTCTGAAGCCACTGGACTCCTAGAACCGCATGAATACCGTGAACAGCTAACACATATAAATCAATGTCGAAAACCGTACCATGTGGTGTCAACGGTGTACTAGGACAATAGTATGTGCAACGAAGCGATTCCCCATTACCCACATAAACTCGGAATGGTGAAACAGGGTGAAGTACCAACGAAAAATGTTCCGCCATCGCAGGGTGAATAAAGTTATGGGTGCTACCCCCATCGATGAGAACCTGCACACAAACACCGCTCATATATCCTGTCAATTTCAGAGCACGAGGATGCGTAGTACCTGACATAGTGTTGAGATGAGATAAATTGTCCATAATGATGCCTGGGTCGTCCTCCTCAGGACCGAGGGAATTATCTGTTTCGTCGTCCTCATTGGTACGTAATAACATGAATTGCGTCTTACACTGATGGCCGCGTGTGTACTTCTCATCGTAGTGATAACATAAACCTTGTCGGCGACGCTCTGCATATTCGGTCGGAGTAATTTTCTTGACTGGTGGGTTGGCCGAACCATTGTTGGTGGCCGAAGGATTAGGCAAACCCGTGGTGGGCGCCGGTAAAGCTGGTGGAACCCGAGGGGCTGCTGGAGTCCAAGCACGTTTCGGTGGTGGCATATAGGAGTGTAAGAACTCTTCCTGACCCGCTGCAAGTTCCCGTGCAAGAGCAAACGCTTCGGGTAATGATCCTAGATTGCGCAGAGTCAATTCGCGGCACAAGGGCTGGTCAACCCAGCACGAAAAATTGACACAAGAACCTTTTCATCCACATCCGAAATCTTGTGCAAGACACGTTCAAATTCCGTTTGGTATGCCATAAGAGTAGTAGTTTGCTGCACCTTCGATAGCGTGCCCAAATAGTCTTCGAAGTGCCCAGGATCAAAGCGGAGTTTGACGGCGATCAAGATTTCCATCCAAGTTGCATTTGGGTTGTTTGATTGGTAATATCGAAACCAATCGTAGGCCGGAGTGTCGATGAGAATTCCTACTAGTTGTAAGCGGTCCGGTTCCGTTGCGCGGTAGTAATCAAAATACTTTTGTATACGGAAAATCCACCCAACCAGATCATCGCCATTGAAGCGGGGTGAGTCCACTCTCATCCGTGGATTAGAATCAGTGGGTACTGCGGGTGTAGTGCGAGAGGGAGGGGGCTGCCAAGCAAGGCTCGGCGTGGTTGTGGTCGCGGTGCGGCCAGGGGTTGGTAGCAGCGGCGCGAGGGTGGTCGGAGCTGGGTTGCCGGATTCGCGGTTGAGCAATTGCCGGACCGCATCGCGGATCTCGGCGATCTCCGTATCCAGTCGTGTCTCCCGTGTGTGCATCGCCACCTGCAAGTTTGTTATTGCAGCTAGGGTTTGCTCGTTGGTGAAGCGCTGGGAGGTTGGTTCTGTTGCCGAAGCACTGGGGTTGATGGTGTCCTCTGCCATGATCGACGGCAAGGAGGCGGGTGGCTCGCCGCGGTTGTACGACCGACGAGATCAATTGAAAGCACCACTTTGTTATCCTCTGGGTAACTCACGGCAATGCAAAGAGAAGCACGGGACAAAAGACGCAGAGGAAGAGAGGGAGAGTGAGGGTAAATTTTCTTTCTTATTTCTTTTAGAAAATATTACACCTCTTTTATACCCCGAACCCTGTCGGTTCGACCTAGTCCTAATCCGAGTAAAGAACCGAAAAGAAACCCCGGATTTAATAAAAAACATCACATAATTCATCACACTTAACAATCCGTAAATATACGAAAACACTAATAAAAATACTCAAAAGTAAAATTCAAGATTAACGTTTCATCTTGGGCTGAATGTAATCTTTTAAATATAACGTTGGAACCGTCGTGCGCTTGACCCGAGTCGTGGTGTGCTCGCTTGCTCCCACAGTATCTCCGTTCAACGTACTCTCATCACGAGGGGGCGTCACGGCCCCGTATCAGCTAACCAGCACTATTGGCTTGGGTTAATTCTACACTTTGCGGTTTATTTAGAGCTGCTACCGTACGGATGATCTTTACGGTAATGGGTGACTTTTTCTCGACCGATATGTCTCGCAAAACTCTTTATGATGTAAAACCAAGTAGTGATCGATAAGTTGTTCATGTCATGGCTCACTCGGTCACTCAACGAGCTTAGACATCACACTACGTACCCGTTGACTTTAATGCTTTATTAACGAATCACAAGGACATGTAGCACAAAATCTGGCCCATAGTTGCACAAATAACACCGTAGGCAGGCTCATATTCCCATGACATCCGACCAAGAATGAAGTAGCTACTTGGTTGGGCACTTGGGCCGGTATGTTCGATAAAGTATGCGGTGCCATTCACTCGATTCATCAATGTTTTTTTAGTGTGTTCACTCCCACCAATCTCCAAATCGTTGTAAATAAAGGTTATAAACTTAAATCTGTAGTTTCATTCACATCATCCGCTGCAGCACAACTAAATACTCTTTTGTTAATGAGATGCCGAATCCCGGCAGCGAAATATTGTTTTGTTCTTTTTCATTACGTTTTCATCATTTTCTTTGTCTTCAATAGTAATTTGCTCTATCAACCCCTCCAAGCATAAGATTTTTGATAACAACCTGCATGAATCCTTCTACTAAATAAAAAGTGAAGGAAACATCATCTTACAAATAATCAACGTCTGGATATGTAGAGCTCTTGCTAACAATATGAGTTTAGAAGGATTTTTTTTTTTTTTTTTTTTTTTTTTTTTTTTTTTTGAGGGTGAAAATATTACTTCTCAAGAAAAGAGTACAACTTCCCTAACATCATCCGCTAAGACAGCAATAGCCCACGAGGGGGTACGCGTGTACAAACTAATTTGCGGAATTTCCAGGGATCTTTTTGCAAAAAGATCAGCTGCTTTGTTACACTCTCGGGACACGTGTCGAATTTCGAGCTCCTCAAAAGCCGTCCCGAGGTGCACGCATCTTCTCAAAACTGTAGCCAAGTCTTCGTCTTCCTCCCTATCTTCTCGGTGACTTCGCCATTTCTTCAATAGTTCCACTCCAATCGAGCAGTCTGATTCCAAGATCAGTCGATTGCACTTCGCTGCTATCGCCATCTGCAATCCTCTCTCCATTCCCAACAGCTCCAGTTGCAACGGCGATGGATTATAGCTCAATCTCTCGAACCGACCAGCCACGAATGTTCCTTCTGCGTCTCGGAGTATGCATCCAGATCCGGCTATGGCTTGCTCCGGTCGGCAAGCTATGTCCGTGTTCATCTTCGTCCATCCCTCCGGCGGCTTTTGCCATGCTTGTGGAGCTGCTTCATCTTGATTGGCGCTCTGATCTACTCTCTCCAGGAGTTGCAACTCAGATAAGTGGAATTCAACTTTTCTCAAAACTTCTTCGACAGTGTATGTTGAATTTCTGAATTTAAACTCGTTCCGTTTGATCCACATACTCCAAGCAGTGATGGCCCATTTAGATCTGATTTCCTTTGACTCACTTGTGAATAACTCTTCAATCCACTCCTTCACTGATTCTTTTCTTGTCCGTTTGTAGGAAACTCCCAAGATCCGGTCCCAGATTGATTGTGCAAAATGGCATCGGCAATAGAAGTGGTCTAGCGATTCAACTCCCATTTCACATCCACAGCAGTCGACTGGGACTAACACTCCTTTGTTTCGAAGTTTAACCGCGAAAGGTAGAGAGTTATTCCACATCCTCCACACATGTATTAGGATTTTCCTTGGAATCTTCAATTTCCACAAATTACTCAGAAAATCTCTCTTCAAACCCGTTGATGTATCTGGCCTTGTACTGATGTCTCTCCTGTACATTTTGTAACCAGTAGCAGTCGTGTACCTCCCCCTTGGGTCCGCTTCCCACTTGAAGCTATCTGGAGTAGCTGTTTGGATTTGTGTTCGAAGCACGTCTGGAATGTCCACACCCCAAAGGTAAGTTCGAAGTTTATTTACATGCCAATTTCCGTCCTGGATACAATGGGATACTTTTAGCGTAGCATAGTCTGCACTGGGAGTTATCACTCGTGTAGTTTGGTCTCTATTCACCCATCTATCTTTAAATAAGTTAATTTGCTGTCCGTCGCCCACCTTCCACACAAGACCCTTCTTCATCATGTCTCTTCCAGCAAGAATGCCTCTAAAAGCATAAGAAATCTGAGATTTTGGTGTAAAGTGCAAGAAGTTCCCATCTTTGAAATATTTTGCTTTAAGGATCAAACTTAACAAACTGTCCGGCTTCTTCGTAATCCTCCATGCCTGTTTAGCAAGTAGAGCTATGTTGAAGCTTTGGAAATCTTTAAAACCGAGGCCACCTGCTGCCTTCTCCTCTTTTAGATCCTCCCAACTGTTCCAGTGGATTTTGCGCTTATCACTTGTATCTCCCCACCAAAATTGTCTTATTACTTTCTCAATATCTTTGCATATATTTACCGGAAGCAAAAAACAACTCATAGCATAATTTGGCATGGCTTGGGCTACTGATTTAATTAGGACTTCTTTACCTGCTGCAGAAAGTGTCTTCTCCTTCCAGCCTTTGAGCTTTGAGATGATGCCTTCAATTATTTTCTGAAAAATAATCTTCTTGTTTTTTCCAAATGTTGTAGGGAGTCCAAGGTAATTTTCATGGTTAGCGACAACTGGGATATTGCAAAGACTGCTCAGCTGGTTCTTGCTCTCCTCATGAACATTCGGCGAAAAAACCATTGTAGATTTTTGGGTATTAAGTTTCTGCCCCGAGGATGCCTCATAAACCTGTAATAGATGTAATAAATTAATTAGTTCCTCAGGTTTAGCTTTAGCAAAGATTAGGCTATCATCCGCGAAGAACAAGTGAGAGACTGCTGGGCCTCCCCTTGATGCTCGAGCACCCGACAGGTTACCCTCTTCCACCATCGTCGTCAAGTTTCTGGATAACACTTCGCTAACAAGAAGAAAGAGGTACGGCGATAAGGGGCAGCCTTGACGCAATCCCCTACCAGGTACAATCTCCCCCTGCACACTACCATTCAAAATAAAGCTGTAGGAGGCAGTAGATATGCAATTCATGACAACTTGGATCCAACGATAACCGAAGCCCATACGTTCCATGACTGCGCGTAAAAAGTCCCATTCCACCCGATCGTAGGCTTTACTCATATCTAGTTTAATTGCGACTGTTCCTTCCTTCCCCTTCTTCATATTCATAGAATGAATTAACTCAGAAGCCGCTAAAATATTATCCGAAATAAGCCGACCAGGCACGAAAGCACTCTGGTTCTCCGATATTAAATCCCCAAGTATCAACTTCAATCTATTGGCTAGAGTTTTTGTAACTATCTTGTAAACCGTGGAACATAAGGAAATGGGCCTGAGACCAGATACTTTACGTACCTGTTTCACTTTCGGTATTAAAGCAAGCAAAGTATGATTGTACATGCTAACATCTCCTCCTTCATTCAGAATATGTAGACAAGCTTTAGTTACCTCATCTCCGACTTGGTGCCACATCTTTTGAAAAAACAGCGCGGGAAAGCCGTCAGGCCCTGGTGCTTTTTGCGCCGGCATTCCTTTCAAGGCCTCCTCAACCTCTTTTGCCGTAAAAGGCTGGTCCATCATTCTGCGTTGGTCAAGACTAACCAATTCTTCTATCGGCCCCATAAGGGGCTCCATTGTGGCTCTTTGGGGATCAATTGAAGCGAAAATACCCCTAAAATAAGCTTCAATAATATTTTTTACCTCCTCAGGATCTTCATGCCAAGTTCCGTTGTCGTCCTCTAGCCCATTGATTGTATTGCGTCCTCTCCTTATTGATGCTTTCATATGAAAAAATCTAGTATTTTGGTCCCCTTGTTTCAACCACAATTCCCTTGATCTTTGTCGCCACATTATTTCCTCTTTACGGAGCATTAAGGCAATTTTCTCCTTCAATTCTCTACCTCGTCTGAGATTATCTTGGGTCTGAGCTTCTGCCCCCAAATCTTCCAGCTGCTGCCGCAAGTTTCTCAACTGATTCCTCACACTTCCAAAGGACTCTTTGTCCCATTTACGCAGGTCACCTGCGAGATCTGACAATTTGTGAGCAATGGATCCATTATCAACGTCTGGACATGTAGAGCTGTTGCTAACAATATGAGTTTAGAAGGATTTGGTTTTCTCATTATTCGTCTCTGTACCCGCACCCTTCTAACTTGTTTCCTGGCAAGAGTTTATGTTTTTTCGTGTTAGACTAAAGTATGTAGACATTGTGATGCCTACCTTCGAATTCAAATGCTACTATGGTTGATTTTATTGCGCTATCGTCACCATCCAACTTCTGCATCATTCCATCCCTCCAGTAGACTTGCAGGGCATTGCTTTCATTTCTTCGTTTTGTTTATTCTCTTTTTCAAGTTTGTGTGGAATAAAATAAGATGTTTCGAAACTTGGCTTTTGCTTCTATCCCACATTGCTTCTTCAATTGCACTGTTATCTCTTTCTAAGTAAATATTTCCTACTAATACAAACTATGTCCCCCCATGATGTCTTAAAGTGAAACAAAATTTTCGACGTGTGTGATTGTATGCCAAATTACGCTGTCCATTGCTTTTGGGACGCAAATATAGTGTTTGTCTTAATTTTATCATTTTAGCGCCGAAGACACGGATCTTCTTTCTCTTTACATTGTCTCTCGAGCAAAGAACTAAGAGAAATTTGCACTAACTTTTTGGCGAAACTGTTTCCTCGCATTTAAAAAATTTACAATATCCACCTCGTATCTAACTTATGTCATCAAGTTCTGATTTCGAAACAAATACGGAGACTTTTGTTGCAAGAAAATATTGATTTCATTAAGTTCCCAAAGTTGTCGTGAACCGTACTAAATGAAACTTCGATTCTCTGCAACCCCATTTTTATTAACTAATTGAGCTAACCAGCACTATTAGCTTGGGTTATTTCTACACTTTGCGGTCTATTTAGAGCTGCTACCGTACGGATGATCTTTACGGTAATAGGTGACTTTTTCTCGACTGATTTGTCTCGCAAAACTCTTTATGATGTAAAATCAAGTAGTGATCGATAAGTTGTTCATGTCATGGCTCACTCGGTCACTCAACAAACTTAGACATCACACTACGTGCCCGTTGACTTTAATACTTTATTAACAAATCACAAGCACACGTAGCACAAAATCCGGCCCATAGTTGCGCAAATAACACCATAGGCAGGCTCATATTCCCATGATATCCGACCAAGAATGAAGTAGCTACTTGGTTGGGCACTTGGGCCGGTATGTTCGATAAAATATGCGCTGCCAATTTGATTTTTTCACCCGATTCATCAATGTTTTTTTAGTTTGTTCACTCCCACCAATCTCTAAATCGTTGCAAATAAAGGATATAAACTTAAATCTGTAGGTTCATTCACGTCATCCGCTGTAGCACAACTAAGTACTCTTTCGTTAATGAGATGCTTGCTCCTCGTGAGCTTGGAATTCCGGGTTCGAATCCCGGCAGCGGAATACTACTTTGTTCTTTTTCATTACGTTTTCATCATCTTCTTCGTTTTCAATACTAATTTGCTCTATCAACCCCTCCAAGACTAAGATTTTTGAAAACAACCTACATGAATCCTTGTACTAAATAAAAAGTGAAGGAAACATCATCTTACAAATAATCAACGTCTGGACATGTAGAGCTGTTGCTAACAATATGAGTTTAGAAGGATTTGGTTTTCTCATTATTCGTCTCTGTACCCGCACCCTTTTAACTTGTTTCTTGGCAAGAGTTTATGTTTTTTCGTGTTAGACTAAAGTATGTAGACATTGTGATGCCTACCTTCGAATTCAAATGCTACTATGGTTGATTTTATTGCGCTATGGTCACCATCCAACTTCAGCATCATTCCATCCCTCGAGTAGACTTACAGGGCATTGCTTTCATTTCTTCGTTTCGTTTATTCTCTTTTTCAAGTTTGTGTGGAATAAGTTAAGATGTCTCGAAACCTGGCTTTTGTTTCTATCCCACATTGCTTCTTCAATTGCACGGTTATCTCTTTCTAAGTAAATATTTCCTATTGATATTACAAACTATGCCCCCCCATGATGTCTTAAAGTGAAAAAAAAATTTCGACGTGTGTGGCTGTATGCCAAATTACGCTGTGCGTCCATTGCTTTTGGGACGCAAATATAGTGTTTGTCTTAATTTTATCATTTTGGCGCCGAAGAAACGGATCTTCTTTCTCTTTACATTGTCTCTCGAGAAAAGAACTAAGAGAAATTTGCATTAACTTTTTGGCGAAACTGTTTTCTCGCATTTAAAAAATTTACAATATCCACCTCGTATCTAACATATGTCATCAAGTTCTGATTTTCGAAACAAATACGGAAGCTTTTGTTGCAAGAAAATATTGATTTCATTGAGTTCCCGAAGTTGTCAAGTGACCCGTACTAAATGAAACTCCGATGCTCTGCAACCCTATTTTTATTAACTAATTGAGCTAACCAGCACTATTAGCTTGGGTTATTTCTACACTTTGCGGTCTATTTAGAGCTGCTACCGTACGGATGATCTTTACGGTAATAGGTGACTTTTTCTCGACCAATTTGTCTCGCCAAACTCTTTATGATGTAAAACCAAGTAGTGATCGATAAGTTGTTCATGTCATGGCTCACTCGGTCACTCAACGAGCTTAGACATCACACTACGTACCCGTTGACTTTAATGCTTTATTAACGAATCACAAGCACATGTAGCACAAAATCTGGCCCATAGTTGCACAAATAACACCGTAGGCAGGCTCATATTCCCATGACATCCGACCAAGAATGAAGTAGCTACTTGGTTGGGCACTTGGGCCGGTATGTTCGATAAAATATGCGGTGCCATTCACTCGATTCATCAATGTTTTTTTAGTGTGTTCACTCCCACCATTCTCCAAATCGTTGTAAATAAAGGATATAAACTTAAATCTGTAGGTTCATTCACATCATCCGCTGTAACACAACTAAATACTCTTTCGTTAATGAGATGCTGGCTCCTCGTGAGCTTGGAATTCCGGGTTGGAATCCCGGCAGCGGAATACTATTTTGTTCTTTTTCATTACGTTTTCATCATCTTCTTTGTTTTCAATAGTAATTTGCTCTATCAACCCCTCCAAGCGTAAGATTTTTGGAAACAACCTGCATGAATCCTTCTACTAAATAAAAAGTGAAGGAAACATTATGTTACAAATAATCAACGTCTGGATATGTAGAGCTCTTGCTAACAATATGAGTTTAGAAGGATTTGGTTTTCTCATTATTCGTCTCTGTACCCGCACCCTTCTAACTCTTTTCCTGACAAGAGTTTATGTTTTTTCTTGTTAGACTAAAGTATGTAGACATTGTGAAGAACTGGATCAACGTATTGAAGCGATGCCTACCTTCGAATTCAAATGCTACTGTAGTTGATTTTATTGCGCTATCGTCACCATCCAACTTCCCTCCTGTAGACTTACAGGGCATTGCTTTCATTTCTTCGTTTCATTTATTTTCTTTATCAGGTTTGTGTGGAATAGTTAAGATGTTTCGAAACCTGGCTTTTGTTTCTATCCCACTGTTATGACGCAGCGGATGAATCGGGATATCAAGCAAGAACGATAACAAAATATAAAGAACGAGGGACCATAATTTTAACGTGGATCGCTAGTTTGAATACTAGCTACTCCAAACCCCAAACCAAATTTATTGAGAGAAACAAAACCCGAAAACCCGATTACAATCACTAACACACGCACCAAAAACAAGCTCTCAACTCACTGCTAGAGAACCCTCTTTCGTGTGTGTGTGTGTGTTGTATTGCTACAGACCCCTATGAAAGACCAAAACAAGTGCATGGTTTAAATAATGCCAAACCCACCGCTCCTAAATTGGGAACGGTGGTGGCAGACCTTACCTATATCATTTGTTCCCTTTTTTATCTTTTTCTATTAACTAAATATTGACTTTCTTTTATTACTTGCCTTGCACCCCAAATGTTACCCAGTTTTATTAAAGTCAAACCCAACAAATCTCCACCTTGACTTAAATCAACTCAGCAACTCTGAACTAGAACTTATGCTTCTCTCAAACCTGAACTGATGTGTCTCCCTGAAACTGAAACGAGCACGCCTCCACCTTGAACCAGACTCGAATACATTCACTGAGAAAGCAGGACCGAATGTATTCCCGATGCGCTCCAAACAGCGCCAGAACCAGTGCACCATGACAAGTGCCCAGATGTCGTCCAGACCAGATGCACCGACGACGAGTGCCACAATTTGTCATGCCATATGCGCCCCGTATGCCTCGATGCTCCTGAAACCCTAGTGCGCGCCAGAAATATTTTCGCGCCTAGAACCAGAACCCGATTCGCGTGCCAGAGATATCGCGCGCCAGATGCTCCATGCTGTTGGAATAGATGCCCTAGAGGCAATCTAGTTTAGTATGAATTTATTTGTGGCTAGAAATTCATTTATTATTTATTGGATATTTAATATAATGAAGTCCTTAGATTTACAATTGTGTTGTTTATCTTAAATATCCCTAGTCCAGTATAATGATTAATGGGACAATCATCTATAGACTAGTATGGGGTTGGATTGATATGGAGATATCACGATCCAACACATAGGTGTGCATTAGGGGTAATGTCGCACTGGATTGACCCATCTCCGAGAAGGCTACATACACGTTATGTTGAGTCACAAGTGCTTCTCGCGGTGCAATGGTATTGTCATCCTTAGACTTGAAGTCACTAGATGTTCTAGTTGTGGATTATTGTGATTTTGGTAGCGTTAAACGCTACACCGTAACTTGGTAGTTATAAAGGCGTGTACTGGATACAATAAGAAGCAAGCTTAGAGATTGTAGTGGACGTAGATAGAATTTGTCACTCCCACATAACGGGAGCAAATATCCTAGGCCACTCGAGGGATAGTGCTTATAGAATGTCTGGCCAGACTCAAATAAATCAATATGGGATATTGATGTCATTTTCACGAATAAGGCTATTCCCACAGATCGAGAAACTGTGGATTGGATATACGAGTGTGACTTGTATGTCTCGTGTCCAATCCGGCTATGGAGACAAAGGGATGAGACAATTACTTGTACAAAGGTTGTCAAGATGATTATTCTATTAGTTGGCTAGAATGGATGTTTTGCTAGAAACCGCTCCATATTAGCAAATAGTTTCTACCAACTAGATAGAACCTATGGGGTCACACGCTATATAGAGTTGGACTAGATTTGGGAATTAGTTAATTAGATTAATTAATTAGAAGGATCACTTTGCAAAACCTTGCAAACTTAGTAGGGACTAATTTGCAAGGAAGGGACTAAATTGAATTCTAGTAGGACTAGAATAAGTCTTTTAGGTAGTTGGCAAGGAGTTGTTGGACTATATAAAGGACCTTCCTTCCTTCCTTTCCATAACTTATGCTCATTATTGAACATAATAAGAGTGGGAGAGAACAAAAAGGAGAGAGAGCAAGCAAACAAGAGGAGCCCGACCGCCCCTCTTGCCGCCGCCCGTCCCGTCGGCCACAAGGAGGCCGAGAGCCCCCTTTTTGGTCTCGTTTTGCGTGATTTTTCTTCCTCTTCCTCTTCCGGGCTAGCACCAAGGACTTGGGAGATCTAGGATCAACTCTAGGCATGGATCAACCATTGAGAACGTGACACAATTCGCGTTTGAAGTCATCAAAGGAGAACCCTAAGGTGTGTTATTGATTTCTTCCTTTACCATTGTTATGTCTCTTGACTTGTGATCCTTGGAGGGTTTTGCATGGTTTATTTTCTTTCCGTTGCGCATCCATGAATCAAAACCCTACAGTGGTATCAGAGCCACAGGTCGTAGAGCATAAACGTGGTTTATGTGTTACGTTTTAGTTGTTTTACACCTTAATTTGATTGTTTATCGCGTAAAACAAGACAAATCAAGCATGGGATGCAATTTGTCAATAATCTATCATAACAAGATCTAATTTTTGCATTGGATGCATGAATTGGTGAGTTTGAGAAATTTTAGGATCTTACATCTAGGGTTTGGGCATCCTTGGGGAAGAAGGAGTACTTCTCCCAAAACAAGGAAACAACCAAACTTGGGCACCAAGCAAGGGAGTTGTTTTGGAAACAACTCCCTCAAGGAGGTTCGGATCCCTAGGGGACCGCACCTCTTGCTTGCCGCCCAAGATTGGCCGCCCTAGGGACCGGGCGGCCCTAGCACGCGGCCTAGGCGTGTGGGCTATGGGCCGGGCCGGCCCTAGGGCCTTATGGCTCACCTTTTTGGGCCCGGGGCAATTTGATTGTTGGGCCCATGGACCGTTTTAACCCTATAAATCCTAAAATCAATTAAAATTGACCAAGCGCGTTAAAATTGGATTTTAACTGTTTATGTGCAATTCGCATGGTGATTGGATATGGCCTTAGGATGTGGTTTGATGTGGATGCTTAATTTTGTGGTTTGGTTTCACGGCCTGCGAGCTGATCCATTAATTGTAATAATTAATTAGGATTTATGGCCTGCGTGCCATTTTTTTTCTCAACTTGTGAGATTTATTTTATTTAGTATAGAAGTTAGCTAGTGCTAGATAAAGTAGATTGTTAGCCAAGATTGAAGAAAAGAAGCCCAAAGGCAAAGGAGTCACAAAAGATGGAGCATGGAGCATTCCACATGACTATGAAGGATGGACCAAAAGATCAAGACGCATGGAGATGTGTTTGCTTTTAGGGTTCATAGATAATTCCATTGGCTTGGAATTATCTTAGTTAGAAAAAAGCCATATCCACATCACGTTTAATTTCTGTTTTGTGGTTGTTTACTTTATTGTCTTATTATTGTGTGGTTGGTGTACGGATGATGCATGCAATTAGGATAATAAGATAATTAGACAACCTGGATCTATTATTTGGAGTTTTGCCCAAGCTCAAATAGATAGATTAGTTGATATTGATCAACAAAACAATTAAAATCGAATTTAAAATCCCTCAAAATTCAATTATTGTGTTCTTGCCTTTTCGTTATTTAAACACTCATTATCATCATTATTTGTCAAGTTCGTGCGTGCCAAAGCATGGCGACTTGGTTCATAATGATGGAATGCGATGGCACGTAACAATGTGCAATTGTTTAAATAAGAGGTTGAACACAACTGGGCTATTAATATGATTAAGAAACCTAGAGGAAATCAATTGGGATTATCCATATGGATGGATAAATAAGGAGTTATTTGCCCAATTGAACCAAGAGTTTCATATGGGATGCAATTGGAATTGTTCCTACCTAAAGTAGTCAAATTATGGGTGACTTGCCAAAACAAGCTCATAAGGAGATGAAACATGGATCTGGGCCCACTAGAAAATATAAGGATATTTTCCGCATTAATATCTTGAGGGTTATTAATCCGTAGAAAAATAGTGGGAGCTATATTTTATAAACTAGCCATTATTGAATATAGTCAAAAAAAATTCACAAATACTAAAACTTGCGTATTTTCCTTTTGTAGAACCAACTTTCTTGATTGGTACAGAAACTTGAGAATTGTTCTCAAGCAAGAGAAGAAACTGTACGCAATAGAGGAACATGTTCCAGAAGGTCCAGAGAACCAAACACCTGCTGCCCTAAAGGCGTATCAGAAGCGTGTTGATGACGCTAATGATGCGGCCTGCCTTATGCTATGCACCATGACTTCTGAGCTTCAGAAGCAACACGAAAACATGAATGCTGTCGATATGATCGAGCATCTGAAGCAGCTCTTCTAAGAGCAGGCAAGGGTAGAGAGGTATGAGGTCTTTAAGGCACTGTTCAAGTGTCATCTGGCAGAAGGGAATCGGTGGGACCCCATGTACTCCGTATGATCGGGTACTTGGAGAATCTCGCCCGACTAGGGTTCCCGGTCGGCCAAGAGTTGGCAACCGATCTCGTGTTGCAATCGTTGCCCGAGAGTTATGGACAGTTCATCATGAACTATAACATGAACGAGATCGTGAAACCACTGCCAGATTTACTCAATATGTTTAGGACAGCTGAACAGAGCATCAACAAGGGTAAGGGCAAGGACATTTTGATGGTGCAGAAAGGAAAGGGCAAAAGGTTTGCTTCATCCTCCAAGGGCAAAGGCAAGTCAGTTGCCAAGTCCAAGGAACCTGCCCTTAAGCCTGTTGGTGGCATTGCCAAAGGTGTGACTAAAGGTGAGTGTCACTACTGCAGTCAGCCTGGACACTGGAGAAGGAACTACCCAAAATATTTGGAGGACAAGAGGGTTGGAATAGTGATTCCACAACCACCAGGTATTTTTGTTGTAGATGTCAATTTAACTGTCTCTACATCATGGGTATTAGATACTGGATGTGAATCTCATATTTGTCGAAATATGCAGGATCTAAAGAGAAGTAGAAGATTGGCTAAAAGAGAGGTAGATCTGCGCGTTGGGAATGGAGCAAAGGTTGCTGCATTGGCCATAGGCGTGTGCGAGCTATCTCTGCCTTCAGGATTAGTTTTAGAATTAAATAATTGCTATTTTGTGCCTGCTATGAGCAGAAACATTATTTCTATTTCTTGTTTGGACAAGGATGGTTTTATTATTTCAATAAAGAACAATTGTTGTTCCTTTTATTTGAATAATATTCACTATTTTAGTGCGCAATTATTTAATGGACTTTATGTCATTGATCTAAGCAATCATGTCTACAACATTAATACCAAGCAGATTAAAATAAATGATTTAAATCCAGCTTATTTATGGCATTGTCGTTTAGGCCACATGAATGAGAAACGTGTGTCTAGACTCCATAAGGATGGATTACTAGACTCATTTGATTTTGAATCATATGAGACATGAGAGACTTGTTTATTGGGAAAAATTACAAAGTCCCCTTTCAATAAGAAAGGTGAGAGGACTAGTGAGCAATTGGCGCTCATACATACGGATGTGTGTGGGCCATTTGCCACGCCTGCCAGGGGTGGTTATGTCTACTTCATTACATTTACTGATGATTACAGTAGATATGGATTTGTGTACCTAATGAGGGAAAAATCCGAATCCTTTGAAGTATTCAAAGAATTCAAGAATGAAGTAGAGAAGCAACTTGGCAAAAGTATCAAGGCTCTACGATCGGATCGTGGAGGAGAATACTTAAGCCAAGAGTTTGACGACTATCTTAGAGAGTGTGGGATCGTGTCCCAACTCACTCCACCCGGAACGCCACAATGGAATGACGTGTCCGAGAGGAGGAATCGAACCCTATTGGATATGGTTTGATCTATGATGTGTCAAACCGATCTTCCACTATCATTTTGGGGCTACGCTCTATTAAGTGCAGCTTTCACCATTAACCGTGTTCCATCTAAATCAGTCATGAAGACACCATATGAGATGTGGAGTGGGAGGCGTCCCACACTGTCGTTCATGAGGATTTGGGGCTGCGATGTCTATGTAAAGAGCTTACAATCAGACAAGCTAAGGCCGAAATCGGATAAGTGCAAATTTGTGGGGTACCCTAAGGAAACTAAGGGCTACTACTTCTACAATCCAACCGAGAACAAAGTGTTTGTTGCTCGGACCGGCGTTTTTCTAGAAAGAGAATTTGTCTCTAAAGAAGCAAGTGGGAGGAATGTAGAAATTGAAGAGGTTCAAGAACCACAAATCACTGAACCGATTATGGAACATGAACAGGAACCACAAGTAGTTGTGGAGAAACCTGTTCAGGTAACACAAGAGCTTCGTAGATCTAGTAGAGTGCGCCAGGAACCCGAGAGGTATGGACTTCTCGTGACCGATTCCGGTGACACGATGCTCATAGATGATGAGCCTACTACCTATGAGGAGGCCATGAATGGCCCAGACTCTCAGAAGTGGCTAGAAGCCATGAGATCCGAGATGGAATCCATGTACACCAACAAAGTATGGACTTTGGTGGAACCACCCGATGGGGCGCGGCCCATAGGGTGCAAGTGGGTCTTCAAGAAGAAGATCGACATAGATGGTAATGTGATTACCTATAAGGGACGATTGGTGGCTAAAGGATTCAGACAGATTCATGGTATTGACTATGATGAAACCTTTTTACCAGTCGCTATGACCAAATCCATCTGAATCCTACTTGCGATTGCAGCATACCACGACTATGAGATCTGGCAGATGGATGTCAAAAAAGCATTCCTTTATGGTAATCTCCTCGAGGACGTGTATATGATACAGCCAGAGGGTTTTGAGGATCCAAAGCAAGCCAACAAGGTCTGTAAGCTGCAACGATCCATTTATGGATTGAAGCAAGCTTCTAGGAGTTGGAATCGACGTTTTGATGAAGTAGTCAAAGAGTTTGGCTTCATCAGAAACAAAGATGAGTCTTGTGTCTACAAGAAGGTTAGTGGGAGCTCTGTAGCTTTTCTGGTATTGTATGTAGATGACATACTACTCATTGGAAACGACGTTCCCATGCTGCAATCTGTTAAAGATTGGCTAGGGAAGTGTTTCTCAATGAAGAACTTAGGGGAAGCAGTCTATATACTCGGTACAAAGATCTATAGAGATAGATCTAAGAGGTTGCTAGGCCTAAGTCAAAGTACATATATTGACAAGGTGTTGAAACGGTTCAACATGCAAGATTCCAAGAAGGGATTCTTGCCCATGTCACATGGAATCACTCTTTCGAAGAGTGGTTGTCCTTCCAATGAGATTGAGAAGGAACGCATGAGTAGAATTCCCTATGCCTCGGCCATAGGATCTATCATGTAGGCCATGTTATGTACTAGACCAGATGTGTCATATGCCTTGAGTATGATAAGCAGATACCAATCCAATCCAGGTGAGAGTCACTGGATTGCTGTCAAGAACATCCTAAAGTACTTGAGAAGAACTAAGGATGCTTTCTTGATATTTGGCGGTGAGGAAGAGTTGCGTGTAAGGGGTTACACTGATGCAAGCTTCCAAACCGATAGAGATGACTTTAGATCACAGTCGGGATATGTGTTTTGCCTGAATGGAGCAGCGGTGAGCTGGAAGAGTTCCAAGCAAGAGACGGTAGCTGATTCTACAACAGAGGTTGAGTACATTGCTGCAAATGGCGCAGCAAAGGAAGCTGTTTGGATCATAAAGTTTGTTTCTGAACTTGGTGTGGTCCCTAGCATTGCGGATTCAGTTGAGTTGTACTGTGACAACACTGGGGCGATCGCGCAATCGAAGCAACGCAGATCGCACCAGAAGTCCAAACACATGCTCAGGAAGTTTCATCTAATTCGAGATATTATCGATAGAGGAGACGTTCGGATATGCAAGATTCCTAAGATGAGAATCTGTCAGACCCGCTTACAAAGCCGCTCACGCAGTGGAAGCATGAAGGGCACACTAGGAGTATGGACATACGAGATGCGCCAGATTGGCTCCAGTGCAAGTGGGAGACTGTTGAAATAGATGCCCTAGAGGCAATCTAGTTTAGTATGAATTTATTTGTGGCTAGAAATTCATTTAATATTTATTGGATACTTAATATAATGAATTCCTTAGATTTACAATTGTGTTGTTTATCTTAAATATCCCTAGTCCAGTATAATGATTAATGGGACAATCATCTATAGACTAGTATGGGGTTGGATCGATATGGAGATATCACGATCCAACACATAGGTGTGCATTAGGGGTAATGTCGCACTGGATTGAACCATCTCCGAGAAGGCTACATACACGTTATGTTGAGTCACAAGCGCTTCTCGCGGTGCAATCGTATTGTCATCCTTAGACTTGAAGTCACTAGATGTTCTAGTTGTGGATTATTGTGATTTTGGTAGCGTTAAACGCTACACCGTAACTGGGTAGTTATAAAGGCGTGTACTGGATACAATAAGAAGCAAGCTTAGAGATCGTAGTGGACGTAGATAGAATTTGTCACTCCCACATAACGGGAGCAAATATCCTAGGCCACTCGAGGGATAGTGCTTATAGAATGTCTGGCCAGACTCAAATAAATCAATATGGGATATTGATGTCATTTTCACGAATAAGGCTATTCCCACGGATCGAGAAACTGTGGATTGGATATACGAGTGTGACTTGTATGTCTCGTGTCCAATCCTGCTATGGATACAAAGGGATGAGACAATTACTTGTACAAAGGTTGTCAAGATGACTATTCTATTAGTTGGCTAGAATGGATGTTTTGCTAGAAACCGCTCCATATTAGCAAATAGTTGCTACCAACTAGATAGAACCAATGGGGTCACACGCTATATAGAGTTGGACTAGATTTGGGAATTAATTAATTAGATTAATTAATTAGAAGGATCACTTTGCAAAACCTTGCAAACTTAGTAGGGACTAATTTGCAAGGAAGGGACTAAATTGAATTCTAGTAGGACTAGAATAAGTCCTTTAGGTAGTTGGCAAGGAGTTGTTGGACTATATAAAGGACCTTCCTTCCTTCCTTCCCACATAAATTATGCTCATTATTGAACATAACAAAGAGTAGGGGAGAACAAAAGGAGAGAGAGCAAGCAACAAAGGGACCCGACCGCCCCTTTGCCGCCGCCCGTCCCCGTCGGCCACAAGGAGGCCGAGACCCTCCTTTTGGGTCTCGTTTTACGTGATTCTTCTTCCTCTTCCTCTTTCGGGCTAGCACCAAGGACTTGGGAGATTCTAGGATCAACTCTAGGCGTGGATCAACCATAGAGAACGTGACACAATTCGCGTTTGAAGTCATCTAAGGAGAACCCTAAGGTGTGTTATTGATTTCTTACCCTTACCATCGTTATGTCTCTTGACTTGTGATCCTTGGAGGTTTTTGCATGGTTTATTTTGTTACCGTTGCACATCCATGAATCAAAACCCTACACATGATAGGAGCCCAGAATCACCCCCAAGGGGCTCAGAGAAGAAGGTTGTCCTCCGAGGAGGTCCCTCTACCTAGAACCTGATTCGTTTGGTTCTTCTTGGGACACTCCCTTTTCCAGTGACCTTTCTCCTTGCAGTACGCACAGACGTCATGTGGTAAGCTGGATCCTGCAAACCTCTTGTATCCCTTACCTTTTCGTGCTTTGTCCATTAAACCAGCCGCATAATAGTCATTTGAATTGCCTGCAGCCTTGTGCCTCAGACTCCTAGTGTGAATTGCAGATCTGACCTGTTCTAGGGTTATCGTATCTTTCCCACCAGTGAAAGATTGCACGAAACCCTCATACGATGGAGGCAGCGACACCAACAGAATTAAAACCGCATCCTCATCACTTATTATCTCCTCACTATTACGCAATTCAAGCATAATATTGTTTAAAAAATCTAAGTGATCACTAATTTGCGTTCCTTCAGACATTCGCAACCCGAATAGCCGTTGATTGAGCATCAACTTGTTCGCCATGGATTTCTTAATGTAGAGCTCCTCCAACTTGACCCACAAAGCAGGCGCCTTCTCCTAATCTGCGACACCGGTGATCACGTCGTCCGTCAGACACAACATGATCGTTGCATGCGCATTCTCCTCCATCTTCAGATACGCCGATGTGGTTGTGTCCACGTTGCCCTTGTTGGACGCCAGAGGCAGCCAAAGATCGTCGCGTTTCAACAACGCCTTCATCTTGTCTGCCACAGACTGAAACTGTTTCTCCCACTGAACTTCTCGATCTTCATAGTACCTGACATCGTCTCTTCTTGAAACCCTAACCTGAACCTGGCTCTGATACCAGTTTTTTATGACGCAGCGGATGAATCCGAGTATCAAGCAAGAACGATAACAAAATATAAAGAACGAGAGACCAGAATTTTAACGTGGATCGCTAGTTTGAATACTAGCTACTCCACAACCCAAACCCAATTTATTGAGAAAAACAAAACCCGAAAACCCGATTACAATCACGAACACACGCACCAAAAACAAGCTCTCAACTCACTGCTAGAGAACCCTCTTTTCGTGTCTGTGTGTTGTATTGCTACAGACCCCTATCAAAGACCAAAACAAGTGCATGGTTTAAAATAATGCCAAACCCACCGCCCCTAAATTGGTAACGGTGGTGGCAGACCTTACCTAAATCATTTGTTCCTTTTTTTTTCTATTAACTAATATTGACTTTCTTTTATTACTTGCCTTGCACCCCAAATGTTACCAAGTTTGATCATAGTCAAACCCAACACCCACATTGCTTCTTCACTTGCATTGTTATCTCATTCTAAGTAAAATTTTCTATTGATATTTCAAACTATGTCCCCCCATGATGTCTTAAAGTGAAATAAAATTCTCGACGTGTGTGACTCTATGCCAAATTACGCTGTGCGTCCATTGCATTTGGGACGCAAATATAGTGTTTGTCTTAATTTTATCATTTTGGCGCCGAAGACACGGATCTTCTTTCTCTTTACATTGTCTCTCGACCAAATATCTAAGAGAAATTTTCACTAACCTGTGGCGAAACTGTTTCCTCGCATTTAAAAAAATTACAATATCCACCTCATATCTAACATAATTCATCAAGTTCTAATTTCGAAACAAATACGGAGTCTTTTGTTGCAAGAAAATATTGATTTCATTAAGTTCTCAAAGTTGTCAAGTTACCCGTACTAAGTGAAACTTCTATTCTCTGCAACCCTATTTTTTTTAACTAATTGAGCTATCCAGCACTATTGGCTTGGGCTATTTCTACACTTTGCGGTCTATTTAGAGCTGCTAACGTACGGATGATCTTTATGGTGATAGGTGACTTTTTTCTCGACCGATTTGTCTCACAAAATTCTTTATGATGTAAAATCAAGTAGTGATCAATAAGTTGTTCATGTCATGGCTCACTCGGTCACTCAACGAGCTTAGACATCACACTACGTACCCGTTGACTTTAATGCTTTGTTAACGAATCACAAGAACACGTAGCACAAAAACCGGCCCATAGTTGCACAAATAAAACCATAGGCAGGCTCATATTCCCATGATATCCGATCAAGAACGAAGTAGTTACTTGGTTGGGCACTTGGGCCGGTATGTTCGATAAAATATGCGCTGCCAATTTGATTTTTTCACTCGATTCATCAATGTTTTTTTAGTGTGTTCACTCCCACCGATATCCAAATCGTTTTAAATAAAGGATATAAACTTAAATCTGTAGGTTCATTGAAATCATCCGCTGTAGCACAACTAAATATTCTTTTGTTAATGAGATGCTGGCTCCTCGTGAGCTTGGAATTCCGGGTTCGAATCCCGGCAGAGGAATATGATTTTGTTCTTTTTCATTACGTTTTCATCATCTTCTTCGTTTTCAATAGTAATTTGCTCTATCAACCCCTACAAGAATAAAATTTTTGAAACCAACCTGCATGAATCCTTCTACTAAATAAAATGTGAAGGAAACTTTAGTTTACAAATAATCAACGTCTGGATATGTAGAGCTCTTGCTAACAATTTGAGTTTAGAAGGATTTGGTTTTCTCATTATTCGTCTCTGTACCCGCGCCCTCCTAACTTGTTTCCTGGAAAGAGTTTATGTTTTTTTCATGTTAGACTAAAGTATGTAGACATTGTGAAGAACTGGATCAACGTATTGAAGCGATGCCTACCTTTGAATTCAAATGCTACTATGGTTGATTTTATTGCGCTATCGTCACCATCCGATTTCTGCATCATTCCATCCCTCCAGTAGACTTACAGGGCATTGCTTTCATTTCTTCGTTTCATTTATTTTCTTTTTCAAGTTTTTGTGGAATAGTTAAGATGTTTCGAAACCTGGCTTTTGTTTCTATCCCACATTGCTTCTTCAATTGCATTGTTATCTCTTTCTAAGTATAAATTTCCTATTGATATTTCAAACTATGTCCCCCCATGATGTCTTAAAGTGAAACAAAATTTTCGACGTGTGTGACTGTATGCCAAATTACGTAGTGCGTCCATTGCTTTTGGGACGCAAATATAGTGTTTGTCTTAATTTTATCATTTTGTCGCTGAAGACACGGATCTTCTTTCTCTTTACATTGTCTCTCGAGCAAAGATCTAAGAGAAATTTGCACTAACCTGTGTCCAAACAGTTTCCTCGCATTTAAAATTTTTACAATATCCACCTCGTATCAAACAGAATTCATCAAGTTCTGATTTCGAAACAAATACAGAGGCCTTTGTTGCAAGAAAATATTGATTTGATTAAGTTCTTAAAGTTGTCAAGTGACCCGTAATAAATGAAACTTCTATTCTCTGCAACCCAAATTTTTATTAACTAGTTGAGCTAACCGGCACTATTGGCTTGGGTTATTTCTACACTTTGCGGTCTATTTAGAGCTACTACCGTACGGATGATCTTTACAGTTAATAGGTGACCATTTTCTCGACCGATATGTCTCGCAAAACTCTTTATGATGTAAAATCAAGTAGTGATCGGTAAGTTGTTCACGTCATGGCTCACTTGGTCACTCAACGAGCTTATACTGAGAACAAATAGCATTAAGACCCCCCATGAGTTCTACACTGTTTTTAGACAAGGATGAATCTTGCAAGAATGTGAATGTGAAAGAGTGTAGAGATATGATTGGATCATTACTCTACCTCACAGCTAGTAGACCAGATATCATGTTCAGTGTGTGCATGTGTGCTAGATTTCAAGCTGATCCTAATGAATCACACTTGACTGCAGTTAAGAGAATTTTTAGATATCTCAATGGTACCAAAGACTTCGGCTTTGGTATCCTAAATACTCTAACTTCTCTCTGTGTGGCTATTCAGATGCTGACTTTGCAGGATATATAGTTGTTAGAAAGAGTACATCAGTGTTATTGATTTTGTTTCTACTAACTTGCAATTTGAAGACATCTTCACTAAACCATTGCCATGAAAGATTCTCAGTCTGAAGATTGGAATTGGGCATGCTAAATAAGGAAGCATTAGTTTAGGGGGATAATCAGGTAAACTTTATGTGTTTCAAAGGAATGAAATGATTTTCAAAGCCTTGAAAATCCTTTCAAAGCTTTGAGTATATATACTTTACATCTTATAGCTTTTCAAGGCCTTGAAAACCTTTCCAAAGCCTTGAAAATAAGACTGCATACTAAATAGTCAGTAACTCTGGATCTTTTAATGTTGGGTGTTATCTTTGTAGATAATTGCTCAATGTTGCCCCTCAATTTTTAAATACCCCTTTTCAGCCAAAATAGTATAATATCTTTTATCTCCAACGACAGACACAATTTTGAATCTTTTTGATTCATCAGATCTTCAAAGATCAGAGAAAATGTTTAGTTTTCTTTTCAAACTGACTCTCTTCTATTAATTCTTTCTTTCTCTCTGTCGTATGTATCCTACAGAATCAAGATGGCTGGTGGTTCAAAGGCTGCGACAGAGAAGAAAAGAAAGACCCCTGTGGAAGAGGTTCAGACCATTAGTGGGGATTCCAGTTCTAAGACCCCTACTGTGAAAGACATAGCACCTCATCCTCCCAAGAAGAAGGCCAATATATATGAGAACCCAGTGTCCAGCAAGAAGAAGAAGAAGGCAGTGGAGTCTGCACCAGAAAAACATAAGGGAATTCAGATTGGTAGCCCTAAGAAGACAAAGAAGAAGGCTGACAAAGCAGACAAGGGCAAAGGAAATGAAAAGGTTACAGAGGATGAACCAGAAGATGAACCAGATGAGAACATAGAGAAGGGACTACAGATCTATTCAGCGAAGATGAAATCCACTGGTAAGAAATCAGCCCCTGATAGTACATGGTTCACTACTAAATTTGCTAGAGTTCAATGACTTGATGGATTTGCTTCTAGACCAGTTGCATTCTAAAGTTTGGTTAGTATGCCTATGTTACATGGTATGAATATGGAGTGCATCAAAATTTTGAAGAAAATATCTCTTTGGTTTATTCTAAATCCTCCAGAGTTAGCTTATCCTAGACTCACCAGATTCTTTAACCTAAACATGAAACAACTCTGAAAGACTGCAAATCTGGTGATTGAGACTAAGGTTGCTAGCATTGACATGGAACTTGATCATGCTGAGTTTGCAAATGTTCTAGGATGCCCTAAGAGATATGACACCAGTAACTACCCTCCTAAGAGTGAAGCCCTGAAGCAAGCTAAAGAAGAGTTCTTTCTACCAAATACCCCTGCCTCATCTAAGCAGTTAACACACCCTGTGCTAACTGTTGAATCCAAAGTTTTGTTTACTATATTGATGAGATGTGTGGTACCTAGGGAACACTCAAAGGAACTGGTACCTAATAGGGTGTTACACTTAATGTATTTGGTTATGCATGATTATGAAATTGATCTTCCAAAGCTTGTGATGGAACACATGCTATACAGCCAAACCAACCAGAGAAAACACCCTTTTCCATATACCAACTTGCTCACCTTATTCTCCAACACTTTGAAATTCCAACTGATATGGAAGAATCAGTGACTAATGGATTTGGCATGCTTAATGAGAATGCTTTTGAGAAGATTGGTGTGGTGAAAATCAGTGCTAAGATTTGAAAGCTATACTCAGATTTGACAGAGGAAGACTTGGGCTCCAAGAGATTTCTCAAACCCAAATCTTTGACTCCCACTTCAAGCCAAATCTCTCAGTCTCAAGATAACCCCTTGACTCTCCAGTTGCTGAAAGAACTTCAGATGGACATTGATGAAGTAAAGGAGAATCAACATGGTTTTGACACTGATCTCATACAAGTGAAGTACATGGTTGAAAACATGTTCAGGAGCATGACATTGTTTGATGTGGCTGAGGAAGTGTTTCAAGCTGAAAAGAGTACCAGAAATGCTGAATCAGCAAAGGATCTACCCAGTGATCATTCAACTCAGGACGGGGCTGCTCAGGTCAAGGATAAAGGCAAGCATGTGGTTGTTGAAAAAGTGGATGAAGATCAAGAAGAAGACATTCCAAATTGAGAAGCACAGCTAATATACCTCAAGAAGAAGAAATCTAAGAAGCCCAATGTTCCAAAGATTGTGACTGCTGCTGATTTGTTTGAGGGAGAAGGTGAAAAAGTTGATGATGTGGCTCAACAAGAAGAAGAACAGGAAGATGAGGAAGATAGTCAGGAAGAAGATGCAGAGCAGCAAGGAGATGAAGACCCTAACCCTTAATTCTTGCCTACTCTTTCTTCTCCTTTTCAAGGTCTTGAACTCCTTTCCAAAGCCTAGAAAATTTTATTTCTTTCAATTTTTTTTGTATAAATCTTTCCAAAGACCGATCCAACATATTCTCATATTTTTTTTGATGAAATTAAAAAAGGGGGGAAATTTAGGGTATTTCTTCTTTACTTTTCGTGGTTACTGACCTGGTTTTGGTCAGTAGGACTACCTGAAACTGTTTTGTTATTTGTTGTTTTTAGTTTGTTTAATAAGTTGGATTTTTTGGATATTATGTGTTGACATTATATGATTTATTCTACTATGTGATCATGAGTATTTGTTTTAAAAACACATTATCAAATAGATTGGAAGGTTTTGGTTTTGTCTTTCATCAAGGGGGAGATTGTAAGTTCAATGCAGGTTCAAGACTTGAAATAGCTTGTCTATTTCAAGGCCTTGAAACAGCTTTCAAAGCCTTGAATCTGACTGAGCTGTATATGCATGAACTTAGGGGGAGTTTTTGTACTTGATTCAACTCCTAAACCCCTGTGCATGATTAGATGATACTTGATGATGAAAGACAAAGTATTTTTACACAGTTTGTTTGACTCAACTCCTAACATCATTTGTTTAACTCAGTTATGCAGGGATATTGTGTTTCCTATTTTATAGGAATCTGTTTCCTAACTTATGTTTTGCAGGAATGGAAACTACTTAATGACTTGATTCTTTGATTGTTCTTCTATGATTTAAAGCCTCTCAACAGACTTCCAACAAGATCAAATCAATATCTTGGAAGATATTGAACTACTAGCCGTTGGATGAAGCTGTTAGAAGAGTCAAGATTTGAAGTAAATATTCAGGAAAGTTTGTTGAGAATATTCTGAAGATCTTCAATTCAAATTAAGTGTTTAAAAGTAGAAATGACGAAGGAATTCGAAAGATAACTACACAAAAAAGGGCAGAGACACTCAAAACACTCAAGGATTGACAAGAAACAAAGAAGCAGATTCATCTCTTTCAATCCAAGCATTAGAAGAACGCTGCATATGTTGGAATAGATGCCCTAGAGGCAATCTAGTTTAGTATGAATTTGTAATTGGCTAGAAATTCATTTATTATTTATTGGATATTTAATATAATGAAGTCCTTAGATTTACAATTGTGTTGTTTATCTTAAATATCCCTAGTCAAGTATAATGATTAAATGGGACAATCATCTATAGACTAGTATGGGGTTGGATTGATATGGAGATATCACGATCCAACACATAGGTGTGCATTACGGAATGTTGCACTGGATTGACCCATTACCGAGAAGGCTACATACACGTTATGTTGAGTCACAAGTGCTTCTCGGGTACAACGGTATTGTCATCCTTAGACTTGAAGTCACTAGATATTCTAGTTGTGGATCATTGTGATCTTGGTAGCGTTAAACGCTACACCGTAACTGGGTAGTTATAAAGGCGTGTACTGGATACAATGAGAAGCAAGCTTAGAGATCGTAGTGGACGTAGAGAGGATTTGCCCCTCCCACATAACGGGAGCAAATATCCAAGGCCACTCGAGGATAGTGCTTATAGAATGTCTGGCCAGACTCAAATAAATCAATATATGGGATATTGATGTTATTTGCACAAATAAGGCTATTCCATGGATCGAGGAACTAGGGATTGGATATACGAGTGTGACTTGTATGTCTCGTGTCCAATCCGGATATGGAGGCAAAGGGATGAGACAATTACTTGTACAAGGTTGTCTAGATGACTATTCTATTAGTTGGCTAGAATGGATGTTTTGCTAGAAACCGCTCCATATTAGCAAAGAGTTGCTACCAACTAGATAGAACCTATGGGGTCACACGCTATATAGAGTTGTACTAGATTATGGAATTAATTAATTGGATTAATTAATTAGAAGGATCACTTTGCAAACCCTTGCAAAATTAGTAGGGACTAATTTGCAAGGAAGGGACTAAATTGAATTCTAGTAGGACTAGAATAAGTCCTTTAGGTAGTTGACAAGGAGTTGTTGGACTATATAAAGGACCCTCCTCCTTCCTTCCCTATATACACTTATGCTCTAAGAGAGAACATAACAAGAGTAGGAGAGAACAAAGGAGAGAGAGAGCAAGCCACAAGAGGGACGCCGCCCCCTTGCCGCCGCCCCTTGTCCCCGACGCCACAAAGGGTGCCGAACCCTTTTTGGTGTCTCGTTTTGCGTGATTTCTTCACCCTCCTTTCAATCCGGGCTAGCACCAAGGTGATTGGAGATCTAGGAACAACTCTAGGCGTGGATCAACTATAGAGAACGTGACACTATTCGCGTTTGAAGTCATCAAGGAGAACCCAAAGGTGTGTTTATGATTTCTTACCTTCACTATCGTTATGCATCTAGACTTGTGATCCTTGGAGGGTTTTGCATGGTTATTTGTTTGATTATGCTTCCGTTTGCGCGATCCATGAATCAAAACCCTACAGTGGTATCAGAGCCACAGGTCATAGAGCATAAACGTAGTTTATGTGTTACATTCTTGTTGTTTTACACCTTAATTTGTTGTTTATCGCGTAAAACAAGACAAATCAAGCATTGGATGCAATTTGTCAAAGAATTAATCATAACAAGACCCAATTATTGCATTGGATGCATGAATTGGTGAGTTTGAGAAATTTTAGGATCATAGATCTAGGGTTTGGGCATCCTTGGGGAAGAAGGAGTTCTCCCACAACAAGGAAACAACCAAACTTGGGCTCCAAGCAAGGAGGTTGTTTTGGAAACAACCTCCTCAAGGAGGTTCGGCCCCCTAGGGAGCCGCCCCCTTGCTTGCCGCCCAAGCTTGGCGCCCTAAGGGGCCGGGCGGCCTTAACCCGCGGGCCTAACTTGCGGGTTTTGGGCCGGGCCGGCCCTAGGGCTTTATGGTTCACTTATTTGGGCCCGGGCAATTGGATTGTTGGGCCCATGGACCGTTTTAACCCTAGAAATCCTAAAATCAATTAAAATTGACCAAGCGCGTTAAAATTGGATTTTAACTGTTTATGTGCAAATCGCATGGTGATTGGATATGGCCTTAGGATGTGGTTTGATGTGGATGTTTAATTTTGTGGTTTGGTTTTACGGCCTGCGAGCTGATCAATTAATTGTAATAATTAATTAGGGTTTTATGGCCTGCGTGCCATTTTTTTTCTCAACTTGTGAGATTTATTTTATTTAGTATAGATATTAGCTAGTGCTAGATAAAGTAGATTGTTAGCCAAGATTGAAGAAAAGAAGCCCAAAGCCAAAGAAGCCACAAAAGATGGAGCATGGAGCATGGAGCATTCCACATGACTATGAAGGATGGACCAAAAGATCAAGACGCATGGAGATGTGTGTTTGTTTAGGGTTCATGGATAATTCCATTGGCTTGGAATTATCTTAGTCTAGAAAAAGGCCATATCCACATCACGTTTAATTTCTGTTTTGTGGTTGTTTATTTATTGTCTTATTATTTGTGTGGTTGGTGTATGGATGATGCATGCAATTAGGATAATAAGATAATTAGACAACCCGGATCTATTATTTGGAGTTGTGCCCAAACTCAAATAGATAGATTAGTTGATATTGATCAACAAAATAATTAAAAATTGAAGAAAAATCCCTCAAATTTTAAATATTGTGTTCTTGCCTTCTCGTTATTTAAACACTCATTATCATCATTATTTGTCAAGTTCGTGCGTGCCAAAGCATGGCGACTTGGTTCATAATGATGGAATGCGATGGCACGTAACAATGTGCAATTGTTTAGATAAGAGGTTGAACACAACTAGGCTATTAATTTGATTAAGAAACCTAGAGGCAATCAATTGGGATTATCCATATGGATGGATAAATAAGGAGTTATTTGCCCGATTGAACCAAGAGTTGCATATGAGATGCAATTGGAATTGTTCCTACCTAAGAAGTAATCGAATTATGGGTGACTTGCCAAAGCAAGCTCATAAGGAGATGAAAAAGATGGATCTTGGCCCACTAGAAAATATAAGGATATTTTCCGCATTAATATCTTGAGGGTTATTAATCCGTAGAAAAATAGTGGGAGCTATATTTAATAAACTAGCCATTATTAAATATAGTCAAAAATTCACAAATACTAAAACTTGCGTATTTTCCTTTTTGTAGAATTCCAAATGGCAAACAACTCATCGAGTTCACAACATTCCCTACGATCTGTCCTTGAGAAGGACAAGCTCTCAGGAACCAACTTTCTCGATTGGTACAGAAACTTGAGAATTGTTCTCAAGCAAGAAAAGAAGCTGTACGCAATAGAGGAGCAAGTTCCAGAAGGTCCAGACAATCAGACACCTGCTGCCTTAAAGGCGTATCAAAAGCATGTTGACGATGCTAATGATGCGGCCTGCCTAATGCTTTGCACCATGACCTCTGAGCTTCAGAAGCAACATGAGAACATGAATGCTGTCGATATGATCGAACATCTAAAGCAGCTCTTCCAAGAGCAGGCGAGGGTAGAGAGGTATGAGGTCTCAAAGGCACTGTTCAAATGTCATCTGGCAGAAGGGAACCCGGTGGGACCCCATGTACTCCGAATGATCGGGTACTTGGAGAATCTCGCCCGGCTTGGGTTCCCGGTCGGCCAAGAGTTGGCAACGGATCTCGTGTTGCAATCGTTGCCCGAGAGTTATGGACAGTTCATTATGAACTATAACATGAACGAGATCGTTAAGCCACTGCCAGATTTGCTCAACATGTTGAGGACGGCTGAACAGAGCATCAACAAGGGTAAGGGCAAGGCCATTATGATGGTGCATAAAGGAAAGGGTAAAAAGTTTGCCTCTTCCTCCAAGGGCAAAGGCAAGTCAGTTGCTAAGTCCAAGGAACAAGCCCTTAAGCCTGTTGGTGGGATTGCCAAGGTCGTGACTAAGGGTGAATGTCACTACTGTAGTCAACCTGGACACTGGAAGAGGAACTGCCCAAAATATCTGGAGGACAAGCGGCTTGGAATAGTGATTCCACCACCACCAGGTATTTTTGTTGTAGATGTCAATTTAACTGTCTCTACATCATGGGTATTAGATACTGGATGTGGATCTCATATTTGTCGAAATATGCAGGATCTAAAGAGAAGTAAAAGATTGGCTAAAGGGGAGGTAGATCTGCGCGTTGGGAATGGAGCAAAGGTTGCTGCGTTGGCCATAGGCGTTTGCGAGCTATCTCTGCCTTCAGGATTAGTTTTAGAATTAAATAATTGCTATTTTGTCCCTGCTATGAGCAGAAACATTATTTCTATTTCTTGTTTGGACAAGGAAGGTTTTATTATTTCAATAAAGAACAATTGTTGTTCCTTTTATTTGAATAATATTCACTATTTTAGTGCGCAATTATTTAATGGACTTTATGTCCTTGATCTAAGCAATCCTGTCTACAACATTAATACCAAGCGGATTAAAATAAATGATTTAAATCTTGCTTATTTATGGCATTGTCGTTTAGGCCACATAAATGAGAAACGTGTATCTAGACTCCATAAGGATGGATTGCTAGACTCATTTGATTTTGAATCATATGAGACATGTGAAGCTTGTTTATTGGGAAAAATGACAAAGTCCCCTTTCAATAAGAAAGGTGAGAGGACTAGTGAGCAATTGGCGCTCATACATACTGATGTGTGTGGGCCATTTGCCACGCCTGCCAGGGGTGGTTATGTCTACTTCATTACGTTTACTGATGATTACAGTAGATATGGATTTGTGTACCTTATGAGGGCAAAATCCGAATCCTTTGAAGTATTCAAGGAATTCAAGAATGAAGTAGAGAAGCAACTTGGCAAAAGTATCAAGGCTCTACGATCGGATCGTGGAGGAGAATACTTGAGCCAAGAGTTTGACGACTATCTTAGAGAGTGTGGGATTGTGTCCCAACTCACTCCACCCGGAACGCCACAATGGAATGGCGTGTCTGAGAGGAGGAATCGAACCTTATTGGATATGGTTCGGTCTATGATGTGTCAAACCGATCTTCCATTATCGTTTTGGGGCTACGCTCTATTAAGTGCAGCTTTTACCATTAACCGTGTTCCATCTAAATCAGTCATGAAGACACCATATGAGATGTGGAGTGGGAGGCGTCCCACACTGTCGTTCATGAGGATTTGGGGCTGCGATGTCTATGTAAAACGTTTACAATCAGACAAGCTAGGGCCTAAATCGGATAAGTGTAAATTTGTGGGGTACCCTAAGGAAACTAAGGGATACTATTTCTACAATCCAACCGAGAACAAAGTGTTTGTTGCTCGGACCGGCGTGTTTCTAGAAAGAGAGTTTGTCTCTAAAGAAGCAAGTGGGAGGAATGTAGAACTTGAAGAAGTTCAAGAACCACAAATCACTGAACCGATTATGGAACGTGAACAGGAATCACAAGCAGTTGTGGATCCACCTGTTCAGGTAACACAAGAGCTTCGTAGATCTAGTAGAGTGCGCCAGGAACCCGAGAGGTACGGACTTCTCGTAACTGATTCCGGTGACACGATGCTCATAGATGATGAGCCTACTACCTATGAGGAGGCCATGAATGGCCCAGACTCGCAGAAGTGGCTTGAGGCCATGAGATCCGAGATGGAATCCATGTATACCAACAAAGTATGGACTTTGGTGGAACCACCTGATGGGGCGCGACCCATAGGGTGCAAGTGGGTCTTCAAGAAGAAGATCGACATGGATGGTAATGTGATTACCTATAAGGGCCGATTGGTGGCTAAAGGATTCAGACAGATTCATGGTATTGACTATGATGAAACCTTTTCACCAGTCGCTATGACCAAATCCATCCGAATCCTACTTGCAATTGCAGCATACTACGACTATGAGATTTGGCAGATGGATGTCAAAACAGCATTCCTTTATGGGAATCTCATCGAGGACGTGTATATGATACAGCCGGAGGGTTTTGAGGATCCAAAGCAAGCCAACATAGTCTGTAAGCTGCAACGATCCATTTATGGGTTGAAGCAAGCTTCTAGGAGTTGGAATCGACGTTTTGATGAAGTGGTCAAAGAGTTTGGCTTCATCAGAAACGAAGATGAGTCTTGTGTTTACAAGAAGGTTAGTGGGAGCTCTGTAGCTTTTCTGGTCTTGTATGTGGATGACATACTACTCATTGGAAACGACATCCCCATGCTGCAATCTGTGAAAGATTGGCTAGGAAAGTGTTTCTCAATGAAGGACTTAGGGGAAGCAGCCTATATACTCGGTATAAAGATCTATAGAGATAGATCTAAGAGGTTGCTAGGCCTAAGTCAAAGTACATATATTGACAAGGTGTTGAAACGGTTCAACATGCAAGATTCCAAGAAGGGATTCTTGCCCATGTCACATGGAATCACTCTTTCAAAGAGTGGTTGTCCTTCCAATGAGATTGAGAAGGAACGCATGAGTAGGATTCCCTATGCCTCGGCCATAGGATCCATCATGTACGCCATGTTATGTACTAGACCAGATGTGTCATATGCCTTGAGTATGACAAGCAGATACCAATCCAATCCGGGTGAGAGTCACTGGATTGCTGTCAAGAACATCCTAAAGTACTTGAGAAGAACTAAGGATGCTTTCTTGATGTTTGGCGGTGAGGAAGAGTTGCGTGTAAGGGGTTACACTGATGCAAGCTTCCAAACCGATAGAGATGACTTTAGATCACAGTCGGGATATGTGTTTTGCCTGAATGGAGCAGCGGTGAGCTGGAAGAGTTCCAAGCAAGAGACGGTAGCTGATTCTACAACAGAGGCTGAGTACATTGCTGCAAATGGCGCAGCAAAGGAAGCTGTTTGGATCAGAAAGTTTGTTTCTGAACTTGGTGTGGTCCCTAGCATTGCGGATCCAGTGGAGTTGTTCTGTGACAACACTGGGGCGATCGCGCAATCAAAGGAACCTAGATCGCACCAGAAGTCCAAGCACGTGCTCAGGAAGTTCCATCTGATTCGAGATATTATCGATAGAGGAGACGTTCGGATATGCAAGATTCCTACAGATGATAATCTGTCAGACCCGCTTACAAAGCCTCTCACGCAGTGGAAGCATGAAGGGCACACTAGGAGTATGGGCATACGAGATGCGCCAGATTGGCTCTAGTGCAAGTGGGAGACTGTTGGAATAGATGCCCTAGAGGCAATCTAGTTTAGTATGAATTTGTAATTGGCTAGAAATTCATTTATTATTTATTGGATATTTAATATAATGAAGTCCTTAGATTTACAATTGTGTTGTTTATCTTAAATATCCCTAGTCAAGTATAATGATTAAATGGGACAATCATCTATAGACTAGTATGGGGTTGGATTGATATGGAGATATCACGATCCAACACATAGGTGTGCATTACGGAATGTTGCACTGGATTGACCCATTACCGAGAAGGCTACATACACGTTATGTTGAGTCACAAGTGCTTCTCGGGTACAACGGTATTGTCATCCTTAGACTTGAAGTCACTAGATATTCTAGTTGTGGATCATTGTGATCTTGGTAGCGTTAAACGCTACACCGTAACTGGGTAGTTATAAAGGCGTGTACTGGATACAATGAGAAGCAAGCTTAGAGATCGTAGTGGACGTAGAGAGGATTTGCCCCTCCCACATAACGGGAGCAAATATCCAAGGCCACTCGAGGATAGTGCTTATAGAATGTCTGGCCAGACTCAAATAAATCAATATATGGGATATTGATGTTATTTGCACAAATAAGGCTATTCCATGGATCGAGGAACTAGGGATTGGATATACGAGTGTGACTTGTATGTCTCGTGTCCAATCCGGATATGGAGGCAAAGGGATGAGACAATTACTTGTACAAGGTTGTCTAGATGACTATTCTATTAGTTGGCTAGAATGGATGTTTTGCTAGAAACCGCTCCATATTAGCAAAGAGTTGCTACCAACTAGATAGAACCTATGGGGTCACACGCTATATAGAGTTGTACTAGATTATGGAATTAATTAATTGGATTAATTAATTAGAAGGATCACTTTGCAAACCCTTGCAAAATTAGTAGGGACTAATTTGCAAGGAAGGGACTAAATTGAATTCTAGTAGGACTAGAATAAGTCCTTTAGGTAGTTGACAAGGAGTTGTTGGACTATATAAAGGACCCTCCTCCTTCCTTCCCTATATACACTTATGCTCTAAGAGAGAACATAACAAGAGTAGGAGAGAACAAAGGAGAGAGAGAGCAAGCCACAAGAGGGACGCCGCCCCCTTGCCGCCGCCCCTTGTCCTCGACGCCACAAAGGGTGCCGAACCCTTTTTGGTGTCTCGTTTTGCGTGATTTCTTCACCCTCCTTTCAATCCGGGCTAGCACCAAGGTGATTGGAGATCTAGGAACAACTCTAGGCGTGGATCAACTATAGAGAACGTGACACTATTCGCGTTTGAAGTCATCAAGGAGAACCCAAAGGTGTGTTTATGATTTCTTACCTTCACTATCGTTATGCATCTAGACTTGTGATCCTTGGAGGGTTTTGCATGGTTATTTGTTTGATTATGCTTCCGTTTGCGCGATCCATGAATCAAAACCCTACAGCATACTCACTGGAGTTTCATTTTCTGTGTTCTTCTTGTTCTGAACTTCATTTGTATATCATTTTTATAATACTTCTTGTTCTCATTATCAAAGATTGTTCAAGGTGAACAATAGAGAATTCTTAGTTAATTAAATAGCTAGAGCAGGTACTACATAGGTTAGTGAGAACCACAAGCTGTAACAGAGTAAGGCATCTCTATGTGCTTGAGATCTAGGGCTTAGCTGTTGATTAATAAGAGTCGTGTTCAAAATCCTACAGGGAGAAAATCCCTAAGGTAGAGACGTAGGTCCAAGTGGACTGAACTCTATATATCTTGTGTCTCTTGCATTTACTTTCCAGTTTCATACTTAGAACTTTTGCAGCATTCAAAACAGTTTCATTTCAAGGGATTGAAACTCATTTCAAGACCTTGTGCAACACCCCGCGGCTTCAGGTGTAGCCCAAATCGCTAATATGTCCCCCGCACGAGGAGTTTTACCTCATTGTGAACGAAGTAGAACGTCGGCCTCGTACAAAACCATAAAGAACAAAACTTTGTTGGAATGGATGCCCTAGAGGCAATCTAGTTTAGTATGAATTTATTTATCGCTAGAAAATTCATTGTATTATTTATTGGATATTTAATATAATGAAGTCCTTAGATTTACAATTGTGTTGTTTATCTTAAATATCCCTAGTCCAGTATAATGATTAATGGGAAAATCATCTATAGAATAGTATGGGGTTGGATTGATATGGAGATATCATGATCCAACACATAGGTGTGCATTAAGGGTAATGGCGCACCGGATTGACCCATCTCCGAGAAGGATACATACACGTTATGTTAAGTCACAAATGCTTCTCGCGGTGCAATGGTATTGTCATCCTTAGACTTGAAGTCGCTAGATATTCTAGTTGTGGATTATTGTGATTTTGGTAGCGTTAAACGCTACACCGTAACTGGGTAGTTATAAAGGGGTGTACCGGATACAATATGTAGCAAGCTTAGATATCGTAGTGGACGTAGATAGAATTTGTCCCTCCCACATAACGGGAGCAAATATCCTAGGCCACTCGAGGGATAGTGCTTATAGAATGTCTGGCCAGACTCAAATAAATCAATATAGGATATTGATGTTATTTGCACGAATAAGGGTATTCCCATGGATCGAGAAACTATGAATTGGATATACGAGTGTGAATTGTATGTCTCGTGTCCAATCCGGATATAGAGACAAAGGGATGAGACACTTACTTGTAAAGGTTTGTCAAGATGACTATTCTATTAGTTGGCTAGAATGGATGTTTTGCTAGAAACCGCTCCATATTAGCAAATTGTTGCTACCAACTAGATACAACCTATGGGGTCAAACGCTATATAGAGTTGATTTAGATTTGGGAATTAATTAATAGGATTAATTAATTAGAAGGATCACTTTGCAATACCTTGCAAACTTAGTAGGACTAATTTTGCAAGGAAGGGACTAAACCGAATTCTAGTAGGACTAGAATAGGTGCGTTAGGTAGTTGGCAAGGATTTGTTGGACTATATAAAGGACACTCCTTCCTTCCTTCCCACACTTATGACCTTATTGGTTATAACTTGAGTGGGAGAGAAAAAAAAAGGAGAGAGCAAGCAAGCAAAGAGGCGTCGTCGCCCCCTTTGCCGCCGCCCGTCCCCGTCAACCCACAAGGAGGCCGGGACCTCCTTGTTTCGTCTCGTTTTGCGTGATTCTTCTTCCTCTTCCTCATTCCGGGCTAGAACCAAGGATTGGAAGATCTAGAATTCAACTCTAGGCGTGGATCAACTATAGAGAACGTGACACAATTCGCGTTTGAAGTCATCAAAGGAGAAAACCTAAGGTGTGTTATTGATTCTTCCCTTACCATAGTTATGTCTCTTGAGTTGTGATCCTTGGAGGGTATTGCATGGATTATGTTTGTTTGTGTTTCCGTTGCGCATCCATGAATCAAAACCCTACAGTGGTATCAGAGCCACAGGTCGTAGAGCATAAACGTGGTTTATGTGTTACGTTTTGATAGTTTTACACCTTAAAATTGTTGTTGATCGCGTAAAACAAGACACATCAAGCATATGATGCAATTTGTCAATAATCTATCATAACAAGACCTAGTTTTTGCATTGGATGCATGAATTAGTGAGTTTGAGAAATTTTAGGATCCTAGATCTGGGGTTGGGCATCCTTTGGGAAGAACGAGTTCTTCCCATACAAGGAAACAACCAAACTTGGGCACCAAGCAAGGGAGTTGTTTTGGAAACAACTCCCAAAGGAGGTTCGCCCCCCCCCTAGGGGACCGCCCCTCCTTGCTTGCCGCCCAAGCAAGGCTCGGCCTAGTTTCGGGGCAGCCCTAGCCCGCGGCCTAGCCACGTGGGCTAGGGGCCGGCCGGCCCAAGGCCTTTGAGGCTCTCTTTTTGGGCCCAGGCAATTTGATTGTTGGGCCCATGGACCGTTTTAACCCTGGAATATCCTAAAATCAATTAAAATTTACCAAGCGCGTTAAAATTGAATTTTAACTGTTTATGTGCAATTCGTATGGTGATTGGATATGGCCTTAGGATGTGGTTTGTTGTGGATGTTTAATTTTTGTGTTTTGGTTTACGGTCTGCGAGCTGATCAATTAATTGTAATAATTAATTAGGGTTTTATGGCCTGCGAGCCATTTTTTTCTCAACTTGTGAGATTTATTTTATTTAGTATAGTTGTTAGCTAGTGCTAGATAAAGTAGATTGTTAGCCAAGATTGAAGAAAAAGAAGCCCAAAGCCAAAAGGAGCCACAAAAGATGGAGCATGGAGCACGGAGCATTCCACATGACTATGAAGGATGGACCAAAAGATCAAGACGCATGGAGATGTGTTTGCTTTTAGGGTTCATAGAAAATTCTATTGGCTTGGAATTTTCTTCGTCTAGAAAAGGCCATATCCACATCACGTTTTATTTTTGTTTTGTGGTTGTTTATTTTATTGTCTTATTATTTTGTGGTTGGTGTATGGATGATGCATACAATTCGGATAATAAGATAATTAGACAACCCGGATCTATTATTTAGAGTTATGCCCAAACTCAAATAGATAGATTAGTTGATATTGATCAACAAAACAATTAAAAAATTTAATTTAAAAATCCCTCAAAATTCAAATATTGTGTTCTTGCCTTCTCGTTATTTAAACACTCATTATCATCATGATTTATCAAGTTCGTGCGTGCCAAAGCATGGCGACTTGGTTCATAATGATGGAAAGCGATGGCACAAGCTAGTAATGTGCAATTGTTTAAATAAGAGGTTGAACACAACTAGGCTATTGATATGATTAAGAAACCCAGAGGCAATCAATTGGGTTTATCCATGTGTATGGATAAATAAGGAGTTATTTGCCCAATTGAACCAAGAGTTGCATAAGGGATGCAATTCGAAATCGTTCCTACCTAAAGTAGTCAAATTATGGGTGACTTGCCAAAGCAAGATCATAAGGAGATGAAACATGGATCTTGGACCACTAGAAAATATAAGGATATTTTCCGCATTAATATCTTGATGGTTATTAATCCGTAGAAAAATAGTGGGAGCTATATTTGATAAACTAGCCATTATTAAATATAGTCAAAAAATTCACAAATACTAAAACTTGCGTACTTTCCTTTTGTAGAATTCCAAATGGAAAACAACTCATTGAGTTCACAACATTCCCTACGATCTGTCCTTGAGAAGGACAAGCTCTCTGGAACAAACTTTCTTGATTGGTACAGAAACTTGAGAATCGTTCTCAAGCAAGAAAAGAAACTGTACGCAATAGAGGAGCATGTTCCAGCAGGTCCAGAGAACCAAACACCTGCAGCCCTAAAGGCGTATCAAAAGCGTGTTGATGACGCTAATGATGCGGCATGCCTTATGCTATGTACCATGACTTCTGAGCTTCAAAAGCAACACGAAAACATGAATGTTGTCGATATGATCGAGCATCTGAAGCAGCTCTTCCAAGAGCAAGCAAGGGTTGAGAGGTATGAGGTCTCTAAGGCATTGTTCAAGTGTAATCTGGCAGAAGGGAACCCGGTAGGACCCCATGTACTCGGTATGATCGGGTACTTGGAGAATCTCGCCCGACTAGGGTTCCCGGTCGGCCAAGAGTTGGAAACCGATCTCGTGTTGCAATCGTTGCCTGAGAGTTATGGACAGTTCATCATGAACTATAACATGAACGAGATCGTGAAACCACTACCAGATTTGCTCAATATGTTGAGGACAGTTGAACAAAGCATCAACAAAGGTAAGGGCAAGGCCATTATGATGGTGCAGAAAGGAAAGGGCAAAAGGTTTGCCTCATCCTCCAAGGGCAAAGGCAAGTCAGTTGCCAAGTCCAAGGAACCTGCCCTTAAGCCTTTTGGTGGCATTGCCAAAGGTGTGACTAAAGGTGAGTGCCACTACTGCAGTCAGCATGGACACTGGAGGAGGAACTGCCCAAAATATCTGGAGGACAAGAGGCTTGGAATAGTGATTCCACCACCACCAGGTATTTTTGTTGTAGATGTCAATTTAACTGTCTCTACATCATGGTTATTAGATACTGGATGTGGATCACACATTTGTCGAAATGTGCAGGATCTAAAGAGAAGTAGAAGATTGGCTAAAGGGGAGATAGATTTGCGCGTTGGGAATGGAGAAAAAGTTGTGGCGTTGGCCGTGGGCGTGTGCGAGCTATCTCTTCCTTCAGGATTAGTTTTAGAATTAAATAATTGCTATTTTGTGCCTGCTATGAGCAGAAACATTATTTCTATTTCTTGTTTGGACAAGGAAGGTTCTATTTCTTGTTTGGACAAGGAAGGGACCTCCTTGTTTCGTCTCGTTTTGCGTGATTCTTTTTCCTCTTCCTCATTTCGGGCTAGCACAAAGGATTGCAAGATCTAGAATTCAACTCTAGGCATGGATCAACTGTAGAGAACGTGACACAATTCGCGTTTGAAGTCATCAAAGGAGAAACCCTAAGGTGTGTTATTGATTTCTTCCCTTACCATCGTTATGTCTCTTGACTGTGATCCTTGGAGGGTATTGCATGGATTATGTTTGTTTGTGTTTCCGTTGCGCATCCATGAATCAAAATCCTACAAACTTCAAATTTAATTTAAAATCAACTTTATTACAATAAAGGGAATGACCAAACGTGGTCCTTAACGTGGAAACTTGAAAACAAAACCGAATTGTTTGAAAAATATGAAACTGATAATTTATTCTGTGAGAGCTAAAGTGATTCCTTGATCCAAGCTAGAGATTCGTTCCCCCAGAGCCTGCAGCGGTGCTAACATGTGGGTTTTCAAAGTGGCAAAAGCCGACCACAGTTTTTCGAAACGTCACCTTAAGATGAGTAAGAAATACCTCAACATGTAAACAGATGATTGGGCACATGTAATCAAACATGTAAAAGAAGAAGAAGTAAAGCTCTAAAATAATAACATAAATGTAAAGAAGATAAGTAAAGAGATAAATTTGGCTTGAGATTCCATCTTAAAGTTTCTTTATTAAAGTCCTCATTTGAAACTTGTTTTGGCGGCCACCTGGCCACGTGTCACGGGAGCAGCTAGCTCTACTGCCCCATGAGCCCCAGAAATTAAACACTGTACGAGCGGATGCAGATTTCCCGCCTGCCTCGGAAATAAATAACTCATGGTTACCTCGTGGGTCTATCAAACCCTACTTCAACGTGGCTTTGTGAAAGCCCCCCTAGTTATGGCCTTCCCTCCTCAATACTGACCTACAAGACCTTAAGTGTTGATACCCCCTAGAGGTTAGCAACTCCGCTAGAGTAGTACAAGTAGGAACCCCCAAGTTCTCATGGTGGTGTAGAACTATGGGTACCAAGGGTAAGCTAGAGCGTATGGTCCCAAACAATATAATCACCATAGTGAACTAAAGAAGAGCTCGTACAATATATATTTCACTTTACGTTACTTAGTGTCTTATGAGTATTTCTTGAAAGAAAGTGATTCTCGATCAGAATCAGGTATTCAAAACCAATAAGGAAAGCAAGGATTAAAGTGCTGATCGTTTCCAAGATAAACATAACTCATGTTTCAAAAGAAAGATCGTGATTCAAGTTATTATTTCCAAAGCAACATGGATTTTCAGAGTTTAACAGATAGATAGTACGATAATCAAAACAGTAAAACAATTCGGCACATATCACATTTGGAAACTCGTTTTGATAATAGAAGAGTCGAGCATATAACCTACTTGGATTTGAGAAAACTCCAAACACACAAGCAAGCACGAAAAATAAAACTCGTAGTATGGGTCCTCAATGAACAGATCGTCTACGAACCCGGAATCTACAATAGTCGAATAATCCTAACATTAATACACGACCAATCTAATACAAAAAATGCACGTATGCCCTATATGCCCATGCAAAGAATATTTCCCCGACAATTTTCCAATAAAATTTTACCCCAAATTACATTAGGGAACTTCAGTATTAGAAAAAGAACATTAATTTATATAGTTATGATAATAAGGAAAAAAAATAAAACTAAAACAATAGAAATAAACTTTAAACTAGTTAATTATACTTAAACTTTATTGAGAACTAGTTATTGAGAAAAGATAATAACATTTAGCATAGATACTACTATTAGAGAAAATTAAATTCCATCATTAAAAGAGCAAATATCTAAATGGAGAACAATGTATATTTTTATAAAGAAAATTAAATCTTGAAGCAAAAAACACAATGTAAACTTATCTAATTTCTTAAGAAACACTACTTTTATATATTATGATAATATTTATTTTTTATTAATAAAACTCTTCTTATAAAATAATACTATAAGAAAATATATTTGTATTCATATTATAGAAACTAGTTAATTATAATCGGTAGTATGTAATAAACAAAACATAGTTAAAGATATAAAATAGACAAATAAAGAAAACAAGTTTTAACTTAACATTAGATAAAAATCTAATTTTAAGTAGATAGGATAAGGTCTATAGATGGGCTGTTTGATTAATGAACTTTGTTGGATCTGTTTTGTAATGTTTTATTTTGGGCTTTGTGTTTTATTGTATCATGTGGGTAAGGTTTTATGTCCCCCCACTATTTTGGGTTGGAAGTCCATAGTAATAATATGCGGGGTTTATACTGCCCTACCTACCGGGTAGGTTCTTTCAAAAAAAAACGTTTTTACTTAACATATACGGCATCCCTTTCTGAAAGTACAACAACCACCCCCAATAGATTCACAAAATTCCGAGATGACCCCCTAACCATAACACTGTTATACCCAAACTCAAAACTCTTCTTCTTCTTAGCTAACACTCTCTGCACTATAACTTCTTCCCAAATCATACACACACACAAACACAGAGGCATGATTGAACATACATAAGCAAAAGGAAACATGGGATGATGAACGAAAATGAGAATTAACAAGATGGGTTCTTGTGATTACCGGTTGGAGGAAGAACCGAACAAAAAAAATATGGCGGCGACGAATAGGGGAAGTTCGGCGTTGCTACTGCTGGTCTTATGAGATCTCCGGACAGAGAGGACGAGAGAAGAGAGAGAGGCGACGGCGAACGGACAGAGAGGGAAACAGGTCGCCGGATTTGCGTCGGCCTTTCTCGGGTCAAAACCGGGTCGGCACAAAATCAGAGCCAACGAAGGTTCTGTTGGCTCGTGGAGGATCGTCGGGATGAAGGGAGGTAGGAGGCGAGATGGTTGGTAGGTTCGCCGGAAAGTGGGCAGAGACAGAGGTGGTGACGGTGTTTGACGGTGATGGTGATCGGAAAACAGGGGCAGCGGCGTGGGTTTGTTTCTTCGGCTAAAAACAGAGAGTGAGGGTGACATGGAAGATGACGAAGAAGAAGCAGGGTTGATTTATGTTGATCGTGAGGTGAATTGAGGAGAACGTGGATATGGATGCGGTGAAATTTGAGGAAGAAGAAGAGGAGAAATCGTTGGGTTTGTTTCCCGACTATTAAAGAGAGAGAGAGGGTTAAGTGGGTTTACACCCATGTTTTTAGAAAATACATTTTTACACCCCCCATCTAAGTTTAGGAAACTACAAATATACACCCTCTAGTTAGAAAAGAATACTATAAACCCCCAACTTTAAGAAAATAATGCAAATACCCTATTAAAAATAGGGGTATTACACCTTGAAACAGACATATTCATTTCATACTCTAACTGTTTTCACTCCAAGGGCTTGAAACTTATTTCAAGGCCTTGAATCTCTTTACAAATATTTTAAAACCACTACTCTTGAAAAGTCTGGGAAAAGTATGCATACTCTATTCAACCCCCCCCCCCTTCGAGTATTGATCATGTATATCTTCCTACTGTACACCCCTTCAACATTGTTTCAGAACATCATATGTGGGATGCCCAGGTCTAGCATGCCACAGAGTATTGATCATTTCTCTTCCAAGCAGACCCTTTGGTAGAGAGGGAGAATAAACAGAAAGAAAAGAAGCATTGGAGTGTATAGGATAGATCCCATTTTCACTCTAGCCTTGGCAGAGAACCATACCAGAAGCCTTGTCATGTATGGAGAAAGATTCAGTATCAAATTTATATAAACAATGATGTTGCTTGCATAACTAATAGACATAGAGCAAGTTTGTGCATAGTTTATGAACATGTAAAGTATGATTTAAAGAAAATGAATGGGCGGGAGTATGAAGATAATAAGTAACAGGGTAAGCAATGGGTAAAGTGTTTCCATTACGAACAAAAGCTTGATCATTCCCAGAATAAATTCTCAGTCAAAGACAAAGACATATTACTTAAATCAGTACTCATGTGATTAGTAGCTTCATAATCAGATAACCAATAATTAAGACTAATATTGTTATTGGTAGAGGAAGCAATCATAGCAGTCAACTTGGGAGAAGGAAATTTTCCTTGATAGGTTTGTCCATGCTATGCAAACATTCCAAAGTAGAATGAAAAATCTTCCCGCAAATTTGACATGTACCAACATCATTTTATAGTTATATGTGTTGTTGTTATTATACCCAGAATAACCATTGTCAGACCTTCCTCTAGAATCATTCTTTTACCCATTATATCTAGAATTAGGGTTTCCAGTTATCCCCCTAGAGGAATCACCTCTACGACCTCCTCTATTAGCATTTCTACCACTAAGGTTACCACCTCTACAGCTACCTCTGTAACCAGAGTTTTGACTACCTATACCACCAAAATAAGAGTTTCCACCACGAATGGAGTTAAAACCTTGAGAATTATCAGTAAAAGTAGCAGACCCAACATATTCAGAAACTAAATACCCTTGACATTCTAGCATCTGCCCTTCAGCCCTAAGAAGAATATGAAGTTCTTCAAGAGATATGGTGAAATACCCCGTTTCACTAATATGGGTAATATAATCATTTCAATTTTGTATGTGGGTCGATTCTTTATATCTCAAAATTTTGTGGTCATATTAGTAATTCTCTAAAACTAGTTTATGCTCACTAATTACTCTTCCTATTTTCATATTTTTATTATTTAATTATTTTTTGTCTCGTCTTTAATACCCTAATTTATTTATCATAATCCCCTTGTAATTAAACTAGCGATACGTAACTTGAATACCCCATATTCTTACAAAAACTTCAACCCCCCCCCCCTGTCAAAACTCTGGTTACTATTCAAAATCATGAAAAACTCACCCTCAAATATCTCCCAAATCAATGCCATCTCCATTTGTAAAACTTGTAACCTTCTCATACCTCCAAAATCAAAAATCAAACAAATCCCATGATTAGGCAATCATTGCCTAATCATTTGATCCCACTAAATAATCCAATTATAACACCAACTTCTCCATCATTTCTTCTTCTCATGATCTCATTACCCCATCACATACCCCACGATACTCTGTTCTTTGTCGAAGACAGCAACACCACCGACTCTCTCTCCCTCCCTCCGCCTCTCTCTATCTCCCTCCCTATCGGAAACTAGCAGCAGAAACTGCGGTCCGTAGCAGTTACCAGCCGGTAATGAGCCCAACCAACTGCTTCCGCAAACCGGGTTTCGTCTCCCTGGTCCTCCAACCCTTCGTTTCTAAGTCGATTTCCGTCTATTTGCAACCCAAGTTGGTGAGAACTGAGCGCCCAAAACAGCGACTCCGTCACAGTAGCCGCCTCTAGTCGTCATTGTCCGCCACCAGGCGTGTCTCGTGCTCTTCGTCACCGCTCAAACCCAAAAACGATCACTCGATTCTCTTGCTTTCCGGTAAGTACCTATCCTGGCGATTCTTTTTTTCAGAACCCCAATGTTTCATTCGTCTAGCGTATGCCATTTCCTGACGATCATGTATCACCTTTGTTATTACTGAGTATATATGTATACATATATGAGTTGTATATATATACTTTCGTGTATATATATATATATATATATATATATATATATATATATATATATATATTCACACACACACACACACTTAATATAAGGTTTAATTACTTAAACCTAATATTATATGCACTCGTCTCAGTCTTGGTTCCACGACTTAATGGTTCACTTCATAGACTGGGACGGGCAAATGCATCGTCCCTTTCCTTTCAAACAATACATGGACTAGCATTTACTCGTTCCAGTCTCCACACAATCCACAACACACATACTGAGACGAGCATACCCTAAACCCTAAAACCTAAAATCATGAAAAAATGTTATTGAACCTTGTTGAAAATGTTTAGTTTAATTACTAAACCATAAAATCATGTAATGTATACATTAAACCCAAAATCCCCTTAATCCTCAACTCTAAATCATGTGATCCTAACACATGGACCATAAACCTATATCATCCAATCTAAATCATGCAATTGTAAAGTACTAAACCTTAAAACCAACTTAGGAACCATTACAATGATCACTAACAATGTTATTCAACCATGTAAAACCCCTAATACCAATAAACCATGAATCCCTAAATCCTAAATCCATAAACCCCAAGTCATGTAATCCCCTATACCATAGATCATCTAATCTAAACCCAAAATTTGTAGAAAATAAACACTTAAACCAACTAAGTACCATCACTATGATTACTAAAATGTTATTCAACCATGTAAAAACCCTAAAATCAATAAACCATGTATCCCTAATGCATAAACCCCAAGTCATGTAATGCCCTAATCCATAGATCATCTAATCTTCACCCAAAATTTGTAAAAAATAAACACTTAAACCAACTTAGTACCATCACTATGATTACTAAAATGTTATTCAACCATGTAAAAACCCTAAAATCAATAAACCATGAATCCTTACATCCTAAATCCATAAACCCTAAGTCATGTAACCCACTAAACACTATATCATGCAACCTAAACCCTCAAATTGTAAGACATCCAAGTCTGAGACGAGTGACCGCTCGTCTCGGTTGTTAGTACCAGACGAGTATGTTACTCGTCCCAGTCTTGGAGGTTATCCACGTATAGGTTTTTAACTTAATAGACTGGGACGTGCATGTGCACAAGACTGAGACGAGTAGCTACTCGTCTTGGATCCTAACTCCAGACGACGGTATAACTCGTCCGTGTATTGGTAGTCATCCTCGTCCCACTTGTTTAATGCATCTTACTTGACTCATCTTGCTAGTCATGAGTTGTCCCCACGCAATCAAAAAATGTTATACTAGTAACCTTAAAATTGTAAACAGTAAACCCTGAGTACTATTACTATGGGTACTAAGAATACCATTCAATAATTTTAGACCCCTCAATCCTGGATTATCTAATGTAATAATGCTCAATGTCAATAATGCTTCGTAGAGATTATTATTACGTCGTATTTGTGGGTCGTCAAACCGGCATATATACTTCTTGGCCAGCATGTCAGGATCAAACGGCAGGATATAAGAACGCTTGCTATATTTTGTATGCAACATATGAAGAGGCTGCAAATGCTTGGTTTGAGGACCAGCAACACCGCCATGAAAATGATCGTACCGGACAACCAACTTCATATGAGGGAAATGTTCATGCCGGTCCATCAACTTCTTTAGACGTAGTTTCTCAGGCGCCTCCAAAAGCTAAATTTCTCCTTGTTTTCGTTATTGGTTTACGTGTTGGCTTTTGTAGTTGCTATATAATCATGTCATAGTTATGCGTTCGTGTGTTTGTAATCGTTGGTAGCCGTTGTTTGTTCGTTGTTTCATTTGTAATCAATTTTTAGTAATAAAACAAATTTGAAAAACAAAAATCTCATTCAACACCAATAAAAGTGTTATCTCAATACAAGTTAGTACACCGAGTCTACCTACCTACGCACCATCTTGTCTTTCCTCTTACCCTCTCCACCGACAACCGGAAAGTAAAAAGCAACCATCCAAATTAAAAGACAATAATTTTCCTTCTAAGCATTCAGAGCCTTTTTGTCTAGTTCAGTCCAACCTCTAATGGAATTACATTCCATAAGGTGCTCGATCATTCTGACGACATAGAATCACGAGTCTTTCTTCATATCTGTTGCATATCTCCATTTTTTCCCCGGCTTGAAGAAGTGCGTCATCTCTAACCCATTCCTCTTAATTAACAACCTGTTTGGCTCTTTGCATACACCGGACTCTCTGAGCATCTTAGGGAATTCCCTGCGAAGATCAAGATCACATTGCCTTTTGCCCGCTCCTATCAATGGATCGAAGACTTGAACCACCATATCATCCACTTCAATGTAAACGAGCAACCAATGTCCTGCCCCACCCCACCCCCTTAACTGGCATTTTTGAGAACCATAGCATGAGCCACTTACATGCTTTGGCCACCTCTGTCCCACGGAACGACTTATTCCCTTCAAAATAAAGAGCCAACTTCTTCTGCCGCCTTTCGTAACTCAAGTTCTTATTCACCCATACGTGATACCACTCAGAGTCAGTAATGACTAGGTCTGTCCTGGCTTTGCATTTCTCCTTCGAGTACAACCGTCTTAGCACATAAGTGATTTCATCCATTTGACCCCAACCCAAAGCACATTTATCCGAAAGTAAATAACGGAAGAATTCTCGTCCAAGTACCTTGCATCCACGGTTTATCCCATGGTAATCTTTGAAAGGATCGTCAAGCCAAGCATAGAATGCAGTACGAAAATCAGGGCCCGACTTATTTTGATTCCTCATAGCAAAATTTAAAACATACTCACTGGGGAGCAACTTCTTAGGAAGACAACCATGTTGTGCCAGTGCAACCCCATACGTCGTAGTCTCCCAATTAATTCTAGCACGATTACGGTGAAAGTAACGTTCCTTACCATTCTCCCAGATAATTTGCATATCATCCCGGTCGTATATTCCATGTAACTCATCCCCTCTTTTATAATCGTAAAGCGATTGGGGACTCCAGCACTTTTCCAATCTCTCAGATGCAACCGCGTCATACCAGGCAACCCAGACCTGAGGTCCAAACTGATCGATTGTAATCGCTTCAGGCTATGGATCTGATTCTTCACGGAGTTCTGAGTAATTATATTTCATCCATTCCGCTAATTGTTCATCGGTGGATGCACCCTCATCTTCCTCGACCCCAACCGCTTCTGCTGACCCGACGGTCTTGCTTCTGTTTCTACGATTGGGGTTGCATGGACTTGCCTGGACCCCCTGTTTCTGTTTCGGTTGTGGGGTTAGCCTCAACTATATTGGAGTCGTTGGTTCCTTCTGTTTCAGTAACTGGGGTTGGCTCGATTTTCCTCGAACCCCTTTTCGCTGTTTCTCTTACTGTGGTTGGCTCCAATGGACCGGACCCCCTTCTGGGTTAGATTCAATGACAACTTCTCTCTCTGTATCCTAACAATAGGATGAATAGATTTATTAGGTCACAATTATCTTACATTACATAAGTCAAACACCGTAAATACGAACAATATGCGTACCTCGCTAAGGAACCGAATGCCGGTCGTTGGGTCTACTCGCACTTCTTCCCAAGCGGTGTGCAAATCTTTTACCATATTGTGCGTTGTTTCGCCCCACTCGACGAGCTTGTTTTGTCGCTCCACCTCTTTCTTGTCGTGATGCTTGAACTTTCGTGTACACCAGTGTTATCGGTCTTACATTCCTTTTTAAAAGCAACCAATTCTGTCCTATTGCTCATTTCTTTCATTTGCTTACTCAAATGGATCTGGTTTTCTTTGATAGGAACCAATGCCTCTTCAAAAGCTTTCCGTATTTACCGCTTCAAGTCTTCTAAGTCAACTCCCACAGTTCTTGAAGCTTCGGGTCGACCGCCAGCTGGAGGTATGGCAGACAGTGAAGGTTGGGTTATCGGTGGAGATGGAGGTGGGGGCAAGGAAGTCACAACTTCACCCTTTCTCCGTCTCAGGACAAGACTAGCATCCTTCTCTTCCTCTTCTTCTTCTTCCTCATCCACAAGAGCAACTTCCTTGCGATTCTCTGCCTTCTTCTTACTCTTCTTGGACTGTGGGCCACGCTCGTCGTCGTTAACTTTTTTTTTTCTGCTTCTTCTTCTGTGGCCCGACCCCATCATCCTTTGTAACATCCTTCTTCCTCTTCATATTTTGCGGCGTATCCGTAGCCACTACCTCATCCGTATGCACTCCTTCAAAGTTATAGCTTGGTGTAAATTTCTGATTAGAACTCATGTTATCCTCAAGCACTGTCCTCTTCTCAAACATAGCAGTCTACCTAGGGTGAAGTGGTTGGTCGGGATGAGTCCTCCTGTATTCAATGAAGCTACTCCACAAGTGTTGCTTCTTCACTTCCCCCGTTGGGACGAGGGTAGCATGAACAGTCTTTATCTCACTCCAGCATTGCGCTGCTTCTTCCAAGCCTAATGCGCATCCTCTCCACGTCCAATTAACCAAGCCCGGCAACTTCCTTTCCTGATCTACCCTCGGTTTTCCCAGCTGATCACCAAGGTGGGGTATGGCCTCGCAAATACATTCCAGAAATATGTGCGGAAAGTTCAACATGTTGTACTTCCGGCGACCGAGAAGATCCATATTTTTCTTCCAAGCTTCCTCAGTCACTTGCTCAGCGAAATCTGGCCACAAGTACCCGCCCCATCCGAAGTTGTTTGACCAATCAAAATCCGAAAGAAGGCCACACGGTGTCATGGATATTGTGTCCGCATTGGTTTTCACAAACATCATTCGTCCAATCAGGCATACCATTAGCAGTCTCGCATAATCAAATTTCTCCTCCTCGGTCGAATCTTTAATTTTGGTCTTCAGGACATGCAAAACATTTTCAATTTCCGATACATTGATATTGTTACCGAGCCTGTGATCAGGGAAATGCTTTGCAGCCCAACAATATGCATGCAGTTTATCACCATAACCAATTGTTTCGTTCAAGCTAAGCCTCGAAACCAAACAAAACTCCTGCAATCCAAACAGAGCTGGCATGTTGTTAATGTAGAACAAAAAATTGGGATCTTTTTTCCCCGTGTTCAACTTTGCGTGCATGACAAGATTCACAACCATACAAGGAAAGGTAACGTTGTTCGCGCAATGGATGTCCAACAAAAAATTCGGCTCTGGGAGCCTTGCCTCAATCAATTCCTGAACTTCAGGGCAGACGTATTGTAAACTCTGCTTGTATCCTTTCAAAGCTAGCCTCGTAGTGATGTTTCCTTTCTCGACTTTAATCTTGCACAATGGAAGCGTACATCTCCCATCTTCTCGTTGAACTCTGAAACCTTAAATATTTGCTTCTACAATTCAAATTAAACTTTCATTAATGTCAGATTGATAATGAAATAATTCAAATTATTTATAAATGGTATGTTATTGTTTAAAATTTTATGAATTATTATAAGTGTTAATAAATTTAGATCAACCATAAGTGTGTCACATTTTTATTTTAAGTGAAGTGTTGCTGGGAGATCCTTAATTGTTCTAGTCTACACACAGATAAATTTTAAGTGTTAAAGTTGCAGAACTGTTCTAAGTCTGGAATCAATGGGTTTTTTCTTTTTTCTAACTGCTTAGACGAGCAGTATAAACTGGCTTATACTAAGACGAGCAAGTTGCTCGTCTCAGTATAAGCTGGTCTATACTAAGACGAGTATTATGCTCGTCTCAGTATAAATTGGCTTATAATGAGATGAGAATACTGCTCGTCTCAGTATAAACTGGCTTATACTGAGACGAGAGTGTAGTACTCGTCTTAATACGAGTAAATTGCCCGTCTGGCAGGTCTTACTTTCTCCTCATACCAGTTTTACATGTTCTCGTCTCAGTATTAATCTCGTGATACTGATACGAGAACTGCACGTACGAGTTCCAGATCTAGAGCAGGTCATCGTCCCAGTTCTAGATCCGGATCTTAATCTCGACCGAGTTCTTGATTTGGTGGAATTCAAACCGTTTATGACCAAATTTTACAGACACACAACATATTCAAACTTAATTCAAACATCAATTTCAAACATTTACAAGCATCATCAAGTAAGTTACAGAATGCAAGAATTGAGAAAGAGGGTATTTGAAAAAACCAACTTGTTCTCCGACGGTGGGTGGCGTGCTATCTGTGTCAGTGGCGATGGGGTTGGGATGGGGTGCGACGGCGGCCGGAGCGGAGGAGGAGGAAGAAGCAGCAGAGGACGTCATGGAAGATCGTAGCAGTAGCAGTTGCAGAGAAGAAAGAGAGAGAGAGTTGTAGTTGAAGTGAAAAGTGAAAAGTGAATTCGGGGGTGTGATGATGTGTATAGGCTTGTTTTAGTTAATTCGCCTGATTAAGTGTATATTTTAGTTAATTAAATTGTTTAACCTCAAGTGGGGTCCAAACGTTAAACATAAGTGACTTGAAGGGTATTTTTCAAAGACCAATTCACCAAACGGGTAGCACGCCAATTCTTTCGAAATTCTAGCAGTAGGAACACAAATTCCAACCAGATTTAACATCACCAAAGTTCGAAATTGACTTAGTTTCACCTACTGGTGAACAGAATGTTGGATCTTCACATATCGGAGAGGGTGCTGAGATCCAACATTGAATCACATGGATCAAAGACAGAGAGGGGGGAGGCAGAGAGATGTGTCGGGTTGGAGGTGAATGAGTTGAGGCGGCATGGTTTTCCGTCGGGTTGGAGGTCGAAGCCTCGGTTGTAGCTCGGTTCTTATTAAGTCGAGATGGAGATGGAGCTAGAGGGAGGGATCGGTCGGAGAAGTATCGGTCGAGAGAGAAACAGGGCCGACCACGGTGGTGGCTTCAGTGGTTTTTCCGTCCGCTGCTGCTGTTTAGGGGTTCCTTACACATAACCGAAGAACATATAGAGGGTAGAATGAGAATTAGATATATAGAGAGAGAGAAGATATGAGAGGGATGTTCGTGAGGGATTTCTGTTTGTTGACAGATTTGGGGGATTGGGAATATGGGATATGGAACCCAGTTCATCTTCTCATCTCCCTCAACTTATCTTTTCAGTTATTTTTCTTAATTTATAATATAAAGTTATTATTTTTCTATTGACAAATATACCCTCCTTTAATTGATGGTGATTGGAAGGATTATTTTACCAATTTTAATAAGTATGATTTATTGCAAATGGAGATACAGTAAGCCTATTTAGAATTGAAGGTTGAAATGTGTTAGTTTCGCTATACTGGGGATATGCATTAAGTAATTAAGCCTAAATATTAGTGTGGAAAAAAAGAGTGTGCTATGTGTGCACAGAGGAGTGTGTGTCCATGAGTGTACATGGGTACTAAACTCATGGGTTTGCTATTTTCAAAAGTATATGAAAGTTAACAATATGTGTTCTTTTGTTTGTGGGAGTGGGTGTATCAGTCTGATCATGTGTGTGAAACTTTTTGGAGAATGTGTATAAATGTATTAATAAGATGTTGGTTTTATTTATATCACTTTTGGTTAGTCATATTTAGTTCGTAAAATTTCTTATAAAATGATTTTTAGAAATTTGTAGGTTAAAAATGACTTTTTTTTCTTCCTGTAACTGAGTACTAAAAGTAACATTTCCGCTAAAGCATAATTTTTGTAAGAAGAAGTCTAAGACCTGGTTTTCGTGAAATGTATCAATTCTTTTTATGCAATGCATGTAGTAACAATAAGACTTTATTATTATTATTATTATTATTATTATTATTATTATTATTATTATTACTATTATTATTATTATTATTATTATTATTATTATTATTATATAAAAGGGGTATTATCTATGACAATACTTTTGATTTGGTAGACATACCAGTAAGCTGTGTAATACTTTATTATTTATTTTAATGCACTAATAACATCATTAACAAATTATAATCACTCCTTATTATGGACCTAGAATGATGAGAGTTGCGAGTGACGAAGGGATACGTTGGCTGGGTTAGTAGGACACTCATTATGTAAGAGGCCTAAAGTTAAGAGTTGAAGTATGCTTTGATTAGGATATGGTAACTTGTTGTAGATATCGAGTTTGTAGACGAAGGTTCTATGAAGTCCGATGGGAGGCTCATGTCTTCATTTACTTGCTGCTACTTGTTGGGGCGAGTAAACATGCCAGACCTAGAGTCATTCCTTGCTTCGTGTCAAAATATTTTATGTGATAAATTGTCTCCAAATGAAATCGGTTTTTGCTTGAGAACTATGGTGTCTTCTTGAAAATCATGTTTTACACTGTCACATAAAAATTAAAAATCGATAATAACGTAAAGTGGAAGAGTTGTCCGGGGAACACATTATTGATCTATTGTTTGGCTGAAGTTGACTACGGTCACTCGGCCCACTTTATTTTGTTTTACACGGTCGCAGTTAGCCCCGGGTCGCTTTATGTACTAACCTATCTGGCCGCAAGAAGTCTTAGGAGGGTGCCGACACTTAAGGTCTTCGTAGCTTGTGATGGTTGGTTCTTCGCCGTAACAACATGTAATAACATAGATTTTGGACTTGGACTTTCTTTGTTTGGAATATGGATAAACAATGTTGGATTTCTCTGATTCAGGGCAATTGTTTGGGAATGTTTTCCAATTTAAAATTATAAGAATGGAAAATCCGATTACAAAAAATAAATATATTTTTTCTAAACCTACTTGCCTCATAATCTGTTTACATGCATGGATGTTATTCCCTCCGTATTTCTGGCTGATTTTCAAAAACTGTGGTGTCCTGTTTGTTTTAACCCACCACATGGTTCGATGCTGGTAGCAGGGCTTAGCTGGTGATCGCGAGCGCTTATGACTCATCTAGAATTATTTAGAATAAACATTTAGTTAATTTCACTCTTTGGTAATAACGTTTTGTTTTGGTAGCCCGCATTTGAGGCATGTTTTGGATTTATAATAATTTACGACATAAACTTAATTTGAATGGTTTATTTTGCTCATCTATGATTACCCTTGTGTTCGAGCGATCTCGAACATGGGGTGGCACCCCATATTTCCAGTGAAGGAATTTTCAGGGTGTTACATATGGGCTCAGAGCGAGAGCGGAGAGAAGATCGAAAGGGGTTAATTCAATTGGTAACTCATTCAAAGAAAACAGTGACATGTCCTCATCATCCACATGAACCATAGATACAACAAGTTTTTCATGAATCAATTTCATGTAGAGATCGGTCGAATCATTTCTCTTTTTAATGGTTTGCACTTCATGTTCAAGTTGAAGAACATTTGATCGAGTGAGGAATGCATACCTTGCTTCGAGAGATAACCGAGAAGATCTAGAAGTTTCCTTGCCAATCACTCGGGTGAGCACCTATTGAGTGAGTGTGGCGTTGAGGATAGTGATAATTGCCTGTTCTTGAATCACCCATGCAGAGTAGGTCGGATTCGGATCAGTGGTTGTAATGCCAGTGTCGTCGGTGAGAAACGACGGAGGAGATGGAATATATCCATCAACATAGCCAAAAAGACACTGAGTACGAAGAAAAGAGGATACTTGATGCTTCCAAAGAACAAAATTTGAGTTATCTAATTTAAAAGGAACGATATTTGTTGATGTTTTCAAGGATATAGAGAGAGGATTGCTACGAGCAAAAGCCATGGGTGTGAGTCTCATGGATCCGATACCATGAAAGAAAACCAAGAATAGGGTTTGTAGATGCAAGGAAGAAGAAGACAATGAATATAGAATCAGTGAAGAGGTAAAAAATGAGCCGTCAAATTAAGGCTCTCTTCATTGAATTAGGTACATATACAAGGGAGTTTAACAGATTGCGTCTGTTGGATTATCTAGGGAAAAAACTAAATACTAATCTACCCTTAGAATGATCATAACATTACAAATAAATTTTTGGTAAATACTAAATTGCTCACAAGTTATCTATAAATGTGACAAGTGAATATTGTGAGCCAAATCCTTCCAGCAGAACCCTTATGGGGATATTTTCTTGAAGTCCTTCATGCAGAGTATCAATTCTTCCTCTACTAGTGGTTGTAGAGCTTCATATTCGGTTCAACCAAACTGGAACCAAACAGGTTAAATCAAAACCGTCCGGTTCTCGATTCGATTAACCAAAGAATGTTGATGAATCGGTTTCGGTTAACCGAACCGGTTAAGTTATGAAATCAAGGATCGGGCCCGTAGACCGGAACCAGTTTAGTGGTTCTGTTTGATTACGGTTCCAAACCGGTTCTGCGCTTTTTTTTTTCTTTTTTCTAAATATCGTTTGGCTTTTTTGTTTGATATAATACTTCTAAAAACATAAAATTAGATAAATAATCAAAATGCGAAACAAACTTGTATTATTAATTAAAATATAAAATGTTAGAAAAAATTGCATCACTATCTATCATATGCATTTTTTCTAACTTACATTGTCTATTTTGAACATATTGAAATGAACAAGAATAATAGTCTTCATTTTTCTTCTAGGCGTCTTCATTTTCCTAATCTACCTCGCCAAATCCTAAGGTTTTGAATAATTCCTCCACAGCCACGTCCAAAGGGCGTACATCTTGTATGTGTTTGTCGGAATCACACCAATCCTTGAGCATATGAGAACATCCAACATCTCCGATTTAAGACACGTCCTTTTCTCCGACAACACTCGTTTACTTGCACTAAATGTAGATTCGGAAGGCACTGTAGAAACGGGATGGGTTAGTACATCACGTTCCATAATAGAAACAATCGGATATGAAAGGGGAGTATGCAGATAGATATGCAACACAAATACTCTAAAGGGGGGGGGGGGGTTGAATAGAGTATGCCAACTTTTTGCAAAACTTGTGGATGAGAAGAGTTTATATGCAGTTCAAGGCCTTGAAAACAATTTCAAGCCTCTGGAATGAAATACAGTTTGAAATAAAACAGAAAAGTCTTTTTCAAGGCCTTGAAAAGAGTTTCAAACCCTTGAAAACACACTAATTTGAATGCTGTAAAAACTAAGTATCTAAATGAACTGTAAATGCAAGAGACAATTGATTTATAGAGTTCAGTCCACTTGGACCTACATCTCTACCTTAGGGATCTTCTCCCTGTAGGATTTTATACACAATTCTTAATAATCAAAGCTAAGCCCTAGATCTCAAGCACAGAGAAATGCCTTACTCTGTTACAGCTTGTGGTTTCAAACCCTTGAAAACACACTAATTTGAATGCTGTAAAAACTAAGTATCTAAATGAACTGTAAATGCAAGAGACAATTGATTTATAGAGTTCATTCCACTTGGACCTACATCTCTACCTTAGGGATCTTCTCCCTGTAGGATTTTAAACACAATTCTTAATAATCAAAAGCTAAGCCCTAGATCTCAAGCACAGAGAAATGCCTTACTCTGTTACAGCTTGTGGTTCTCTCTAACCTATCTAGTACCTGCTCTAGCTAACTGATTAACTAAGAATTCTATATCTTTCACCTTGAACAATCCTTGAGAATGAGAGATAGAAGTAATAAAAGAATGACCTACAAATGAAGTGCAACAGAAGAACACTGAAGTGTAAAACTGCAGTGAAGAGTGCAATGATCTTCTGTGAGATGGATTGTGAGAATGATGTGCTTCTTTGATGCTTGTCAATCCTAGAATGTGTCTATCTTTTTTCCTGTTGAGTGTTGTGTCTTGTGTCATCAAAATGAGTTCAATTTATACAGCTTGAGGCTATGCAAATCTTCCTAGATTTTCAGCAACAACTTCCTGTTTTGTAGGCAACAAACTTTGACTATCTTAACAGCCTTCTCCAACGAATAGTTGATCATAATCTTCAGAGTTATTTTTGTGATCTTGTCTTTAAACAAATTGAGAAGCTGTCATGAATTTCTGATTGATCATAGAATCATCTTCTCTTAATGTTTCCTTTCCGGCAAAAGCCAGATTAGGAAACTAATTCTGCAAACTTAGGAATTTAAATTATCCTGCAAAAATTAGTCAAACAGATGGATTAATTGATGTTAGATATATCAAAACAGTTTGTCTTTCATCATCAAATAATAACATATCAAGCATAGGGGTGGGAGAGATAGAATCAAATAAGAAGAGTTTAGAAAAACTCCCCCTTAGAGCATGCATACAGGTCAGACAGTTTCAACGCTTTGAATCCTGGTTCAAGGCTCTGCTATTTCAAGCCTGTGAAACCTGATTGAAGGCTTTGAAAATGTGTTCAAGGCCTTTGATAGCTCCTCACTAGGAGTTATCGGTTAACCCAATTTGAGGGGTATTTTCGTCCTAAATGAGCGTTTTAGTCGATTTCTGCCCCTTTTGACTCGGGAATACACGGTTTGCTGTTTTTATCTCCTAGACGCATAAACTGCTTTATTTCACGCTTATCGAGATATGTTCACGGGTTTTGTTTCGTGTCGTTGATACAGGGACAGGACTTGTGCAGGAGCCGGAAATGAAGCAGGCACGCGGGTGAAGGATCCAAGGAGGCTGAGAAACCGAGCAAGTCGAGAAGATTGGCACGTTTCCCGAGGAAGATTGGCACGCATCCCGAGACGGACGAAACACACTCCGAGAAGATCAGCAGACATCCCGAGGAGCCTGGTACGCATCCCGAGACATCCCGAGGAGCCTGGTACGCATCCCGAGACATCCCGAGGAGCCTGGTACGCATCCCGAGGCATCCCGAGGAGTTTGGCGCGCAAACCGAGGAGGCAGCTACCTACGCTGCTAGCTACGCAGCTAGCTACGCATGTAGCTACGCTGCTACCTACGCAGTTAGCTACGCTGCTAGCTACGCAGGTAGCTACGCAGCTACCTCCGCAGTTAGCTACGCTGCTAGCTACGCAGGTAGCTACGCAGCTACCTACGCAGCTAGCTACGCAGCCAACTACGCAGGTAGCTACGCAGCTATCTTGCGCAGTTGGCCCGTTTCCCGAGGCGGGATAGAACTTTGCCAGAAAATCTGCGACACACTCCTCCCATGTGGTGATGGATCGGGGTGGTCAGGATTCGTGCCAGTCTTTGGCTACTCCGTAAAGACAGTATGGAAATAAGATCAGCATGAGTGCCTCTGCTTCTACCCCCTTGTATCTGACCTTGTTGCAGTAATCTTCGAATTTCCCGATAAAATCGTTCGGGTCTTCGTCGGCCCTGCCATGAAGCAACCAGAGAACATATAACCGATCTGGGAAGGCGTTGGTGGAAAATTTTGAAGTCCCCACTGGGTGGCATGAGCGAGCTATTGTAGTGCCCGAGATCACCGCCGAGCACTTTGACATCAAACCATCCACCATCCAGACGGTACAAACTCTCTGCCCGTTTCATGGCAGGGCCGACGAAGACCCGAACGATTTTATCGGGAAATTCGAAGATTACTGCAACAAGGTCAGATACAAGGGGGTAGAAGCAGAGGCACTCATGCTGATCTTATTTCCATACTGTCTTTACAGAGTAGCCAAAGACTGGCTCGAATCCCGACCACCTCGATCCATCACCACATGGGAGGAGTGTGTCGCAGATTTTCTGGCAAAGTTCTATCCCGCCTCCCGAGTCACAGTTACAGAGCGAGATCCTGTCATTTAGGCAGAAGATGGGGGAGACGGTGGTGGACGCATGGGACAGGCTCATGAGATTGGTCAAACGGTGCCCGAACCACGGCTTTGGAGACGCAAAAATTCTGCAGGTTTTCTACCATGCCCTAGACAGGGAGAACGCCGACAGGATTGACAGAGAAGCCGGGGGAAACTTTCTGTATCACGTGGACAAAGAAGGTGCGTATGACCTGATGAAGCAGTTGGCCAAGCAGGACACCCGACTGTTTGACGATCGCAGGATGACGGCTAGAGCCGAACCCGCAGAGGATGACCGGATAGACAACCTGGCCAAGATCGTTCACGACTTGGTCAAGAAAGTCTACTCGGATAAGAAGACTGTTGCAGCAGTCGAAGAACCTGATCTGGACACAGCCATTGAGGAGCTAAGGACCGAAGACACCAATTACGTACAGCAGTAGTGGGACCCGAGCCGGTACCGACCGGGTACGAGAGACCATCCCGGGTTTCAGTACGGAAACCCGAACGCAGCAGTTTATGCACCGGGATTCCAGCACAGGCCACCAGCCCAACAGGCTGCCCCGGCCCAGCAGGCTCAGCCAGTCCCATCTGCGCAGCAGTACGACGCACAGATGAAAGAGATCAAGTCCATGTTCCAGACCATGGAGTCCCGGTTCAAGCACATGGACACCCTGACGGCAGATATGCAGACAACCAAAACGTCACTGCGCGCTTTGGAAGTACAAGTAGGGCAGTTAGCACAGCAGCTAACAGAGAGACAGCCAGGAAACCTACCCTCGAATACAGTAAATAATCCACGGGCTCAGATCAATGCTATCTCCACTCGGAGTAGATTGGCACTGCAGGATCCACCGTATCCCAGCCACGCACGTGCAGAAAATTTGAAAGAAATAGAACGCAACTTGTCGGGCCAGGATAACAACACAGTCGAACGCCCCCAACCGAAGGGCTCGGTTGAGTAGGATGCACTGCAGAACGAGACAGGAGCAGAAACTGTACCAGTCTCCAAGGAGGTCCCGTACCCCTTGCGAACACGAAAGAGGGATGACAGCAAAGACTACGCCAGGTTTCTCGAGATGTTCAAGCAGCTGCAGATTAACATACCTTTTGCTGAGGCTTTGGCTAAGATGCCCACTTACGCCAAATTCCTCAAGGACATCTTGTATGGGAGGAGGCGGATGAGCGATTTCGAGACCATAAACCTGACAGCAGAAGTGAGCAATTGTGTGAAGAATGGGCTACCGAGGAAGAGAAAGTATCCTGGCAGTTTCGTCATACCGGTCACCCTAGGTAACGCTTACACAGGAAAGGCTCTGTGTGACCTAGGGGCCAGCATCAACCTGATGCCGCTGACGATTTTCAAGAGTTTGAAAGTCGATGAACCCCGACCCACCAGAATCATGCTGCAGATGGCAGACAGGTCCGTAAAACAGGCCTATGGGGTTATCGAGGATATTCTGGTCAAGGTCGGCGAGCTGATTTTTCCGGCAGATTTCGTCATCCTGGACATGGAGGCAGGGGAAGTACCGCTCATACTTGGCAGGCCGTTTTTGGCCACAGGGGAAGAAATGATAAACTGCAAGAGCGGGGAGCTGACCATGGAGATTAACGAGGAAAAGGTGAAATTCAACGTTTTCAAAAATCTGCAATTGCCAAATTACTACGACCACGAGGATATCTTTGTCGTCGATGTGGTTGACGAAGGTTGGGAAACGAGGAGATGGACCAATTGCGGGAAGAGATCGACAGCATGTACGGGGAAGAAAAGGAGAAGACTCGGTGCGAGCACGCCATGCGAGCCGAGGACTGGACCACTTTGCACCGAGACGAAGACGGCGGGCAAAAGATGATTCTGGTCCCGTCACTCAAGGAGCCACCCGCACTGGAGCTGAAACCGCTCCCGGGCCATCTCAGGTATGCGTATATTGGTGAAAATAGTACTCTGCCCATAATTGTTTCGTCACGTTTATCTCAGGAACAGGAACAGAAACTGCTGGAAGTATTGCGAGAGCATAAGGAAGCAATCGCCTGGACGATTGCAGATATCAAGGGGATCAGCCCCTCCTACTGCATGCACAAGATCCGAATTGAAGAAGGCAAGAAACCGGTGATTCAGCCCCAGCGGAGACTGAATCCGAACATGAAGGACGTTGTGCGAAAAGAGGTTATGAAGTGGCTGGAAGCGGGAATCATATACCCCATATCGGACAGCACATGGATCAGCCCGGTCCAGTGCGTGCCCAAAAAGGGGGGTATTACGGTGGTGCAGAATAAAGACCAGGAGCAGATTGCGCAGCGCACCGTTACAGGCTGGCGGATCTGCATGGACTATCGGAGGCTAAACGACGCAACACTGAAAGACCACTTCCCGCTACCATTCATGGACCAGATGCTGGACCGGCTCGCCCACCACGCCTATTACTGTTTTCTGGACGGGTACTCCGGGTACAACCAGATTTTCATAGCCCCGGAAGATCAGGAAAATACGACGTTTACCTGCCCATACGGTACGTTCGCGTTTCGGCGCATGCCGTTCGGGTTGTGTAATGCTCCTGCCACATTCCAGAGATGTATGATGGCGATTTTTTCCGACATGATCGAGAAAAATCTGGAGGTCTTCATGGACGAATTTTCACTATACGGGGACAGTTTCGAAGACTGCCTGTTCCATTTGGGTCAAGTTCTGATCCGATGCAAGAAGGCGAATTTGGTGCTCAATTGGGAAAAGTGTCACTTTATGGTCACCGAGGGGATCGTGCTGGGTCACAGAATTTCCAGCAAGGGACTCGAGGTGGACCGGGCTAAGATCGAGGTGATAAAGCAGCTTCCATACCCGACGAACGTAAGGGCGATCAAAAGTTTTCTAGGACATGCAGGATTTTACCGAAGGTTCATCAAAGACTTTTCCAAGATCACAAAGCCACTCTGCGCTTTACTCGGAAAAGACGTACCCTTTGATTTCGATGCAGCATGTCGGCAGGCTTTTGACCATTTGAAAGAGAAGCTGACCACAGCCCCGATTATAACCACGCCGGATTGGTCACTCCCGTTTGAGCTGATGTGTGACGCCAGCGACTACGCAGTCGGGGCAGTTTTGGGGCAGCGAAAGGATAAAGTCTGCCACGTCATTTATTATGCGAGCCGGGTACTCAACGACGCCCAGCTCAACTATGGCACGACAGAAAAGGAACTGCTGGCCGTGGTGTATGCCCTGGACAAATTCAGGCCCTATTTGGTCGGGTCAAAAGTTATCGTTTTTACCGACCATAGTGCCCTGAAATACCTGCTGGACAAGAAGGACGCAAAACCGAGACTGTTGAGGTGGGTACTACTGATGCAGGAATTCGACGTGGGAATCCGGGACAAGAAGGGAGTTGAGAACGTGGTGGCGGATCACCTATCTAGACTCAAGAACGTGAAGGTGGAACCGGTACCGATCAAGGAAAACTTCCCGGACGAACACATCATGGCAGTGAAAATCGGGAGACCGTGGTACTATGCCATAGCCAATTACTTGGTAACTGGCACGCTTCCCGAGGATCTCACCCCGTCTCAGCGGAAAAAATTTGTTTCCGAAAGTCGACAGTATTTATGGGATGACCCGTACTTATTCAAACAGGGGGCCGATAACATCCTGAGAAGGTGTATCCCGACCCACGAGGCCTGGAACGTGATCCGACACTGCCACTCAGCAGAGTGTGGGGGTCATTTTGGGGGAACGCGCACGGCGCATAAAATACTGCAGTCCGGTTTTTTCTGGCCGACAATCTTCAAAGACTGTCACGACTATGTGCAGGGATGTGATAGGTGCCATAGGACAGGAAACACGTCACACCGGGACGAGATGCCGATGACCGTGTGGCAGGGGGTAGAGCCGTTTGATGTATGGGGGATTGACTTCATGGGTCCGTTCCCGTCTTCGATGGGAAATGTTTACATTCTGCTGGCAGTGGATTATGTGACGAAGTGGATCGAGGCGATTGCGTGTCAGAAAAACAATGCAGCTACGGTTGAGCGTTTTCTGAAACGCAACATTTTTACTCGGTTCGGGACGCCCAGGGCGATGATCAGTGACGAGGGATCACACTTCATTAATCGCGTTTTTGCCAAAGTTCTGAAACAGTACTGTGTGTCGGTTCACAAGGTGTCACTGCCTTACCATCCTCAAACGAACGGGCAGGCCGAGGTTTCGAACAGAGATATCAAGAGCATACTCGAGAAGACGGTGAATCTCGGCCGGAAGGATTGGTCCCTAAGACTGGACGATGCACTCTGGGCCTATAGGACAACTTTCAAGACACCACTGGAATGTCGCCATACCAGCTCGTGTTTGGAAAAGCGTGCCACTTGCCGGTTGAGTTGGAGCACAAAGCATACTGGGCCATCAAACTGCTCAACATGGACCAGAATCTAGCGGGAGATAAGAGAAAAATGGCGCTGCTGGAATTAGAGGAACTCCGCAGAACGGCATTCGAGAGCGCTAAAATCTACAAAGATAAGACGAAAAAGTGGCATGATCAGCGGATCACGCCGAAACAGTTCAACGAAGGCGACAAAGTGCTTCTCTACAACACGAGGATGCGGTTCTTTCCGGGCAAGTTGAGGTCTCGATGGTCGGGACCGTTCATCATCAAGAAGATATTTGCATGGGGAGCATTTGAGCTGGAGAATCCAAAAGACGAGTCCAGTTTCAGGGTGAACGGGAACCGGATCAAGCCATATCTCGAGACAGTTGAAGTCGCCAAAGTGGACCCCGTCTACTTTGACGACCCGTGAGAGGTAACCGGGTCGAGCCGTCGACCGTAAATCACAAGCGCTTGGTGGGAGGCAACCCATCGGATTACGTAAATTATTTATTTATTACAGTTTTTATTTTACGTTCTGAATTTAGAGAGAGGCGAGATGAGTGTGTGTTAATGGGTAGACAAGTTTGTGCAGGAAATTTTAAGCAGAAACCACAAGCAGAAAAATGTGCGGGTCAAAACCGAGAAGTCCGACACGCATTCAAAGAAGTACAGAAAAAACTGGCCCAAAAGGCCAGTTACGCAGCCCAGCAGGCCAATTACGCAGAAATAAAAAATAAAAATAAAAAAAAATAAAATTATAACTACGCTGGCCCAAAAGGCCAGATACGCTGGCCCAAAGGCCAGTTACGCAGCCCACAAGGCCAACTACGCAGGCCAGAAAAAAAAAAAAAAAAAAAAAAAAAAAAAAAAAAAAAAAAAAAAAAAAAAATTGAAGTGGACCAGCCACGCAGCCGGCCCAAACACGCGGCCCGGCCACGCAGCCGGCCCAGTTACGCAGCCTAGCTAGAATGCCACGCAGCAGGGGGAGGCAAGTGCATCTTTCGAAACCTTAGGGGGCCAAAATGCTATTTCACCAAACTTGGGGGGAGTGGTTTGCAATTTTCAAAAAGTACCAATTATTAACCTCAAAAGCAATGGACGGGTTCAGTACTCTTCCTCCATTGTTGGTATTTTGAAGCTTTCTCTTTCCTCATTTTCTCTCCACCTTCAAAAGTTCAAATTTCACCAAATCAAAAACCGAGCACGTTTTTGGGATCCTCGTGAGAACTGGATCATTTTGGTGTAGTTGAAGCTGCAAAACAGTGTCCGAATTGGTGTGGGGGTCAAGTCAAAATTTGTTAAAAATTTGACGAAAAGCTCCAGATTCGTTGGCTTCGGGTCGAAATTTGAGAAAACTCAAAGAAGAAACGTCCAAGAGGAGGGCGAGGCCTACAATGTGCCCAAGTCAGAAATTTTTTCCGGCGAGAAAAATTTTCCGGCGACTTTTTCCGGCGACAGTTTGTTTGCACTCGTTGACTCGCTCCGAGTGCTCAGGTTCAAAAATTTCTTCTTTCGCTATTTTTTCAGTTTTCGGTACCAACCCGTACCCGGGTTTAGCATGATGCGTACTTAGCTGTTTTTGACTGTATACTGCATTTTTAGCTGCTTTTCTGCATTTTAAACTGTTACTTGCGTATTTAACACAATTTTTTCGTAATTGACCGTTAACTGCAAATTAGCATAGGGTATCGTAATAAACTTTTTAAGCTGCGTATTTAGCTGTTTGGACTGCGTACCTGCATTTTGACAGCGTTTTCTGCGATTTAAAAAAAAAATTGTGTAATTGACTGTTTTGACTGCGTATCTGCATTTAGACAACGTTTTCTGCGTTTTTTTAAAAAAAAATAAAAAAATAAAAAAAAATAATTTCTGAATTTTCTGCTGTTATGGACCTGCTTGAGAGACCCGTGGCGTTTGATTTTCGTTTGCCGTTTGCCATTGACATCCCGTATGAGCAGATTACCGAGACCAACTTTGACAGTTTCCGGTTTGTGAGTTACCAGTCCCATCTACACTATCTAGAGACGTTAGACAGAGGGTTGACACCGGACTATAGGTTCGAGGTAGATGACGAGAGGATGCCGTTAGCTATGAGAAATTATGCTAGACGGCCCGATCTCTTTGGCTGTGCCTTAGAGAACTTCCCCGAGAGGGCTAGTTCCGCGCTCACTAGGGAATTTTTCTGTAACCTAATCTATCAGGAGTTCGGGGAGACAGAGTTGTACCCGAACTGGGTATCCTGTCGTAGGGGGTTTATTTGGCTGACGTCCCTCGCAATCCGCTGGGCGTATGGCATACCTGGCGAATTCGAGGGTCGGTGTGCGTATGATATGCTCGTTCAGGACTCTCCTCCGCAAGAGGAGCTCTTGAGGACTCTCTGTGAGGGGGCGGATGAGGCCCGCTGGGAGACCAACGGGAGGTTACATGGCACGTTTTTGAGTCCGCCAGCCCGGTGGTGGTTTGAGTTTGGAGTGAACCGGGTAGTAGGGATTCAGCATATCACTAAGCTGCCCTACGAAGTGGTACTTCTGGTATACTGCTTCATGTCCCGACGCCGGGTCGACATAGCGGCCCGGATTTGGGCGAACATTAGAGAGAGAGCCAACACGCATTGCCGGCGAGGTTTTGGGTTTTGCAGCCTGATTACCCGATTGGCTGCCCTGAATGAGATTGTCATCGAGGGTGAGAGAGATTTAGACCCCGCCTCTTTCCGGCCATTCTGGCGAGTAGGTAGACGGGCCATGGGAAACCGTAGGGCACCCGAGTCGGCCGATGCGTTTGTGGACTTAGATGAGGATGAGCCGGGTGATGACCCGATGGACGAGGATGGGCAGGCCCCTTCCTCGGACCCTGACATTGGACCGCCCCCCGCCCCCGCGCCCAGAAGGCGGGCTGCTCGACAGAGGGGGGGCCCTGTCCATGACCCCACCCCGCTCTCTAGTTACCAGCCGCCCCAGGAGTACATGGCTCCAGATCCTACCCCTGTCCCGGCGAGGCGTTCCACACAGGAGCGTCCTGTCATAAGAGAGTTTCCGACCCGACTGCATCGGTCTCGGTCGACTTATGAGCACGGTCAGTCTAGTGGGCCCGTCGAGCCTGAGCCTAGCCGGCCCACTCGCCCGACCAGGATCCCTGTTCCCGAGCCTGAGCCTAGCCGGCCTACTCGGCCAGCCCGGACCGCGGTTCCCGAGCCTCCCCGGCCATCGAGGGCAGCTGCCCCTGAGCGTAGTAGGTCATTTCGGGCCGATGTCCCCAAGCCTTCTAGACCGTCCCGGGCTGCTGCCCCTGACCGTACTCGGTCGACCCGAGCTCCTGACACCATCATTCCTCCGTGGACTGCCTTTGAGCAGAAACTGACCCAGATTGATGAGAGGGCCGAGTCTGGAAGAACGTCCATTAAGGACATGTGCAAGAAGAAGTTTGGTAAGATGTGGAGACGGCTAAAGCACAACCAGAGGATCAACGACAAGAGGGGAAAGGATCAGGCTGCTGCGATGGCCGCGATTCGCGAGGAGCAGAGAGAGGCAGCCCGGAGCGCGGGCCGACAGGTCCCGCTACCGTTATTCTTTCCCTCGACTTACTCCAGTGAGTTCGATACCAGTTGGTCTGGAGAGGCGGAGTCGAGTCACCATGACGATGCCCGGGCTTCGGCCCCGGCACATTCTGATAGTTTGTCCGACTCCGGGCCATACTGCCCACCCCAGGACACTCAGTCATACCAGACGCCGCCAGCGCCAGCGCGCCGAGGGGCCCGTGGACAAAGACCCACTGGGCCTAGCAGTCCTAGGTATCGGTCTACCAGCAGTTCTGTCAGTAGCATGTCCGGTACTTCCGAGTCCGGGTCAGACCCGCCCTATGTTCCAGACGAGTCCGAGTGAGTGCCATGAGGGCATGCCACCTCTTTAGTGTGGGGGTGGTGGTCGTGTCTGCATTAACCAGGTATGCACGTTTTTTCATGTTCATTTGCAGTTTTGAGTTTATTTATTGAGTCAGCACGTTTTTATTTTTGAGTCTACCCACCACAAATTTCTGGCCTTGCATTGTGTATATCTAAAAAAAATTGAAAATTTTCAGATTATCCAAAAAAATTAAAAATCAGAAAATTTGAGAACGGGCAATCAAGAGAACAGAAACTGGGAAGAAATCGAGGTTAAATCCTTTGACAGAAAAGAAAGCTTGCACCGAGGTATAGTAGATAGGTGAGAGCCAGTGACCCTTGGAAACCGCAAGTAGTTATCATCTGAGCTAAGGATCCGACTAGTTGCCACACCGTCGTCATCTAGGTAGTCGACAACCCGCCCACGGGCGCCGTCACGGTCATCGCATCTTTCGGTGGAGTGACTGGCTATCAAGGGACCTCACGTCCTGTTTCTTACCCCTAGGTCCAAATAGTAAACCTGTTTGAAGCCATTTACCCCTTTTATTCTCAGCCACTATAGCCTAGGAAGCCTTCTTTGAGACCTCATCAGTCGTTAGTTGGCTATTTTACGAGTTATGACGGAGGGAGTAAGTTGGGGAGAGTTTTAGATGGGAGCACTTCATGATATATCGGTTTTGGACAGTTTTGACATTGACACGTTTTTCGAGGGAAGGACAGGGTGAGTGAGAGGCGACATAGCATTAATTTGCGGAGGTGGATCACTGCATTACATAGTGACCACAGGAGGAGTTAGTCGCGTGCGAGACATCTTTCCGCACACAATGGGGTCCGGGGGGTTGTGAGGTTAATTGGTGGTTGTGCCAGTTTTCTACATCTTTGGTGATGAGGAGATTCGGTGGGACTGCACAGTATTATTTCGACTACAGGATCAGCGCTTCAGGATTAGTGTGGGGGTATTCCATATGAGGACATCTTTCATACCCCACGACGACAGTTTATTTTTACTCACTCAGCTTTAGTCAGTTTATTTATTGTTATTCGTGTATTTATGTGTATATAGAGTCATAAAAAAAACAGAAAAAAAACAGAAAAAAAAGAAGAAGAAGAAGAAGAAGAAAAAAAAAAGAAAAAAGAACAAAAAAAAATAATGATCTAGTTTTGCAGTTTTTCAGTTATTTATGTTGTTTTTGTTATTGAGTCAAAAAGCTGAGTGAGTAGCACAATTTTCGAGACAGTTACACCGCTTCACATTTGTGGCCGCGAGAACGGCAAAGACACACCGGGGGACAGGAAGATTGATATGGCAGGAACTTAGGTGTTTCAGGCAGTTTTTCGGGAACTCGGTGAGGGGTGTGAGTTTGGGGAAAATGTGAGAATGTCATAACGAGTAGGATCATGCCGTACCTTTACACGTATATATATCCCACCTGTTAGACTTAGAACCTTGATTCGGAAATAGCTCGGATGGTCGGTTAATTAGGGATTCGCTCAGGTTGATAGCAAAAGTAATAGTACTCGGGTCCAGTGCTTAAATTCACCAAAGAAATCTGTTCAGACTTACCGATCGATTGCAGGGAAGTATTTTCTGGAAAAGGATGAGATTTTGAGGACACTCGGTTATGTTTTTGAGATTGCCCAATCTCACCCAAAAATAAATTGTTTAGTACTTTTGTGTCGTGTGTATTGAGTATGTGTATATTCTTTCTGAGTCAGTTTCTGATCGAGTCGTCTGGTTTATATGGACGGGTAGGAAGAGTATGCAAATTGATGGAAAGGAAAAGGTCTTGATTCGAACTTGCAGGGGGGTATTTGCAAGACAGATATGTATGCATTTCAGGGCAGTATTCAGGATGTTTGCTCGGGACGAGCAAAGGTTAGTGTGGGGGTAATTTGATAGCTCCTCACTAGGAGTTATCGTTTAACCCAATTTGAGGGGTATTTTCGTCCTAAATGAGCGTTTTAGTCGATTTCTGCCCCGTTTGACTCGGGAATTCACGGTTTGCTGTTTTTATCTCCTAGACGCATAAACTGCTTTATTTCACGCTTATCGAGATATGATCACGGGTTTTGTTTCGTGTCGTTGATGCAGGGACAGGACTTGTGCAGGAGCCGGAAATGAAGCAGGCACGCGGGTGAAGGATCCAAGGAGGCTGAGAAGCCGAGCATGCAAATCGAGAAGATTGGCACGTTTCCCCAGGAAGATTGGCACGCATCCCGAGACGGACGAAACGCACTCCGAGAAGATCAGCAGTCATCCCGAGACATCTCGAGGAGCCTGGTACGCATCCCGAGACATCCCGAGGCATCCCGAGGAGTTTGGCGCGCAAACCGAGGAGGCAGCTACCTCCGCTGCTAGCTACGCAGGTAGCTACGCAGCTACCTACGCAGTTAGCTACGCTGCTAGCTACGCAGCTACCTACGCAGTTAGCTACGCTGCTAGCTTCGCAGGTAGCTACGCAGCTACCTACGCAGCTAGCTACGCAGCCAACTACGCAGGTAGCTACGCAGCTATCTTGCGCAGTTGGCCCGTTTCCCGAGGCGGTGGCAGACGGCCCGTTTCCCGAGGCGGTTTCGGCCCAGTGGCAGTTTCGTAATTTCGGCAGTTTCCATAAACGTCTTCAGCACTATATAAAGACTCGTCCAGTGCTCATCACAAGACACAACACAATTCTCAGCACAACCGAAGGACAAGTCAGAGCATTCACGGAGAGCACTAAAGCGCGATTCGAGATTCGAAGACTTAGTTTGATTTCGTTCTCTCTCTTTATATTCAGAAACTGTGTTTTGTATTATGTCTAGTCGTAGCTAAACTTCTTACCTAGGTTCTCGGTGAACCTAGGGTTTCGTATCCAGATTTTATGACTACGTCGCTTATGGATTCATGATGACTATCTTAATTCAGCAAGTTATATATGTTATTCTGGTTTTGATTATTATCGTATATGCATGATAGGATTGATCACCCAGGATTGCTATAGACCCGAGCTTGTAGGTGAAAACGTCAAGTTAGGGTTAGGAAGAAAAGCCAGGATTTAGTACCTTACCCTGATAGACCGACCAGAGAAAGGGAGATAGGGCTAGCATCAAAAACGTGAGACCAACTGTTAGAGAATTTGACCCGGGCCTTTCGGACAGGTTAGAAACCCTAACAGGATTAGACCGAGACTGCAGATTTAGGCAGCTTAACAAGAATCCGAAAGTCTGCAGGATCGGGATTACGTGTGGAATCTAAAGAGTCACTGCACAACTGGTACGTTGCACAGATAACAAAACTGCTGAGTGTTTTCATAATCAAACGTAAAACTGAAATCTGTAGAAACCCAAGGGGATCCTGGAGCCTAGTTCTCATCTATTATCATAACAACCGATTCAACTTATTTCAGAAAACGTCACAAAGAATATTTACGTTTACGTTTTTAATTTCTGTTTTTAGTTTAGTAAACTGCAATCACAACCTACTCCTCCTTGTTACTACACTCGGTTAACCGAAACTGACAACGTGAGTAAACCCGAAATAGTCCTCGTGGGAACGATCACCCGAGTCTAATTGCACCCGGTATTACAAGATTCGTACACTTGCGACAGCACGTTAGTTTGCGCATCAGCCTTGAAATAACTCTGTATTTCAAGTCCATGAAACATGTGACCTAACAATCTCCCCCTTGATGAAAGACAAAACCTTAATCTGTTTGATTCATAGTTTCTGCAAAACATACTGATTAGCACACAATTCAAATAGTAATAACACATTAATTTCAAAAGGTCCAACTTATTAATAAACTTAAGCAGAAAGAAAAAAATAAGTTGCAGATAATCCTACTGACCAAGAGATAGGTCACTTAAGCAGAAATAAAAACAACCTAAGATTTCTGCCCCTTTTTTACTTTCATCAAAAAGAATGAGAATATGTTGGATCAGTGTTTGGTAAATTTTGAAAATAAACTTAAAAGAGAATGGGAAAAAATAATAGGCAAGATTATAGGGTTGGGTCTTCATCTCCATCCTGATCTCCCTCTTCTTCCTCACTGTCTTCATCATTGTCCTGTTCTTCTTGTTCCTCTTCATTCTCACCAACAGTCTCTTCTTCAGTCTTTTCCTTAGTAGAATTCTTTGGAGATTTCTTCTTCTTCTTTAGGGTTATCAGCAAGTCATCTGAATCAGGACTGTCTACTTCATCTCCTTCGTGAGAAGCTTGTTCAACTACCAACTGCTTTCCTTTATCCTTGACTGGAGCAGCCTCTTCCTGATAGGAGTGTTCACTGGGCAAGTTCTTGTGAGATCCAACTTTCTTGGCACCTTCTTCATCCTCAGGGACATCAAACAAAGTCATGCTTCTAAAGATGGTCTCCACCATGTATTTGACCTGTTTGAGATCAGTCTCAAACCCATGCTGATTCTCTTTAATTGCACTATTTCCATCTCTAGACCATCAAGTCTCTGAAAGATTGAAGACAAATCAGGAGGCTAAAAGGTCTGGCTTAAAGTAGGGGTCACGGCCATCGGCTTAACAAACTTATTCGCATTCAATTCTTCTTCTGTCAAATCTGAATACAATTTCCAGATTTTTTCCTTGGTTTTTACTACGCCAATCTTCTCAAAAGCTTTCTCATTTAGCACACCAATCCCAGAAGTGATAGATTCTTCACCAGCAGTTGGAATTTCCAGGTGTTGGAAGAAAAGAGTGAGCAAGTTTGCATAAGGCAAAGGATGCTTTCTCTAATATGTTTGGCTAAACAACATGTGTTCCATTACATGCTTTTGAAGATCAATGTCATAGCCATGCATTATCAAATACATAATGTATAACACTCTCTCAGTGACCAACTCCTTGGAATGTTCCCATGGAAAGATACATCTCATCAAGATAGTGAATAAGACTTTGGCTTCAACATTTAACACATAGTGTGTTAACTGTTTGGATGAGGAAGGAACATTTGGTAGAAAGAATTCTTCTCTGGCCAACTTCAAAGCTTCATTTTTTGGGAGGATGGTTCTGTGTATCATATCTCTTAGGAAATCCTAGGACAGATTCAAACTCATCATGATCTAATTCCATAGTAACACCAGCAACTCTAGTCTTGATAACTAAATGTGGGGAGTTCTTAAGTTGCTTCATGTTGAGATAGAAGCATCTTGTAAGTCTAGGGTAGCCTAGCTCAGGAGGGTTTAGCATGAACCACAGAGAGATTTTCTTCAACATGGTAATGCAATTCAGATTCATTCCATTTAACATAGGCATATTGATCAAGCTACAAAAAGCAATCTTCATAGAGGCAAAACCATCCAACCACTGACCTTTTGAAGTATTTGAGATGAACCAAGAATCATCAGGATCAGTATTCTTTGAGTAGATCTTCACGGCTCTCTCCACATTGTCTTCTGGTTCTTCCTCTTTCGCCTTATGTTTTCCCTTTTCAGCTTGAGAGGCTTTCTTCTTTTTCTTCAGCTTCTTGGGGCTTGAGATCTCTGTTTCTGGTTGCTTTGCTACAGCATCCTTGTATTTCTTCTTCTTCTTGTTGGAAGAGGTGTCACATCCTTCTAAGTCGTCATCGTTGGTGGAGGAAGTTCTACAACAACTTCTGCACTGGGAGTTCTGGAACTTGAGTCTCCACTGATTGTTTGAACCACATCCTCAGCTATCTTTCACTTCTTCTCAGAACTAGGTTTTGAACCTCCGGCCATCTTGATTCTGTCTGAGGCTCTTCTAGTGCTCGTTAGGGTTTGGGAAAAGAATAGAGAGAGGTAGATTTGATACGGAGAGAAGAGAAGAAGATAAATACTGAAAGAGTTTGTGTTTGAAAAGGATGCAATCTCTCTGATCTCAAAATATATGTAATGATCAGAGAAGATTCAAATCTGTGAAGCCGTTGGAAATAAATAATTTAATACTATATTTGGCTGAAAAAGAAAAATGAAAAGGGTAGGGGTAGTATTGAGTAAATATCTACAAAGATAGCACCCAATATTGAATGATCCAAGAATTATTGACTAACAAGTTATCAGACTTATTTTCAAGGCTTTGAAAATAGTTTCAAGGTCTTGAACCGTTGTTATACTGAAACAAGTAAAATCATAGTTTTGAAAGGATTTTCAAGGATTTGAAATCAGTTCAAATTTTTGAAACACATAATAACTTACCTTCCTTACCTGATGCTCCCCCTAAACCAATGCATCTTTATTTATCATGCCTAATTCCAGTCTTAGAGCTGAAAATCTTTCATCTGGCAATGGTTTAGTGAAGAAATCTGCAAGTCGCATGTTAGTAGAAACAAATTCAAGAACAATATCACCTTTGTCAGCATGATCTCTGATGAAATGGTTTCTAACATCAATATGCTTGGTTCTTGAATGCTGAACTGGATTCTTTGTAATTGATATTGCACTAGTATTGTCACATTTGATGGGTATACTTCTGAAATCAAATCCAAGATCCCTCAACTGTTGAGAAATCCACAATACTTATGAACAACATGCTACATCAGATATATATTCAACTTCAGCTGTTGATAAAGCAACTGAGTTTTGTTTTTTGGAATGCCAACTGATCAATGAGGATCTAATGAATTGGCAAGTTCCTGAAGTTCTTTTCCTATCAACTTTGTAACCAGCCAAGTCAGCATCTGAAAAACCATGCAAAGATAAGTTAGAATGTCTAGGATACCAAAGCCCTAAGTCTTTGGTACCATTGAGATATCTGAATATTCTATTCACAGCAGTTAAGTGTGATTCCTTTGGATCAGCTTGAAATATTGCACACATACATACACTGAACATGATATCTTGTCTACTAGCAGTAAGGTATAGAAATGATCCAATCATACCTCTATACTCTTTTACATTGACACTCTTACCAGATTCATCCTTGTCTAAGGACAGTGTAGAACTCATATGAGTCTTGACTTCTTTGGATTGAGACATATTGTACTTGTTCAAAAGGTTCCTAGTGTACTTGCTTTGATGCAGAAAGATGCCCTTATTCAACTGGTGTATTTGAAGTCCAAGGAAGAAGTTCAACTCTCCCATCATGCTCATTTCAAATTCCCTGCTCATAAGACTTGAGAATTCTTTGCAAAGAAGATCATTAGTAGCTCCAAACAGAATATCATCAGCATAAATCTGAACTACAAGTAAATCTTTCTCATGAGTCTTCATGAAAAGGGTCTTGTCTACCACTCCTCTTTTGAAATCATTTTCAAGCAGAAATTTTGACAATCTTTCATACCAAGCTCTTGAAGCCTGTTTCAAACCATACAGAGCTTTGTCAAGTTTGTAAACATGATCTGGAAACTTTTCACTTTCAAAACCAGGAGGTTGTGCAACATAGACTTCTTCTTGCATGTATACATTCAAGAAAGCACATTTCACATCCATTTGAAATAGTTTCATGTTCTTGTAAGATGCAAAAGCAAGTGAAATTCTAATTGCTTCTGACCTGGCAACTGGAGCAAAATTTTCCTCATAATCAATACCTTCTTCTTGGTTGTAACCTTGAGCAACCAACCTTGCTTTGTTTCTGATCACTTTGCCATTCTCATCCAATTTGTTTCTGAACACCCATCTGGTACCAATGACAGACTGGTTTGTTGGTGGAGGAACTAGGTTCCACACCTTGTTTCTTTCAAACTCGTTGAGTTCACTTTTCATAGCTATAATCTAGTGTGCTTCTTGTAATGCTTCCTTCACAGTTTTGGGTTCTACCAGAGAAATAAAAGCATTAAAAGCACAAAGATTCTTCAACTGTGATCTTTTTTGTGTACCAGTGGTTGGATCAGATATAATGTTGTCAGCTGGTTGAGATGAAAGATATTTGAATCTCTTTCTTGGAGACCAGGGTTCAGGCTCTCTATATTGCTTCTCTGGTCTTGAAGTCGTAGCCTAATCACTTATATATTTCTGCTCATACTTTTCAAGGTTTTGATCTCTATTTTCAAGGTCTTGAAAATGGCTTCAGTTTCCTTCTGAATCTTTCTTGAACCCAAGTGAGTTCTCAGCTTCTTCTTCTGATTCATGTTTGTTCATATTCAAGTCTGCAAAACTTTCACTCAAAGAACCATCATAGCTTTCAACAAAAATAACATGAATGCTTTCTTCAACCAGCTTGGTTCTTTTATTATAAATTCTATAAGCTTTTCTAGTAATAGAGTAACCCAGAAATGTACCTTCATCACTTCTTGCATCAAACTTACCCAAGTTGTCCTTACCATTGTTGTGGACATATCATGTGCAACCAAAAGTTCTGGAGTATGAAATGTCGGGATTCCTCCCTTTGAAGAGTTCATAGGGGGTCTTCTTCATGATATGTCTGATCAAGCACCTATCCAAATGTAATTTGCTGTATTCGCAGCTTCTGCCCAATAGTGTTTTGGCAGCTTGTTTTCTAAAATCATTGTTCTTGGCATATCTTCAAGAGTCCTGTTCTTTCTTTCAACAACTTCATTCTGTTGAGGAGTTGTAGGAGCAGAGAAATTGTGAGAGATACCATGCTTAACACAGAACAAATCAAACTCTAATTGATCAAACTCTCTACCATGATCACGTCTAATAGATGCAATAGGTAGGTTTTTCAAGGTTTGAAGTTCTCTGCAAAGCTTTAAAAATTCAGAGAGAGCTTCAGATTTTTCTTTTAGAAACATAATCCAAGTGTATCTGGAATATTAATCTACAATAACTAGCATATACCTCTTACCTTTTGGAGTTGGAGTCCTCATAGGAACACATAGATCCATGTGAAGTAATTCAATAGGTCTAGAAGTACTTACAAATTTCTTTGGCTTGAATGAGCTTTTGGTCTGCTTACCTTGAGCACAAGCTTTGTATACTTCATCATCTTTGAACCTGATAGATAATAATCATCTTACCAGATCTTTAGAGATCAATTTGTTCAAGGTATGCAAGCTAATGTGACAAAGCTTTCTGTGCCAAAGCTTTGAATCCACTTTCAAGTCCTTGAGACACTTTAAGCTTTTACCCGCAACTTTGTTAGTCTGAAAAGTATAAACATTGTTTGATCTAGAGGATGTGAGAATGCAATTGCCTGATTTCTCATTTTGCACCACACATTTCTTTTTATCAAAGATGACCTTATTGCCTTTATCACAAAACTGAGATACACTAAGCAAGTTAAATTTTAATCCATCAACTAGATATACGTCAGAAATAGAGTTTTTAGAATCTTTACCAACTTTACCAATACCAAGAATGTTGCATTTGCCTTTGTCACCAAGAGTAATTGAACCTTCAGATTGCTCTTTCAATTCTGAGAATAGAGATCTCTTTTCACTCATGTGTCTTGAGCAACCACTTTCCATGAACCACTTATGTTCTTTGACATTGGTGACAACCTGCAAACACCAATCACTGCCTTACCAAGCTGTTAGACCAAGTGTGGAATTTGGACTCATACTCAGGATCAACCATATTAGGTGGTCTGACCCCTTTAGGAACCCAAATATGTCTGACTTGTCCTTTGAGTTGAAATGGAAATGTGTTCCTCATTATGTGAGGGTCTCTTCTTCTGAAAGGAAAAGTCATCTTAACATGACCAATTTTGTTGCAAAAATTACAATTAGGAGAAGTTTTTTTTTACATCTTTCACAAATCTGGTATTGTTCTTTCTTGGAAAATTTGTATTGTATCCAATACCAGTTTTGTGAACAGACTTTGAACTTTCTCAAAGAATTAAGTTCAACTTGTTTTCTGAGCCAGCAAGCTTGACTTTGACTAATTCAGATTCTTGGAGTTTCTCAGTAAGAGTAGTCTTTTGTTTATCTAATTCATCAACTTGATGTATCAGACTAACAAGGCTATTAGTCACTAAGAAGTTCTCAGTGACTACTTCCTTAACTTGTGTTTTCAAGGCCTTGAAACTGGTTTTTCAAGGCCTTGAAATCACTGTCATTTTTCTTTTGAGAGATTTCAAGATTCTGATTTAGACAAACAAGTTGTAAATTCTCTTTTTCTTGCTCATGAACTTTTTCTTTCAAAACACTAATCTCCTTTAGGTAATCCTCTTCATTTAAAAGTATTTTTCTAAGATAATCTGAAAGAGCTTCTTTTGGTTTTTAAATCAAACAGTTTACAATTACCTCAACTTTCTTATCAAAACTTTCATCATGCTTGGCCATGAAGCATAGGTTGGCATGTTCTTCTTCAGATTCAGAGTCACTTGAGGTTTCTGAATCACTCCATGAAGCTATCATAGCTTTCTTTCTCCTGTCATGATCTTTCTTCTGAAAGTTCTTGCTTTTCTTGTGTGGACAGTCTCTTATCAAGTGTCCTGCATCACCACACTCAAAGGAGTTCATGAATTTTCATTTACTTTGTGAAGAAGGCTTAATTTTTTAGTCCTTGCTACAGGATGATCCGTGTCTTTCTCTGTTGAAATCTCTGTTTCCAATGTTTTTCTTCATCTTGAGGATTTTGGTCAAGGCTTTGGAAATAAAAGAAAATGGATCTTCATCATCCTCTTCAGTTTAAGGACTTTGAATTTTCTCATTCTCTTTGTCCTTGAGTGCTAAGTTCTTGACACCTTCTGGTAGCTCTCCATCAGCTTCATTCATGGATATTTCATGTGTCAGGAGCTTCACTTGTAGGTCATCAAGTTGTAGTGATGATAGATCTTGAGCTTCCTCAATTGCAGTAGTCTTTCGTTCCCATTTTTCCTTTGGTAGACTCCTCAGAATCTTTCTCACCTTTTCTTCATTGGAAATATGCTTTCCAAGTGAATCAAGGTTATTGACTATGTATGTGAAAATCTCTCTGATTGACTCATCTGCATTCATCTTGAATAGCTCATATTGTCTGAGGTAGATGTTGATCTTGGTTTGATTGACTTGACTGGTTCCTTCAAATGTTACCACAAGCTTATCCCAGATCTCTTTGGTAGTCTTGCAGCCTGAAATCCTATTAAATTCATCTGTACTCAAAGCACAATACAAGATGTTAATAGCTTTGTAATTCTTATAAAATTATTCTAATTCAGATGAAGAAATAGAGTCTTCAGATTTGGGAGTTTTGATCACATATTTCTCTGTGTAGAAAGTGTGAGGTCCATTCTGAATAATAGTCCCTATCTCTATGTCTTGATCAATGATGAACATTTTCATCAGAGCTTTCGAGTTAGCAAAATTATCTCCACAAAATAGAGGCGGTCTGTTAGCAGCTCTTCCCTGTGAGAAACCACCATCACCTGCAGTACTCATGTTCACCAGATGGTTAAATCTATATAGTGATACAAGCTCTGATACCAATTGAAAGAGGAGTATGCAGATAGATATGCAGCACAGGTACTCTAGAAGGGGGGGGGGTGAATAGAGTATGCCAACTTTTTCCAAAACTTGTGGAGGAGAATAGTTTCTATGGAGATCAAGGACTTGAAAACAATTTCAAGCCTTTTGGAATGAAATACAATTTGAAATAAAACAGACAAGTCTTTTCAAGGCCTTGAAAAGAGTTTCAAACCCTTGAAAACAGACTAGTTTGAATGCTGTAAAAACTAAGTATGTAAATGAACTGTAAATGCAAGAGACAAGTGACTTATAGAGTTAAGTCCACTTGGACTTACGTCTATACCTTAGGGATCTTCTCCCTGTAGGATTTTAAACAAAATTCTTAATAATCAAAAGCTAAGCCCTAGATCTCAAGCACAGAGAAATGCCTTACTCTGTTACAGCTTGTGGTTCTCTCTAACCTATCTAGTACCTGCTCTAGCTAACTGATTAACTAAGAATTCTATATTGTTCACCTTGAAAAATCCTTGAGAATGAGAGATAGAAGTAATAAAAGAATGATCTACAAATGAAGTGCAACAGAAGAACACAGAAGTGTAAAACTGCAGTGAAGAATGCAGTGATCTTCGGTGAAATGGATTGTGAGAATGATGTGCTTCTCTGATGCTTGTCAATCCTGGAATGTGTCTATCTTTTTTTCCGTTGAGTGTGTGTCTTTTTTCTTCAAAATGAGATCTATTTATACAGCTAGAGGCTCTCCAAATCTTCCCAGATTTTCAGCAACAACTTCCCGTTTTGTAGGCAACAAACTTTGACTCTCTTATCAACCTTCTCCAACAATATTTGATCATAATATTCAGAGATAATATTGGGATCTTGTCTTTAAACAAATTGAAAAGTTGTCATGAATTTCTGATTGATCACAGAATCATCTTCTCTTAATGTATTCGTTCCTGCAAAAGCCAGGTTAGGAAACTAATCCTGCAAACTTAGGAAATAAAATTTCCCTGCAAAACTAAGTCAAACAGATGGATTAAATGATGTTAGATATATCAAAACAGTTTGTCTTTCATCATAAAATAATAACATATCAAGCATAGGGGTGAGAGAGATAGAATCAAATAAGAAGAGTTTAGAAAAACTCTCCCTTAGAGCATGCATACAGGTCAGACAGTTTCAAGGGTTTGAATCCTGGTTCAAGGCCTTGAAATAGCTCTGCCTGTGAAACCTAATTCAAGGCTTTGAAAACTGGCTCAAGGCCTTGAAATAAATCTGTATTTCAAGTCCATGAAACATGTGACCTTACAAGATATGTGGATGATTGTTGTTTCCACCAATCGAGTACATCTAGTGATTCTACTCTTTAGGAGATTATTGTAAGAAATAATTAGTGTTAAGGTACAACAATAATTCCGAGACGCAATTGGTCCCCGTGGGGATGGTTTGTCTACTCTTATATAAGACACCAAGTTTTGCCTTACCCTTACCCGCTGGATCACTCGAAGATGATGCATGAGAGACTTGCTTACCCCTACCATACTTAAAAACATACTTTTCATACATAAAATTAAGAGTTGTTTTATCTTCTTCAAAAGACGGTGTAATCGCTTGACGGTGATGTTCGGTACTCATGTTATCCGAAATCATTTGTACCATATACTCTAGGGTTTCATCCTTAGCCTCTGGGACAAACATACTACCCAAACAAAATTCCATAGGGATGTTTTTAAATTATTTGAGAAACTTTGCTTCCATAGGCGCAATTGCTTCCCCTAAAATAATATTATTCCATAGGCGCAATTACTTATAAAACATAGTGTGGAATAACTTGGTGCGTAGTTGGATAATAAACACCCGAAAGAAGATTGGTGGCAGTATAAAATGGTTCAAGAAAATTTCTTAAGGCTTCCCTAACTCTCCAATCAAAAGACGAAACGGTAATTCCCGCCTGATAGTCACTTACAAAACGTGACATAAGTGACTCGTAGCCAACAACACTAAGTAACATCAAGTAGGTTGAATTTCATCTCGTTTTACAATCAATACAAAACTTCCTTATTTTCTTACAATTTTGAGAAAACATGTCCATATATCGCCTGGTTCGTCGGCTTGAAGACGTAATAAATAGAACAACTTCACGAATAGGATGAATGCGACAACCCCGTATTCCGTCGTGGGAGAAATACGAGAATGCCGCTCCGCGCCCGAGATCTCTCTCGGGGGAGAGGTACAACGGTAATCAAAATGAAACACCAACATAGTTGAAAGTTCGTATTGTAAGTATAAAGCAGGATCTAAATACTCTGGAAGGGGGGTTGAATAGAGTATGCTAACTTTTGCTAAAACATAGTCTTTTAAAACTTGAGTAGAGTATGCAGTTGATATGTCAATGCTTTGAAACAGTTTAGAGAAGCTTAAAGAAATAACTGCAGAATACAGAGACTTCAAAGCTTTGAAATTTGGAAAGCTCCAAAACTTTGAAACTTCCTGTTTAGACTGAAATGAATGAATAAAAAGTAAGAAACAAGAACACAAGGATTTTACAGAGTTCAGTCACAATTGGACGTAGTCTCTGCTTGAGGGATCTTATCCCTCCAGGACTCAAACACAAATTCTTATTAATAACCCAAATTTAGCCCTAGATCTCAAGCCTAAGTGAGCTACCTTTCACCTATACAGCTTGTGGTTCCCAACCTATCTAGTTCCAGCTACAACTTGTTGAAACAATAAGAACCTCTTTCTTGTTCACTTGAACAACTAAACTTCTAAGTTTGTGAGGTTTAAGAACACAGAATGATAATACAAGTTTAGTACAAGTGTGAAGAACACAGAATAAAGATAAGCAGTAATGCTTGGAAGTTTTTTTCAATCTGTGATGAGTGATCTTGCTTCTGGAATGTCAATGGCCTAATGATTTTAAATATTTGAATGATCTGAACTCTTATGTTTTTAGTACTCTTCAAATCTCACGAAGATCAGTCTCGATCTCTGTTTCTCCCTTAAATTCAAAGCACTAATCTCTTTAAATAACAACCTTCAACAACCAGAGTGATTTTAGGAACTAAATACAAAATCCTCCTCCCTGATACGCTTCTTTCAACAGCTATGCTTGGATAGATATTTGAATGTTTATGGACGTTGGAACGCCCAACAAAATTGCATACACTCAACAAACAAGATCAAACAATATCCAGACAAATTAGCATAAAGATTTGATCAGCAATATGCCAAACAGTTCATGAGAAAGAAAACTGGGCTAGGTTTTGTCTGAAAATAAACTCATCTAATACAACCAATCTGATGAATATATCATTAACTCACTATGGAATAAGTATTAATAGACAATAATATATTCATAACAAGTTATGAACCCCAGAGAAATAACCTGCATACACAGATCTAATCAGATGAACTTAACAGTGAAGAGTATTAAGTAAATCTCAAAGCTTTGAAGCTTTGTCTGCTAGTTCATCAGAATGAACTCTGATTTTCAATCCAACTCAAGCCTGCATATAATGTTAATCCATCCCAAACAAGGATTAAAGCCTGCATAGTGTTATATTCAAATTTGTATAACTCAGCTCATACCAAAATCAAAGTCCTGCACAAAACCGTTAGTCACAAGTATATGTATAAGCATAGCTACAGTGCGTCAAAGCTTTGAAGCTTTCGCACTTAGAAATAGCCTGTGATTCTAGCTTTCATCATCAAGGGATCTAAGCTCCTTCTGCATAATTATTCAAATATCAATATCAAAGAGCTTCAAATTTATCAATCTCCCCCTTAATGAAAGACAAAACACATTACTGAAATCCAGATTATGAACAACTTCCTGCAACTCAAAAACACAAGTGATTCACCAGTTCTGATAAAAGCTTTAGACCAAAGATCATATTTAACCAAAGATCACACAAGTACTTCAACAAAATCTGCGTAGCATAATAACCAACCAGCATCCATCCTACTTATTACAAAACTTAACACAAAACACATAATCTTCTCCCACTTTTTATCTTTCAACAAAAGAGTAGAAGCAATGTAGGATCTAGTTTAGAGTGTTCTGAAGAGAAACAGCAAACTTAAACAAACTTCGGGACTTGAAAGAGAAAGAAGGACAGAAAGAAAAAGAAGGGTGGAACTCAAGGCTTTGAAGATTCAGCTTCAGGATCCTTTTTGCAGACTTCTTTCCAGACTTAGTTTTTCCTTTTCCCTTTTCCTGAGCTTCTTCCTGAACCTCTTCAACTGTTTCAGCCTTTGAATCTCCTTCAGCTTCAGTTGGTTCTTCTCTTTTCTCACCATGTTCAGCATCTTCTTCACCCTATTCTTCCATTTTTCATTTTTTCAACTACTTCATCCCCAAGCTTATCCAAATCAGCAGCTTCCTTTTCAGCAGTTTCTGCAGCTGTTTCCTCATCAGCAGCCTCATCCTCAGATTGATCAAAAAGATCCTGTGATGTAATAACAATAGGGAATGTTGGAATAGATGCCCTAGAGGCAATCTAGTTTAGTATGAATTATTTGTGGCTAGAAATTCATTTATTATTTATTGGATATTTAATATAATGAAGTCCTTAGATTTACAATTGTGTTGTTTATCTTAAATATCCCTAGTCAAGTATAATGATTAATAGGACAATCATCTATAGACTAGTATGGGGTTGGATTGATATGGAGATATCACAATCCAACACATAGGTGTGCATTAGGGAATGTTGCACTGGATTGACCCATCTCCGAGAAGGCTACATACACGTTATGTTGAGTCACAAGCGCTTCTCGCGGTGCAATGGTATTGTCGTCCTTAGACTTGAAGTCACTAGATATTCTAGTGGTGGATTATTGTGATTTTGGTAGCGTTAAACGCTACACCGTAACTGGGTAGTTATAAAGGCGTGTACTGGATACAATAAGAAGCAAGCTTAGAGATCGTAGTGGACGTAGATAGAATTTGTCCCTCCCACATAACGGGAGCAAATGTCCTAGGCCACTCGAGGGATAGTGCTATAGAATGTCTGGCCAGACTCAAATAAATCAATATGGGATATGTATGTTATTTGCACGAATAAGGCTATTCCCATGGATCGAGAAACTATGGATTGGATATACGAGTGTGACTTGTATGTCTCGTGTCCAATCCGGATATAGAGACAAAGGGATGAGACAATTACTTGTACAAAGGTTGTCAAGATGACTATTCTATTAGTTGGCTAGAATGGATGTTTTGCTAGAGACCGCTCCATATTAGCAAATAGTTGCTACCAACTAGATAGAACCTATGGGGTCACACGCTATATAGAGTTGAACTAGATTTGGGAATTAATTAATTGGATTAATTAATTAGAAGGATCACTTTGCAAAAACCTTGCAAACTTAGTAGGGACTAATTTGCAAGGAAGGGACTAAATTGAATTCTAGTAGGACTAGAATAAGTCATTTAGGTAGTTGGCAAGGAGTTGTTGGACTATATAAAGGACCTTCCTTCCTTCCTTCCCACATAAATTATGCTCATTATTGAACATAACAAAGAGTGGGAGAGAACAAAAGGAGAGAGAGCAAGCAACAAAGGGACCCGACCGCCCCTTTGCCGCCGCCCGTCCCCGTCGGCCACAAGGAGGCCGAGACCCTCCTTTTGGGTCTCGTTTTGCGTGATTCTTCTTCCTCTTCCTCTTCCGGGCTAGCACCAAGGACTTGGGAGATTCTAGGATCAACTCTAGGCGCGGATCAACCATAGAGAACGTGACACAATTCGCGTTTGAAGTCATCAAAGGAGAACCCTAAGGTGTGTTATTGATTTCTTACCCTTACCATCGTTATGTCTCTTTACTTGTGATCCTTGGAGGGTTTTGCATGGTTTTATGATTGTTTGTGTTTCCGTTGCGCATCCATGAATCAAAACCCTACAGCGGTATCAGAGCCACAGGTCGTAGAGCATAAACGTGGTTTATGTGTTACGTTTCAGTTGTTTTACACCTTAATTTGATTGTTTATCGCGTAAAACAAGACAAATCAAGCATGGGATGCAATTTGTCAATAATTAATCATAACAAGATCCAATGTTTGCATTGGATGCATGAATTGGTGAGTTTGAGAAATTTTAGGATCTTAGATCTAGGGTTTGGGCATCCTTGGGGAAGAAGGAGTTCTCCCAAAACAAGGAAACAACCAAACTTGGGCACCAAGCAAGGGAGTTGTTTTGGGAACAACTCCCATAAGGAGGTTCGGCCCCCCTAGGGACCGCCCCCCTTGCTTGCCGCCCAAGCTCGGCCGCCCTAGGGGTCGGGCGGCCCTAAACCGCGGCCTAGGCTTGTGGGTTTTGGGTCGGGCCGGCCCTAGGGCCTTGTGGTTCATCTTGTTGGGCCCGGGTAATTTGATTGTTGGGCCCATGGACCGTTTTAACCCTAGAAATCTTAAAATCAATTAAAATTGACCAAGCGCGTTAAAATTGGATTTTAACTGTTTATGTGCAAATCGCATGGTGATTCGATATGGCCTTAGGATGTGGTTTGATGTGGATGTTTAATTTTGTGGTTTGGTTTTACGGCCTGCGAGCTGATCAATTAATTGTAATAATTAATTAGGGTTCTATGGCCTGCGTGCCATTTTTTTTCTCAACTTGTGAGATTTATTTTATTTAGTATAGAAGTTAGCTAATGCTAGATAAAGTAGATTGTTAGCCAAGATTGAAGAAAAGAAGCCCAAAGCCAAAGAAGCCACAAAAGATGGAGCATGGAGCATGGAGCATTCCACATGACTACGAAGGATGGACCAAAATATCAAGACGCATGGATATGTGTTTGTTTTAGGGTTCATAGATAATTCCATTGGCTTGGAATTATCTTAGTCTAGAAAAGGCCATATTCACATCACGTTTAATTTCTGTTTTGTGGTTGTTTATTTTATTGTCTTATTATTGTGTGGTTGGTGTATGGATGATGCATGCAATTAGGATAATAAGATAATTAGACAACCCGGATCTATTATTTGGAGTTGTGCCCAAACCCAAATAGATAGATTAATTGATGTTGATCAACAAAACAATTAAAATTGAATTTAAAATCCCTCAAAATTCAAATATTGTGTTCTTGCCTTCTCGTTATTTAAACACTCATTACTATCATTATTTATCAAGTTCGTGCGTACCAAAGCATGGTGACTTGGTTCATCATGATGGAATGCGATGGCACGTAACAATGTGCAATTGTTTAGATAAGAGGTTGAACACAACTAGACTATTAATTTGATTAAGAAACCTAGAGGCAATCAATTGGGATTATCCATATGGATGGATAAATAAGGAGTTATTTTCCCAATTGAACCAAGAGTTGCATATGGGATGCAATTGGAATTGTTCCTACCTAAAGTAGTCAAATTATGGGTGACTTTCCAAAGCAAGCTCATAAGGAGATGAAAGATGGATCTTGGCCCACTAGAAAATATAAGGATATTTTCCGCATTAATATCTTGAGGGGTATTAATCCGTAGAAAAATAGTGGGAGCTATATTTGATAAACTAGCCATTATTGAATATAGTCAAAAATCACAAATACTAAAACTTGCGTATTTTCCTTTTTGTAGAATTCCAAATGGCAAACAACTCATCGAGTTCACAACATTCCCTACGATCTGTCCTTGAGAAGGACAAGCTCTCTGGAACCAACTTTCTTGATTGGTACAGAAACTTGAGAATTGTTCTCAAGCAAGAGAAGAAACTGTACGCAATAGAGGAGCATGTTCCAGAAGGTCCAGAGAACCAAACACCTGCTGCCCTAAAGGCGTATCAAAAGCGTGTGGATGACGCTAATGATGCGGCCTGCCTTATGCTTTGCACCATGACTTCTGAGCTTCAGAAGCAACACGAAAACATGAATGCTGTCGATATGATCGAACATCTAAAGCAGCTCTTCCAAGAGCAGACAAGGGTAGAGAGGTATGAGGTCTCTAAGGCACTGTTCAAGTGTCATCTGGCAGAAGGGAACCCGGTGGGACCCCATGTACTCCGAATGATCGGGTACTTGGAGAATCTCGCCCGACTAGGGTTCCCGGTCGGCCAAGAGTTGGAAACCGATCTCGTGTTGCAATCGTTGACCGAGAGTTATGGACAGTTCATTATGAACTATAACATGAACGAGATCGTTAAACCACTGCCAGATTTACTCAATATGTTGAGGACGGCTGAACAGAGCATCAACAAGGGTAAGGGCACGGCCATAATGATGGTACAGAAAGGAAAGGGCAAAAGGTTTGCCTCTTCCTCCAAGGGCAAAGGCAAGTCAGTTGCCAAGACCAAGGAACCTGCCCTTAAGCCTGTTGGTGGCATTGCCAAAGGTGTGACTAAAGGTGAGTGTCACTACTGTAGTCAGCCTGGACACTAGAGGAGGAACTGCCCAAAATATCTGGAGGACAAGAGGCTTGGAATAGTGATTCCACCACCACCAGGTATTTTTGTTGTGGATGTCAATTTAACTCTCTCTACATCATGGGTATTAGATACTGGATGTGGATCTCATATTTTTCGAAATATGCAGGATCTAAAGAGAAGTAGGAGATTGGCTAAAGGGGAGGTAGATCTGCGCGTTGGGAATGGAGCAAAGGTTGCTGCGTTGGCCATAGGCGTATGCGAGCTATCTCTGCCTTCAGGATTAGTTTTAGAATTAAATAATTGCTATTTTGTGCCTGTTATGAGCAGAAACATTATTTCTATATCTTGTTTGGACAAGGATTGTTTTATTATTTCAATAAAGAACAATTGTTGTTCCTTTTATTTGAATAATATTCACTATTTTAGTACGCAATTATTTAATGGACTTTATGTCCTTGATCTAAGCAATCCTGTCTACAACATTAATACCAAGCGGATTAAAATAAATGATTTAAATCCTGCTTATTTATGGCACTGTCGTTTAGGCCACGTAAATGAGAAACGTGTATCTAGACTCCATAAGGATGGATTACTAGACTCATTTGATTTTGAATCATATGAGACATGTGAGGCTTGTTTATTGGGAAAAATGACAAAGTCCCCTTTCAATAAGAAAGGTGAGAGGACTAGTGAGCAATTGGCGCTCATACATACCGATGTGTGCGGGCCATTTGCCACGCCTGCCAGGGGTGGTTATGTCTACTTCATTACATTTACTGATGATTACAGTAGATATGGATTTGTGTACCTGATGAGGGCAAAATCCGAATCCTTTGAAGTGTTCAAAAAAATTCAAGAATAAAGTAGAGAAGCAACTTGGCAAAAGTATAAAGGCTCTACGATCGGATCGTGGAGGAGAATACTTGAGCCAAGAGTTTGACGACTATCTTAGAGAGTGTGGGATCGTGTCCCAACTCACTCCACCCGGAATGCCATAATGGAATGGCGTGTCCGAGAGGAGGAATCGAACCCTATTGGATATGGTTCGATCTATGATGTGTCAAACCGATCTTCCATTATCATTTTGGGGCTACGCTCTATTAAGTGCAGCTTTCACCATTAACCGTGTTCCATCTAAATCAGTCATGAAAACACCATATGAGATATGGAGTGGGAGGCGTCCCACACTGTCGTTCATGAGGATTTGGGGCTGCGATGTCTATGTAAAACGTTTACAATCAGACAAGCTGGGGCCGAAATCGGATAAGTGTAAATTTGTGGGGTACCCTAAGGAAACTAAGGGTTATTACTTCTACAATCCAACCGAGAACAAAGTGTTTGTTGCTCGGACCGGCGTGTTTCTAGAAAGAGAATTTTTCTCTAAAGAAGCAAGTGGGAGGAATGTAGAACTTGAAGAGGTTCAAGAACCACAAATCACTGAACCGATTATGGAACATGAACAGGAACCACAAGTAGTTGTGGAGCAACCTGTTCAGGTAACACAAGAGCTTCGTAGATCTAGTAGAGTGCGCCAGGAACCCGTATGGACTTCTCGTAACCGATTCCGGTGACACGATGCTCATAGATGATGAGCCTACTACCTATGAGGAGGCCATGAGCGGCCCAGACTCTCAGAAGTCGCTGGAAGCCATGAGATCCGAGATGGAATCCATGTATACCAACAAAGTATGGACTTTGGTGGAACCACCCAATGGGGCGCGGCCCATAGGGTGCAAGTGGGTCTTCAAGAAGAAGATCGACATGGATGGTAATGTGATTACCTATAAGGGCCGATTGGTGGCTAAAGGATTTAGACAGATTCATGGTATTGACTATGATGAAACCTTTTCACCAGTCGCAATGACCAAATCCATCCGGATCCTACTTGCGATTGCAGCATACCACGACTATGAGATTTGGCAGATGGATGTCAAAACAGCATTCCTTTATGGGAATCTCCTCGAGGACGTGTATATGATACAGCCGGAGGGTTTTGAGGATCCAAAGCAAGCCAACAAAGTCTGTAAGCTGCAACGATCCATTTATGGATTGAAGCAAGCTTCTAGGAGTTGGAATCGACGTTTTGATGAAGTGGTCAAAGAGTTTGGCTTCATCAGAAACGAAGATGAGTCTTGTGTCTACAAGAAGGTTAGTGGGAGCTCTGTAGCTTTTCTGGTCTTGTATGTGGATGACATACTACTCATTGGAAACGACATTCCCATGCTGCAATCTGTTAAAGATTGGCTAGGAAAGTGTTTCTCAATGAAGAACTTAGGGGAAGCAGCCTATATACTCGGTATAAAGATCTATAGAGATAGATCTAAGAGGTTGCTAGGCCTAAGTCAAAGTACATATATTGACAAGGTGTTGAAACGGTTCAACATGCAAGATTCCAAGAAGGGATTCTTGCCCATGTCACATGGAATCACTCTTTCGAAGAGTGGTTGTCCCTCCAATGAGATTGAGAAGGAACGCATGAGTAGAATCCCCTATGCCTCGGCCATAGGATCTATCATGTACGCCATGTTATGTACTAGACCAGATGTGTCATATGCCTTGAGTATGACAAGCAGTTACCAATCCAATCCGGGTGAGAGTCACTGGATTGCAGTCAAGAACATCCTAAAGTACTTGAGAAGAACTAAGGATGCTTTCTTGATATTTGGCGGTAAGGAAGAGTTGCGTGTAAGGGGTTACACTGATGCAAGCTTCCAAACCGACAGAGATGACTTTAGATCACAATCGGGATATGTGTTTTGCCGGAATGGAGCAGCGGTGAGCTGGAAGAGTTCCAAGCAAGAGACGGTAGCTGATTCTACAACAGAGGCTAAGTACATTGCTGCAAATGGCGCAGCAAAGGAAGCTGTTTGGATCAGAAAGTTTGTTTCTGAACTTGGTGTGGTCCCTAGCATTGGGGATCCAGTCGAGTTGTTCTGTGACAACACTGGGGCGATCGCGCAATCAAAGGAACCCAGGTCGCACCAGAAGTCCAAGCACGTGCTCAGAAAGTTTCATCTGATTCGAGATATTATCGATAGAGGAGATGTTCGGATATGCAAGATTCCTACAGATGATAATCTGTCAGACCCGCTTACAAAGCCTCTCACGCAGTGGAAGCATGAAGGGCACACTAGGAGTATGGGCATACGAGATGCGCCAGATTGGCTCTAGTGCAAGTGGGAGACTGTTGGAATAGAGGCCCTAGAGGCAATCTAGTTTAGTATGAATTATTTGTGGCTTGAAATTCATTTATTATTTATTGGATATTTAATATAACGAAGTCCTTAGATTTACAATTGTGTTGTTTATCTTAAATATCCCAATTCAAGTATAATGATTAATAGGACAATCATCTATAGACTAGTATGGGGTTGGATTGATATGGAGATATCACGATCCAACACATAGGTGTGCATTAGGGAATGTTGCACTGGATTGACCCATCTCCGAGAAGGCTACATACACGTTATGTTGAGTCACAAGCGCTTCTCGCGGTGCAATGGTATTGTCATCCTTAGACTTGAAGTCACTAGATATTCTAGTGGTGGATTATTGTGATTTTGGTAGCGTTAAACGCTACACCGTAACTGGGTAGTTATAAAGGCGTGTACTGGATACAATAAGAAGCAAGCTTAGAGATCGTAGTGGACGTAGATAGAATTTGTCCCTCCCACATAACGGGAGCAAATTTCCTAGGTCACTCGAGGGATAGTGCTTATAGAATGTCTGGCCAGACTCAAATAAATCAATATGGGATATTGATGTTATTTGCAAGAATAAGGCTATTCCCATGGATCGAGACACTATGGATTGGATACGAGTGTGACTTATATGTCTCGTGTCCAATCCGGATATAGAGACAAAGGGATGAGACAATTACTTGTACAAAGGTTGTCAAGATGACTATTCTATTAGTTGGCTAGAATGGATGTTTTGCTAGAGACCGCTCCATATTAGCAAATAGTTTCTACCAACTAGATAGAACCTATGGGGTCACACGCTATATAGAGTTGAACTAGATTTGGGAATTAATTAATTGGATTAATTAATTAGAAGGATCACTTTGCAAAAACCTTGCAAACTTAGTAGGGACTAATTTGCAAGGAAGGGACTAAATTGAATTCTAGTAGGACTAGAATAAGTCCTTTAGGTAGTTGGCAAGGAGTTGTTGGACTATATAAAGGACCTTCCTTCCTTCCTTCCCACATAACTTATGCTCATTATTGAACATAACAAAGAGTGGGAGAGAACAAAAGGAGAGAGAGCAAGCAAAAAAGGGACCCGACCGCCCCTTTGCCGCCGCCCGTCCCCGTCGGCCACAAGGAGGCCGAGACCCTCCTTTTGGGTCTCTTTTTGCGTGATTCTTCTTCCTATTCCTCTTTCGGGCTAGCACCAAGGACTTGGGAGATTCTAGGATCTACTCTAGGCGTGGATCAACCATAGAGAACGTGACAAAATTCGCGTTTGAAGTCATCAAAGGAGAACCCTAAGGTGTGTTATTGATTTCTTACCCTTACCATCGTTATGTCTCTTTACTTGTGATCCTTGGAGGGTTTTGCATGGTTTTATGATTGTTTGTGTTTTCGTTGCGCATCCATGAATCAAAACCCTACAGGGAATGGTTTCTTCTTCTGCTTCTGCTTCTTGAGGGCTTCTCCAAGCACTTCATCTGAGTCAATACTAGTTTCTCTGATCTGTGAGGAGGATATCTTCTCTAGGTTCAAACCTTTGATTATGATTTCTAGCTTGTTATTCACCAAACCTTTGAACTTAGTTAATTCAGTAGATAAGTTAAACAACCCTTGCCTCAGATCTTCCACTCCATCTTCCAAAACCTCGACTATGTCCAGTATTTGTGAGAAATCCAAATTACCATACACTTTGGGGGTTGTAGTAGCTCTAGGTTTGATAAACTCCTTACCTTTCAATTCTTTAGCACTCAATTCATAATAGAATTTCCATTTCCCTTTGGCAGTGTATACTATCCCAATCCTTTGAAGAGATGCCTCATCAACCATCCCAAAACCAGTAGTAATCTTTCCCTCATCCTTCAAAGAGACTCCAAAGTGTTTGAAAAACAAAGGTTATAAATTGGCATAAGGCAGGGAATGGTTCCTAGTCCTAGTGCCACAGTATACCATATGCTCCATCACAAAAATAGGTAGATCAACTTCAAACCCCTGACATATTAGATACATCAGGGTCAACACCTTATTTGTCACCAACTCTTTGGAATACTCCCTGGGAACTACACATATCATAATGATAGAAAACAAGATTTTAGCTTCACTAACTAAACACAGAATGTGTTAACTGTTTTGGTTCAGTAGGGGTTCCCTCCAAGAAAAACAAGGATTTGGCCTTCTCCAAAATCTCCTTCCTATCAGGGTGATCACCAACCTTATACTTTCTAGGTACTCCCAAAACTTTTTCAAACACCATGTGATCCAACTCAATATCCACACCAGCCACTTTTGAAGTGAGAATGTACTTATCACTATCCAATTCTTGAACTAAGGTCAGATAGAAGAGTCTTGTGAACCTAGGGTAAGACTCAGATGGTGGATTTAGCATACTCCCAACAGATGATTTCCTCAAATTCTTAATGTAATCCAAGTCCAATAAATCCAATAAATCAGTACTAATTGGACTACGGAAAGATACTTTAGATGATGCATACCCATTCAGCCATACAGACTTAACTTCTGAATTGACAAACCAAGAATCAGGCAACAGGTTCTTACCAAAATTTGTAGCCTTCTTGGTCTTTACTGCACTGTGTTTCACTCTTTTCTTATATGGCGTTCCTTCACCCTTATTCTCATCAGCTTTCTTATCCTTTGAAGATGGCACACTCTTCTTTTCACCTTTCTCAACACCCACTTCCTTCTTCTTCTTGCTTGATTCTTATCCCTAATCCTTATTCCCCTGTTCCTTGTTCTTCACCACTTCTTCCGTAGCAGACTTTGATTCTGACTCAGCCACTGGTTCTTCTGGAACTTCCTTTACCTTCTTGACCTTTTTTGAGGGAGGTGAAGTCTCATGGACACTGGTTGTGTCTTCTGAGTCTGATCCATGAATGGTGATCTTCCTGTTAGCCTACCTCTTTATTCTCTTGTTGGAAGTCTGGCCTTGCTGCTTGATCCTTTGAGACTAGCGCTCCATTTTGATTAGGGTTTGAGAGGGCTTGAGAGAAGAGAGAGAGAGAGAGAGAGAGAGAGAGAGAGAGAGAGAGAGAGAGAGAGAGAGAGAGAGAAAGAGAGACAAAGAGATAGAATTTGAGAATGAGAGAAATAAGCCCTGAAGTTAGCTTAAGTAGGTTGAAGAGTTTGATTTGAAAAAGGGATTTGCATGCAAAATAGATTGCAGAAGATTTTCTAAGATATTTTTGCATATTTTGTCAAAATCTCTGAACTTTTGAGATATTCTGTAATTATCTAAAAAGATATTACAAAATAATCCACGGTCCAACTTATAAAATAATGCATATCCCCTTAATCATAGCAGTGTAACAGTGGTTCAAAGCTTTAAGAAGTTTCAGACGAACTCAGAAACCTTCAAAGCTTTGAGCCATACTTTCAAGGCTTAAGAAAGTATGATCTCAAGGCTTTGAGATCCACACATATAATTACACATAGAAACTGATACTCCCCCTAAACCAATGCATCCTTTTTTAACATACCCAATTCAAGCCTTAGGGATAAAAACCTCTCATCTGGAAATGGTTTAGTGAAAATATCAGCTATTTGCTTAGAAGTAGAAATAAAAGATAGAACAATATCACCTTTTTTCATCATGATCTCTAAGAAAATGATGTATCGCCTCTATGTGCTTTGTCCTTGATGCTAAACTGGATTATTTGATATAGAAATGGCACTTGTATTGTCACAGTTGATAGGCACATTTCTGAATTCATATCCAAGATCTCTTAGCTGTTGAGCAATCCATAAAACCTGAGAGCAACAAGATCCAGCTGCAATGTATTCAGCCTCTTCAGTTGATAGAGCTACTGAATTTTGTTTCTTTGAATGCCAACTAATTAGTGATGAACCAAGATACTGGAAACATCTTGAAGTGCTCTTTCTGTCTACTTCTTATGCTGCAAAGTCTGCATCTGAATAACCACTCAACATAAAATTATATCTTCTTGGATACCAAAGCCTCAAGTCTTTGGTTCCATTTAAATATATCAAAATCCTTTTCACAGCAATCAAATGACTTTCTTTAGGATCGCTTGAAATCTAGCACACATATATACACTAAACATAATATCGGGTCTACTAGTAGTTAGATATAGAAGTGAACCAATCATACCTCTATATTCCTTTTAATTCACACTCTTACCACTTGTATCGTTGTCCAAAGACAATGATGAACTCATAGCAGTCTTAACTACTTTGGAGTGTGACATGTTATATTTATTTAGCAAGTCCTTGGTGTATTTCCCTTGATGCCCAAAAATTCATTTCTTCATTTGATGCACATGAAGTCCAAGAAAGAAATTCAGTTCTCCCATCAAGCTCATCTCAAATTCCCTGCACATTAGACTTAAAAACTCTTTTGACAGAGCATCATTAGTGGCACCAAATAGAATATCATCAACATATATCTGTACTACTAACAATTCCTTTTCATGATTCTTGAGAAAAAGAGTTTTGTCAACAAGTCCTCTCTTGAAACCATTTTCCAGTAAAAATTTAGAGAGTCTGTCATACCAAGCCCTAGGAGCTTGCTTAAGTCCATACAAGGCTTTGTCTAATTTGTAAACATGATCAGGAATGGTGTCACTTTCAAAACCCGGTGGTTGAGCAACATATACTTCTTCTTGTAAATATCGATTCAGAAAAGCACATTTGACATTCATTTGAAAAAGTTTTATACGATTATGTGATACAAATGCAAGAAGTATTCTGATAGCTTCTAACCTTGCAACAGAGGCAAATATTTCCTCATATTCAATGCCATCTTCTTGATTATATCCCTGTGCAACCAATCTCGCTTTATTTCTCACAACCTTACATTTTCATCAAGTTTGTTTATGAACACCCATCTTGTTCCAATCACTGATTGATTCTTTGGTTTATGAACCAAATTCCAAACTTTGTTCCTTTCAAACTCATTCAGCTCATTCTGCATTGCAATGATACAATATGCATCTTCTAGTGCTTCTTCTGCATTCTTGGGCTCAATAAGTGATACAAAAGCACTGAAAGCACACATATTCCTCAGTTGACCTCTTGTCTGAGTTCCAGTGGTTGGGTCTGATATAATGTTCTCTGCAGGATGATCTGATAAGTATTTGAAATTTTTTATGGGTTTCCAAGTGTATGGTCCTTCAAGGATTTGAGTTCTTGACACAATAGAAGGAGCATCATATTTCCTGTCAGTCTCAGTCTCAAGGCTTTGAGATTTTGGCTCAGCAGGGGGTTCAAGGCCTTGAGATTCTACTTAATGTTTCTGCTGTTTAGTTTTGCTTCTATTGGCTTTTTCATAGTCATCATCAGCCTCATACTTGTTCAAATTGAGATCTGCAAAACTTTCACTTAGAGAATCATCAGCACTTTCATCAAAAATCACATGAATACTCTCCTCTACAATATTATTTCTCTTATTGTAAACCCTGTAAGCTTTGCTAGTTTGAGAATAACCAAGAAAAACACCTTCATCACTTCTAGCATCAAACTTACCAAGATTATCTTTACCATTGTTATGCACAAAACAAGTACAGCCAAAAGGCTTAAAATAAGCAACACTAGGCTTTCTTCCTTTGAATAATTCATAAGGAGTTTTCTTCAAAATAGGCATGATCAAACATCTATTGAGCACATAATTGGCAGTATTAATAGCTTCTGCCCACAGATACTTAGGCAAATTACTTTCAAGTAGCATGGTTCTAGACATGTCTTCAAGAGTCCTATTTTTCCTCTCAACAACACCATTCTTCCGAGGAGTTCACGGTGCAGAAAAATGGTGTGAAATGCCATGCTTTGCACAAAATAAATCAAAATCAAGTTGATCAAATTCCCTACCATGATCACTGCTAATAGATGCAACAGGTAAATTTTTCAAAGTTTGAAGCTTTACAAAGCTTTTAAAATTCACAGAATGCTTCAGACTTATCTCTAATAAACATAACCGATGTAAATCTTGAATAATCATCAACCACAACAAACATATATCCCTTAACTGGGTGTATGAACCCTCATAGGACCACACAAGTCCAAGTGCATCAATTCTAAAGGTCTAGAAGTACTTACAAAGTTCTTTGGCTTGAATGAACTCTTGGTCTGTTTACCTTGAGTGCATGCCTTGCAAATCTCATCATCTTTGAATTTCAGAATAGGTAATCCCCTTACCAGATCTTTTGAGATGAGTTTGTTCATGGTGTGCATGCTTATATGACCAAGCTTTCTATGCCAAAGCTTTGAGTCATCCTTCAAAGCTTTGAGACATTTCAGACTATCACCTGCAACTTTGTCAGTACATAGTGCATAAACATTATGTGACCTGGGAGCAGTGAGTATGCAATTGTCTGATTTTTCATTTTGCACCACACATCTCACCTTGTCAAAAGATTGTTAGATCCTTAAACAGTGACCCAAGCTCTGATACCAATTGAAAGTTTGTAATGTAAATATAAAGCATGGTTTAAATACTCTAGAAGTGGGGGTTGAATAGAGTATGCTAACTTTTGCTAAAACATAGTCTTTTAAAACTTGAGTAGAGTATGCAGTTGATATCTCAAAGCTTTGAAACAGTTTAGAGAAGCTTAAAGAAATAACTGCATAATACAAAGGCTTCAAAGCTTTGAAATTTGGAAAGCTCCAAAGCTTTAAAACTTCCTGTTTAGACTGAAATGAAAGAATAAAAAGTAAGCAACAAGAACACAAGGATTTTACAGAGCTCAATCACAATCGGACCTAGTCTATGCCTGAGGGATCTTATCCCTCCAGGATTCAAACATAACTTCTTATTAATCACCCAGATTTAGCCCTAGATCTCAAGCCTAAGTGAGCTACCTTTCACTTATACAGCTTGTGGTTACCAACCTATCTAGTTCTAGCTACAACCTTTTGAAACAATAAGAACCTATTTGTTGTTCACTTGAACAACTAAACTTCTAATTTTGTGAGGTTTAAGAACACAGAATGATAATACAAGTTTAGTACAAGTGTGAAGAACACAGAATAAAGATAAGCAGTAATGCTTGGAAGTGTTCTTCAATCAGTGATGAGTGATCTTGCTTCTGGAATGTCAATGGCCTAATGATTTTGAAGATTTGAAAGATATGAACTCTCCTGTTTGTAGCACTCTTCAAATCTCACTAAGATAAATCAAAATATATGTGCCTCCCTTAAATTCAAAGCACTGATCTCTTTAAATAAAAGCCTTCAACAACTTGAGTGATTTTAGGAACTGAATACCTGAAAATCCTCCTCCCTGACATGCTTCTTTCAACAGCTATGCTTGGATAGCTATTTGAATGTTTTATGGACATTGGAACGCCTAACAAACCTTTATACACTCAACAAACAAGATCAAACAATATCTAGACGAACTAGCATCAAGGTTTGATCAGAAATATGCCAACAGTTCATGAGAAAAAAAATGGGCTAGGTTTTGTCTGAAAATAAACTCATCTAATACAACCAATCTGATGAATATATCATCAACTCACTATGGAATAAGTATTAATAGACAATAATATATTCATAACAAGTTATGAACCCCAGAGAAATAACCTGCATACACAGATTTAATCAGATGAACTTAACAGTGAAGAGTATTAAGTAAATATCAAAGCTTTGAAGCATTCTCTGCTAGTTCATCAGAATGAACTCTGATTTTCAATCCAACTCAAGCCTGCATATAATTTTAATCCATCCAAAACAAGGATTAAAGTCTGCATAGTGTTATATGTATATTTGGTTAACTCAGCTCATACCAAAATCAAAGTCCTACACAAAACAGTTAGTCACAAGTATATCTATAAGCATAGCTACAATGCCTCAAAGCTTTGAAGCTTTGGCACTTAGAAATAGCCTGTGTTACTGGCTTTCATCATCAAGGGATGTAAGCTCCTTCTGCATAATTATTCATATATCAATATCAAAGAGCTTAAAATCTATCAATAGTTACATATTACAAAACATAAATATCTCAAACTAAGCATTACATACTATTAAACAAGATGAGCAATGTTTAGGTGAATCATTTATTTAATACTAACATAACTACATGAGTCCGCGTTTCCCTTAAGCCGAGCTTCCTTCACCTAGACCTGCGTGAGAAAGAAACAAGACCGCAGTTTTTCCAAATTCAGCACAAAATGCTGAGCAAGTAAACACCCAAACGTGTAAACTAGAAAGATGCATAATTTCACTTTAAATAAAGATGAATAATATGGAAGTGAACCAACTTGTTATTGCGAAAGCGTAGATATGGATATTCCAACTCTTTATTTAGCATCCTCAAACCATTCAAAATTTCAAAGCATCAATTGTTTTCATTTCTTATACGAAAATCCACATTTATTATTTAGTTGTAGCGGGGAACGAACCAATCCTATAATATAGAACCAACCATCTTGCATGCATCCAAAAACTTAAGTTCCGGCACTCCCCTAAGACTCTTGCGGCCAGAGAGGTGAGTACAGGGAGCAACCCTGGGCAAATCACAACCGAGCAAAATATAAGAATAGGTCGGGTGGCCGTGCCAACCCAATAATCATAACCACAGTGTATATAAGAAGCTGAATAAGGTTCCGCTGCACAACTGTTTCCACTTTAGGTTATTACCTGTTATTAATTCCATGTGATAGTTTCCAAATAATCATTTAGACAAGTATTTGAAATCTCAAGTCGAGCACGTATATCACAAATCACATTTTGAGACATAAATTATAACAATATTTATACAAGAACAGAGGACGGACACATTAGGCAAGGCATATTTACTCACCTCGAGTAGCAAAGCAAAGAACACGACTACGCTTCTACGGATATACGTATCCCTTGTCTACGAACTCGTCACCTACAATTTATAATTCCTAAATTAATTACAAGTGTAATCGTACAAGTACGATCTGCAAAATGCTATGAATCCTAACGAGTCTCATTTGAAATTACCCCCCATTACCCCATTAATTACTAGTGTGGCATATTTATATAATAAACCGATGACGTAAACAATTGTATTTTTCTCATAAAAATCACTACTTATATAAATACTATCTCTTAAAAATTATTAAGTAAGAAACCGCATATTAAATTTATACACTCTCATATTTAGGAAATAATAATTTATTATACAAAATATTTATTTGTAAGTGACTACAAAATTTAACTACAACTAATTTAGTTATTGCTAATCATTTATTACAAAATGTATATACTATAAAATAATTAAATTCACACATTAATAATTGTTTATTCAAAGAAACAAGTGTTTAGTCACACATAATCATAGCTTTATTTTGGAGGAATAATTTCTAATATCTACAAATAATAATCAAGTTTTATATATATATATATAAATATTTAATAAAAGAGTTACTACTGCATATTTTTTCTAAATCAGCTTTCTAACTTATTTTATTTTATCAATATTAACCAAATAACATATTCTACTCAAAATACTAGCTATAAGTACTTGAATTACATATTTAGCAAGTCATATTTTTATCTTGCCTATTTTTAAGAATAACAACAATATTTTATATTAAATAATATATATATAATTTTAAATAGCCAAAACTTCTTTTACATAATTAAAACAATAACTAGAAATGTTAAGAATTAATTCTAATACAAAAGTTGTCTTTTTAATTTCATATTATATATGCAGTTTGTATAAACAACAAGTGGATCCCCCAAGTTTTTATAAAGGACAAGTAAACACCTTCCCACTAATAAATGCAGTTTCTGATGATACACAAGTCACCCCCAACTTTTTAGAAAGTACAAAAACTACCCCCAACATGAACACACGTACAAATTTCTCAACACAACAACCTGATTCGATTTAGAGCAGACAAAAACAGATTTTGAAGATTAATAATGAACTAGAGGATGATTTAGGAGTTACCCACACCAAAAATCGCAAAAAACGGTCGAGATTTGGGTCCAGTTGAGTCCGGCGTCTTGGTGGTTGGCGGTGATGGTCGAATCCTGAAAACATGGCGTTCTTGGCTTTGATTGGCAGCGCTTATAGTTTCCTTGGGCCTCTAGGAGTCGATTAGGATCGATTTGAGGGAGTGGGTAGCGCATGATGGTTCGGGCCGACCTTGTCGCTGACGTTAATGGTGGCCGCCGGCGTGGTGGTGGTTCTGGGTCTCCTTTGCAGCGAGTTTCTGCCTCTGTTTCTCCTTCTTGGATCGAATAGAGAGGGAAGGGGAGCGGTTAGGTCGAAACAGATGGAGAGAGAGAGATGCAAGTAGTGGTGGAGGCGTTGCTCGTCGCGGACCGCAGCGGCTTCACCGCCGCCGCTGTTGATGCTGTTTTTCGCCGGACAGAACAGGGGAGAAGAGATGGACAGAGAGAGAGAGAGAGGCTGAGAGGTGGAGGAGGAAAAGTGATGGAGGAAGAGGTGGTGGCTGTGGTGGTGATGGATTGTCGAAGAAGAAGAAGATGAAGTATAAGAAGGAGAAGACGAAAGAAACGGGAAGAGACAGAGAGATAGATATGTTGGGGATTGTGGGAATTGTCAGTTGCCAAAAAAAAGGAAATAATTCATTTTTTTTAAATAGTTATGCTAGTGTGTGGTAGGTGCACCAATAGGTAGACTAATCTAGCAGGTCGGGTACACACTAGGCTAGACAATTTTACTACTTAGCATAAAATGAATAAAATCCTAAAAACAAATACTCTACAACGATATTATTTTCTAGAATTAATACACGGGCTTCCAGTCTATATTTTGAACCCGAAAATTACCCAATCCGCTACTCGTAAATAAAATCAAATTTCTCGCATAAATGACCAATTTAGCCTTCGTATTAAAACAGGGTATTACATCCTCCCCCCCCCCCCCCCCCCCCCGTAAAGATAGCTTCGTCCTCGAAGCTAAAGCTACTCAAAGAGCAAATAGTTTCTATACGATGCAAATGTATGTCTATATGATGATGCACAAAATGTATTATGAAGCTAACCAGAGATAAGAGGAAGGTTCAAGATTTATTTTAGGAACGTAAGGGTATTATAGCGAAAGGTTACTTCCTCTCCCTCTTAGGATAGTGACGTCCCCGGAACTCAATTTACCTCATTAAACAGGTGAGGGTACTTCTTCCTCATGTCATCTTCTGCTTCCCAAGTAGCTAATTATGTCTGGTGGTTCGTCCATAAAACTTTCACTAGCTTAAAGCTCTTGGTACGCGTGTCTCTTGTCTTAGTATCTAGGATCTTGACAGGGTGCTCCTCGTATGCTAGAGACGGGTCTAACTCGACTAGTTTGGGATGTAAGATATGAGATGGGTCTAGTATATACTTATTCAGCTGCGACACGTGAAAGACGTTGTGTACTCGTCCCAAGTTCGAAGGTAGGTCTAGTCGGTACTCAAATTCCCCAATTCTCTCCAGAATATCATATGGCCCGATAAACTTGGGCTCAGTTTCCCTTTATGATTGAATATTGTCACTCCTTTTGTAGGAGAAACTTTTAGAAACGCTTTTTCACCCACTTGGAATTCTAATGGTCTCCTTTTTTAATATGCATAGGACTTTTGATTGTCTTGTCTTGCCTTCATTCTTTGTTGGATAAGTCTCACTTGGTAGGTCATTTCTTCGATCATTTGTGGGCCTATAACCACTGTCTCGCTGATGCCAGTCCAACATAGAGGTGTTCGGCACTTTCTTCCATAAAAAGCCTTGTGTGGTGCCATGCCGATGCTGGTGTGGTAGCAATTGTTGTACGAGAACTCTATTAGTGGTAGATTTTCAACCCATGATCCTTGGAAGTCCATGACACAAGCCCTTAGCATGTCCTCCAATGTCTAAATCGTTCTTTCTATCTGTCCATCCGTGGTTGGGTGGAATGCCGTGCTGAAACGTAATTGGGTCCCCATTGCTTCCTGAAGCGCCTTCCAGAAGTGAGAGAGAAATTTAGGGTCTCTGTTAGAAATTATCGAGCTAGGAACTCCATGATATCTCACTATATTTTTTACATACGCGTCTGCTCTCTGCTCCATGTACCATGTATCCTTCATCGGAATGAACCTTGCTATCTTGGTCAATCGGTCTACTAATACCCATATCTGATTAAGTCCATTCTTTTATGTTGGCAGTGCCGTCACGAAATCCATGGAAATGGAATCCCACTTCAAAACTGGTACGTCCAAAGGCTGAACTAAGCCTCCCATCCGCTTGTGTTCAAATTTCACCTTCTGACACGTTAAATATCGGGCTACTAATCTTGCTACTTCCTTCTTCGTGTTTGGCCACCACATTGTCTTCTTCAAATCTTTGTAAAGTTTGTAACCTCCGGGGTGTACTGAGTAAGGCGTGTTGTGCGCTTCACACATCAATTTCTGCTTGGTTTCTGCACACTTCTGCGGTACACACCATCTTCCTTTGTAGCGTATGCTCCCATCTTCGTGTATCTGAAAGTCTTTAGCCTGTCCTCCTGCAATCTTCTTCTTAATTCTCTCCAGTTTGACATCTCCTGCTTGATTACTCCTTATTTCCTCAACGAAATATGGTATTGTTGTCATACTACCAATTAAGCTATGTACTCCTCCTTTATCCACGACTTCGATCTCGAGCTTTCTGAATTCGTGGCATAGCCATTCTGGTAAAACTATCATTGCATTAAAAGCATGGCTCGCCTTTCCACTCAATGCTTCAGCGACCACGGTTTCCTTCTCTTCGTGGTACTGGATGCGCAAGTCATAGTCCTTGATGATTTCTAGCCACCTCAGTTGTTTGTTGTTCAGCTCCTTCTGCGTGAAGATGTACTTTAGGTTGCGGTGATCTGTGTAAAGCTTACAAAATGCCCCGTACAGATGATGTCTCCATATCTTCAGTGCGAAAACATTAGCTGCCAACTCCAAATCGTGAGTAGCATAGTTCTCCTCATGGGGCTTTAGCTGCCTTGATGCATAGGCAATCACCCTTCTTTCTTGCATGAGTACGCATCCTAGCCCCTTCTTCGACGCATCGCTTTATACCTAGAACTCGCATGAATCATTCGGTAAAGACAATACTGGCGTTGTAGTTGATAACTCTATATTAGAGTTATACTTCTTCTACGTTTGTGTACCGTTTTGTGTAGTTTCCGGGTTGAATATATCATAAATACACTATGAACTTGAGGAAATTGGATAAGTTTAGCTTTGAGTGATAAATTATTAATCCGGGCGTTTTTCACATTATTTACATTTATTTTGTCACTTTTGATCGCACGGGGTGTTTTCGTGTTGTGTTGGACAGGAAACGGAGCTCATGGATCAAGAGGAGGAGGAAAACGAACTTCGGAACATATGCGGAAGCTTGGGAGAGAAATAAATTGGAAGAAAAGAGGACAAAGATGGAAAAAGGGGGTCAAAGTGTCATTTTAGAAAGTTTGAAGTGTAGGATCAAAAGTTGATCCTAGGATCAAAGCAGATCGCACGATCAACTTTCGTGATCGTACGATCTGCTAGGGGAGAACTCACTGACTTATAGGATCAAGTAGCAGATCGTACGACCAAGTAGCAGATCGCACGATCAGCAAAAGCAGATCGTACGATCTGCTAGCAGACCCAGCAACGCACGGGGAAAGGCCAAGTTTTTAGGGTTATTAATTAATATGTTTTTGATTATTAATTAATGCACCCTAATTGAAGATTAAAGAGGGAAGGATATCAACGCAAGAAGTGAAGAAGAGACGGACGCAAGGAGAAGAGAAGGAGGACTCCTCCTCCATTGAAGCTCTAAGTTGATTTCTTCTTCTTCTCTCTCAATCTTTCTATGGAGAAACTAGTAAGTCTTGTTTGGTTGATTATTATTAGCTAGACGTTTTGCTAGGCATCTCTATGAGAGCCTAGGGTTCATGTAAACGATGAATATTTTCCGGATTTGATCTTTGCTTCATGATTTCTTGATTTCTTCTATTGAATCAATTCTAGTTTCTTGTTTATGTTAGTAATCCTAATTGAGTGACACGATTGGGAGATAAAACTAGGGTTCAAGAACTAGGGTTTGTTCAATAGTTGATTCATGCTTAAAGTTAGCAATATTTTAATTCAATTGTTCATAATCTATGCGTAATTCTTAATGGGGATGGAGTAATTAACCAGAACCGTTAGTTGGCTAGTGAAGTGCGCGACAGTGACTTTAAATAGCTAGGATGAGATATGAGCATCAATCCCGTATCACTAAGACTGAGAAGAGACGTGTTAGGATTGGCCAAATGTGGGTAGATTCGGTAGGTGAGATTCGACTGTTTCGTGCTACGGTGGACCGACAGGACCCGTTTTCGTGCATGTCATTAGCCTATTAGAACGGACCGGTAGACACAAGAGACCGATAGGAGATTGTAGTGTACCGTGAAGTAGAATGACTTGAGACCGATAGGAGATAGTCAGCGCTGTTACCCGGCTTAATTAGAATATAGTTAACGTGTTGCTCAGATAATCCGGAAATCGTCTACAACCCTAGGTGATCTAGAGATTGCCTAGTTTCTCCAAACTTATTTATTAAATATAAAAATCCAAAAATATTAGCTTAGTTTTTATTTCAATTTCTAAAATCAATCAAACCTTTCCTACTACACCGTACTCTAAATTAAATAACTAATTAAATAATCTCAAGCCTGTCCTCGTGGGATCGATAACTCGGGGTTGAAATACCACCCCTATATTACTTGACCGTGCACTTGCGCATACGCGTTAGTAAATCCGCGTCAGTAGTTAGCTTTTCCTTCGGCGTCTGAAACACTTCTTCACAAATCTCGTTCCACTGATATTTTACTGCCTTCTTCGTTAGTGTTGTCAGTGGTCTGGAAATCTTGGAGAAGTCCTTCACAAAACGACTTTAGTAACCTGCTAAGCCAAGGAAACTCCTTATCTTGGATACATTCTTCGGTGTTGGCCTGTCTTTGACTGCTGAAATATTTCGTGGATCCACTGATATTCCTTCTTTCGAGATGATGTGACTCAAAAAATGGAACACGATCCAACCAAAACTCGCACTTTGACAGCTTAGCGTACAATCTTTCTTGTCTCAGAGTCTGCAAAACTTCTCTGAGATGTTCCTCGTGATCTTCCTCGCTCTTCGAGTACACAAGGATGTCATAAATAAAGACGACGACGAATCGATCTAGAAATGGACTCATTACTCGGTTCATCAGATCCATGAACACCGCAGGTGCGTTGGTTAGACCAAACGGCATTACCGTGAACTCATAATGGCCATACTTGTTCTGAAGGCTGTCTTTGGGATATCCTGCTCGGCTACCCAAAGCTGATGGTACCCTGATCTCAAATCAGTCTTGGAGAAGACACTAACCCCTTGTAATTGATCGAAAAGATTGTCAATCCGGGGTAGAGGGTACTTATTCTTGATGGTTGCACTGTTTAAGTCACGGTAGTCAATGCATCTTTCTTCTTCACAAAAAGCACTGGTGCTCCCCAGGGTGATACACTTGGCTGTATGTACCCATTATCCAGGAGTTCTTTTAATTGCTCTGTTAGCTCCTTTAGTTATGCTGGTGCCATTCGAGATCTAAGTCCAGAGTAAACTCCAATTCTATTCTTGGTGGCATTCACGGAATCTCGTATGGGAATACGTCAGGAAACTCCTTTACAACTCGTATCTCCTAGGAAATGTCTTGGAAATGTCCTTTACATTCTCCTTCTTGGAAATATCTTGGATGTAACATAAATAGGCAGAGTTCTCTTTCTTCACTTGGTTGACTATGGTAAGTGCTGACTCTAGTCTAATACAAGGCTCCTTCGTGATTCCACGGTAAGAGATTCTCTCACCGTTGGGTCCCCTTAACCGAACCTTCTGATCATAACAATCAATGACGACTCGATCTTACTAAGCCAATACATCCCTAGGATGACATCTATACCTCTCAGGTCAAACTTAATCAAGTCTGCAGGCAAGGTGCATGCTAGGATTTTTACTCCTACCCCTTAAAATACGGTGTTGCATACTGTTATTTGTCCACTGGGAGTTGCTACTGGGATAGATTTCTTAGCACACTTTTTCAAACTCAATTACTCAGCAAATGATGATGATATGAATGAGTATGATGCACCAGAATCAAATAATATAAAAGTTGGTTTCTCATGGATAAGGAAAGTACCCGTGACAACTCCATAAGTAACATCAGCCTCTGCCTTGGTCATGACAGCAATTCTTCCCACATTTTCATTTTGAGCTCCAGCTCCTCCAGCACCAGCTACATTATTGTGGTTCTGAGCTCCATGCTGTCCTGCATCCCCCTGGTTATAGTTTTGTTGCCTTCCATAGCCGTCTCCCTGGTTGTTGCGGTTTCCAGGGTTCCTGTTCCCATATACGATCTGCGGGATTGTAGGTTGCTGGTTCCCATACTATTGGCGGTTTCTCAGATAGTGGTTCTGGGGTGGCCCCTGATAGTTTCCTCCTTGGTTCACCTGCTGGTTCCCGGCTGGTTGAGCTCTACATTCATAAGAACGATGCCCCTTTATACCACAGTTGTGGCATACAACTAGGTTCCCCATGCAGTCTCTTCCAAGGTGGTTCTGCTGACATCGGTTGGAGTTGTAGCGACGAACTGGCTGCGCTACCTGATTCTGCTGGTTCTGGTTGTTTCCTCCATTGTTTGGCTTCAATTTCTTGTTGCTGCTACTTCCTCCTGTCTCAAGTGCCTTGCGTTTCCGACGAAACTCATCATGTACCTCCTGAACTTGCCACATGTCAGCTGCTTGGTCATATGTCTCGTGCAAAGTGTCGTAAGTTCTACTGCGCATGATCTTCTGCAACTGGAAGTGTAGTCCCGAAATGAACTTGTTGGTCTTATCATCTTCGTCAGGTACCGTGTGGCCTGCAAACCTTAGCAGTTCCAAAAACTTCTTGAAGTAGTCTGTCACCGAGCCGTACCCTTGAGCCAAGTTGTTGATTTCATTGCACTTCCTTCTCTTGACATGTGTTGGATAGAACCGCGTCCTTAGAGCAGTCTTAAAGGCTTCCCAGGTGAAAATGGGTCGAGCTAGCAAGGCTTCTTGGCTGGTTGTCCACCAATCATCTGCGTCTTCTACCTCATGGATGATGGCGCAGTTGATCTTCTCATTCTCAGGGAAATGCACTACCTTAAGTAGCTTCTCGAAATGCCTAATCCATTTCTCTAATTCAACGGGATCTTCCTTCCCATTGAATTGGCAAGGATTCAAATCAGCTATCTGCTTGGCATAGCTTTGCCTTTCACGCTCCTCATTACCTACTACTCGGTCCATGAGTTGTGTCATTTGTGCCATCTGTGAAACTAGCTGTTCCATTGGGGGTTGGTTGTTTTCTTCAACTGCCATTTGTTCTCAGTTGACTCTCCTGGAGTAGTATCATAGTGGTCTATCAGTCATATTCCTACACTATACCCTATTGTATTAGTGCTTATTCTATCAGGAATAAATGATCAAAATGAATTATTCCATGAAATACAGGTATACCCTATTCAAATAGGACAGGTATCGCACATAATGACCAAAGCATATAACTCTTTTCCATATGATCATGTAAGAATGTATCAAGTATCAACACATATATCTCATATTTCAAACCAACCAACTCATATATCACAAGGCTCAAAACATCATTCCGAAGAGGAAAAGGACGTGGGTGGGTGGGACTTAATAAAAATTATACTACCTATAACCCCAATCGGCTTGTCAAATTTTAAATTCTCTTATCCTATATTAATTTTAAATTACCCTACAGGTTTAAATTTTTTTTTTGCATTGCCTGCTCTGATACCACCTGCGACAACCACGTATTTCGTCGTGGGAGAAATACGGGAATGCCGCTCCGCGCCCGAGATCGCTCTTGGGGGCGAGGTACAATGGTAATCAAAATCAAAAACCAACATAGTTATATATTACAAACAATAAATGTCTCAAACTAAACATTACATACTATTAAACAAGATGAGCATCGTCTAGGTGAATCATTTATTTAATACTTACATAACTACGTGAGTCCGCATTTCCCTTAAGCCGGGCTTCCTTCACCTAGACCTGCGGCGGAAAGAAACAAGACCGCAGTTTTTCCAAAGTCAGCACAAAATGTTGAGCAAGTAAACACCCAAACGTGTAAACAGGAAAGATGCATATTTTCACTTTAAATAAATAGGAATAATATGGAAGTGAACCAACTTGTTATTGCGAACTCGTAGATATGAATATTCGAACTCTTTACTTAGCATCCTCAAACCATTCCACAATTTCAAAGCATCAATTTCTTTCACTTCTCATACAAAAATCCACATTTATTATTTAGTTGTAGCGGGGAACGAACCAATCCAATAATATAGAACCAACCATCTCGCATGCATCCAAGACCTTAAGTGCCGGCACCCCCGAAAGAATCTTGCGGCCGGAGAGGTGAGTACAGGGAGCAGTCCGGGGAAAATCGCAACCGAGCAAAATATGTCAATAGGTCGGGTGGTCGTGCCAACCGAATAATCATAACCACAGTGTATATAAGAAGCTGAATGAGATTCCGCCGCACAACTGTTTCCATTTACGTTATCACGTGTTATTAATTCCATGTGATAGTTTCCAAAGAATCATTTAGACAAGTATTTGAAATCTCAAGTCGAGCACGTATATCACAAATCACATTTTAAGACATAAAATCATAACAATATTTAGACACGAACGGAGGATAGGCGCATTAGGTAAAGCATATTTACTCACCTCGAGTAGGAAAGCAAACAGCACGACTACGCTTCTACAGATATATGTAGCCCCCGTCTACGAACTCGTCACCTACAATTTATAATTCCTAAATTAATTACAAGTTTAATCGTGCAAGTACGATCTGCAAAATGCTATGATTCCTATCTAGTCTCATTTGAAATTACCCCCCCCCCCATTACCCCGTTAATTACTAGCATGCCATATTTATATGATAAACCGATGACGTAAACAATTGTATTTTTCTCATAAAAATCACTACTTATATAAATACTAACTCTTAAAAATTATTAAGTAAGAAATCGCAAATTCAATTTATACACTCTCATATTTAGGAAATAATAATTTATTATACAACATATTTATTTTTAAGTGACTACAAAAATTTAATTCTAACTAATTTAGTTATTGCTAATCATTTATTATCAAATGTATATACTATAAAAGAATTAAATTCAAAAATGAAATTCACAAATTGTTTATTCAAAGAAAACATGTGTTTAGTCACACATAATTATAACTTTATTTTGGAGGAATAATTTCTAATATCTACAATTAATAATCAAGTTATATATATATATATATTAATAAATGAGTTACTATTACATATTTTTCTAAATCAGCTTCCTAACTTATTTTATTTTCTCAGTATTAAACAAATAACATATTTTACTCAAATATTGGTTTATAAGTACTTGAAATTATTTATTTAATAAGTCATACTTTTATATTGCCTATTTTAAAGAGTAACAACAATATTTTATATTAAATAATAAATATATAATTTTAAATAGCAAAAACTTATTTTACATAAATAAAACAATAACTAGAAATGTTAGGAATTAATTTTAATACAAAAATTGCCTTTTTAATTTCATATTATATATGCAGTTTGTATAAACAACAAGGAGATCCCCCCCAGTTCTTATAAAGGACAAGTAAACACCTTCCCACTAATAAATGAAGTTTTTGATGATACACAAGTCACCCCCAACTTTTCAGAAAGCACAAAAACTACCCCTACATGAACACACGTACAAATTTCTCAACCCAACAACCCGATTCGATTTAGAGCAGACAAAATCATATTTTGATGGTCAATAATGAACTAGGGGATGATTTAGGAGTTACCCACACCAAAAATCGCAAAAAACGGTCGAGATTTGGGTCGGGTTGAGTTCGGCGTCTTGGTGGTCGGCAGTGATGGTCCAATCTGGCAAACGGGGCATTCTTGGCTTCGATTGGCAGCGATTACAGCTTCCTCAGGCCTCTAGGAGTCGGTTAGGGTCGATTTGAGGGAGTGAGTAGCGTCGGATGGTTCGGGCCGAGCTTCTCGCCGGTGTTAATGGTGGCCGGCGGCGTGGTGGTGGTTCTGGGTCTCATTTTGCAGCGAGTTGCTGCCTTTGTTTCTCCTTCTTTGATCGAAACATAGAGGGGAGGGGAGCGGTTAGGTAAAAACAGAGGGAGAGAGAGAGAGATAAGCAGGTGGTGGTGGTGGCGGCGTTGCTAGCCACGCTGCTGCTGCTGTTTTTCGCCGGACAGAACAGGGGAGAAGAGAAGGACGGAGAGAGAGGCTGATAGGTGGAGGAGGAGAAGTGATGGAGGAAGAGGCGGTGGCTGTGGTGGTGTTGCCGGTGATGGAGGTGGCGATGGTGTTGGTGGTGATGGAGTGTCGAAGAAGAAGAAGAAGATGAAGTTTAAGAAGGAGAAGAGAAAAGAAACGGGAAGAGAGAGAGAGAGAGAGAGAGATGTTGGGGATTGTGGGAATTGTCAGTTGCCGAAAAATGGGAAATAATTCATTTTTCTAAAATAGTTATGCTAGTGTGTGGTAGGTGCACCAATAGGTAGACTAATCTAGCGGGTCGGGTACACACTAGGCTAGACAATTTGACTACTTAGCATAAAATGAATAAAATGCTAAAAACAAATACTCTACAACGATATTGTTTTCTTGAAACACGAGCTTCCAGTCTATATTTTGAACCCAAAAATTACCAAATCCGTTACTCGTAAATAAAATCAAATTTATCGCATAAATTACCAATTTACCCTTCGTATTAAAACGGGGTATTACAATGAACACATGGAAATAGTGCTTTCAAACCATCTTGTACAATTAAATTAACAATGTGGCATACACAACGCACGTATCCAATAGACTCGCCAAAGGGTGCTGAGATCAGCGTTTGTGTATGTTCTATCGCACTATCACATGCCGATGCATTGTCAAAAGTAAATGCGGTAATTCGGTCACTAATACCCCACTCATTAAAAACATCGACCGAATGAATCCACACCCAACAAAATCTAAGTTCATCAACCTTGGCCAACAATTAGTCTAGCTACTCATGTTCAAGAGCAAGGCCAGAGATATAACAAGAGCATTCATAGTCATTTCCATTGAATTCAAGCTTAACTCAAGAATTTTCGCTAAAAAAATGAAGAGTAACACTACTAGAGCTTGATGTAATTCTTCACTAAATCAACTACTAGCAGCTAAATAACCCAGAATCATCAACTAAAAGTAGCTAAATAACCCAAAAATGAAGAACAAGTAATGGAGAACAAGCTCAATCGGAAACCCCCCTCCTCTAAGGTTCTTACTGGCTCCGAGATAGCTCAGAACGAGCTCAGAATCACCAGCACAAACCCAGAAATCGGCCAAAACCGATAGAGAGAGAGGAGGAACAGAGGTTCGGCTAGCAGTTGCGTGAGGTGGGAGATGACCTTCTTCAATCTTCAACTTGGCTTTTATAGACTGTGGGGGAGGGTTTCTCGGCCTCCAAGGAGTGATCTTAGCCCTCCAATTCATCCAAATCTATCTCTATCATTGATTTTTGGAACCTTCATGAACCCTAGCTTATTTGGGGCTTTCTTCGTTTCTTCGTCTTGGGCCTATTTGAGGAAATAGAGAGGTAGGTCTTGGTCTAGGGAGAGTTTTGGGACCGGTCTCGCTCGATTTAGTTGAGATTTGAGGTAGGGGTGAGACTTTGAAGAGCTCTGGTCGCACAACAATGGAGCTGTTGGGTCTTCTTCGTGAGAAACGTAGGGGAGAGAGAGAGAGAGAGAGAGAGAGAGAGAGACGCGTGAGAGAACTGTCTCTTTGCTGAAAATTGCAAATTCCCCCCCCCCCCCCCCCCCCCCACCCCTTAGTTTGTTGGGGGCTTTAAAATGCCTCCATTGTTTAAAATAAAGACCAAAAAGACCCCCAACCTCTAGGAATTCTTGAAAATGGCCATTAAAATATTTAGAAACTTGCATTTTGGCCCCAATTCTGTTAGAAACTTCTCTCTTTTACCCTTTAACACGACTTTAGCCTTCTATCTTGGTTTCTTTGACTCTAGCTCTTCAATATTTGGCCTCTAACTTCCATTTTCTTCTCACTTGGGCCCTTAAGTCTTCAAATTAGGCGCTTCTAATTCCTTATTCATGTCTTTTAGCCCTCCAACTCTCTTTGCTTCATCATTTAAGCTCTCCCAAGCTTGCCTCTAGTATTCTAAAGCATGTCTTCGCCTACAAAACAAGATAAAAGCAACCAAAATTGCGAAAGCAAGCATAAGTCTGGGAATTGAGATAAAATAGATAGATTACACATATTAGCAAGTTATGAAGAGTTCATTAACATACTAAAACATGCAATTTTAAGTCGTTAACATACACCCAACTAGCATTTTGCTCGTCCTCGAGCTAAGAGAGCGATAAGAGAAGTAAACTATTGAGGAACCAGTCATGAGAGACACACACTCAACAAGACAAGGCTTGACTCAGTTCTAAACTAGACTCAAATATTTACAAAGACACACACACGTTATCTATCCTAAGTGAGAACCCAAAAAAAATAAAATCCTAAAGATTGCTAGCTAATTTTAATTTTTTTTTTTTTTGTGGGGGAAAAGAAAGAATGCACAAATGTTTTCTCAAATAAATTCTCAAAGTCCACAAAGGTTAAGAAAGAAGTCTATGGACATCTAAGCATATACTCATACAAATGTGGGCGATGTTTGGTAGAAGTTGACTCCTGCGAACCACAAAACTTGTTTAGTTAAATTTCAATTCACAAGAAAGTATGCCTTCAAAAATAAGGTTCACATGAAACTAGTCATTCTCATACTTATTAAAAAGCACCCATGTATGGTGGACCTCCAAAGCTTTGAACAAAATTTTTAGAAGGGGGATATGGTTGCGGGCTTGTATGATCGTTTTGTGGATTTTTTGGGAGGTGGAGCGAATTTTCCATCATTTCATCTTTTTATAGCATTAATGATTTTTTTTCACATATGTCCACCTCCAATCCAAGTCTCTCCAAGACCCACAATAAAATAGAGGAATATACACGTGAGTGGGATATTTAAGCTAAACCAAGGGAGCTATATAGGTTGTGATGTAACATTGATCTCCGGACACCCCTCTATTTCTTAGACATCGCATGTGGTGTCACTGGTCACCACCACTCCAATGGGATACAAGTTCCCACCGCAAAAATGATTAGAATAAAATCTTTTTTAGTAAAGTAGCTTTAGAGAGTGCACCATTTCTGAAAAGTAGAAGACGTCAAAGTTTATGTGATCAACCTAGCTTGAAAGACTTAAACATGAAATGTAAATTTAGTTTGCGCTTTGTGAGAACGCATGAGATCGCGTAATGTGAGATATTGGTGTAGATTTATTGAGCATATGCAAAGAATTCATTATCAAATAAAAACAAAAAGAATATGGACTTAGCAATTTCATTATTTGAAAACATCTAGCTTCCTAAAATTCCCCTTTTCACTTTTTTCATTTTTTTTTTCATTTTTATTATTTTTTTCTTTTTTCTTTCTTTATTTTTGAAATAAGTGACTCAAGTAAAACTTTCTAAGACTCAATAAATCTATCAAAAAAGAAAATAAAATCTAGACTCAAGATGAAAGGTTAAAATAAATAAAACTACCAAAGAAAAAAAATTTATGGTTTGACACGGGAAAAGAGTGATACTTCTCATGAAAGGTTCACAATTTTTTTCAATTTTTTTTTTTTTTTTTTTTTGGATTTTTATTTTTTCAATTTTTTTTTTTTTTTTTTTTTTTTTTTTTTGTATTTTCAAGTAAATCACTAATGAAAGAATAATCATGCTAATAACCATTTTCAAGTAAATCACTAATGAAAGAATAATCACTAATGGGAATGCTTGGCTTGGTTGGATCTTAAGAGATGATGAAGGCACGTTGGTTGATTGGGGATTTTCCTCAGACAAGCGCAGCAATGCCATCAGTGCTGAAGCTTTAGCTCTTAGAGCTGCCACATCAAAGTTGCAAGACAGAATGGGAACAAACATCTGTTTTGAGGTTGATTGTCAAGTTGCAAATAGTATTAACTAGCTAACCAGAAGATGGATTCAAGTGGTGTATGATATCCAGAAGCTCATGAATGCTAGCAGCTGGAAGGTAATTGGATTCCCAGAAGTACAAATTTGGCAACAGATTTGTTAGTAAAGACTGCTAAACATGATAGTGCTCTCTTGTTTAGTGAGAAATCTCCTTTTAGAAAGCAAATAGAGAGAGTTTTGTAACACAGTTCATCAACATAAATGTCTTCTTTTGGGAAAAAGAAACGCTGATGCCTATTTCAAGCCACCAATACCCCTCAAAGTTTGAGTTCACATTTGATGAAGTTGTAGTTGGAAGTCATACAAATCTTCAGACTCATAATTCAGCTCAAGTGCAAAAGAATTGGAACAACAAGACAACCTAGTATCATATTCCCTTGGTGGGTACATCCAGAATCCTTGCAAGATACCAACCACCAATGCAAGGACAAACCTAGGAATTAGTACAAACACAAAATAATAATAATAATATACATTACAGTTGCTGCGGTTACATCCTTTGTAGCCAGTATCTTAGTTGGTCACAACAACTTCAAAGCCTGGAAAAGAAGCCCAACTATGTTAAACACTACCAATAAAAACATCAGAAAATTAGTACATCAATGCGCTACCCATATACTGAACTTGATTTGCAATATAAATGGGTTGTCGTGTAGTGACTAGTGAACATGGTGACCAGATTGGAAGCAGTTCATAAATCGGGGATCACAGAACTAATGATGCAGCTCTTTTTATATCAAAGAAGCAAATCTTGACGTCTAACTATGCGTAGTCATGACTCATGAGCACACCCACTTAATCACCGCTAGCTAAATTTTGATCCACCACAAAAGTCTGGTTGAAATTGAGTTATCTTTGTTACCTTCTACAAGAATGCGTCATAACCTGAACTATAAGTACAGCAAGTTACAACAAGAAGTAGTTATTCTTAAATTGTCTTGTACTGAATGAAAACCAGTAACAAATGGTATTGGGGTAAAAGACAAAAACCACCCCTCATGTTTGGAATATATACCCTCTCACTGAAAAAAAAAATTACACTACTATATAATCATTTTTTCTCCTCATTCTCCTCATTTCTTACCTACCATCTCTTCCCCCTCTCTCTCTCTCCTCCTCCACTGCCGCCCTTCCTCAATCCTCACCCACAAGCAAACCCTAGCGTCGTCCACCTCCGTTGGCTCGAGGAGTTGAGGAAACTCCGAGTCGCAGAACTCAGACGCGACCTCTCCATCGTGTACATATCTCCGGCTTTAAATCCCAAATCGATCTATTTATACACGTGAATATGATGCATATAAGTTGTGTGGATTGAAGGATCTGTGTCCTTTTCAGGTCGTTGCAACGTAAAGTGAAGAGGTTGAAGGAAGAGGAAGAGGAGGATCTCAGGGAGGGCGAAGATGGAGAGGAGAAGTCAGATCCCGCTAGGAGAGACCAGGAATTGGACAAGAGAGAAGGAACAGAGAGCGAACCAGATGTGTCGCCGGAACCGGACCGGGATAACCAGTCGGTGAACGAGTCGAATTCCACAGATCCGAAAGGAGTATAGACCATGGAATCTGGTGGTGTGTTCATTCGAATTTGGGATCTGAGATGGGTTCAGGGAGGAGGAGAGGGAGAGGGAGAGGGAGAGGGTCCAGATTTGTCCATCTTGAAGGCGAGTTGAATGGGTTTTGAGATCGCCCATTTGTTTCTCCTCGCTGTCTCTCTTCTCCTCCTGTAAATGCAGCAACCCAGAAACAGAGCAACGCTTGATGCTGCTATCGAAGCATCAAAATCAAACGCTTCTTCTTCGTCGTCTTCAATTTCTTTGCTTTGGGTTTGTGTTTCTGGTTATTGGTGGAGGTGGGTCTTTATTTTTGAGGTGGTTGGTGAACTGGGTTCTTTGGGTTAGGCTTTCAATTGAACCCAGAAGGCAAAAACACTTGGACCATTATGAGAGAGATCAAGAACAGTGAGGTTAGTGGAAAACAGAGAGACGAGTGTGACTTGTTGGTACTTGTGGGCATTCGATGGTGGTGGTGGTGGTGGAGGAGGAGGAGGAGGACAATGGTTGACTTGGGTTAAGTGTTAGCTTGGCAGGGTGTTGGTTGTGACTTGTTGGTGTTGGTGTTGGTGTTTGTGTTGGTGGCGGTGGTGGTGGTGGCGGCGGGGATGTGGTGGTGGTGGCCAAGAACACCATGAACTTCAAGAACATCAAGAACATTAACAAAATAAACAAAAAAAATACAAATAGGGGCAAAATGGTCATAAAAAAGTCAGATTGCACCCCCATACTAACTGATTGTAACAAAAGGGTGCTTTTCGTCTAACGTCTATCCACTGAAAGGGGGGTTTTTGTCTCGACAGGGGTGGTTTTTGTATATTCCCAAACACGAGGGTTGTTTTTGTATATATTCCAAACACGGAGGGTGGTTTTTGTCTTTTACCCATGTTATTGAGCGACAGTGATTCTCTTTTGAACAAAATGCACTTATAGAACGCAAGAGAGTCTGAATTGAGAACTGGGATGAATCAAATTTGGACACAGCCATAGAAACTTCTTCAGACAAATATTCTCGACAATTTTCTTGTTTGCACAAGAGAAGCACGTGAATATGCAATTCTACTATTTCTATATGTTTCTGATGTCAATATGTGACATTTAATGGCAGAAGAGCAAAAAGTCCTACGGTTATTTTCTTATTTTTGCAAGCAAAACTTTATTAAGTACAATTTACAATTTTCGTATAATACTAAAGATAGTGCTTGAATATACATGTAGAACTTGAGCTACCTCTAACCCATAGCCATAAGCCTATGATTATAAGTTCGAAAGGTAAATATCATAAACCATGTAATGCCTATGTAATAATGTTCAATCCTTGGAAGGTTCAATTGCCTTCGTAATATATGTGATGTTCTATTGTTCAGTCAGAAAGAATATGTTCGTCACCTAACTATATTAACAGACAAAGCTGCATACAAGTTTATTATTTTAGTCAATTATATACTGCTATACATGCACATCAATCATGTCAAATATAATTTGAAGCTATTCCATTTTGTTGGAGGTACGACTAAACACAAAATATCCCCTTCCTTCTAACGTTTCTTCTATAGCTTTCTGAAATTCCGGTTTTGTGCTCTCTAACATGAAAAAGGGGTCGCGGGCAAACAGAGCCTATGAAGGGTAAGAGGCTTCTCTGTGACTCGTGCCTTTTGGGATTTAAGATATCTCCATCAACACTGTGATTTAGGAGACAAAAGTCAGAATCCTTTTAGTCAACCTAAGATACTACTACAATTATATGGCAATAGATCACTAGGGACTAATGTTAATCCCAGCACTAATTCCTTCTTTAAGCTACTGCAGACAGACAAGAAATCTGAGGACTGATTTTGTTTCAAACTTCGTTCAGAGTACTGCTTACTAGACTTTCCCCAGATTTTCTCAGGAAGAAGCAGAAACTGAATCACGAACCTGTGATAGAGTTTATCTACGAGTCTGATCTTACTAGTCATGCTAAGATTTCTGGGTCATACTAAGAGAGACGATTTTGAAAACGGCTCATGGGCATATACGAGACTTTGCTGAGACAAGTAAAATGTACTCCTCCAATTGTAATTGAGAGGATCGCCCTATGTGGTATGATAATGATGAGAAGGCTTTCTCTATCAGTGTAGTTTAATACTCTACCAGAAACAACGGCCCTGAGGTTAACTGGAACCATCTATGTTGGTTTAAACATTTCATCCATATACATGCTTTTGTGGTTTGGATGGCTGCACAATAAAGGCTCTCTACAGAGGACAAGCTAGAGGAGTTGGGTATCAGTGCAGAGGATAAGGACAGCTCTGTAACAACGGTGTCGAATCTCTTGACCATCTGTTTACTCCAGGGTTGTTTTACCCATCAGATTTGGCACCATTTTGAACATGAATGTTCCCGGGTTGCCTAGGTCACAGCTCAATGTTCATATGGCTGCTCAGTGGGCTCCAAACACAGAACTACAACAATAGGCTTGTTGAGTGCAGATTTCATGACGGAGCAGGAGACCCAAGCTATCATCAGAAGAACTGGTTACGATGTGATCAGAGAGATTCCCAATATATAGTTGGAGTGGGCCAGAATCTGGTAGTTATCTTGATTCTTTTTCCTTGCAGTGCTACGGAGTACGCCAGGCAGTATAATGACAGCAGTTGTTGTCTTTTGTATGTTGCTTTGCATAGTCTGGTTAAGACTAACTTTTTTAGGTGGAAGATGACTTAATTTGTGTGCTTAATCTTGTAGAGGATATTCCCCCCTTATTTGGAGGCTGTTGCTTCTCTTGCGGTATGCCCCTAGAACACCAGAACTAATTCTTGTTATTTACTCGTAATATATTAACATTTACCCCCAAGAAAAATCACGAACCAGCCAATTAAAAACTGAAGAATTTACCCACTGAAATACAAAGAGATGGGCTTCGGACAGTTGGTTTGCTAAATTGACTTAGAATTGTATCAGGGGTTAAAGAATCCATAGAAAGGGACCAACCATACAGGGACACGTGGCTGACACCACCAACGAGCAGTACTCCTGAAGCGTGGATACCCCTCCATGTCACTCAAGAGACAGAGCTCTATGGGCAAGGCACCTTGGGACCTAGGGGGTTCTAGTGGCTTCAAGCTGGAGCAAGGATCATCGCGCCTTCCATGGGCGGTTGCACTAACCACCCCACTACGGCGTTTACTGAGACTCCCCTCCCCATGATGTTAGATCAAGGGGCATACATGCTTGCTTCTACCCCATAGCCAAATTCAACCTCTCCGGTCCATACTCAAGTGATATTAACATGTACATAAACCTCCCCATAACTTACTTTATGTACCCATAAACAGACTAACCTCTAACACATTCGGCGACTCTGCAGGGAATAATATCTTCAAGCATGTCGACTCCATCTGAAGAGCAAGAGAGGAAGTCCAGTGAAGAGCGTGGAGGATATCATGCAAACCCTTGTGCTGTCACCCACATAACAGATGTACCTGAGGCAACAAGCGTTGACCATGGGCGACCAACACGCTTTGTCACCTCAAGCAAAGGCTGATTTGGTCTTCTGTTTGCCAAAGTCAAGATCAATGACCAAATGCTTGGCCTTCTGATGAGAAGCATTCCACAAACCCCCAACATGAATGTTAGACCAGGGAACCCACTACCCAGCATGCCGGTGCAACCTGGCTTGCCATCCACCACGGCACCACCAAGCCCGCTACCTGAGAGTTCAACAAGCCAGAAAAGACAAAGACAATGGTGAAGAAAAAGAACCCCAAGGATTTCTCTCCGTAGAAATTGCTCAAGAATGATGGAAATATTGAGAGATGAGAGAGGTTAAGTGCCCCTTTCCAGCCATCCACACACAACACGTCATCCACTTACCAAGTACTACAGTTTCGCACCACGCGACATTAACATTTCGAATTTGGAATTCCCAATCGAGCCGGCGAAATAACTCGGCGTGATTCTTCGTGATTTGTAGAGATCTTAAAAGATTTGAAAAGCAGCCATCCCCTAAAGTTTTGTTCGGGGAGGGAGCTGCACGCCTTCACAAGAGCATACTAGACTAGACACTCAATTAGAATGTCTCGCGTGATAAGTTCACCTCCAGTCGGTCAAAAGGCGTAGCACCCGAGTATACTGCAACGAGGTTAGTATATTGGCCAAGGTGATAATGTTCCGCCCATCGATGGAGGAGATAAGAAAGAAGTCCAAAGTGACGGAATTGCTAGTAGATGCTTGGTCATACTTACCACGACCTAAGTTGCACGGGTGCTTTGCGGGTGCTTTGTGTATAAGGCTGGCTTATTTGAAAGTTTTAGTTGAGAGGTCTTCTAAAATACAACTACAATTTAACCACATAAATGTCCATGTATGTGAACATTTCCAACCCTTAGATTACTCGTCTCTCCACATCTACGAACAATGACAGGAAGAAAGAGTATATTATTGATATAGTAACTTTGAATTTTTTAATCTATATTTGAATTTCTGTTTGATTATAATTTGGATTACTATTATTGTTGTTTTTATATTAGCATTAAGGTATCACAAATAATATAGAAGAAAAAAAATATATAAATAAAGTCGCTGCGCCCCGCCGCATCCGCACCCTTGATTTTTGGGAATTTTCCGCACCCCCACCCAGATGACGCACCCGCACCAGTGCTGCATAGACCGCAAAAATATTCAAACAAGAAGTGCAGTCGATGCAAAGCAAGGTTCCACGGGCGTCACAACGAGGCGCTTCAGAGTAAGTTTTGCCTCTTCAGATGACAGAGTTGATGGCCAAGGCATAAGTAATACTTTCAGAGGGCTTGACACGGGAAGACATCCTTCACACCAACAACATTCACATCCATATGCGTACCCGGCTTACGCAATTTACCCGCCACTATCGTATCCATGTCCAGTAGCGCTACCATAGCCATATCTGTATTCGTATACGTATACGTATATGTACGCACCCTTACCCACATGCATATGATCAGATAGTGTACCAGCCTGTTCAGAAGACAAATGATCCTTCTCATCACATTGCCTCCTAAACTTTTTGGCTCAATGGGCACACATATAATGACAGTGAACCTTCGCGCATTTCTTTTTGGTACTAAGTTGGAGGAGTTTCAAATGACAGTGAACTGCGTGGAAGTCCAATGGATGCATCAATATATTATTACGCACTTGCACTTCCTCAATACGAAGGAGATGGAGATGATGCTGGTAACTACAGTGAACCTTCGCGCATTTCTTTTTGGTACTAGACTTGAAGTACCTATTGGCCTATCTTCATATAATGTTGTTTATGTAACTTACTTCTAGAAGTTAGTATTTCGTAATGTATGATGAAGTTAAACATTTGATTGGATGCTCTATATCGGTAAATAACCAAAATTTCTTAATGAAGTTGTAAATTAAATAAGAAAACATGAAATCATTATACACAAGTGTTGGATAATACAAGTGTACATAGTCTAACCAAGGGGTAAACAATCTATAGACTATAAATATGTTCCATATACAAAGACAAGGTTTTCGACGCATTTTATTACATTTCAAAGATTTTTTTAAATTCACGCATTCAATTCCTGTTTTCCCTTACAGTCCCTCCGATACAGCCAATTCCTTTACACGCGACCGCAACTAATACGTTGCTTGATACCGTTGTTTAAATCTTGCATTGACAACTAATTTGATTAGCGAAATGATACCTATTTTTGTTGATCTTTTTCATAGAATTGTAGGTTGTCTCCCCTTTATAACATTATGACAAGATTAACAAGTTTTCCTAACCTTTGGCTAATAAAATCATCATGCCAAATTGGTGTTGAAAACTCAAATGGGACTAATAATAAAAGATAAGAGTGACTATATATATAGGGACCTCTCCCTCGATCCAAACGGTTACACTCTTTGAGCTACCAGAGACACAAGTTATCTCCTCTCTATAACCTGTTTGCTTCTACCCCATAGGAACTTTCAACCCCTCTCGTCCATACTTGAGTGATATAATCCTCTGCATACACATCCCTTACGTTACGTACCCATAGCCAGACTAAGCCCTCACTATATGTGTGTATTTTCCTTCTACAGGTATATGCAGCATGTTTCTTATTACTCTTGTACCTAACCTATCTAACAAGTGAATCACCACATTATACTAGCAGCAACATTCAAACATAAAGAAAATCGTGATGGCTTCATCAAGAATATAGTTCTAATAGCATCCAGCTCTTCAAGTTTTGGAGCTCGGATCTGGCTAACCACTAACGTATACCTTCTACTCTCTATTACGAAGAGTTCGACTTTCCCTAATAATAAGAAACAAAACTGATTTTATAATGCTAACAGTGGGTCAGGTAAGCCATAAAACTGAAGGCTAAGCAGTTTAACCTAAGAGCAAAAGATATTCCACTGTCGACCTGGGAACGAACATGCACGCCCTAAAATACTGCATTACATGGTTCTGATTCAATTCCTAGAAACAATTCTATATAACTCAGAAAAATCGGGTTCTTTAACTCTCCTGATAGCTTATTATTATTAAAAAAGAACACAGGAAAGAATCACACACAGATTTACGTGGTGCGCCCAACAGCAGTCTTCATCCAGGGAGTTGCAGAGATTTCACTAATCAGACGAAAAACTCAATGACAAGCGAAATCAGAAAAAATGCTCAACCTACTTCTTCGAGCCATAACTGCTCCTTAAATACGTAACTCAAAATAGGACCGGAGACAAGTTCAATATGGTTAATAAAAGCGGATCGGCCCAAGCCTCCGCTCCACGTATTCTTTCTCCATTTTGGTCCCAACAACAACAAAAATTATCTAATCGGGCACATAAAACAGGTCACCTTCTCCACCCAACTCTTATCAATGGCAAAACTGCTTATAGCCTGTGCTTTTTTCCATAAGAGGTCATTGAGTTGCCAAAGCAAGGATATCCGACTCTTCCCATCATTTAGAATGATGAGTGTCCAATTGAGTTGGTCAGACCATGTTAGGCCGCTAGCAGAGAAGAACTCAACAATCTGCCAGTATGTGCACATGACACTAAACATTTACACTAAAGACATTAAGATTTTTCAGTGAACTTCGGCATTGCCACAAACTTAACCTTCTCTCATATCAGTATGGCTCAAACTTAATTATAAAAACAAGATATACCAATCAATTCAGATACTTGTCAGTCTATCAGGCTATTGCCTGACATGGTATTCAACTAAAATAGATTGGTGAATGTTAGAACGTAATTGACCAACAATCACTTTAAGGTTCCCCAAGTGACAATCGAGAAATGAGCAATTACTTTAATTTTGAGGCAGAAAAATGTGTAAATATCATACCCGGGAAGGCAGAACCCACTTTCCATTGACCCGCTCATGATGCAGCCTCAAGTCAGAGTGTTCAAACTCCAATTCTTCATTAGTGTCTTTGAAGTAGACAGTGTATCGTTGACTTTTGAGAACTTTGGTGATCACTCCTAACCACCACCCATCATTGTACAGGGCATCAACTTCTTCATATAGACTGAAGCGGCCAACCATCATGGTCTCCGGTGGATAAGGTCTCATAAGTCGAGTGTCAGCCTCTTCTTTCAAAAATTCTGTATCATCGTCGTTCCTCAGGCTCTTGTACTCTATCAGAAATTTGTCCTCTCCCACTTGTTTAATAACTGTTGCTGCAAACCAAGCACCTTGGAAACCATCTTCATCATTGCAAACTTCAACTAGCATCCCAGTGCTAAATGTGTCCTTTACTAGCTCAACATTATGCTTCATTTCCTCCACAGTTTCCACATTCTACATCAAAAATTTCTTAACCATCAACAAGTTTCATAATCGTTATGAATATGTAAAAAGTTCACCAAAAGAGCGATATATAAATTAATTAAAGGATGTTATTTGGTCTTCACGAAATAAGAATGTTCTGAAACATCATTTTTTTTCATTGTCAGAACCAAGTAATTAATGTGTCCAACAAGAAAAAGCTGAGGCTTAGTGACAGCTTAGCTAAATACTTTGGCTTTTTGTGGTGATGATTGTTCTGTTGTGCTCTTTTGTAGCCTTCTGTGGGCATTGCTTTATTTGTTTTCCCTAGGGTATGCCCCTTGTAGACTGTAATATTTTTTTTTTCTTTTTTCTCCTAATATATATTCCAGTGCCCAAAAAAAAAGGAAATGTCATTTTTGCCTTTAAACATAGACATTGGAGTATATTATAGATTCTTTCTTCCATTATTAGGGATGCCGTCCCTTTTACAAGGTTCTCTAATGTCAGAAATATAACAATGGTTCTTATGTCATTGACTGCATAGGAAAAAATTATAACGTTCCATAAACCTTTATCGATCTCCACTTCCAAGAGCTGACTCAAGTAGAAAAATGAACCTAAGAGGCTTGAAAAATCTTCCTAAAATTTCAAGGTGTCGAGTAGCTTAATTTATCTAGTTAATTTAACTTTGTTCTGTTACACGTGAAAATTATTTGGGATTTCACTTATAGGAAGGGTCAAAGGAAACTACTCCATGTTTAAACACCCCCCCCCCCTTCTTCCGCCTTCACCCAGAGTTCTTTTTCATAGAACAAACAGGTTCACTAGTTTATTCAGAAAAATTGATGAAAAAAATCAAAGAAATTCAAGTATATTGCTGCATAAGTAGAATATAAAATGATCTAATACTCCGTATTATATACTCTCTGTGGTATGGTTACTGCATGGATGGAGCTTGCTGGCCAATGTTATGACATACTGTCTTAGTTCAATCCCCGTAGGAAGAGTCCTTTGTCAGTTATAGCCACGAAATGTACGTTCAAGTTCATATATCTCCAGCCGTTAATCATGTGGTTTGACTAGCCCCTGGTCACACTTTTACAATGTCACAACCAAATCTTCTAGAGCTACAGATGGTAAGTAGGTTGAGAATATTTATGGACAGTGCTCTGCGTTGCACATACAACCAGTTATTGGAGCAGGCGGGATGAAGGGAGAATGGGATCTACCTGGTTAATTTCAGGACACAAGCTATCTTCATGAGGTACATCTCGCTGTTCGGAAAAAACAGTGGTTAAACGTCACAACCAATATCTAGTAAGACTGCAAGTTGGGGTGGAGCAAGGAATTACACAGTATCGATGTACTATCCCACGTCTAAATAAAGGTGAGTATTTCCGTGGTCTCAACAAGGGCTCTACTGAATGCTGTTGTTCAAAATAAAGGTATTAGTGTTGTTTTCAAAAATTAGGGTTCGGCAAGTGCCACGACGCAGTGGCTAACTACAAAAGTACATAAGTTGAGAGCATTCACATGACTTGCGGATAAGCTTAAGCCAGCACCTATGTGTTCACTTGCCTACTCTGGCCAATGGCCATCCTATAAATTGCTGCTCAACATTCAAACACCAGACAAGGGAGTTTAAAAACAAGAAATTGACTACCACCCAAATACCTATTTGTTTCATAACCTTGTCTCAATTCAAAACTGGGCATCTAACCTCCATTTGTGGGAGGCAAAAGTTGTTTGTCTTTTTCCTCGGAGGTTAATTTCCAATTCCGAATTCGGGTGAGGTTAGATGACCAATAGTCCCTGGTGTCAAGTATCCCAAAACCGATGAATTGAACCCCAAACCGAAATGTAGCGAATTTGAATAATACCTCTTCTCCTTGGAGAGGCGGAACCCATTTCCCGTGAACCCATTCTCGGTGAAGCCGGAGCTGGGAACTACTGAACTCAAGCTGTTCTCTAGATCCTCTAAAGAAGACAGAGTACCTGTCTTCATCCGCATGCACTTTTGTTACCACCCCTTCCCACCACCCATCATTATAAGACGCATCAACCTCCTCGCTCAGCTTGAAACTCCGGCGTCGCTCCAGGGGCGGCGGAGGCCTCAACTGCACCACATTGATCTTCTCCCTGAGAGGGGTTTTGCCTGCATCGTCCGCTGTTAGGGTTTTATACTCCACCCAGACCGAATTGTCTGTGCTTCCGGACGATACTGGTCGGATCACGGTTCCGATGTACCAAGAGCCCTGAAATCCATCGTCGTCAGAGCTGATCTCCACTTCCGACCCCTTTTTGAAGTGGTGCTCAGTCGTGCCCGCCGCCATTTTGGTTCACTGCAACAAAGGAACTGTGGAGGGTTTAGCAAACGAAGCCCTTATTCAAGCAAGAGCGAGATGCATGTCTGTGTGCTGCTACTAAATTCAAGCTGTTAGAGATAGATTCAGGTCCTTCAACTGCTCTGCTGCTATGCTCAACCAAGAACCGCTTCTTCTCCCCCCTAGGCCTTGTTTGGGTGTAGAAAAGTGTTATTCCTGACGAATCCCTGTCTCGATGAGCTTTAATGGACCGGGTTTGGTATGACTTCTAAACAGCTTATAACTAGTGTTTGGTAGGGCCTTATATGCTCAAAAGCTAGATTGCGACTTATAAGCCTATAGAGTTAAAAGGGAGTTTGGTATGACACTTATAAGTCAACTTTGGATTATAAGTTGGTGACAACTTATTTGTGGTGTTTGGAGTGGACTTATAAGTCAAATTTTTGGATGTAACTTATAAGTTCATAGTATAAAAAAGAGTTTTAGAAAAAGTTAGGGTTTTGAATTTTTTTTAGAGATTTTTCTCAGATAGGTGGTCTAAAAACCATATTGTCCTCACTCACTGTATTTAATTACATAGCTTTTTAACTAGTTGTTTCAATCCAGTAATGTAACTAATGTTCACCATCTCTCTTTTTTTCGTCTGTTGTACTTTTGTAGTTGACATTTGTGTCTTTAATTAGAGTTTACATCTTTTAGGTAGATGTTGGGTTGTAACTGACCTCTCCCTCATTAACTACTCCAACTCTTAACTCTCACCAAACTGATTTTATTGCACATTTTCGTGCCTTTAAAAGTTTTCAGGTGGAGCTAAACTTTCATGAAATTAAAAAATTTGCAAGAGTTGAGTCTCATGAACAGGATCCGAACAACGGCGTCTAGAAGAGGCCCTCTTCATCGGCGACCACCGCTGCGAAGGTCGAAAATGCTTAAGCGGTTAGTGAATTGTTTTAAATCTGATTCGTTTATTTTTGTAAAGCAAATCTGATTTGTTTTTTTAATTATATTGTATGTACTTTTCTTCTCAAATTTCTTCTTGCACTTCGAATTGTCATCGTCAATGCATGTCGTGCGTTTATTAAGATCAAGAAAGTCTGTTTTTTTTCTAATTTTTATTTACATTTATCATCTGGCATGGGTTTTGTGTAAGTCTAAAAAATAATATGTGTTTTTACTATTCAATGAGATGTAAGGGTGGGTTGAGTTTTCTCATCTGCTTTGATATGTGAATAGTTTATATATATATATATATATATATATATATATATCATATACATAGGATATTAAGGACAGAGTATCAACCCAAACTTTTGATTCAAGATTGAAGTTTACATGATAACAATAGTAATAATAATTATGATGATAATTTTGAATTGGTTTACAAATGATAGGGGATGTAACGGATTTTCTTACTGTGAATGAGGCAGTTCATATACAATAATAATTTTTTCTTTCTTGTACTAAAATGTATGTATGATGTTCATATACAATTTGATTTTTGTTCTTACAATATATTTTGTTCTATATCATATATTACATTTTTAATTTGTAGCAAAATGGCACCAGGGGCAGAGGTAGCACATGGCCGCATAAGACACGTGCCCCACCCCTGTTTTAGAAAGCTACACTTATATACCTTTGTTTTAGGAAATTATACAACATTGCCCCCAGGTAAAATTATAAAAAGGCCCTACCCTTCTTAAAACTACAAAAAGGCCCTACCCTATTTGAAATCCTTCCTTCGCCCCTAAATGACACCATGTACTTCTACACAAAGTGTTCTTGAAGCAGATAAAGCAAAATGGAGTCATGAGCTATTACAGATTTATCTCAAATTAATCCTCAAATAAATGGAGATTGGAATTGTTAAAGCAGGGACATTGACAACAGAGGGTTGGACTAACATTTTGAATTGTTTTAAAATTAATCATAATTTGAACTTTAACAAGAAACAAATGACCAACAAATGGGATCTCTTGAAAAAAGAATGGGTTGCATGGTTTACACTGAGACATGGTCGACACGGTGTTACTGGCATTGGATGGGATACAGAGCGCAATGTTCCGGTTTGTTCAGATGAACAATGGTCAAGAATAGTCTTGGTAAGCTTGCTTATTATCTTATTCAGTTATAGAACATTAAAAACCTGCTTTCGATATTTGATTTAATAAATATATGTATTTTTTTCAGGCAAACCCTAAGTGCGCACCATCTAGAGAAGCACCTATACTTCATGAGGATCTTTTGGCTTCAGTTTTTGGAGGTGCGGTTGCAACTGGGTCCGAGCAAGTTTGTCCCAATGAACCAAGTACAACCCCCCCCCCCCTTAATGGTGACATTGGCGAGAGTTTATTTTCTTGTGGTGGTGACGGGTTCAATATTGAATTAAACAATGATAGTCCTCCATTAGTAGATTTAATGGAAGTCATTGGAATAAATAGACCATCATCTACTTCTGGCCCTCAAGGAAGCAGTCAATCTACTGGCAAGAAAAGATCATATGGTGAAGTAATGAAGGAACGACGTAATGCTCGAAAGATGTCAAAGTTAAGTTCGGCACAACAAATTCGAGCAGGACTAGAAGCCCTTGCAGCTTCTCGTAACACGATAGATAATTCGAGGTTCGGTGACGTGGTTTGTCGGCTCCAAGAGTTGGGTATTGTACCAACTAGTGATCTACATACTTTTGCCACAACGGCAGCTTGTATGCCTTCTTGTGTCGGAGCTTTTTAATCTCAACCTAGCAATGAAGCTGCCATGACATGGCTAATGTAAAATCATGAGGACTGGATTCAGTTCAGAGGGGCATACCTTTCATGGTTTTCCTTAGACACTAATTATCCATTTTTTATTTATATCTACCTAGGCGTTTTCTTTTTATGTCGACTTAGTATGACTATGATAGGAGTTAATTTGCATGTACTAGCTACTTTAAACTCACAGATATTGGTTTAAGATGGTAACTCTATTCTATTTTAAATTTTGTATTTGAATGATTTATTAAGTCTTATATTTTAAAGTATACTTCCATTTATTGGTGTAGGCATTGATCATTATGGCACCCAACAACATTATATCAAAGGACAATACTGATGAATTTGATGAGATTGCTTATGCTTCTGAAACAATAGTAGAATGGTATTTCACTACTCACTTGCGAAAAAGAGCTCTGTCACACATCAAAACTCAGCGGTTATGCATGGGTGATGGAGTTGTTGCATGGGAATCCAAATCGATGTTGGGAAACACTTCGAATGTTTAATCTCACTTTTCGAGAACTTTGTGCATGTCTTGTACAAGAGCACGGGTTGACGGTTGAACCTAAAGTTCTTGCTCCCGAAGAAAAAGTAGCTATTTTTGTCACCCATTTGGCACATCGCTGGAGAATCGAATTTTGAAGAACGTTTCCAACATTCAGGTGAGACCATATCTCGGACTTTGCATGAAGTACTTCAAGCCGTGTTCTCTTTCAGTAAAGTATTGATCCAACCTGTTCACTCTCAAGATGAGATACATCCACACCTCACTTCTCAAAGACAGTATCGGCCTTTTAAGGTAATTATGTGCCGTTTTACATTTTATCGATATAATTTATTTACTTATAACTATATGATAACAAGACAAATTTATAGGACTGTATCGGAGCAATTGATGGAACTCATGTGTTAGTAAGACCACATGTGGATGACGCCGACAAGTATTTTGGTCGTAAGGGAATCCCAATTCAAAATATCATGGTAGCATGCGACTTTGATATGTTATTTATCTTTGTTTCAGCGGGATGGGAAGGGTCTATGCATGACTCAAGGGTATTTAGCATGGTTATCAATGATCCAGGCAAGAAATTTCATCATCCACAACAAGGTAGAACATACTCTTCATTTTGTTAAAATTTGAACGTGATTTTTGTTTTTTTTATCAATTTTAACTCTAAAGTTTATGCCTCAAATTGAAGGTAAATACTATTTGGTGGATGCGGGTTATCCAAACAAATCTGGATATCTCACACCCTATAAGGGAGAGCGCTACCATCATCAAGTTTTCTGAAATGGTAATCGGCATCGGAATGACAAATAAATTTTAATAAAGATCATTCATCTCTACGCAATGTAATTGAGCGTACTTTTGGTGTATGGAAGGCACGTTGCGCAATCCTGAGGGACATGCCTCCATATTCAGTTAAAACCCAAGCAAAAATTGTGTGTGCGAGTATGGCATTGCATAACTTTATTCGGAGAACAAAAGTTCAATATGACGAATTTGATGCAATGATAAGACTTGGTGACCGATACAACTATGAGGTCCGGGATAATCCCCTTGACAAAACGGAACCTAGTAACCTAGCATCAAGCATGGACAATATGGACTCACTGCGTTTGGAAATCACACGAGCTCTAAAACGTAACAATAGTAGGGGATAAATGTAACATATGCCTAGCTTCATCATTTGTAGTTTACTGTTTTATTAATTTTTAGTTTCATTTGCGACAAATGTTACTATCGCGTATTCGTTTACCTACTTTAAGTTTGCAACAATATTTTAAGACGTTTCTTCACATTACAAATTATGCAATTTCTTTTATCAAAAATTTATATGGTTAAAATCATCAATTATATGGCTAATAGTAAACACATCAAGGGTATAATGGTAATCAACACTAAACAACAAAATAGACTTATTAATTGCTTTTCAGTTGCACAAACTTTTTCACCATACACACACGGCTTTTTTCTTCAACTTTCTTGTCACAGACTTTTTCTACATCAAAATAAGACAACTTAAGTTGCAAATAAGTTATACCAAACTCCCCCAAATTTTAGTCTAGAAAAAGTTGGGATTCTGAAGCTTTTTCTGAACTTTTGGACGTAAACATCGTTTTCACTAAAACCTCCAACTTTTTTGTTCATCTTTTTTGTGTCGTTGACTTTTTTTGACATAAATTATGGTTAAGTTAAGTTGCAAATAAATCCTACCAAACTCACCCAAGATTTTGAGATTTTAAGTGGTTACATATTATCCTTTTCTTAACTATACATTCAAACAGTAATATACAATTTCATGATCTTAATTAAACTCATTCAAACTGGGCCACTGGGAGCTGGATTAACAAAAGATTGTGGATGGGCCACGCCGCGAATTAATATTTGCAAATAATCTCGGTTGACTTATACTTTAGTGGCTAACTTAATTTGGGGGTAGAACTGAAACTATAAAATATTGAATAAAATATTTTCACTAATTATATTTTCACATTTTCAAAACAGCATATACTAGGAGTGCGTGCGGTTCGGTTTAATGTGGTTTTTGCTAAAACCATAAATCGAACCGATTATATCGGTTTACTAATTTTGTAACCAAACCAAACTATTTGAAAGGATCAACCGAACCATACCAAACCGAAAAACAACGATTTGGTTCGGTTCGGTGCAGCCGGTTTGCGTAAAAATTATCGAATGGAGATTATAATACTATTTTGTCAACGAATTTCAAGTTTTAAGTGAAAAATAAATTTTATAGGCTTAAAAAAATATGCACAACTATCTTTTTAGAGAGAAATTGTGATGAAACGTGAGAGAAATGGAGAAGATTAAGATTAGTATAATCATTTTAATTGAATCTATCTACTCGTATTTTTCTTTTTTAGATTATTTAATATACTTTACGCAATATACATTGTAGTAAAAGTACGTTAAGCAAATATCGGTTCGGTTCGGTTTGATGCGGTGTGATACTCTTACCAACTTAAAACCAAACCAAATAGACCGTTTTGTGAAAAATTGAACCGTTGATAAACCGAACATTCAGAAAAACCATCTAAAACCAAGCATTTCAGTTTGGTTCGATCGGTTTGACCGGTTTATTCGGTTTTCCTTACAGCCATAGCATATATCGCATATCTCTATCCCACTTACTCAAACTTCTGGATTTCAAACGACTTTTGCTCTAAAACTTTCTCCCCAGCTCATCATCTCATTCATCTTCTTCACGACTTCTTCTTCCTCTGCTTCACAGGCATCGTACTCCTCCACCACCACTCCCTCAACAGCCTCTGTCATCCCCATCGTTGTTATCCCTACTTATGCTAACATTATCGTTGTCATCTCTACCGCCATCTCCATTGTTTCCATGCCCACCATTACTCTGTCACCATCACCGACTCCATTTGTCTCCTCATCTGCACATGCATCTGTGGGTGAAGGGGTTTGAAAACCCCTTTAATTTCCAATTTGATCGGAAAAAAATCGGCATTACCTGTTGTTGGTTCAATTTGTGGGTGTTCGTCATTTTGGATTTGACGAGAGCGATGCTAGAACCCTAGGTTCGTGACGAACCTAGTTTTGGGTTTTAGGCAATCAAACATAGAGGAACTAGAAAAAGTTTTCTGCCTAATACCCACTAAGGACCCATGTGAATGATCAAAATATGATTTATAGAGGTTTACCTCAGTCACATTGACTCCTGACGATCACGAACGCTGAATGTTGTTGCGCCTACACGGTATCCACATGAACGGTCTGAACTGGACCTCCTCTTCGTAGATGCTATTCTTCTAGAGGAACGATGAATGATCTCGTCTCACAAAACATGTTGGACTCAGACGGCTCGAACCTCTCTCTTTCAAAACCTAGCTTTCCTTATCCGATGTGAATAGTGCTAAAAGAATGAGAACCCTAGGCACGATGCAATGTATTTATTGGGAGGATAAAATTTGACATACCATTTTATCCTAACAGTTAAGATTAGTTTTCACTTAAGTCTGAAATCCATAATTACTCTTTAGTCCAACTAATTAAGAATTAATTCCAATTTGATCATTCTTGTGTGTGACATTATATGCTCATAGTTACATTGGCAGTAACTGTAATACTCTGCATTTGCATATATACAATTCGCTAATTAATGTCCTATTTGATAATTGTCTCCCTCAAATTTATTTTTTAGTATGTTAATATTAGAAATTAGTTAGCTACCCTATTCGTTAGAAAAATAAAATATATAAGCTTAGTGTAGTAACATTTGAGTTATTTAAAATTTATTTGAAGTACCAACATCAACATTTAAATAAGTGAAAGTGGTTACACTATGAAAATAATTAGAAAATAGAGGAAAAAAGAAGAAGAAAAGAAATAGAGTTGTTGGTGGTATGGTGGTTCAGCCGAAGCAAAGAGAGAGAGAGAGAGAGAGAGAGAGAGAGAGAGAGAGAGAGAGAGAGAGAGGGAGTATGCACGGGTGGAGAGAAGGGAAGAAGAGAAGAAAGAGGAGAGAGAGAGAGAGAGAGAGAGAGAGAGAGAGAGTATTGTCTGGCCAAAGGAAAGAAGAAGAGAAAAAAACGTGTTGTTCAATGTGAAAAGTGGGACCATTTGTTTGTTGAAATATGTGATTTTTGTTGAAGTATGTGATACCATATTTGAGAAGAGAGTTGCACGAAAAGTGGGATGAAATTTTCAGCGAATTATTATTTGAATGGAACTCTCTCCCTATTAATAGTCACCCTTGGAGGAGTGCAACAAACAAGAGAGAAGGAGGGGGGAGAGGGAGTATACGTGTGGAAGAAAGAGAGAGAAATAGAAAGATAGGGAAAAAAAAAAGAGAGAGAGGGTGTTCGACAGAGAGAGAGAGGAGGTAGGAGAAAAAAAAATTGAGAGAGAAAGAGGGGACCATAATAATGGGAGAAATTCAAGGAGGAAAGGTAGCATAGAAAGAAGAATGTAAAGAAGTGTACAGGCAAAGAAGAAAGATGAGATGATGGGGAAATTTGCTAGTATTTTGGGTGCACCACAACAATAGAAGGAAATAGCCATTAAAGCTTTGTTTGGCTATCATCGTCCGAAGATTTTTTTGGACCACTTTATTGGAGCTTTTTATTGGATTTATTTGGAGGCCACGTTTACGAACGTCGCGGTGCTGTGAGTAAATTTTTTTTTTGCTATATGTTATATATTTATGAAAATTATTACTGTCCTACAAGTGTTACATTTTTGTTACTAAATTTCAGTATTGGTGACCCAGGTTCTAAAAAAATAGAATTTTGACTATATGACTTGAAATAACCTTCTGAATGTGAATAAAATTTGACCTTTTGTGCTCCCCTTTAATAAAAATTACGATTTAAGTACAGTTTATTTTGTAACTTGGACAAATAAAAATGTGTGTCATAATTTTTTTTTTGACACTTTGGAACGACGTTATGTCTTGGGACACTTGAGTATTTCTGACCCGTCATCGAGATATAATGGATGGGTTTCTGGCACGGTCGCAGGGTATAATATGCGATGTGCCACAAAGATGGCGTATTTGGACATGTCAAAATTTATGTACAGTACGATGGTTACCAATGGCATTAAATGAATCTGAAATTCTGTTATCTGATCTGGAAATTTCTGGTAAAATGTTCTAATCTGTATTAGAATATCTGAAATATTCTGTTTATCAGTTCAGTTTTAGCATTTCTGTAAAATAACATTTCTCACAATTATTAGCAGATTTGATAAATATGTTATTTTAAAATATAAAGGGGAGAACAACCCTCACTGAGCTTTGTGGCTCATTTTGTTTAAATTAAATATTTTTCAGGCGACACGGAACAGGTGATAAATAGAAATTCCGAGGAGGGACCGTTGGTGAATTTAGAAGCTTTATATGTTTTAGTTTATGTTGTACTGTTAAGACTCTACTGTTTGATTATGTGCTGTAATATTTCCGTAGACTGTTGTAAGACTTATGTATGGTATCTTGTCTGAAGTTGACTTTTGGAGATATTGACGCTTTTGGATATTTGCGGTATGAATTATTTAAGGTGGATGTTTTAGTTGGCTCTTGGTTTTGTCTCTGATCTGCTCATCGTGGCTGAACCGCTAAAATTCTAAATTGGCGCTTTCAGAACTTAATTTTCAGAAAGAGACATTTTTATTTAATAAACTGAATGTTTTGATTAATTCGTGAATAACTCATTTTTAATAAATTTTAACAAGAATGCATTTTTGTCATTCAGAAAAATTACATGTTGACCCCGAGAATTTAACTTGCTTCCGCACTTCATTTTTCAAATTAAATCTCTATATTTTTCTTCTAAACGGTTCAAGCCACATGAGTTTTGTTTGAGGCCTTGGTGGCCGGTCTCGACCCTCGGTCTTGAATTAATAAGTTGGGGTCCGAGAAAGGGGGTCGTGACAACGTGGTATCTGAGCTCTATGTTTGGGTTTGGACGGGTGATTTTTGGTGTTAGCCATGACCGTTGTTTGGAGCCTAAGTGTTTGTGGTTAATTTGTTAGTAACTTTGGAGTTATTTGAGGTACCCTACATTGGACCTATTTTTTGAAGTTGCTTGACTTAGAAATATTATATCTAATATTAAGTTTATTTATTGCGCATAAGTTTGTATTATTTTAGTAAATAGTTTTTGGCCAAAATTTAACTAGTTTACTTTTAGGTGGTCGTTTATGGAGGAACCGGATCAGGAGAGAAGAATGACAATTCTACCCCAATCACTGAGACCCAAGCCGGTGGAAGTGGACCTAACTCAGGTGATAGGCTGGAGAGAGCCATTGAAGGACTTGCCTACCTAGTCGAGGCTAACGAAGGGAACCTACCCTAGACCGATTCCAAGGTCTGAAACCTCCATCATTCGCTGGTACCCCTGATCCAGTTATAGCTGAGTCGTGGTTATTGAATATTGGAAAGATCTTTGGGGCCATGCGTTGTTTTGAGAGACAGAAGGTGGAGTTTTCCACTTACAACTTGACAAGAGAAGCTTATCAGTGGTGGTTGACTATGTCTAGGAGAGGGCCAGCCATGGTGTGGGACCGCTTTGTTGAGATGTTTAATGATAAGTATTTCCCTCAACACCTGAAAGATCAGAAGGTTGCTGAATTTTTCATGCTTACTCAATGTGACATGACTGTAGCAGAGTACGAGGCAAAGTTTACGGAGCTGTCGCGGTATGCCTCACATGTGGTTAGGGATGAGGCGCAGAAAGCTAGAAAGTTTGAAACAGGACTTCGGTGGAGCATTCGTACCAAGGTGGAGCTCTTTAGGCTGCCTACCTACAATGAAGTTGTTGATCGAGATCTGATTGCAGAAAAAGGGATAGTGGAGAACAACAAGTATCGAGACCAGAAGATGAGGAATGTTGGTACCAAGAACCATGGCGAAAGAAATCATCAAGGAGGCCCTAGCCAGAGTACTACCTTCAAGAGACAAGGAGCTGGGAATCAGTATAACAGGGGTGTGGCTGTCAATGCAATTAAGGGGAAATCGTACTTTACTTAATGTCGTAGGTCTCACGATCATGATGTGTGCTATCGCGAGGCTGGTGCTTGTTTCCGTTGTGGTCAACAAGGTCATATGATTAAGGATTGCCCCATGTCACGACCCGTGAATCAGCTGAACGCCCCTACTCAGAACCCAGTGGCTGCTAGAGGAGAAGAGAACAGGCGTGGGAGAGCTTTTGCATTGGTCCCTGGAGATGTCCTTGCTGCACCCGCAGTTGTCTCAGGTACCATACCTATTGACTCTAAATCCGCCAATGTCCTTATTGATTCTGGTTCTACGCATTCATTCGTTTCCCATGATTTTTCTAAGTCCACTTCTAGACAAACCGGAACCCATTGGTTATGCTTTACATGTTTCAACTCCCTTGGGTGTCATGTTAGCTAGTACTTGTGTGTACAAAAACTGTGAAATATTGGTTGGCGGGGTGTCTTTAGTTGTTGATTTGACACCTCTTGATATTCGAGATTTTAATGTCATCCTCGGTATGGATTGGCTCTCAGCTAATCATGCCTCAATCGATTGTGTCGAGAAGAAAGTCATGTTTTGTATTCCTAGTACCCATGGATTCCATTTTGTTGGTACCGGAGTTTCGACCCCACCTCGAATGATTTCATGTCCTCGGGCTCAAAAGTTACTTCGAAAGGGTTGTCAGGGATTTTTGGCCTATATAAATGATGAGTCCGCAAATGAGATAAAACTGGAAGATGTTCTTGTGGTTCGTGAGTTCTTTGATGTCTTTCCTGAGGATATTAGCACATTACCTCCTGATAGGGAAATTGAGTTCACCATAGATGTTGTTCCGGGTACCACCTTAATCTCTAAAGTTCCCTATCGAATGGCACCTGTAGAGTTAAAAGAATTAAAGGTACAACTTCAGGAGTTACTTGACAAGGGATTTATTAGACCGAGCACTTCTACGTGGGGTGCGCCAGTTTTATTTGTGAAGAAGAAGGATGGCACCATGAGGTTATGCATAGATTACCGGGAATTGAACAAAGTCACGGTTAAGAACAAGTATCCTCTCCCTAGGATTGATGATTTGTTTGGTCAACTTCAAGGAGCCAATGTATTTTCCAGGATTTACTTGAGGTCTGGTTACCATCAATTGAAGATTAAGGCCGAGGATGTACCTAAGAGTGCATTCCGCACTAGGTACGGGCATTATGAGTTCCTTGTTATGCCTTTTGGGTTGACAAATGCCCCGACTGTTTTCATGGACTTGATGAATAGGGTTTTCAAACCGTTCTTGGATGTCTCTGTGATTGTTTTTATTGATGATATCTTGGTGTATTCTAAGATCAAGGAGGAACATGTGGACCACTTGAGGCTTGTTTTGCAAACACTACGGGATCAGAAGCATTTTGAAAAGTTTAAGAAGTGCGAGTTCTGGCTTTCAAGGATCTCGTTTCTGGGGCATGTTGTGTCGGAGGATGGTATTTCAGTAGACCCCAAGAAGGTAGAGGCTATCGTTAATTGGCCTAGACCTACGAATGTGACGGAAATCCGGAGCTTTCTAGGATTAGCTGGTTACTATAGAAGATTTGTGGAGAAACTTTCAGATTTAGCATCCCCCTTGACTCAGCTTACAAGGGAGGAGTCCCCATTTAAGTGGTTTGACGAATGTGAGCAAATTTTTCAAGAGTTGAGAAGAAGGTTAACTTCTGCTCCTATATTGTCATTGCCTTCATAAGGTGGAAATTATGTGATTTATAGTGACGCATCGCTGAAAGGACTAGGTTGTATTTTGATGCAAGATGGAAAAGTGATTGCGTATGCCTCAAGACAGTTGAAACCTTATGAGAGAAACTACCCGAAACATGACTTGGAGCTGGCAGCTGTGGTATTTGCTTTGAAAATTTGGCGTCATTATCTCTATGGTGTATCATGTGAAATTTTTACAGACCACAAGAGCTTGAAGTATCTCTTCACACAAAAGGAACTCAACATGAGATAAAGGCGGTGGCTGGAGCTGTTAAAGGATTATGATGTGAGTATACAGTATCATCCTGGTAAAGCCAATGTGGTGGCGGATGCCCTTAGTCGAAAGTCGACTGCTAATTAGGCTAATGTTATTACCAGTCAAGTCGAGTTGCAAAGGGAATTCGAGAGATTGTCATTAGAGGTAATCCCTATGCAGACTTCGAGTGCAGTGTATGCGCTAATGGCTCAACCTACTTTGCTAGAAGAAATCAAAGAGGCGCAAAGGAGTGATTGAGACTTGAAGAAGGTTGCTGAAGAGGTGCTTGGAGGTAAAGTCTCGAAATTTTCTATTCAATACGGATTTCTGAAATTTGAAGGCCGAATTTGTATACCAAATGTGGCCAAGGTTAAAAAGTCCATATTAGAGGAAGCTCACAATTCTAAATTTGCGATCCATCCTGGTGGTACGAAGATGTATAGGGATCTGCGTGAGCTTTATTGGTGGCCAAGAATGAAGAGGGATATAGCAGAGTTTGTGGCTAAGTGCTTATTGTTTCAGTAAGTTAAGGCGGAACACCAAAGACTTGCACGGTTGCTTCAGCCGCTACCTGTTCCCGAGTGGAAGTGGGAACACATCACTATGGATTTTTTAGTTGGATTGCCAAAGTCTTAGAAGGGAAACACCACCATTTGGGTAATAGTTGACAGGCTAACCAAGTCATCACACTTTTTGGCCGTGAAACCCACTGATTACCTAGAAAAGTTATCCCAACTATACGTCAAAGAGATTGTAAGGTTGCATGGAGCACATGTGTCCATTGTTTCAGACAGGGACCCATGTTTTGTGTCAAGATTTTGGAATAGTTTACAAGCAGCTATGGGGTCTAGATTGAAGTTCAGTACTGCCTTTCATCCTGAGACAAACGTCCAGTCAGAAATAGTTATTCAGATTTTGGAAGACTTGCTACGGCTATGTGTTTTTGATTTCAAAGGAGGATGGGAAGAAAACTTGCCTTTGGTGGAGTTTGCGTACAATAATAGCTTTCAGGCAAGTATCGGAATGGCTCCATTCGAGGTGTTATACGGAAAAAGGTGTAGATCCCCCATCAATTGGACTGAAGTTGGAGAAAGACAAATATTTGGACCAGAAATTGTCCAGGTTACTACAGAAAAGATCAAGACAATTCGTGAAAGACTAAAAGAGGTAAGAAGCAGACAGAAGAGCTACGCGGATAACAGAAGACGGGATCTGGAAGTTGAGGTTGGAGATTTCGTGTACTAGAAATTCTCGCCAACTAAAGGTGTACTACGATTTAAGAAGAAAGGGAGATTGAACCCCAGATATTGTTGGGTTTTGACGTAGGTAATGCAGCGGAATAACAAAATTTATCCCTACTCAAATCCCACCAAGGATCACAGGAAGACACATCATAACATGATGAGAGACATAGAAGATGTGTACCTTTGTGATTTGGGAGATCACACAAAGAATATTGTCCTCGTCTCTACGGTTGATCCACGTCTAGAGGTGAGATATAGATTCTTCCTTCTCCTAGTGCTAGCTTGGACCAGAGGAAGAGGGAAGAACGAATCACGCAACGAAGACAAGAGAGGATCGACCTCCTCTCTTGATGGCCGACGGGTGGGGCGGCTAAAGGGGCTTCAGCCTCCTTTGGCTTGTCTCTTGCTCTCTTTCTTTCTCTCCCACTCACTTATGTTATGAGAATGAACATTAAGTGGGAAGGAAGCTAGAGCCTCCTTTATATAGACCAACAACACTTGTTAGTTTACATAAAGGCCCCTCCTAGTTCTACATGAACTTGGATTAGTCCCTTCCTTGAAAATTAGTCCTACTAAGTTTGCAAGGTGTTGCAAAGTGATCCTTCTTTTTAATTAATCATATTAATTAATCCCAAATCTAGTTCAACTCTTTAGACGTGTGACCCCATAGGTTTCTACTTAGTTGGTAGTAACTTATTACTAACATGGAGCGGTGTCTAGCAACACATCCATGCAACCCAACTAATAGAAATAGTCAGTGATCCCGAAAAACCTTTGTACCCAATATCTCATATTGTATTATCCCTTTGTATCCATATCCTGATTGGACATGAGACATAATAGTCACACTCGTATATCCAATCCATAGTTTCTCGATCGTGGGATATGCTTATGCAAGGAGATAACATCAATATCTCCACATTGATTTATCTGAGTCTGGCCAGGCATTCAATAAGCACCATCCCTCGAGTGGCCATGAATATTTGCTCCCATTATGTCGGAGGACAAATCCTCTCTACATCACTACGATCTCTAAGCTTGCTTGCTATCATACCCGATAGCTATCTTTATAGTTGCCCGGTTAAGGCACAACGTTGGATAACATCAAAGCATAATATTTCACAACTAGAGTATCTAGTGACTTCAAGTCTAAGGATTACAATATTATTAGCACTACGAGAAGCGATTGTGACTTTTACATAATCTAATGTATCCTTCTCGTTGTTGGTGTATCCAGTATGCCATTTCTCCTAATGCATACCCATGTGTTAGACTTGATATCTCCATATCAATCTACACACATACTAGTCTATATTTGATCGTCCAATTAATCAATAAAATGGACTAGGGACATTTAAGATAAACAACACATTGTATCTAAGGACTTCATTATATTAAATATCGCCATAATTAATAGGCTTAATTACTTAATGCATACCCCCAGTTTAACAAAACTATCACATTGCAACCCCCAGTTCTAGAACTAGCTGATTGCATCCCCCATTTGTGAAAAAATACGTCAATGTGCAACTGGGAACAAAATTTCATCGCAAACTTAACGTTCTTGAAGGGCATTATCTGAAACAATGTGATGCGATTGTATCATAGACAATGTGAATTTTATGAAAATACCTTCATTGTGTTTTAATTTGATGGTTGGATTTTGTTCCCAGTTTGACATTGACGTATATTTTACAAATGGGGGATGCAATCAGCTAGTTCTAGAACTGGGGGTTGCAATATGATAGTTTCGGCAAACTGGGGCTATGCATTAAGTAATTAAGCCTAATTAATAAATGAATATTCTAGCCATTACATCATTCATACCAAATATAGATTGCCTCTAGGGCACTTATTCCAACAATCTCCCACTTGCATTAGAGCCAATCTGGTGCATCTCATATGCCTATAGATCTAGTGTTCCCATCATGCTTACGCTGCGCGAGCGGCTTTGTGAGCGCATCCGAAAGATTGTCATCCATTGGAATCTTACACATCTTCACATCTCTCGATCGATCATATCACGAATAAGATGGAATCTCCTAAGTACATGCTTTGATTTCTGGTGTGATCTTGGTTCCTTGGCTTGTGCGATTGCCCCAGAGTTGTCACAATACAACTCCATGGGATCCACAATGCTAGGGACCACACCTGGCTCAGTGATAAACTTCTTTATTCAAATTTCTTCCTTTGCTGCTTCCGCAGCAGCAATGTACTCAGCTTCAGTTGTAGAATCAGCAACTGTCCCTTGCTGGAACTTTTTCAGCTTACAGCTCCTCCATTCAGGAAAAACACATATCTAGAATGCGATCTGTAATCATCCTTGTCGGTTTGGAAGCTTGCATCAGTGTAACCAATTACACTCAACTCTTCCTTTCCTCCAAATATCAAGAACGCATCCTTAGTTCTTCTCAAGTACTTCAGGATGTTCTTGACAGCAGTCCGTTGACTCTCACCCGGATTGGATTGATATCTGCTTACCATACTCAACGCGTATGATACGTCTGGTCTAGTAAACAACATGGCGTACATGATAGATCCTATGGTCAAAGCATAGGGTATTCTACTCATGCGATCCTTTTCAATCTCATTGGAAGGACAGTCATTCTTAGAAAGAGTGACTCCATGCGACATGGGCAAGAATCCCTTCTTGGAATCTTGCATGTTGAACCTCTTCAACACCTTGTCAATATATGTACTCTGACTTAGTCCTAGCGACCTTCTAGATCTATCCCTATAGATCTTTATACCAAGTATATAGGCTGCATCTCCCAAGTCTTTCATTGGGAAACACTTTCCTAACCAATCTTTAACAGATTGCAAAGTAGGAATGTCGTTTCCAATGAGTAGTATGTCATCCACATACAAGACCAGAAACACTACATAGCTCCCACTAACCTTCTTGTAAACACATGGCTCATCTTCGTTCTTGATGAAGCCAAACTCTTTGACCGGGTCATCAAAACGTCGATTCCAGCTCCTAGAAGCTTGCTTTAATCCATAAATGGATCTTTGCAGCTTACAGACTTTATTGTCATTCTCTGGATCCTCAAAACCCTCAGGTTGTGTCAAGTACACATCCTCCAGAAGATTCCCATAAAGGAATGTTTTTTTGAAATCCATTCGCCAAATATCATAGTCATAGTATGCTGCAATGGCAAGTAGGATTCGAATGGATTTAGTCAAGACGACTGGTGAAAAGGTGTCATCATAGTCAATACCATGAATATGTCTATACCCTTTAGCCATCAATCGCCCTTTGTAGGCAACTACCTCGCCATCCATGTCGGTCTTCTTCTTGAAGACCCACTTACACCCTATGGGTCGAGCCCCTTCAGGTGGTTCATGTACATGGAATCCATTTCGGATCTCATGGCTTCTAGCCACTTCTTGGAGTCTGGGCTTTTCACGGCTTCTCCGTAGGTTGTAGGCTCATCATCCATGAGTGGTATGTCATCGGGCTCAGTCACGAGAAGTCCGTACCTCTCTGGCTCATGACGCACCGTTCCTGACCTACGGAGTTCTTGTGTTACCTGAACAGGTTATTCCACAACTACTTGCGGTTCCTGTTCCATAATCGGTTCAGTGTTTTGTGGTTCTCGAATTTCTTCGAGCTCTACGGTCCTCCCACTTGATTCTTTAGAGACTAGATCTCTTTCTAGAAACACGCCGGTACGATATACAAACACTTTGTTCTCGGTGGGATTGTAGAAATAATATTCTTTCATTTCCTTAGGATATCCCACAAACTTACACTTATCCGCTTTGGGCCCGAGCTTGTCTGACTGTAAACGTTTTACATAGACGTCACAACCCCAAATCTTCATAAACGACACTATGGGACGCTTCCCAGTCCATATCTCATATGGTGTCTTCATGACTGATTTGGTTGTAACACGGTTAATGGTAAAAGCTGCAGTCAATAGAGCATGTGCCCAAAATGATATCGTAAGATCGGTTTGAAACATCATAGATCGCACCATATCCAAATAGTGTGCGATTCCTCCTCTTGGATACACCATTCCATTGTGGTGTTCCGGGTGGAGTGAGTTGGGATACTATCCCACACTCTCTAAGATATTCATCAAATTCTTGGCTCAATTATTCTCCTCCACGAGCCGATCGCAAAGCTTTGATACTTTTACCAAGTTGCTTCTCTACTTCATTCTTAAGTTCTTTGAGTAATTCAAAAGATTCAAATTTAGCCTTCATAAGGTAAACAAATCCATATCTACTAAAATCATCAGTGAATGTAATGAAGTAAGTGTAACGACCTCTGGCAGGCGTGGGAAACGGCCCACACACATCGGTATGTATGACTGCCAATAACTCACTAGTCTTCTCACCTTTCTTATTTGTCATTTTTCCCAATAAACAAGATTCACATGTCTCATATGATTCCAAATCAAATGAGTCTAGAAGTCCATCCTTATGGAGTCTAGATATGCGTTTCTCGCTTATATGGCCTAAACGACAATGCCACAGATATGTGGGATTTAAATAATTAATTTTAATCCTTTTAGTATTTGTGTTATAGATGGAATTGTTTAGATCAAGAATATACAATCCATTAGACAAATGCGCACTACAATAGTGCATACTATCAAAATAAATGGAGCAACACTTGTCCTTTATTGAAATAGAAAAACCCTTCTCGTCCAAACAAGAAACGGAAATAATGTTTCTGCTCATAGCAGGCACATAAAAGCAATTGTCTAATTCTAAAATAAGTCCAGAAGGCAAAGATAGTTCATAAACGCCTATAGCTAATGCAGAAACTCTTGCTCCATTCCCAACGCGTATATCTATCTCTCCTTTAGCCAATCTTCTACTTCTTTTCAAATCCTGCACATTTCGACAAATGTGAGAACCACATCCAATATCCAATACCCAAAATTAAGAAATAGAAAGATTGACGTCTATAACATAAATACCTGGTGGTGGTGGAATTACTATTCCAAGCTTCTTATCCTCCAGATATTTGGGACAATTTCTCTTCCAGTGACCCGACTGGCTACAGTAGTGACAATCACCTTTAGCCACACCCCCTTTAGGCTTAAGAGCTTCCTTGGATTTTGCAACTTTCTTGCGCTTTCCTTTGGAAGTAGAGGCAACTCCCTTGCCCTTATTCTTAACCATCAATATGGCTTTGCCCTTGCCTTTGTTGACGCTCTGTTCACCGGTCTTTAGCATGTTTAGCAAGTCTGGCAGAGGCTTACTGATCTCGTTCATGTTATAGTTCATGATGAACTGGTTATAACTGTCAGGCAACGATTGAAAGACTAGATCAGTAGCCAAATCTTGGCCCAGTGGGAATCTCAGTCTTGCGAGATTCTCTATATACCCCATCATTCGGAGTACGTGAGGCCCGACTGGATTCCCTTCTACAAGACTGCTCTTAAACAGTGCTTTAGACACCTCATACCGTTCTTGCCTTGCCTGTTCCTAAAACAATTGTTTCAAGTGTATGATAATATCATAGGCTTCCATATTCTCGTGTTGCTTCTGAAGCTCAGGAGTCATGGTGCACAGCATGAGGCAAGTCACGTTATTTGAATCATCTATATGTTTCTGACGCGCCCTTACGTCCGCTAGAACAGACTCATTAGCGGGTGGGTCTGGAATACGATTGTTCAATACATACAACTTCTTTTCTTGCTTAAGAACAATTCTTAAGTTTCTGTACCAATCAAGGAAGTTTGTTCCAGACAGTTTATCCTTCTCAAGGACAGATCGCAGGGATGAAGTCGATGCGTGATTGTTTGCCATTTGGAATTCTACAAAACGAGAAATATGCAAGTTTAGTATTTTGAATGTTTTAAATAAATTTAACAACGGCTAGTGTATCACATATAGCTCCCACTATTTTTCTCGGATTAATAGCCCTCTCTATTAATGCGAAAAATATCTCATATATTTTCTAGTGAGTCCAAGATCCATATTTCACTTCTTCTTGAGCTTGCTTTGGCAAGTCACCCTAAAATTGGTTATTTAGGTAGGAACCATTCCAAATGCATCCCATGCAAATCTTTGTCCAATTAGGTGAATAACCCATTATTCTTTATCCTTTAGATAACTCCTAATTGTCATGCCTCTAGGCTCATCAATCCAATTGATTTCACCTAGTTGCGTCCAACCTCTTGCTTCAACAGTCACACATTACTTGCTTGTGTCACCGCAACACACCAAGATGAATTGAATCGCCTTGCTTTAGCAAGCCCGAATTTAATAGACCTTGATCATATAGGGTGTTTAGGCAAGAGAAGGCAAAATGCAATATTCTACTTAAGGGATTTAATTCTCATCAATTGTTTGGTTGATCCTATCAACATGATCTACTTATTTGGATTGGGCAATCCACAATATAAGACCAACTTTTTTTATTATTATCTTGTTAACGTTTTGCATGCATCATCCATACATCAAATACATAACAGGACATAAATAATAAACATCTACAAAAAGAAAATAACGTGGCATGGATATGGCCCCTAGACTAAGATATTATCAAGCCAATGATAATATCTATATGCCTTAAAGTGACAAGCTCATCTAATGTGCTCCACCATAGCCTCACGCCTAGGGTAGGGAGTCTCCATCGTCTTTTGGCTTCTTGGTTCTCCGGTCTTCTTCTCCATGCTCTTGTCTATCATCTAAATATTTCTAATTCTAGCCTAACATCTATAATAAATAAATAAATAAATAAAAGCCTCACATGTCTAGGAGGAAAAAAACGACTCACATGCCGTAAAACCTAATTAATCATTACATTAATATGATCGGCTCGCAAGCCGTAAACCAAACCACAAAACATAAAACATCCACAACCTAGGCCATATCCATCCACCATGCAACAAAGCACATAAAAACAGTTGACACGATTCCTTAACGCGTATGCGCAAGTGCACGGTCAAGTAATATAGGGGTGGTATTTCAACCCCGAGTTATCGATCCCACGAGGACAAGATTGAGATTATTTAATTAGTTATTTTATTTAAAGTACGGTGCAAGAGGAAAGAGCTGATTTATTTAAAACTTGAAATAACAACTAATCTAATATTTTTGTATTTTTTTTATATTTAATAAAAGATATGGAGAAACTAGGCGATCTCTAGATCACCTAGGGCTATAGACAAATTCCGGGTTATCTGAGTAACACGTTAATTCTATCATAATCAAGCCGGGCAATAGGCTATGACAATATCCTGTCGGTATCATGTCATTTTACGTCTCGGTTGACTACAATATCCTCTCGGTCTCATGTTGTCTACCGGTCCGTTCTAGCAGGTCATCTAATGGTACGATAACGGGTCCTGGCGGTCCACCGTTTCACGAAACAGCGGAATAATCCTACCAAATCTACCCACACTAGGCCAATCCTAACACTTCTCCTTTTCGATCTCGGTGATTCGGGATTGATGCTCAAGTTCTCTTCGTAGTTAGGTTGAGTCACTGTCGTGCACTCATCTAATTAACTAGTATGTCCGGGTAGCTACTCCATTCATACTAAAGATTAAGCATAGAACAAGAACGATTGAATTAGAACGATATTCACTTTAAGCATGAATCATCTTGATGAACCAAACCCTAGTTTATGAACATTAGATCTTCTCCTAAACGTGTCAATAGTCTAGGATTACTAACAATAATCAAAAACTAACATTGATTCAACAAGATGAAATCAAATACGCATGAAAAAAGATTCAATCCAGAAAAGTATCATCTACATAAACCCTAGGCTCTCATAGAGATGCCTAGCAAAACGTCTAGCTAAAAAAAATCAACCAAACAAGGTGCAATAGTTTCTCCGTACAAGATTTGAAATAAGAAGAAGAAGATGAAACCTAGAGCTTCAATGGAGGAGGAGTCCTCCTCTTTGCGCGCGTCTCTCTGCTTCTTCCCCCGTTGGTAGAGTTGTTCTCCAATGAATCTTCTCCCCTTCATTAATTGTAGTTTTAGGTCAAGTAGGAGAAGCAACCATGCCTCTCTTTATTTCCATTCGTCCATGTATTTTTTCTTAAGCAGATCGCATGACCTCCTTAAAGCTGATCGTGTGATCTGCTTTTCCTCTTGCCTCAGATCGTACGATATATTTCTAAGGACCAAGTCAGGTCGCACGATCTAAAATATGAAGTCGTGCGACCTGATTAATTAATCGCACGATCATCCACTAAGATCGTGATAACAGTGAGTTTGCTCAATTTTCTCCTCCGAATTTATTCCAAGTCTTGCTCCAGATCGCACGACCTCAGTTTTGCAAGTCGTGTGATCTGCTGAACTTGTCTTCTTCTCTCCAATCCCGAGCTTTGTCTCAATTTCCGAAGTTCGTTTCTCCTCTTCTTTCAGTCTCCGAGTTACGTTTCCTGTCAAAACAACACGAAAGACACCCGTGCCATCAAACGTGACAAAATATCATAAAATAATGCGAGAAACGCCCGGATTTACAATTTATCGCTCAAAGATCAAGTTATTAAATCTCCTCAAGTTCATAGTGTATTTATAATATAATCTACCCGAAATTCACACAAAATGGTACACAAACGTAGAAGAAATATAACTCTAATACAGAGTTATCAACAGTTAAAACCAATTTTAACGCACTTGTTCAATTTTAGTTGTTTTGGACATACTAGGGTCAAAACGGTCCAAGATATTTACCAAAAGAATGGCCAAAATCAACCAAGGAACCCCCGCACTAGGCCCGGCCCGGCCGGCCCCTAGCCCACACGGCTAGGCCGTGCGCTAGGGAGCACCGGCCCCCTTGGGCCGTGCGTTACTTGGGCGGCAAGGAGAGGTGGGCGGTCCCATTGGGGCCACACCTCCTCATGGAATTGTTTCCAAAAACAATTCCTTCCTCGTTGGGTTGTTTCCAAAACACCCTTTGCCTTGATGCCCAAGTTTAATTGTTTCCATACTTGAAAAACCCCCTTTCCAAGCATGTGCCCAATCTCTAGTTCTTGATCCAAAAATTCCACACATCTTATGTGATCAAACTCACTAATTTACACATCCAATGTTAGATTAGATCTTGTTTATTGCATCTACTATGCCAATTAATTTCAGTTTCGCGTAATATGAACTAAAAGAGTGTAAAACTGAGATCGTAACACATAAAATCATGTTATGCACTACGACCTGTGGCTCTGATACCACTGTTGGGTTTTGGCGTAGGTAACGCAACGAAATAACAAAATTTATCCCTACTCAAAGCCCACCAAGGATCACAAGAAGAGACGTCATAACATGATGAGAGACAAAGAAGATGTGTACTTTTGTGATTTGGGAGATCACACGAAGAATATTGTCCTCGTCTCTACGGTTGATCCACGTCTAGTGGTGAGATCTAGATTCTTCCTTCTCCTAGTGCTAGCTTGGACCAGAGGAAGAGGGAAGAACGAATCACGCAACGAAGACAAGAGAGGATCGACCTCCTCTCTTGATGGCCGACGGGTAGGGGCGGCTAAAGGGGCTTCGACCTCATTTGGCTTGTCTCTTGCTCTCTTGCTTTCTCTCCCACTCACTTATGTTATGAGAAGGAAAATTAAGTGGGAAGGAAGCTAGAGCCTCCTTTATATAGACCAACAACACTTGTTAGTTTACATAAAGGCCCCTCCTAGTTCTACATGAACGTGGATTAGTCCCTTCCTTGAAAATTAGTCCTACTAAGTTTGCAAGGTGTTGCAAAGTGATCCTTCTATTTAATTAATCATATTAATTAATCCCAAATCTAGTTCAACTCTTTTGACGTGTGAACCCATAGGTTTCTACTTAGTTTGTAGTAACTTATTACTAACATGGAGCGGTGTCTAGCAACACATCCATGCAACCCAAATAATAGAATAGTCAGTGATCCTGACAAATCTTTGTGCCCAATATCTCATATTGTATTATCCCTTTGTATCAATATCCGGATTGGACACGAGACATAATAGTCACACTCGTATATCCAATCCATAGTTTCTCGATCCTGAGAATATGCTTATGCAAGCAGATAACATCAATATCTCCGTATTGATTTATCTGAGTCTGCCCAGACATTCAATAAGCACCATCCCTCGAGTGGATATGGATATTTTCTCCCATTATGTGGGAGGGACAAATCCTCTCTACATCACTACGATCTCTAAGCTTGCTTGCTATCATACTCGATAGCTATCTTTATAGTTGCCCAGTTAAGGCACAACGTTGGATAACATCAAAGCATAATATTTCACAACTAGAGTATCTAGTGACTTCAAGTCTAAGGATTACAATATTATTAGCACTACGAGAAGCGATTGTGATTTTGACATAATCTAATGTATCCTTCTCGTTGTGGGTCTATCCAGTATGCCATTTCTCCTAATGCATACCCATGTGTTAGACTTGATATCTCCATATCAATCTACACACATACTTGTCTATATTTGATCGTCCTATTAATCAATAAAATGGACTAGGTACATTTAAGATAAACAACACATTGTATCTAAGGACTTCATTATATTAAATATCGCCATAATTAATAAATGAATATTCTGGCCATCACATCATTCATACCAAATATAGATTGCCTCTAGGGAACCTATTCCAACAGATATGTCGGACCCTATGAAATTCTTGAGCGAGTTGGACCCGTAGCTTATCTCTTGGCATTACCGCCAGAGCTTAGTAACGTCCATAATGCCTTCCATGTTTCGATGATTAAGAAGTATGTCTATGACCCTAAGAACGTGCTGGCATATCAGCCGTTGGAGCTAAGGGAAGACTTATCATACGTTGAGACGCCAGTGCGAATTTTTGATCGACAGGATCAAGTATTGCGCAACAAAGTCATTCCACTAGTTAAAGTTTTGTTGCAAAATCATTTGGTGGAAGAAGAAACCTGGGAACGAGAGGATGAGATGCGAAATCATTGGTGGAAGAAGAAACCTGGTAACACCTCATCCTGTGCATCTGCCTGATCATCAACTGGAGGTGGATCAACATCACCTGCATCACCTTGATCATCCTGCACTATCTCATCACCATCCCATTACTCTGCTGGAGTAGGAACTAGACTCATGTCCACCAAATCATCACCATCAGCCTAAGGCTTCTCACACTTATCAATGTCCTCAATTGTCTGATCTTCGATAAATACCACATCTCGGCTCCTGACAATCTTCTTGGTAAATGTATCCCATACCGGTACCCAAACTCTTCATGGCCATAAGCCAGAAAAGATACACTGCTTGGATTTTTCGTCAAGCTTTGATCTTTTATCTTTCGAGACATGTACAAATGCCCAACACTCGAACACTCTCAAGTGATCGTAAGACACATATCTACCTATCCATACTTTGTCAGGTATATCTGTCTCCTAAGGAACTGAGGGAGAGAGATTGATCAAATCCACAGCTGTTCTCATCGCCTCACCCCAAAAGGTTCTTGGCAGCTTTGCCTGTGACAACATACATTTGATCTTCTCAATCATGGTCGTGTTCATCCTCTCTACTACACCATTATGCTGTGGGGTCTTAGGAGGTGTCCTCTGATGCTTAATCCCATGGTTCCTGCAATACCAATGGAAGGAACCCTTGTACTCACCACCATTGTCAGTCCTGATGCACTTCAATGGCTTTCCAGTTTCTCTCTCAACACTAGCATGAAACTCCTTAAACACATCAGTCACTTGGTCCTTACTCCGAAGAGTGTATGTCCACACTTTCCTTGAATGATCATCAATGAATGTGACAAAGTATCTCGCACCACCAAGTGTTCGCGTCTTCATGGGACCACAAACATCAGAATGTACCAGTTCTAGAACATTAGACTTTCTAGAACCATAAGAATGCTGAAAACTCAACCTGTGTTGCTTTCCATCCAAACGTTGAGTACAATGCTTCAAAGGATTACCTTTAATTTCGGGGAGCAGCTCTCGCTTGGTTAGGACATGGAGTCCTTTCTGACTCATGTGACCCACCCTATTGTGCCACAACTCTATAGAGGAATCATCAACTTCATTTACCACTGGACTGGTAAACTTCACATGCATCACATACAGTGAGCACTCCTTCATCCCTCTAGCAACAACCAATGAGCCACGGGTAAGTCTCCATTTCCCATCACCTAAATGATTGCTATACCCGTCTTCATCAAGCTTCCCTGCAGAAATCAAATTCAGCCGAATATCTGGAACATGTCGACATCCCTGAGAACAAGCTTTCTTACAGTATTAGTCTCCAAGAAAACATCACCCATGCCAATGATATTTGACACATCGTCATTCCCCATCTTGACCACACCATAGTCACCTGGTCGGTAAGATGAGAAGAACCCTCCTGGAGGTAACATGAGTGGAAGCCCCACTGTCAATATCTCAGCCGTTGCTCTGACAAGCAATACTGACAACATTCTCCTCATAGACAATGAGAGTGTCATCCTTATTCGTTGTCGCAACTGTCTCGTTCTTCTCATTCTTGTTGTTTGACCCTTTCTGTCCCTTGTTCTTCAGCTTCCTGCACCCTATCTTCATATGTCCCACACCTCCACAATGGTAGCATTTCACACTTTTCTTCCAATCACTCCAGTGGCCTCTCGAGTGGTTCCTGTTTTTCTTAGGACCCTTGTTTGACTTCTCCTTCTATCCTGTTTGTTTTATGACACCAGTGCCTCAGCCTCCGAGTTCATGCCTGACTTGGACCATCTAGCGTCTTGATTCAACTAGCTATCCTTGACCATGTCATTGGTCAACTTTCCATCCGGAGCTGAATTGCTAAGAGCCACTGTCAAAGTTTCCCAGCTATCCGGCAAGCTACTGAGGAGAAACAATTGTAATACCCCGATTTTTGAGGTATTTTTAGGAATTTAACAATTATTTTGGGCCATTAGTTGGATTTATAAAAGTAGTTTTCTTAATTTTCAGGTGTCATTATATATATTATATATATATATAAGTATATGTTTAGAAAAGTAATATTTTTGAACTTTTTATTTTTATATATTGTTTTTAGTAAAAGTTATAAAAAATTAGATAAGTTTTTAGTTATTAAAATGTAGCGCGTCGTGTAACCTTTTATACGTGACCAAAATAAAGTTTTAATGTAATTTGACGTATCTAACCACCGCGCTACACGGTGCTCCAGCCACACCCAACAACTCCACCTACCTTCTTCCCCAACCATCTCGTAACAGGACATGAACTCTCCGCAGGCGATTTATCCGCCACCGACTGCAACACCACCACCACAACCTCCTCTTAGTCTAACTTCACTCCCAATTCAACTCTAATTCGCCAAAGACCCGACTATTACTCACCAATCAACCTAATTTCGCTGAAATCGTGGCCCGAATCGAAATTGTAAAAACCGACGGTGGGTCTCTTACTCTTCGCCGGAGTCTTCAATCGAAGGCTATATAAATATCACCTGAGAAACTCAAATCTTTCCACACCAAATCATCAACCTCTCTCTCTCTCTCTCAATCTCTCTTGGCCGTCGCGTCGCCGAAGCAAACCGGCCAGGAAACCGAGCCGGCAGCCCAGCTCCGCCCTCTGCCATCGCCGCCTTCGTCCTCCTCCTTCGCCGTTGTCGCCATCGTCGTTGCCCCTCTCCCTCTGTTTCGTCTCTGTCCAGCGAACCCAGCAGACCAGTCGCCGGCGTATTCGCCTTCCTGCTCCACTCGGTCGGTAACCGAGCCTCTATATCCCAATTGCAATTAGTTGTTCCAATTTCAAAACCTTTATGTCTTCAAACCCAGTTTAATTTGAAGCATTTAGTTGGGTTGTGAGTTGTAAAGTTTTATCGTGGGTGAAGAGTGGGAAGAGAAGGGAATGCTTCCAGTAGGTATTGTGAAGGGGCTAACTGAATGTCAATGCGCAAACTTTGGGGGTACCCGTTGTCTTGTTCTCAAACCAGCATGTTATGGGGTATGAGTTGTATTATTTATTTTTCTTGAAAATTTGGTTTCTCTATAAAACTTGTATTTTGGACCCTATTATAATTAAGGGTTTTATTTACATTCTTTAACAAGATTACAATTTTGTAAAATAGTATTTATTAATTACGTTTAATTATTTTATTCTAAGAATAATATTTTTGGTTACCTCATAAGTTAATACTAGAGTCTATAAGTAGGGTTATAATAACTACTTATAGTATGTTTTCTTAATAATGAAATCTTTTTTTTTTAGGGAACCTACCATATTGGTAGGGCGGTATAAACCCCGTTTGGAATTAAATTGGGCTCCCAACCCATAAACATACAGATGTGGGGATGCAGGCCTTACCCGTCATAGATCAAATTACATAAATAAAAGCCCATACAAGAACTAACAAGCCCAAATAGTAGATAAAACCAAAGCTAACCCTAACAGAAATAAAACAAATACACAAACACGGTGCAAACAGACGATTCACGTACACAGCTAGGGGAGATGAATCTCCATCGGTTGACTATGGCTATCCAAATCACTCTGAATATACCTCTGTACATGTCCCGGTGGATGCACCGAGTACACCTTTACCTCTTCCTCTTCCAGTCCCCTCGTTGCCATTGCATGCGCTGCTTGATTTCCATCTCTCCTTATATAAAGAAGTTTGCCTCTGAAAATCTGGTTGATGAAGTGCCGAAGCTCTTCCAAAATGCTCTCCCATTCGTTACACCAAACCTTAGAGCTGTTAACCCAATTGAAGACATTTAGTGAGTCCACTTAAAATATGATTTGTTTCCTCTCGTAGACCAGATCTCTCATCAAATGAGCCGTCTCCAAAAGAGCTGTTGCTTCGCCCAGATTTGAGTCGATGAAGCACTGAATCGGAATTGATGCAGCTAGAATAAATTCTCCTTTATGGTTTCTGGCAATTGAACCTGCACAAGCTCGCAGATTGGCAGTAGAAGCAGCAAAATCCACATTGAATTTAATCAATCCTTGAGGCGGAGGATTCCAGATCTTCGGTAAGCCATCTGAAACCCTTGTCACTTTACTTTCTAATTCCATACTCCAATCTGAACGTAAGAGTTCGATCCAATTGATGATCTGTTTCTGAGTCTGATCGTTCTTCTCAAAGATTTTGATGTTTCTAGATCTCCAGATAACCCACATACTAGCCACGAAGAGAATTTGACTTTTATCATCATTCTTTCCCCAGGACTAACACAAGATAAGTCCAGACTATTTCTGTAATTTTTCCATATAAACTTATAGTAAGAGAATTCCCTGAAAAGATGCTTTTGTGTTTCTTCAGGAAAGCCACAAAGAACACAGTTACCATAAACCTTTATACCACGTTGAATGAGATTTCCTTTAACTGGAAGAGTATTACAACAAAAACGCCAAAGAAAGAACCTCATTTTACGGGGAACAGGTAAGTTCCAAATCCTCCTCCAGTCTTGTTCAGCAATACAATTGCTAGAATCTCCCATCTCTTTAGTAACTATTTTGTAAGTCTTGAAAGAAGTTGTTGTTTTATAGCCTCATTTAACCGTATAGTCTCCATTCACAGTATGACTCCAACAAGCAGCATCATTGTTGAGTCTGTAATTGATGGGAGTCTGAATGATACCTCTGAAATCCTCTTGATTGAAATGTTGAGAAATAAAATTGTGGTTCCAGTGTCTGTGAACTGTGATGAGAGAGTAAACTGTGGCATTCATAGGGAGAGTAGGATTACTGAAAGCTTTTCTTCCCCCATTCTCTAAAATCCATATTTCCTTGTAAATTTGAATATTTTCACCATTCACCACCATGAATCTGCATCCCTGGTTCAAAAGTGCTTTAGCTTTCATAAGACCTCTCCAAATGTAAGAAAGGGTGCAGCCAGTATCACCATCTAGGATAGTCTTGTGTCTAAAGTACTTTGCCTTCAACACTTTGGAGACAAGAGAATTAGCGTTTTTAAGAACTCTCCACACTTGCTTAGCTAAAAGTGAGAGGTTAAAATTTTGCCATATCTCTCATCCCTAACCCACCCTTGTATTTATGGAGGCAAATTTTAGACCAGGAAGACCAATGCAGACTTCTTTTATCAATATTTGCAGCCCACCAAAACTTGGACATGATACTCTCAAGATCCTTGAGAATAAAAGTCATAGTTTCACCTAAGCAATTTTTGGGGAGTTTGATAAGGGGAGTCTATGATTTGCATATAGGATTTTTGTGCACTATTGTCGTGATAATTGAATGATAATTAGGAAAATATTTGCTATTGTAGACACCGAGATCATAGACGGTGAATTTGTGGAGGATCCATACTACGAATACTAGAAGGTTGTTTGCTTTCGTGTGACGATATCTCTTCCAATCCAAGTAAGTAGATGTGTACAACACTTTAAACTATCAAAATGTGTGTGATGTTTTGTGTGAGTTACTTCAATATTGTGAAACTATTTCGAGAAGCATGTGGATTTCAAATTTATAGTACTCGTGTGAAGCATGTGGAAGGATTAATGAATGATAATGGAATTGGGAATGATGTACAGAGGATGTGCGTGAAGGCTACTGCCGGGAACACAATTGAGTGATTTCCCTAGGGTACATACCCTTTTTATTTATCGTGGAATCTATGAGTACTACCTATGCATGTTTAGGTCATGACTGTATAGGGGTGTCGACACTTAAGGTCTCACTAGAATGGTTAGGGCGGGATAGCGAAGAGCTATCTACTAACGTCCGGGGAGAAATTGGTATACCCAAGAATGTACCCCATTATTGGATTTATTGCATCGTGACCTCTATGTTTACATCGTACCTGTTGGGGCTTGTAGGCTACGCCTCAACCAAATATATGATTAAAATGTGATTATTTCTTTACTGTTAGCCTACTCTGTTTTACATGTTGTGATGTATGCTTACTCAGTTTTTACTGATAAACGTTTTCGGCGGTCGGCTGTTGCTATTTGAAAACCCGCAGGTTATGAATAAAGTGGGGGAACGCGCACACGTAAGCTGGAGCTAGGAGCAAGCTGGGAATCATTTAGTATTTGAGTAGGAGTTTCTATTTTAGAGAATTTAGACAATGTTATTGTCTCATTCAAACTATTTTTGGAGGGTTTTCTCCGATTTTTATCAATTGAATGCACTTTGGATTTCCTTTTGGTTGCACGAGCAAGGAACCGTAGGTTCCAGGGTTGTTTCAACAATGCCTGAATTTCATCATCCAAAACAATCCGCACCGCCGTCAGCTGATTCATGAGATCCTGAAAACCTGCTCATATGCTCAGACACACTCTGGCCATCCCTGTACCTCAAACTCACAAGCCGCTTCATGAGGTGCATCTTGTTCTAAGCAGTTTGTCTCTGATACAAAAACTCAAGCTTTTTCCACAAAACATCCGCTCTTGTCTCTTTGGCGACGTTGTGAAAAACGCTTTGGTCAATCCACTGTCTGATAGTGGCCACAGTCTTCCTATGCAATGTGTCCCATGCCTTGTCTGTCATAGTGGCCGGCTTCGAAGAATCACCTTCGACAGGATCATAAAAATCTTTACAAAACAACAAATCCTCCATCCTCGGTTTCCAAATTGAATAATTTTTCGAAGTCAACTTGATCATCGTGCCACCCAGACTATGCTCATACATTTTAGTCAACACTACAACCGAGCCAACAACAATGAACCTGGCTTTGATACCACTTGTTGGGGAAACCAGGCTCAAAACAAGACACAAACCAAGTCGTAGCGGAAGCAAATAACCCAAAGATTTCATATTCCCCCACAATAACGAGAAACTAAACGAAGAGCAACACAATTGCAAGTTGACTAATCAAATAAATGAGACAAGACACCAACTTTTAACGTGGAAAACACGAAACACAGGAAATACCACGGAGTCACTCTCGACTCAAATCTTCCACTATAATTAGCAATAATAGGATACACCACTCTAGTACCACTAGAGTATAATCACGTCCAAGAAATCAACTATCTTGGGATCAACAACCCCCACCTAGACCAATTAGGTGAACAAGCAAAGTATAAACCCTACTCTACCAACAATTAGGGATAACAAAAAGAGTGGGAGAGAAGCAAATCCGAACCGGTAGATTGAAAGAGCACTTCCCAAGGACCAATCCCTTGAAATCTGAGGCAAAACGGGCCAAGTTTCACCGTTGAACTCAAGCTGGAACCAAGATGGTCGTGAACTTCAAACCCAGAACCAAGCCTCTGCCTTCTACCATAAGCCTTCCTCTCTATGCTCTGCTGTGATGACCAGCCGCCCACACACCGTGAGACAAAACAAATGAAACCAAATACATGGCCCTAAGAGGTTCCACGTCGCCAAGCACAAGGCTAGTGAATTCAAATGGATTCAAGCTAGCTGGAGACAACACCTCTAATTCCATTTTATTTTCATTTTTTTTTGTTTGTTTGTTACTCTTACTGAGAACTAATCCGGTGTGGAGAGTTCACCATATGCGAATGTGTCCCAACTTCCTATGCCAAAGCTTTAAATTTTCTTTCAAGGCCTTGAGACACTTCAAGTTTTCTCCTGCAACTTTGTTAGTTTGAAAATTATAAACATTGTTTGGTCTAGAGGCTGTGAGGATGCAATTGCCAGATTTCTCATTTTTCACCACACATTTCTCTTTGTCAAAGATAAAATTGTTGACATTATCACAAAGCTGAGATACACTGATCAAGTTAAATTTCAAGCCATCAACTAGATATACATCAGAAATAGAATTTTCAAAATTTGTACCAACTTTACCAATACCAAGAATGCTGCATTTGCCTTTATCACCAAGTGTAATTGATCCTTCTGATTGCTCTTTCAGTTCTGAGAATAGAGATCTCTTTCCACTCGTGTGTCTTGAGCAACCACTATCCATAAACCATTTTTGCTCTTTGGTATTGGTGGCAGCCTGCAAAGTGGAAGGGAAAAGTGTTCCTCATTATGTGAGGGTCTCTTCTTCTAAAAGGACAAGTCATCTTAACATGACCAATCTTATTACAGTAATGGCACTTAGGAGATGTTTTTCTTCCAGCTTTCAGAAATATGGTATTGTTCTTCTTTGGAAAATTTGGATTGTATCCTATCCACATTTGTGAACACACTTTAAGCTACCTCTAGGAATGAAGTTCAAGTTGTGTTCTGATCCTGCAAGTTTTTTTTTGACCAACTCAGATTCTTGAAGTTTCTCATTCAGAGTAGTCTTTTGTTTACCTAATTCATCAACTTGATGTATTAGATTAACAATACTGTCACTCAAGAGAGAGTTCTGAGTGACTACTTCCTTGACTTGTGTTTTCAAGGCTTTGAAACTGGTTTTCAAGGCCATGAAATCACTATAAGTTTTCCTCTTAGGGATTTCAAGATTCTGATTCAGGCAAACAAGATGTAAGTTTTCTTTTGCTTGCTCATGAATTTTACTTTCAAAACTCTAATCTCATTCAGATAGTCCTCCTCATTTAAAAGCATTGTTCTAAGATAATCAGAGAGGGCTTCTGTTGGCTTTGAAATTAAGCAGTTTACCATTACCTCAATGTTCTTTTAAGAACTTTCATCATGCTTGGCCATAAAGGTTGGCATGTTCTTCTTCAGATTCAGAGTCACTTGAGGTTTCTGAATCACTCCATGAAGCTATCATAGCTTTATTTCTTATATCATGATCTTTCTTCTGAAAGTTATTGCTCTTCTTGTGTTGACATTCTCTGATCATGTGTCCTGCATCACCACTGTGGTAAATCTAATATTTAAGTCATGAAGTTATTTCTTAAATTCTATTAACTGTGTTAGTTAAATAGTATTACTATTAATATGTGCCTAATTATGTTAATTGACTATGTTTGATAAAAATTTAATTGTTGGGTGCTAAGTTATTATTTACTAAAATTTTGGGTGTTAGGCGTAACCAAGAAATAAGTTGGAGGAGTGTTATGTGAATAACTAAAAATTAGTTTAGTATGTATGATAGCGTGTTGAAATTGTACAAGTAGTACGTAGTAGTTTTGCCACACGCGTAACCATATGTCTATATGTGTCGAGTTTAGAACCTCCTAGAGTTGTAGGAATTGGTGCAAATGTTGCACCAAACCATTTCCCCCATGTGCATGAACATACTCTTCCACTTGTCACTCCCCCCTCAACACTTGTCACACCCCCTCAAGACCACATGTCTATCTTCCTCCCACTTCTTCCTCCACTTTCACCTCCTCCTCCAAAACATCCGTCCATCTCTTATTCTCCTTCTTTTCTCTTATGAGACTCTTCCCTCATTTTAGCTAATATGTCTTAAGCCTTCTCAAATCCCCAACAATTGAGAGATCAACCCTCATTTTCTTCAATATTTCCATCAATTTGTGCTAGGATTTCAATCTTAGGAGGGTAGGAGGCTCAAGAACAACCTCACCGTCATCACTTGAGGTAAAATTCATCTTGTGGGTTTAATTTTTTTCACTCCCATTCATCTTGACTATCCATGCATGTCAACAAAATCAAGTATGGGTAATCACCCTTAGGATCATGAATAAATATAGTATGACTAGTTTTAAGTAGGTGATTTATAAAATTCATGTTTTGGTAGAGTAATTCCTTCATGCAACAAGTTGGAAATATGGAAAATCATAAAAACTCATGTTTTGAGCCATTTTCACGAAATTATGAAAAATACCTAAACTTTCCAAAAAATTATGAAAAAATTACAGTTTGTGTTTTTTTATGTGATATGTTTACAGTAAAAATTTCAGAACAACTTGACTTAAATTGAATTTAAATGCACCAAAAACCAGGTCTGTTTTGATACTCTATTCAACTCTGAACCAGTCCGGTAAATCATAAATTTCATGTACTTAAACTACTTCAATTCTTACCAAATTTTGATATGTTGTTCCCAGACATGTTAGCTACCGACTTTAAAAAATATATAATTTTTGGAATTTATATGAATATTTTATGAATTTATTTCTAAGGTTGCTACCAGCCCATGTTTTTGTACTAAAATAGATCCGAAATATTATATTTAAAAATATTATGAAAATTTTATAATTCTTGATGTTAAAGTATGTTATAGGTGAACTCTTTATCTATGTAACGTAAAAATTCCGAGTTCCGGATAATTATTTTGAATTAGATATGAATTTGTGAACTAACGATGGTTACACTTTGCATACAAGTAAAATGTAGAAACTTTTTCATATAAGTTTTACAAACTTTAAGTTTGGGTCCAAATTATATTTTATTATGTTTATAAGATATTTTTACCATGTTAGTTAGTAAATTCTATGGTTTTTGTAAGTGGCACGTTATGAATCCACTAGGTTGCAATGCATGTAGTACTAGAAAGTATATGTGATTCGCGACACTTATGTTATTCTTCTATATTATTTTGTTATGTGTATCTAGATCAAGTTAGGACCTAGCTAAGCTCCGCGGTAAGATTCTTAGATTTGAGACTAATTCGGGCATAGCGAGGTGAGTTACTTTACCTCCCAAAGTTTGGACCCAGCCTCACTTATTGTTTCGATATGTATACGTTTTAAATTGGTCCCATGATATGATTTACATGTTTCAATGTTTATGAAATGCTCCAAGTTATGAATGTTCAATTGTTATTTGCGACATGATTTGTGTGAACGATTGTCATGACCCCATGGACACAATAAACGATTTAAGATAATTCTTTATGACTCAAGGCACGTTTCAGAAAAGCCACGATACCGTAGTGAAACCCCCTGTCGAGTATAGGTAAGCTATGGCCCTTTTGCCGGGGCAATATAAGCAGGCACGCGTCGCCTCACGAGTCGTCATGTTGGACATGTCCCTACGTTATGTTATGTCACGATGGTTATCACGGGCCTAAAGAAAACTAGTATGATTCATGAAAGTATGTTCTCAGTTACACATGTTATGCTTTTAATTTATATGAAATATTATTATTATGAAGTTTATGAAATGATTTAATTCATGTCCATGGAATAAGTTTAGACTTTCCGTTTTCCAAACCTACGGAGGGACGTAACCGTAACTCACTGAGCTAGTTGGGCTCACCCTTTTGGGACTTTTATTTCAGGTAACAAGGAGACCGAGAACGACCTAGAGAACTTGCATGAGGTGTGGCTGCTTTGTTTTGGATACCTAAGCTATGTCGTGTAGGATATCTATGAACTTTCTTTTGAATGTGTAAGCTATGTTAGCATATTTTGGCCTAAGGAGGCTTTTGGATATGTATAAAGTGGAACTATGTATGTATGACTCATGGACTAAGTTTGTTGTTATCCCTCGCTACCCCCGATTTATGCTCTGTCATGTCACAAGTCGAGCGGGCTAAATAATCTTTTATTTACAAGTACAAGTTTTGGAACTTTTCATCCGAAACAATAGTTATTTTTATCTGACATATCAATTTTCTCATTTTTATCCTTGACGACTCCTAAACGTTTTCTTAGTTACGCTTCTGCTAACGAAAAAAAAAAACATTATTAAACCTACTTTTCATAACTTACTTGTTTAGCCCCTTGGTGAGTTAAGGCCTCACCGTCGCCTTTCGCACTTTCCTCCCACTAATGTGGGTCGACGGGAGAGGGGTGTGACAGTTTGTGGTATCAGAGCTCTAGGTTATAGAGACCGTAGTTATTAATACTAGGAAACCCTATTATGTGTTTATTAGATAACTATGATAGTAAAGTTCTTGGTACCATCGCGTACGTAAAATTATGCTTATGTATGCATGTATTATGTTAGCTTGTTGGTTTAGGGATAATAGTATGTTATAAGAAAATTGTATAACTTTCACCTAGGACGATGAACAACCTAAGAAGGATTCGTTTGAGAGATGGGAACGGAAACAACGCTATGGGTGACGGAACCACTGGCCTTGTGCAACATGAGACAAACACCGGAAACAAGGGCGAAGGATCATCGGCTGGAAGAAACTCTCATGGATTGGAGAGAGCCGTTGAAGGACTTATGCAAATGCTCTCGGGTAGTTCAAGGGTGACGATTGACAAGTTCAAGGCACTAGGACTCCCATCGCTTAATGGAGCAGCTGATCCGACAGCCGCTGAATCATGGCTTTTAGAGATGGAGAAGAACTTTGATGTCCTACAGTGTGATGAGCAGCAGAAGGTAAAATTTACGACATACACCCTTAAGGATGAAGCATATAGGTGGTGGTTGATGTTAAAGCTCAATCATCCAAACCTCACCTGGAACCAATTTGTGGAGGCCTTCAATGATAAGTACTTCCCACCCGCGTTACAGAATATGAAAGTAAACGAGTTCTTGACTCTCACCCAGGGGAACCTCACAGTCTCTCAGTATGAGGCTCAGTTCACAACGCTGTCTCGTTACGCTTCGTATGTGGTTGATACCGAGGGGAAGAAAGCACGCAAGTTTGAAATAGGTCTTCCATGGGCATCAAGAACAGGGTTGAACTACTGAAGCTTCCAACCTACAATGAAGTCGTGGAACGGGCAATGATGTCTGAAAGGGGAACTGAGGAGTTCAACACACATAAGGAGCAGAAAAATAGGAATGACACGAGCAAGAATACTCAGAGGATTGGGCCGAATCAAAGCACGTATTTCAAGAAGCAGGGCAGCGGTTACAACATCAGTAAGAGCGCTCCATCCAACACAAGTGGTAGCTACCCACGATGCTTTAAGGGAAACAAGCTTCATAGGGGTGCATGCTACTTTGGTTCCAACATGTGTTTTCGATGCGGGAAGCCATGTAAGGTTTTGAAAGAATGCCCAACTGCTAAGACAACTCCCTCCAGCGCACCAAGTGTTTCAGTTCACCAGCCTCAACCTACTGGAGCCCCACAGAATTGACATGGTAGAGCTTTTGCCCTAGTTCATGGAGACGTTCAGGCAGCTGCATCCATCGTGGAAGGTACTTTACCTATTGAAGCAACTCCCGCTCATGTGTTATTTGATTCTGGTTCTAGCCATTCGTTTGTTGCTTCTCATTTTGTTGGTAATATCCATAAGTATCCGGAACCATTAGGCTTTACGCTTAGTGTGTCTACACCTGCTGGCATAACCTTGGGTAGTTCCTCTATATATCCTAAATGTGGAATCGTGGTAGATGGGATCCCTTTAGTTTTCGACCTCACACCCTTAGGAATTCATGACTTTGACGTTATCTTGGGAATGGATTGGCTTACCTTAAATCATGCCACCATAGATTGTTCGAACAAGAAGGTCATATTTTGCATTCCAGGGATGTCAGAGTTTACCTTTTCAGGAGATGGAGTATTATCCCCACCTTACGTGTTGTCCGCTATGAAAGCGAATAAGCTACTCAAGAAAGGGTGTCATGGTTACCTTGCTTGGATTTTGGATAAATCATCCAAAGAGCTCAGTCCTAAGGATATTCCTGTAGTAAATGAATACCAAGATGTTTTCCCTGATGACTTAACCGATTTACCTATAGAGAGAGAAATCGAGTTTAGCATTGATGTAATTCCTGGGACATCACCTATCTCGAAAGCACCATATAGAATGGCCCCTGCGGAATTGAGAGAGTTAAAGGTACAGATTCAGGAACTGCTTGACAAGGGGTTCATAAGGCCTAGTACCTCGCCTTGGGGAGCACCTGTTTTATTTTTCAAGAAGAAGGATGATACAATGAGGTTATGCATTGATTATAGGGAATTGAACAAGGTCACCATAAAGAATAAGTACCCGTTACCAAGAATTGATGACTTGTTTGACCAGTTACAGGGAGCTAAGGTATTTTCTAAGATTGACTTGAGGTCAGGATACCACCAGTTACGCATCAAAGCAGATGATGTACCCAAGAGTGCATTCCGCACTAGGTATGGCCACTATGAGTTTCTTGTGATGCCATTCGGCTTGACCAATGCCCCTGCAGCGTTTATGGATTTAATGAATAGGGTATTCCAGCCGTATATAGATGAATTCATTATAGTCTTTATTGATGACATCTTGGTTTACTCTAAGAGCGGGGAGGATCATGACCGACATTTGCGAGTTGTCCTGCAGACCCTACGTGAAAAGAAGTTGTATGAAAAGTTTAGTAAGTGCGAGTTTTGGTTGAAACATATATCATTTTTAGGACATGTCGTGTCAGAGGATGGGATATCGGTAGACCCGCAGAAGGTTGAAGCAGTAGTGAGCTGGCCTAGACCGACCAATGTTGCACAAATTCGTAGTTTCCTTGGACTAGCGGGTTATTACCGAAGATTTGTAAAGGATTTCTCTTTGTTGGCGTCCCCATTAACTAGGCTAACGCGGAAGGAAGTGCCATTTCAATGGACTGATGAGTGCGAAAATAGTTTTCAGGAATTGAAGAATAGACTGGTGTCCGCTCCCATCTTGGCATTGCCTAGCGGATCAGGAGGATTTGTTATATATAGTGATGCCTCAAAGAAAGGTTTAGACTGTGTTCTAATGCAGAATGGAAAGGTGATTGCTTATGCTTCAAGGAAACTGAAACCCTATGAAGTGAATTACCCAACGCATGACCTAGAACTCGCGGCGGTGATCTTTGCTCTTAAGATCTGGCGGCACTATCTGTATGGGGAGTCTTGCGAGGGTTACACGGATCATAAGAGCCTTAAGTATTTATTCACTCAGATGGAGTTGAACATGAGACAACGGAGGTGGCTGGAGTTAATGAAGGACTACGATCTCACCATTCACTATCACCCGGGGAAGGCTAATGTTGTGGCAGACGCCTTGAGTAGGAATTCTTCCGGAAACCTCACTTACCTCCTCACTACACAAGAAAGGTTGAAAGAGGAAATTGAGAAGCTAGAACTCGAAGTAATCCCTCATGGAACATCTTGTTGCGCATATGCACTCACGGTCCAACCCACATTTATAGACGAGATTCGAGAAGCACAGCAGAATGATCATACTCTTGTAAATATTCGAGATGAAGTGACTGAATGAAGGAATACTGATTCTCTATCCATGATGGAATCATGAAGTAACATGGTCGTGTATGTGTTCAAAATGATACAGAGATCAAGCAAAGAGTACTCTAACAAGCTCACAACTCCAGCTTCGCAGTACACCCAGGATCTACCAAGATGTACCAAGACCTTCGCGAGCTTTACTGGTGGACGGGAATGAATAGAGAGATTAGAGACTTCGTGTCTCGATGTCTTCATTGTCAGCAAGTCAAGGCGGAATACCAACAACCAGGAGGACTTCTGCAACCCCTTCCTATTCCTGAGTGGAAGTGGGAGTACATAACGATGGATTTTGTCACTGGGCTTCCGAGATCGTCATGTGGTAACAATGCTATTTGGGTTATAGTCGATCGACTGACTAAAACAACTCATTTCTTTGTCGTGAAGATGACTCATTCACTACAGAAGCTGGCTCAATTATATATTCAAGAAATTATTCGTATGCATGGGATACCGGTTTCTATTGTGTAAGACCGCGATCCGAGGTTTGTATCAAGGTTTTGGAAGGGACTACAGGAGGCTTTAGGTACGAAGTTGAACTTTAGCACAACTTTTCATCCTCAGACAGATGGTCAAGCATAAAGGGTTTTTCAGACGCTTGAAGATTTGCTTCGCCTTTGTGTTTTGGATTTCAAGGGAGGATGGGAGGAACACCTTCCCTTGATCGAATTCGCTTACAATAATATCTTCCAGGCAAGTATCAGGATGGCTCCCTTCGAGGCGCTTTATGGAAGGAAGTGCAGGTCTCCTATTTGTTGGGCAGAGGTGGGTGAAAGAAAATTGTATGGTCCAGAGTTGGTGCAGATGACAACCAGAAAGATTCGAAGTATCCAGGAACGTCTTAAAACAGCTCAAAGCCGCCAGAAAAGTTATAGTGACAACCGAATAAGGGAACTAGAGTTTGGTGTGGGAGACCACGTGTTTCTGAAAGTGTCTCCAACCAAGGGTGTGATGCGTTTTAGTAAGAAAGGAAAACTAAGCCCTCGCTATGTTGGACCGTTTGAGATTCTAGAAAGGGTGGGACCAGTTGCTTATCGCTTGGCGTTACCCCCTGAAATGGAGAAAGTTCACAATGTATTTCGCGTGTCCATGCTTAAAAAGTATGTACGATCCGAGCCAAGTGATAGAGTATGAGCCACTGAACATGCAAGAGGATCTTACCTACCAGGAGGTGCCCGTTAAACTTGGTCAGCTCGCACGACGTAAAAAAAACCACATGATGAATTTTACCCAAAATGACATGGTTTGTTTATTCATGATCCTAAGGGTGATTACCCGTTAAACTTGATTTCGTTGACATGCATGGATAGTCTAGATGAATGGGAGTGAAAAAAAATTAAACCCGATCGAAGAATTTTAATAATGAAAATGTGCTACTCTAAAGATATGCATTGAAACTCGATCGAAAGTTTATGCTCTATCTTATTCCCAATGTCCCAACGAGTACCTGACAGGTTGAGAATTAGTTATGTCAAAGCCTATAAAAAGAGTGTTATATAATAAATATTGGAGAAGGTAGAAAATATGACATAGCAATTTAGAGATAATCTTTTAGGACACCAATACCCGCTTCACAATCTAGAATTTTAGGTAAAAGCGAAAACTAATGAATCAAACGAGTTATGATGAGTATGAGTGTGATATAGATATTAAATTTAAACCAAAAAAAATCTGAATTGATGAACGATTTGGTACTCAAGAGTGCAATAAAGAGAGAGTCAAGACATTGTTCGGCACAATAGAGATTTGATGGCGGGGATGGAGGCAACAGACGGTGGAGATGGAGGGAACGAAACTGATGGAACCAAATTAAGTAAGAACAATTAACTGGATGATGAAAAAAAGAACGAAGAGAGAGAGAGAGAGAGAGAGAGAGAGCTTGGATAACATAATTGGCGGCGATACTACTGTTGTTGCTGCTTCTCGCATCGTATATTCCGCCGGCAAAGCAGTACGGCTACTATCGCTGCTTCTTGCATCGTCTTACAAGGGAGCAGGGGCGGTGATACATGAGGAAAAGGTGTGCTAATTGCAGCCTCTGACTTCTTGAAAACTCCACTAACATCCCTCGAATTATAGTTAATTTACACTACCACTATAGAAAAATACATTATTGCCCCGGTTGGAATTAAAATTTCCGTCACATCATAATTTTTCCTCGGCTGGTTTGATTTCCTAGTTCTGCCGCTTCAAGGGAGTAAGAAAGAGAATAAGAGGGTGGAGAGAGAGATACCGAGCGAACCTAGAGATGCATGTTGCACGGTCAGTGGTGTCGTTGATTGTGCTTAGTGGTGGAGGAGATACCATAGACGAGAGAGCGAGAGAGAGAGAGAGAGAGAGAGAGAGAGAGAGAGAGAGAGAGAGAGAGAGAGAGAGAGAGAGAGAGAGAGAGAGAGAGAGAGAGAGATTGTGGTGTTTGAAGTCGTGGGGTAAGATATATGATGGGTGATCATGGTGGGTTGTTACTGCGATGAAATCCATAAAACTAGATTGTAAAGGATTTTTAATCACGTTTCTCGTGATTTTTAGGTAAAAGTGGTTAGGGTTTGAAACTATTTTTTACGAAAAAGATGGAAGAAGTTGTCGAGGTATTGGGTGTGAAGGGAGCACTAGGTGTAGTGTACAAACATTGGGATTTCAGGAAAAGACATAGACAACCCTCAAAGTTTGGGTAATGATACAAACGACTCAAACTTTAATAACAATAATAACCCAAAAAGTATGCTAAAATCACCAAAATACCTACTCTAAAAACGGGGTATTTCATATGGGACCACAAACATCAGAGTTTACTAACTGCAATATCTGTTAATTTCGTTTAGCAGAGGAATTATAGGTAACCATGTGATGTTTTTCAAAAAATAATAATCGCAAGGATTCGGTGGTGTATGGTTGGCAAAACGAATTGGAGACTTCCTTGCAAGAATATTCAACCATTTCTCACTCATGTGAGTAAGCCTCTTGTGCCAAAAGTTTGGTGATGTTGCATCCTCAAATGCATTTGGGCAATCACGAAGTACCTTCATATTAGTCTTGTCGAGTGTGCAACAAGTTGCTCCTCTAGCCACGACCATTGATTCCTACGTTAACTTCCAATCTCCACTACCAAGTTAGTTTTCATATCCTTGGCGATATAGAGTAGCATCGGGAAGAAGGTTCAGTCGCAAATCAGGAACATGACATACATTTTCAACACATCTTGCACCCAACATTGTTTGGATGTGAATATCTCCAACTCCTACAGTCTTTGAGGTACTCGTATTACACATCTTCACAGTACCAAACTCACCCGCTTCGTAGGTAGTGAAGAAATTTGTTCTAGAAGTTGCATGGTATGAATCAAATTTATCAACAATCCTCTCGGTTTTTTGATTCACTACAACGTGAAGGAATTATTATTCTCCCATGAAGAGTATCACAGTTTCCTATGAGATTGTGGCAGTTGTATCATCATCGTCACTCTTACCGTTCTTCTGGTTCTTTCGATTATCGCCTTGGTTATGATCATTCATCGCAAATCTGCTTGATTTTGCCATGTGACCGCCTTCCATATGTATACCACTTCACCTTGCATATTGGTTGAGGCCCTTCATTCCTGAACTTGTTGCGACTTATGTTGGTTTTCTTTCTTTAGCTTCTCCCTCCTTCTTGTTCTTGTCTTAATTATCCATGACAAGAGCTTACACGCTATTAGATCCCATCTCCTTCCTCCTTGCCTCCTCGTTGAACATCGTGTCCTTCACCATACTCATGGACACCATTCCATCAACGGAAAAATTTATCAATGGAACGACCAGTGTCTCCCACTAGGTTGGTAGGGAGCTAAGCAGCAGAAAGGCTTGTGTGTCATCATCCCAATCGATCTTTACTAAAGAAAATTGGTTTATGAGACTAAGAAACTCACTCAAGTGCTCATGAAACTATTAACCATCTCTGTACTTCAATTTCATGAGTGATCTCATCAGCAATGCTTTACTCCTGACAGTCTTCCTCTCATACAGGCCCTCCAAGTTGATCCATAGTTGGTAGGCATCTGTCTCTTGAGCAACATGTTGGAGTACGGAATTGTGAATCCACTGAAAAATATGACCAATCGTCTTCATATTCATCTTAGTCCAAACATCATCTTTAAATTCTGTTAGCTTGACCCATTTGGAAAGAAATGAGTCAATCAAATCGTTACAATAAAGCAAGTCTTGCACCATAGGCTACCATATCAATTGGTAGCTTTCAGGTTGATCATGGAACCCGTTGACTCACCCATTGAACCTCGGGTCTTATACAACCTTTTTTGGGTTACAGGGGAACAATTGATGGAGTAGAACACGCAAATTACCCGAGCATGAACATGTGCGGAATAATTGAAGACGTGGGATAACGTGGGAAAAACCCTCTAAATAAGGGGGGAAGCAAAAAATATTCCACTTTAAAAATTATAATGGGTACACAATCAATGTGAAACCAAGCAAACTAATAGTTAAAATATTACCCCAGAATTATCTCATGAAAACTGTGTCGTCGCAAACGATCACAGCGCGGTAATCCTCCCCTCCTTATGGCGTTGTCGAACGTTAGGAATCTTCTTTGTCGTCTTCCCAAAGAATCACTTCAAGATATCCTCGTACTGCATCACTCACACATTCCAACCGCAATTTTACGGATGTCACGTGCAGTAATAAGTGAAAGTAAGGTTTATCGTATCCCAAACGACTTGTCGTAAACTAGTTAATATTTCTTAAACTTACGTGGGCCGGAAATTGGTATTGTTTTGCTATTTCTACTAAATTAAAGACAAGCTAGTTTAATTAACCATTTGAATTATCACACTATTAAAAGAGAAAGATTACTTGTAGGTTCACTAGGTATTTGCTGTTAACGTATTATGCACTCGAAACACATACACTATTTTTCTTGCCAAACGAGCATAAGCACTCCATTGATTTCTCGAACAAAGCTCTATGCCTAAAATACACAAGTTGATGTCTCTAACTTACGCAAACTATAAGCATGCACTACGAAATTATTATCTACTCACGTCCTAGTTAACTAAGTTAATTTCTCTAACTTAGATTCGACTAGTGCTTGATTCAAGTTTCAGGGTAGTCACTACTGATTTCTCTAGAAATAATTATCTAAGATCTTTCTAAGGAAACGTCAAACGCTAGAAAAGATAAGTCAAATACATAAATTAAACATGAACAAGAAATATAGCATCTAATTAAGCTCAAAAGCATGAATCAAGTTCATAATTCGCCAAACACGGCTCAAACACTAGCTACCTCAAGATATCCTGATAAAAGAGGTTTAACTACTACGATACATGTTCAACATTATAAAGTTTATGATGATCATGCACACAAAAAAGAAGATAATAGAGAATAGAGAGAACACAAATGATTTCCAAGCTCCAAACGCAATTCTTAGCTCTAAAACGAGGTTTTATAGTGTCTAACCTAAAATAATGATACTTAAATCACTTAGATACATTTCCTAAACAATAGGAACAATTCTACAAAAATTATATAAAGTTCCCATAACAAATCCACCGCCTATGTCAGTGTCTTTATGCGAGGGATCGACTCTTCGTGCTAAGAGTTTTCTTCCTTGTAAGAACACTCTCAAAGTTTCTGAAATTCATTTTAAGTCTTGGTCTTGGTACGAAGAGATACAGTCTTAGTGCGAAGACTCTTCGCAAACCTATACTGCAAGCATGTCTGCAAAGACATTTTCAGCATTCTTGGATGTTGGCTAAGTACTTTTCTACGTTCGAAGAAAATTCTCTTCATGCGAAGACATTCAGAAACTGCACTTTTGGCTTCTTCTTCTTGAGTACCACATTCCGAAACTCTTTCCAAGTCCCCGCATGATCTCCAACCTGTATTTTTATAAAAAACAATACGAAACCACAAACCGCAATCATATTCAATATATGCATAAAAAATACTCGTGCAACTCCTGGATTCGACAATGATCGCACGTGAACTCAATGTTATTAATTAACACAAAATTTAACTCAAAAGGATGCAAAAACCTCCATGTTAGCATTCAAAATGATAGAAAAGTAAGCACGAAGAGTGTTCGAATAGGTGCCCTAGAGGCAATCTAGTTTAGTATGAACAATAAATTGGCTAGAACATTCATTGTATTATTTATTGGATATTTAATATTATGAAGTCCATAGATTTACAATATTGTTGTTTATCTTAAATATCCCAAGTCCTTTATAATGATTTAATGGGAAAATCATCTATAGACCAGTATAGGGTTGGATTGATATGAAGATATCATGATACAAAACATGGGTATGGATTAGGAGTAATAGCATACTGGATTGACCCATCTCCGAGAAGGCTACATACAATTTATGTAAAGTCACAAGTGCTTCTCATGGTGACAATGGTATTGTCATCCTTAGACTTGAAGTCACTAGTTCTTCTAGTTGTGGAATATTGTGTTTTGGTAGCGTCAAACACTACACCGTGACTGGGTAGTCATAAAGGCGCGTATCGGATACAATAGGAAGCAAGCTTAGATATCGTAGTGATGTAGAATGAATTTGTCCCTCTCGTATAATGGGCGCAAATATCCTTGGCCACTCGAGGGTAGTGCTTATAGAATGTCTGGCCATACCCAAATAAATCAATATGGGATATTGATGTTATTTGCACGAATAAGGCTATTCACATGATCGAGGAATTATGGACTGGATATAAGAGTGCGACTTGTATGTCTCATGTCCAGTGATCATATTGAGACAAAGGGATGAGACAATACTTGCACAAGGTTTGTCATGAAGACTATTTCTATTTGTTGGCTAGAATTGATGCCTTGCTAGAGGCCGCTCCATATTAGTAAATAGTTACTACCAACAAAATAGAACCTATGGGGACACACGCCACATAGGGGTGAACTAGACTCGGGAATTAATTAATTAATATTATTAATCAATTAGAAGGATCAAAGCGCAACAACTTGCTAACTTAGTAGGACTAATATGCAAGTTGGACTAGTCCGAACTTGAGTAGGATTAGGAGAGGGCCTTTATGTAGTAACAAGGAGTTGTTGGACTATATAAAGGATGCTCCTAGCTTCCTTCCCTAAAATTTATGCTCATAACATACATTGAGTAGGAGAGAAGGAAGGACAAAGCAAGTCAAAGAGGGCAGCCCGACCCCCTTCGTCCGCCCCTACCCGTCGGCCACAAAGAGAGGTCGCCCCCTCTCTTTGGTGTTCCGTTGCGTTATTTCTTCATCCTCTTCCATTCATCCTAGCTAGCACAATGCGTTTGGAAGAGCTAGATCTCACCTCTAGGCGTGGATCAACCGTAGATACGTGATACTTTGCGTGTTAGAAGTCATCAAGGAGACCTCAAAGGTACATAACACAATTCCTTTACCATCGTCATGATTTCTCTTCCTATGATCCTTGGAGGGTCTTGATCGGATAAATTTATTGTTCTTCCACTCCGTATCCATGATCAAAACCCTACAATGGTATCAGAGCCACAGGTCGTAGAGCATAATGTGGTTTATGTGTTACGTTTTTTTTTGTTTTTCATCTACAATTGATGATTATTGCGTTAAAACGACAAATTAAGCATACTGGATGCATGTTGAATTTGATTCAACCAAACAAGATCTAATTTTTTCATTGGATGAATGAGTTAGTGAGTTTGAGAAATTTTAGGATCTTAGATCTAGGGTTTTTGGGCACAATTGGAAACTAGTTCTAATTTGGAAACGTTTTGGACTTGGGGAACAAGGAAGGAGTTGTTTTGGAAACAACCCAAGAGGTTCGGCCCCCCTAGTTAGACCGCTCCTCCTTCCTTGTCGCCCAAGCCACCTAGGCCGAAGGCCTAGGCGGTCGGTCAACCCCACTTGTTGGGCCGACCGGCCTAGGCTCTGCCCGCGCGGCTCCAAGGGGTTCGGCCAAGTGTATGGTTGGGCCTCTTGGACCATTTTGACCCTAGTAATCCTAAAATCAACTAAAATTAACCAAGTGCGTTAAAGTGGTTGTAACTATTTATGTGCAATTTGTATGGTGATTGGATATGGCCTTAAGATGAGGTTTGTTGTGAATGTTTAATTTTTGTGGTTTCTATACGGCCTGCGAGCTGATCAATTTAATGTAATTATTAAATTAGGGTTTACGGCCTGCGAGCGAATATTTTTTTCTTAACTTGAGAGATTTATTTTATTTAATATAGATGTTAGCTAGTACTAGATAAATAGATAGATTGCCAAGATTGAAGAAAAGAATCCCAAAGAATTAAAGGAGCCACAACATGGAGCATGGAGCATTCCACGAAGCTATGAAAGAAGGATCAAGAGATGGAGTCACATGGAGATGCGTTTTCTATTCTAGGGTTCATAGATATTCTCATTGGCTTCAGAATATCTTAGTGTAGGAGGTCATATCCATATCACGTTAATTTATGTTTTGTGGATATTTACTTTATTGTCATATTATTGTTGTTGGTGTATGGATGATGCATGTAATTTGATAATAAGATAATTAACAACCCGGATCTTTTATTTGGAGTTGTGCCCAAACTCAAATAAGGAGATCAATTGATATGGATCAACGAAATAATTTAAAATTAAAAACAAAATCCCTCAATTCAAATATTGTGTTTTTGCCTTCTCGCTATTTAGGCACTCTTCAGGATCATGATTATCAAGCTCGTGCGTGCCAAAGCAGGGCGACTTGGTTTGTCATGATTATGTTGCGATGGCACAAACAAGTAATATGCGATTGTCTAAGTAAGAGGTTAGACGCAACTGGGTGATTTTAGTAAGATTAGAAGCCTAGAGGCAAACACTTGGGATTATCCATGGGATGGATAAACAATGAGTTATTTTCCCAATTGAACCAAGAGTTGCATAAGGATGCAATTGGAATTGTTCCTACCTAAATAGCTAATTTTGGGTGACTTGCCAAAGCAAGCTCAAAATAAGCGAAATAGGGATATTGGCACCCACTAGAAAATATAATGATATTTTCCGCATTAATATTTGAGGGTTATTAATCAGTAGAAAAATAGTGGGAGCTGTATTTAATAATCTAGCCATTGTTAAATATATTTAATTGTTCACAAATACTAAAACTTGCGTATTTTCCTTTTTGTAGAGTTCCAATTGAAAACAACTCATCGAACTCATCTCACTCCCCACGTTCTGTTCTTGAGAAGGACAAGCTGTCAGGGACCAATTTTCTAGACTGATACAGAAACTTGAGAGTTTTTCTCAAGTAAGAAAATAAACTGTACGCTCTGGAGGAGCCAGTTCCTGATGGTCTGGAACAATACTGCTGCAACCCTGAAGGCGTATCAAAAGTGTGTTGATGACGCAAATGATGGGGCCTGCCTAATGCTATGCACCATGTCCTCTGAGCTTTAAAAGAAACATGTGAACATGAATGCAGTCGATATGATCGCACACTTAAAGCATCTCTACCAAGAGCAGGCAAGGGTTGAGAGGTATGAAGTTTACAAGGCATTGTTTAAATTTCATATGTCAGAAGGAATTCCTATAGGGCCACACATGCTACGTTATCTTGAAAACCTCGGGCGCGTAGAGTTTCCTGTGGGTCAAGAGTTGGCCACCGATCTCATCTTGCGATCGTTGCCTGAAAGTTATGGACAGTTCATTATGAACTATAACATGAATGAGATCGTGAAACCACTGCCAAATTTACTCAATATGTTGAGGAAAGCTAAACAAAGCATCAACAAGGGTAAGGCCAAATCCATAATGATGGTGCAGAAAGGAAAGGGAAAAAGATTTGCCTCTACCTCCAAGGGAAAAGGCAAGGCAGTTGCCAAACACAAGGAATCTGCCCTTAAGCATGTTGGTGGCGTCGCCAAGGGTGTTACTAAATGTGAGTGTCACTACTGCAGTCAGCCTGGACACAAGGGAAGGAACTGCCCAAATATCTGGAGGATAAGAGGCTTGAAATAGTGATTCCACCACCACTAGGTATTTTTGTTATAGATGTCAATATTACTTACTCTTCATCTTGGGTATTGGATACTGGATGTGGATCTCACATTTGTCGAAATGTGCAGGATCTAAAGAGAAGTAGAAGATTGGCTAAAGGAGGGATAGATCTCCGCGTTGGGAATGGAGCAAAGGTTGCTGCATTGGTTGTACGCGTGTACGAGCTGTCTCTGCCTTCATGATTAGTTTTAGAACTAAATAATTGCTATTTTGTGTCTGTATGAGCAGGTGATAACTCTGTATTAGAGTTATAATTCATACACATTTTACTATCGTTTTGCGTGATTTCCGGGTATATATTGTGAGATATACACTATGAACATGGAATAATGTTGAAACTTGAGTTTTGACACATAATTGATAATCCGGGCCTTTCTCGCATTATTTTATGTTATTTTGTCACATTTGATCGCACGGGTTTGCTTTGTTTTGTTTTAACAGGAGACTTAGCTTTGAGATCAAGTGAAGAGGAGAATACGAGCTTCGGAAACATTGCAAGACTCAAGATGATGATTGGAATTGAAGACGAGAGAGGAAAGAGCATGAAGAATGAAGAAAAAAAACTACAACATATTCAGCCACTCGTACGAGTGCACTGTGCAATCGTACGAGTGCAAGAAGATAGCCAAAATTGAAGCTTTGAAAATTTCCAATCGTATGAACCCTCTCAGACAGTCGTACGAGTGGGATCAGACACTCGTACGATTGGACCTGCACTCATACGACTGGGACGTAGGATTGCGCAGTAACTTTAGTTTTAGACGTATTTCTAGAATCTTTTCTTATGGAAACAATTTGAGAACGTAAGGGAGACTAAAAACCCATTATTAGGGCATGAATCTATCATAATATCTATCATACACGTTGGGAAGAGATAAAGAGGAGGACGACGACCATGAAGACGGAGAGGGTGAAGGCTCAAGAGCTCAATTGAAGCCTAGGCTTCATCTTCTTCTTCTCTCTTCTTCAATCTTGTTATGGAGAAACTCTATTGTTTTCCTAGGTTGATTCATCTTAGCTAGACGTTTTTCTAGGCATCTCTATGAGAGCCTAGGGTTTTATGCAGACGATTATTTCCGCATTCAAGACTTGTTTCATGCTTTATGATTTGATCTTTGGATAAATAGTAGTTTCATGAACTTGATTATTGAATCTTGTCTATTGACATGGCTAGATTAGGATGTTGACATTCATGAAAACTAGGGTTCTTCGTGGATTAAATCTTGCTTAATGTTGAATTCATTATTGTCAATTGTTCACATGCTACACTTAATTCTTAGAGTTGAAGGAGTCATGACCGGAAATACTACTTAGCTAGCGAATGCGCGACAGTGATTCTAACTAGCTAGGATGAGATGTGAACAACAATCCCCAATCACCGAGATTGAGAGGAGACGTGTTAAGATTGGCCTTAGTGGGTAGATTCGGTAGGAGTGTTCACGTGAAATGGTGGCCCGACAGGACCCGCTAATGTAATCAGTTGATGACCTGCTAGAACGAAACGGTAGATAACATGAGACCGACGGGAGATTGTAGTCTACCGAGGCGTAAAATGGTATGAGACCGATAAGATATTGTCATAGTTTATTACCCGGCTTGATTAGAATAGGATTATCGTGTTACATAGTTGAACCAGAAATCGTCAACACTAGGTGATCTAGAGATTGCCTAGTTTCTCCATATCTGTTTCCTTAAATAAAAAATTACAAAAATATTAGATTATTTTGTTATTTCAATTTCCAAACACTTGTTTTTGGGTTACGCACTATTTTATCACTCAATTTTCCTCCTTGTACCGTACTTCAAATTAATTTTCTAATTAAATAATCTCAAGTCTGTCCTCGTGGGATCGATAATTCGGGGTTGAAATACCACCCCTATATTACTTGACCGTGCATTTGCGCATACGCGTTAAGAAATCGCGTCAAGTTTTTGGCGCCGTTTTCGGGGAACAACGGTAGATTACTTAGTTAGGAATTAGTTTAGAGTACTTTTCTTTAAGTTTAGTTTTTTTATGTTCTATTCACTATCTCCGTGCTTCACGGGTGTCTTTTGAGTTTGTTTTCTCAGGACCACAGGAAGCAGGAGATTCTACTTAGCATATGGAGCGAAGACTATTATTTGGGTCCCCCCTACTATTTCCACTGGAGGGGTAACCATGAAGAAGAGGACTCATGCATAACTTGGTGCTATGTATGCGGCATTTGGCACGACCGTAGAGACCCGTGCCGAGTTCATACACCCCAGCTTCATAGGCACCAAGAAGACTCAACAGCGAGTATGGCAGAACGGCGTAGTATTATTGGACATCCAATTGTGCTCCAAATTTTTGTCCATAGCTGCACAATTACCACAAGAGGATTCAGCCACCGGTAGGGAATACGTGAGGGAGATGATGGAAAGGATAAAGAAACGAGTAGAAAAACTGTCAACAACAGGGGAATCTAGTATTCAAGAGCCACAAGAGGAGCCCTTACCACATGACAGTGAGCCTCATATTGAACCTTCATAATCACCGGCACAAGTGGAAGAAGAGATACCTGAGCCGAGCAAAGACTGCAGCGTCCAGGAACCATTGGTGGACTCTGCCATTTATGAGGACTCAGACTCTGATTCAGACTGGGGTGGACATGTGTGCCCAAGATGGGAGGATCTTCCGTATTGCGAGCCAAGACCGCAGGATCCCTCACATCCGTGGCATGAATGGGAAGACACAGTCATTAGAAGCCTGTGGTGTGCCGACGATGAAGATGGTGAAACACTTGTGCACAGTGATATTGAGGTAAAATCCCCAACTTTGATTAATGATGAATTATCTATATCCTATGTCACGCAAGTCTGCGACAAGCTGGAACAATTACTGTATGGGGATTCTTATGGGGAAGAACGTGATGAGCAACTTCCAATCTCTTGTTGTATGGACGATTCTATTGATCATCCATATGCCATAGTCAAGGAGTTGGAATTCAGCAAGTGTTTGGGTGTGGATGAATTGCATGGGTCATCTGATGAGCATCTAGCACCAAAGAGGTATTACTGGTATGAATTTATGGAAAAGGATGCATGTGAGCCCAGTGGTACTTTGTTGAAGTTGATCAAGAAGATAAATTGCAAGATGAAAAAGTCAGCTCGTACAACTCTCTACCATCTGCACAGCACAGGGGTGCACTTGAAGTTATCGAGAAGAGATGGGGAATAAGAAGAAGTGGAGGGGTAAAGCAGTCTCCACTTTCCTTTTTGGTTGAGGTAACCGGGTCTGGCTGTCGACCTTAAACTACAAGCGCTTCTTGGGAGGCAACCCAATGTAGAGTAGGATGCTATTTTTTTCTGTTTTTATTTTTAATTCTCCATATGTAATTTTGAGGGGTGAGAGAGAGTTGTGTTAATTCTTCCAATCAGTGTGCAGGGACACAGGTACAGAAGACGCTCCAAATTCCCCTTCTTGATGCGCGTGTTGGAGAATGTTTAGTGTGCGCGCATCAGAATCCGGGTGTGTAGAGACTTCTCTGGAAATTGTCAACGGCCCACAAGACCCTTCTTGTTGCAATTTAGCTGAAACGGTGCCCATGTAGGTCCGGGCACCCCAGGTACCTCTAACTCTCTCTATGTTCTACGTTTTGAGCGATAATTGTAAGGATCCACTACCAACACATTTAGGCTAGGACACCTCCTACTTGATCTCTAAATTCGTTGAGGACAACGAAACGCTTAAGTGGGGAGGGGGGGGTTGTGTATAGTTTTGCTAGCCATGTCGGTCCTTGCATAGCCTTGTTTCATGTAGCTTGTGTTAGTATTGTGAGTTGAGTGGTTAGTGTAGAGTATTTTTTATACAGTGTCGTATTGTGATCGTTTAAATTTCTGCATTATTTAGCACTTTTACTTTATTGAGTCCCCTACCCAACTTGTGGTTAGTCGAGTTGGCCAGTTGCATATAGAGTTTAGGAAAATATGAAAAAAAAAAAGAAAAAAAACAGAAAAACAGAAAATCCATACAAATTTAAATTTTTTGAGTTGGGCGATTGATGAAGCTTGAAACCAGAGAGAGTTCAGTGAAAGAGTCTCAATGAATAGGAAGCACCGTGGTGGAGAAAAACTTAATTTTTAGTATCTTGCACACATGTTCCACGAAAGGAAGTCCCGGGTATTCATGGAGAAGTGGAATGTAGATTTTGGGCATACCTTTAGTTCCTCTAGTGTGCTAGGAGGATTTAGTCATGAGGTGGTTGAATAGTCTGTTTTCGAGTGGAAACTTGTGGCCTCTTGAAATCTGGGGTGGACCTTCGTGTAGAGTTGGTTTCATGTGGTATGCTTATCTAGCCTAAGTGAAGTTAGGGAGTGTAAACCACCATCCCTTACGGCGGTTTCAAGAGCTAACCAAAAAATCCCACACTTAGTTGCTCTAAATGCACGGTTGAGAAAATTAGAAGAGAATGAAAAACAAAATGAATCAAAAAATATTCTCTTGGACTAGATGTGGTGAACAACCTAATGTGCCTCCGTTCACGCGGGGAATTTGGATTCAAACCAATTAGAGCGTCTAAATAAAATTAGAGCCAAGCCGTATTACACGGAGTTGTGTCTTCCGTCACGGGGACAATTTGCATTCAATGCAATAACGGCTAAGAGGTTCTGATAACCTCATATGACTTGGCAACGAAAGACTTCCATAAGAACTACGGATGCCTAGACCCTCTGAGCTAAAGGACGTACCCGGATCTTGGTTGATTTTGGTGGATGTGTGGGTACCCCTTAGTGAGCTTGTGCGTAGGGTCATTGTATCTTCAATTTCTTGCTACGGTTGTGTGAATTGCTAAAAATATTTGTGAGAACTTGATGATTTTGGTTAGTGATAGCGAGATTGCCCATCTCATATGAAAAGGAAATAAAATTTGCGTTGTTTTATTCTTGCATTGTTTATAATCGAGTTGCATTGTTTATAGTCATGCAGATTGCATAGTCGTGTGTGTGTTGTTTGTGTCACATGGCTAGTGACGTTGTATGCAATTCGGTGGATTGAGAATCATAGTGTGAGGATGGTCTTGATTTTGCTCGGGACGCGCAAAAAGGTGGTGTGGGGGATTTGATAACCCTGTATTAGAGTTATAATTAATACACATTTTACTATCGTTTTGCGTGATTTCCGGGTAGATATTGTGACATATACACTATGAACATGGAATAATGATGAAACTTGAGTTTTGACACATAATTGATAATCCGGGCCTTTCTCGCATTATTTTATGTTATTTTGTCACATTTGATCGCACGGGTTTGTTTTGTGTTGTTTTGACAGGAGACTTAGCTTTGAGATCAAGTGGAGAGGAGAATACGAGCTTCGGAAACATTGCAAGACTCAAGATGATGATTGGAATTGAAGACGAGAGAGGAAAGAGCATGAAGAATGAAGAAAAAGAGCTACAACATATTCGGCCACTCGTACGAGTGCACTGTGCAATCGTACGAGTGCAAAAAGATAGCCAAAATTGAAGTTTTGAAAAATTGCAATCGTATGAACCCTCTCAGACAGTCGTACGAGTGGGATCAAACACTCGTACGATTGGACATGCACTCGTACGACTGCGACGTAGGATTGCACAATAACTTTTGTTTTAGACGTATTTATAGAATCTTTTCTTATGGAAACAATTGGAGAACGTATGGGAGACTAAAACCCCATTATTAGGGCATGACTCTATCATAATATCTATCATACACGTTGAGAAGAGACAAAGAGGAGGACGACGACCATGAAGACGGAGAGGGTGAAGGCTCAAGAGCTCCATTGAAGCCTAGGTTTCATCTTTTTCTTCTCTCTTCTTCAATCTTGTTATGGAGAAACTCTATTGTTTTGCTAGTTTGATTCTTCTGAGCTACGTTTTGCTAGGCATCTCTATGAGAGCCTAGCGTTTTATGTAGACGATTATTTCCGGATTCAAGACTTGTTTCATGCTTTATGATTTGATCTTTAGATAAATAGTAGTTTCATGAACTTGATTATTGAATCTTGTCTATTGACATGGCTAGATTAGGATGTTGACATTCATGAAAATTAGGGTTCTTTGTGGATTAAATCTTGCTTAATGTTGAAATCATTATTGTCAATTGTTCACGTGCTACACTTAATTCTTAGTGTTGAAGGAGTCATGACCGGAAATACTACTTAGCTAGCGAATGTGCGACAGTGATTCTAACTAGCTAGAATGAGATGTGAACAACAATCCCCAATCACCGAGATTGAGAGGAGACATGTTAGGATTGGCCTTAGTGGGTAGATTCGGTAGGAGTGTTCACTTGAAACGGTGGCCCGACAGGACCCGCTAATGTAATTAGTTGATGACCTGCTAGAACGAAACGGTAGATAACATGAGACCGACAGGAGATTGTAGTCTACCAAGGCGTAAAATGGCATGAGACCGACAGGATATTGTCATAGTTTATTACCGACTTATTTAGAATAGGATTAACGTGTTACATAGTTGAACCTGAAATCGTCTACAACCCTAGGTGATCTAGAGATTACCTAGTTTCTCCATATATGTTTTCTTAAATTAAAAATTACAAAAATATTAGATTATTTTGTTATTTCAATTTCCAGTCACTTGTTTGTGGGTGACGCACTATTTTATCACTCAATTTTCCTCCTTGTACCGTACTTTAAATTAATTTACTAATTAAATAATCTCAAGTCTGTCCTCGTGGGATCGATAACTCGGGGTTGAAATACCATCCCTATATTACTTGACCGTGAACTTGCGCATACGCGTTACGAAATCGCGTCAGTAGGAACATTATTTTGATTTCTTATTTGGACATTACAATTTCAATAAAGAAAATTTGTTGTTACGTTTATTTTGATAGTATTCACTATTGTAGTGCGCATTTATTTAATGGATTATATATCATTGATCTAAATAATCATGTCTATAACATTAATACCAAGATGATTCAAATAAATGATTTAAATCCTGCTTATCTTTGGCATTGTTGTTTAGGCCATATAAACGAGAAACGTGTATCAAGACTCCATATGGATGGATTTCTAGACCTATTTGATTTTGAATCATATGAGACATGTGGGGCTTGTTTATTGGTAAAAATGACAAAATCTCCTTTCGATAAGAAAGGTGAGAGGACTAGTGAGCAACTGGCGCTAGTACATACTGATGTATGTGGGCCATTTTCCACGCCAGCGATGGGTGGTTATGTCTACTTCATCACATTTACTGATGATTTCGGTAGATATGGATTTGTATACCTTATGAAGGCCAAATCCGAGTCCTTTGAAAAGTTCAAAGAATTCAAGAATGAAGTAGAGAAGCAGCTTGGCAAAAGTATTAAGGCTCTACGATCAGATCGTGGAGGTGAATACTTAATCCAAGAGTTTGACGGCTATCTTAGAGAGTGTGGGATAATATCCCAACTCACTCCACCCGGAACGCCACAATGGAATGGCGTGTCCGAGAGGAGGAAACGAACTCTATTAGATATGGTTCAATCTATGATGTGTCAAACTGATCTTCCATTATCATTTTGGGGCTATGCTCTAACGAGTGCAGCTTTCACCATTAACCGTGTTCCATCTAAATCGCTCATGAAGACACCACATGAGATGTGGAGTGGGAGGCGTCCCACAGTGTCGTTCATGAAGATTTGGGGCTGCGTCGTCTATGTAAAACGTTTACAATTAGACAAGCTAGGGCCGAAGTCGGAAAAATGCAAGTTTGTGGGATACCCTAAGGAAACTAAGGGATATTATTTTTACAATCCAACTAAGAACAAAGTGTTTGTTGCTCAGTCCGGCATGTTTCTTGAAATAGAGTTTATCTCTAAAGAAGCAAGTGGGAGGACTGTATAACTTGAAGAAGTTTAAGAACCACAAAGCATTTGAAACCACCCGAGATCTCGGTTCTGGGTTAAAGAGACAATCGATAACCAAAAGTAGAAATATATTTACGAATGTTACAATTTAGCTAATAAATAAAACAATCTTTTAGAAGACAAGTGTACAAGATGAATATATTGGAAATAAGCAATCTGATCTACTAAGTGATCTAACTTAAGCTAAACGTCTTTGTCTCGATCCGTGTTCCCATCCCCCACCCTGTTCGATGACCTGCGGTTTTAAAATGGCAAAAGCCGACACAAATTTAAAGAAAATGATCAGTAAAAACTGAGTAAATACACACTACGACATGTAAAGCAGGAGTGGCACGGAAGCATGAGTTGAAACAAAACAGAAGATTTAAAACAATAAGAGTAACATGTTGGGGATTTTGGAACAACTGAAAGTAACCGAATAACAAAACCTCTCAGTTTAAGAACATTATTCGATGAAAACTTCAGAGTAAACAATTCAATTTGAGTTGATAAAGATATTAGTTCACGAGTAGCCAAAAATTTCCAATCATTTCAATCGATTATGGCATATCAAGAGCCATAAACAACATCAATAGAGTAGTCAAACTTTCTTTCAAGTTCAATTTAACCGTTAAGTTTAGTTGCGGCATGTTCAGAGCCACCAGCATGATCGATGTAAGCAGAGGGATCACGAAATAATCACAAATGGTTCCTTCTAGGATATATCAAACCCTATTTCACCCGAGCGTTGAGGGAGCCCATTTGTCAACCCCGCTCACAACATTAGCTAAAAGGCCTTAAGTGTCGACACCCCTATACCTGACCCGTACAAGTATAAGTAGCACTCTATAGCTCTACAAACCCCTTGGCCTCAATACTTTGGTACATTTTGGCTCATCCAGGGCGGATTTCTGAACAATTAAGTTCTATCCAATAATAAAAAGAATTGCTTCAATGGTCTTAGCCATAAGAAAAATGGAGGATCGCTTGGCGCCTCCCATCAATAACACAACTCTGTACATCGTCCTAAATCTATTAGAGGTATCTTATTTCCTCTATTTCTCATAACCAAAGTTGGTATACAATCTTCAAAGTTCATTTCCAAGAGTTCTCAGTATAAATCAATATTGAAAATTCTTCAGTATAAATCATGCTTTTCATACTCTTCCAAATAAGACGATATTCATTTAAAACGTCACACACATGGCACAATGTGATAATTAAAGTTCTCACATATGTATTTAATTTATTCTCTTTACCCTAGATAAAATCAGATTATCAACTTATCACAAGTAATGTTCCAAGACTTATAAAGAGGATTTAATTTATATCCAACCAATTTCGTGTATAACTCATGCTTTGCATACTTTTCCAATCAACAAATATTCATTCGAGACATCACACAAACACTCAAATTTTGATAAGTAAAAGTCGCATATATGTACTTACCACTGAGATGAAGCACAACCAAAAGTAAGAAATTAATCCTATCACTCCCACGACAACCGCTCTCTCCTACGAGATCGATGTCTACAATCACACGTATAACGTACTCGTTACAACCAATTTATACATGCATAATACATATGCGAACCTACATGTCACATATTCCTAAATTCCAATAATGCACATATAATGATGTTTACTTATCAAAATAAGTCCAACAAAACACTTAGAAGTTCAAAAACTCCAGTTTTCTAAAAATGGTGAAACTACAATTCTGGACAGAATTGTAGCTCTGACTTTAGAGGCATATTTACCATATCAAAACATCTACTGAAATTATGAGATTGATTTAGGATCAACTTACATGTGTCTCATTTCTGAAACACCCTGAAAATCATGCATAGCTATTATGAAACTCAAGTTACAAAAATAACAAACAATTTTATGAAGAGAAGAGTTTGGTAAAAAAATCAACTTTTCAAGGGAATTACTACCACTTGGAGAATATAAATAATTCTCATATTCTCTAGAATTGAACCTCAGTGTGTCTAGTCACAACACAAAAAATATAAGGTGCCAAAAATTTCTTAAAATGGGATTTTTATTCAAAATTCTAAGAATTGTCCAAAAACGGAGTTTCAGAAAACATGCAACTTAAAATGAGCATATCTCCCTAACCAAAATGGATATGGAGTTGATTTTTTTCTCAAAATGACCCTCTCTGAGTCTAATTTTAGAATATGAAGAGTTAAAAATTTCACAGAGAAAAAATTTGGAGATAATATACGTTTTTCACAAACTGGCCAGATTGTATGAACATGCAACTTTTCAAAAATCAACAAGAATGGTTCTAGTAGTACATGCAACTTAAGAAGACTTGATTTTCACCCAAATAGCACCATTTTTAATCATGAAAACAACATTTTTACATGCTCTTGACACAAATTATCAAAAATCTCTTGAGTAACAAATGCAAAGAAGATGATATTCACATGAACAAGAGAGAGAATAGAGCTTGTATGAATGCTCTTGAAGAGAAAAACATGTGAAGAATTGAGAGAATGAAATGGGGTTGATGGTGGAGGTTGGTGGAGAAAGGAGAGAGTTTCATTGAGGAGAAAAAGATGTAAAAAAAATGAGAGATGTAGACAAAGAGTGATGGAGATGTTGGAGATGAAAGTGATAGATATATGCAATAATATTTTGGCTAAATTGCACTGGAGGTACCCAAAGTTTGCCAAAACGAGCAAGTAGGTACCCAAATTTCAAAATCAAGCACCACAGGTCTCAAACTTTGAATTTTCGAGCAAGTAGGTACCCTTCCGTTAACTTTCCGTTAACATTGGACGGAAAATTATAAACAGACTTTTGTACCCCTTATTTTCATCTCCAACTTTTTTTTAAATACAAGTTTTACTAAAAATTTAAAAAAAGTTAAAAAAAAATTTAATTTAATAATTTGATATATGTTAGATAATGCAACATATTTTATCAAAATTACATCTTTTTACATCATTTCAAGATATGAAATACGTTTTTATTAACACATATCCGTCAATCTTAAAGTCTTTAATTTTTTTAATAGTGATTAAAAAGAATCTCAAATTTCATAATTTCATGTATTGTTGAAGAAACAATAACATAAAGTATTTTTTTTTTACATTTTATACAATAGTCTCTTTTACATTTGTATGAAAAATACAAGACATTACAATAAAAAAACTTCTCTAGAACGTCTGGTATCAACTCTTGTGTAAGTTGTTAAAATGCACAAAGATACTTGTATGTTATTGTTTTATTAAAAAATACATGTGAAATTATGAAAATTTGAGATTTTTTTTAAAAGTTGTTAAGAAAAAAAGGTAAAGACTTTAAGATTGACGGATATATGTTAATGAAAACATTTTTCATATCTTGAAATGATATAAAAATATGTAATTTTGATGAAATATATTGCATTATCTTACATATATCAAATTATTAAATAATTTTTTTTGAATTTTTTTAATTTTTAGTAAAACTTGTATTTTAACAAAAAAATATGAGGTGAAAATAATGGGTATAAAAGTCTTTTTATAATTTTCCGTCCAAAGTTAACGGAAAGTTAACGAAAGGGTACCTACTTGCTCGAAAATCCAAAGTTTGAGACCTGCGGTGCTCGATTTTGAAATTTGGGTACCTACTTGCTCGTTTTGACAAACTTTGGATACCTCCAGTGCAATTTAGCCTAATATTTTATTAGAGTTGACCAAAGATATAAGGTGTAAGAGTTGGATTCATATGAACAAGAGATGAAATGCCTGTTGGGGTTAAGATGTGAAGGCTAAAAGTTAAGGGGTGAAAATATAATTCCCAATTAAAATATAACACATAAAATTTTCCTAAATTTTAAAATAAACCACTTCGTACATAGATGTCAAAATCCACCCTTAGAAAACTACAATCTCCCAAATACACAAATAAGTTTCATATAGTATCTTCCAAGTTTCAAAAACAACAAAATAACCTCAAATTAGAAATATATATCATCATAGATGTCAAATGATACCCTTATACTTTAAAATTAAGAAAAGTAATTAATAAGCTTGAAATATAATTTCTCAAAATTTTCATATAATTTTTTTTTCCGAGATGACCGGATAACCCCTTGCTTAAATACGGGATATTACAGCATTGATCCTACTATGGAACATGAACATGAACCACAAGAGGTTGTGGAGCAGCATGTTCAAGTAACACAAGAGCTTCGTAGATCTAGTAGAGTGCGCCAGGAGCCAGAGAGGTATGGACTTCTCGTGACTGAGTCTGGTGACACGATGCTCATAGATGATGAGCCTACTACCTACGAAGAGGCCATAAAAGGGCCGGACTCTCAGAAGTGGCTTGAGGCAATGAAATCCGAGATGGAATTCATGTATACCAACAAAGTATGGATTTCGGTGGAACCACCCGAACGGGCACGCCCCATAGGGTGAAAGTGGGTCTTCAAGAAGAAGATCGACATGGATCGTAATGTGATTACCTATAAAGGAAGATTGGTGGCTAAGGGATTCAGACAGATTCATGGTATTTACTATGATGGAACCTTTTCACCAGTCGCAATGACAAAATACATCCAAATCTTACTTGCTATTGCAGCATACTACGACTATGAAATTTGTCAGATGGATGTCAAAACAGCATTCCTGTATGGGAATCTCCTCGAGGATGTGTACATGACACAACCTGAGGGTCTTGAAGATCCAAAGCAAGCCAACAAAGTCTGTAAACGGCAACGATTCATTTATGGATTAAAGCAAGCTTCTAGGAGTTGGAATCGACGTTTTGATGAAGTAGTCAAAGATTTTGGCTTCATCAGAAATGAAGATGAGTCTTGTGTCTACAAGAAGGTTAGTGTGAGCTCTGTTGCTTTTCTTGTGATGGCCCATTTTTTTAATTTAAAAATTCGTAGCTGAATGTGATTATTTTAGTTTTCACATTCAAAGTTTAGTTATTAGAAATTAATTGGTTAGTCAGCGTATTTGTTGACATATGAGATAAACCATAAGTTGGAGCCTCCCTAAAGATGACACAAAGTTGTGGATGAATGTATGTATTAGTAAAATATATTTATAAGAAATGCTAATAAAACATGACATTGTGGTCTATTTGAAAATATAAGATTATTAGGTTCATATGTAGAATATAAGAAAAACATTGAAATATCTAACATTTAAAAATTATTATAGAAAAAAAAATATAAGTAATAAAATATTTTGTCTAGTTCCAAAGTGGTGTCATGTTCTAAAATATGTATTATCTTGTCAAAATGTGTTGTCTAACCTTGTTGGTGATGTGATTACACAAGAAAATGTTGTCTTGTGTCAAAAAAAATGTGCATTAGGTGTTGTCTAATCTTGTTGGTGATGTGACTACACAAGGAAGTGTGGTCTTGTCTACAAAATGTGTATTGTCTTGTCAAAAAAAAAATGTGTAGTCTAATCTTGCCCCATTCTTTAGAGGCTAGGAACAACCAATTTTAAAATAATTAGCTTAATATTTGATATTTATGATGGACTACACAATGAATTGTTTGGACATTGATGATGTGGAATTTCATGCTTGCACACAAAGTAAAATAAAAAATAAAATAAAGGGATATTTGTTTATATTAAATTCACTATTAAAATGCAAATTCTCCAAGGAACTCTCCCTATAAATAGCACTCTCCCACATTCTAACCAACAAGAGAGAAAGAAGGAGGAAGTTAGAAAGAGGAATGGAGAGAAGGGTGAGGAAGTGATAGAAGAAAAAAAAAAGATAGAGAAAAGAGAGAATAGAGGAAGTGGTGTACTGGTAGGAGAAGAGAAAAAAGAGGGAGAAGTTGTTAGGAATCTTGGAGCACCACAACTATTTAAAGAAGAATCATTTAAGGTCTTGTTTGGTGAAACTTCCTTGAAGATCCATTTGGAGCATTTATTGGAGCTATTTTTGGAATTATTTGGAAGACATATTTGTAAAAATGAGCACTCTTCATGTATATGAACGGCGAGGCACTGTGAGTAAAATTATTATTTTCGCAACAAGTTATACTTTATCATATGTATTATTTTTTTGAGATGTTACATTTTGTTACTAAATTTTAAGTACATTCGACTCATGTTTCTAACAATGAAATTTTGATTCTACGAATTTTGAATAATTTTTGAAGACGATTAAAACTTAACGTTTTGTGCTCCCCTTTAATGGAAAATTATTCTGTTAATATATTGTACAGTTTTGCAACTTTGAGAAAAATGCGTGCCAAATATACTAGTTAGATACTTTGAGAAGATGTTTTGCCTTGGGACACTTTAGTATTTTCGGCCCCGCCGTCGGGATATAATAGATGGTTTAGAATCGACCATTGGGATATAATAGATGGTTTCGGCCCGGTCGCAGGGATATAATATGCGATGTGCCACAAAGATGGCGTATTTGGACATGTCAAAATTCTGTTTTATACGATGGTTACCAATGGAATTAACGGAATCTAAATATTAGTTATGTGATATGAGAATTTCGAAAATTCGATTTGTTAGTATGTAACTATTTGGCACTGTTGAGAATATGAGCTTCGTTTGACTTTATCTGATAAGCACATTTGTCAATTATCATGATATTTTTGATAAAAAAGTTATTTTGAAACTAAAGGGGAGATAAACCCTCACTGAGCTTTGTGGCTAATTTTGTTTAACTTTAATTTTTTCAGGCGACACAACACGGAGGAGGAATAGGGATTCCGAAGCGTAATTGTTAGTGAATTTAGCGTCTACTTATGTTGTAGTTTATGTTGAACCACTATGACTCTATTGTAGTTTATGGGATGTAATATTCCGGTGGAGACGTTGTAAGACTTATAGTTCATGAGTTATTTGAAGTGTATACTTTTGGAGATATTTATTCTTTGGGGTAAACAATTTTTTTTGCGTTTAGTTTTATCTTTGATCCGCTAAGTGTCGTTGAACCGACAAATTTCTAATTGTCTCTTTTCGTACTCACTTTTCAAAGAATTTGTTCTTTTTTATTAATAATCAATTTTTTGCTAATTTTTTTAACAACTATTTTTTGATAAAATTTCATGACAATTTTTTTTTTCTATTCAAAATTGCATGTCAAACCCGATAACTTTAACTCGCTTCCGCACTTTATTTCATAATTTTAAATTTCCATTACTTAGTTAAAACGGTTCAAGCCACATGAGTTTCGTTGGAGGCGTTGGTGGCCGATCTCGACCCTCGATCTTGAATTAATTAACCGGGGTCCGGGAAAGGGGGTCGTGACAACGTGGTATCAGAGCTATAGGTTGGAGTTTGGTCGGAGATTTTTGGTGTTAGTCATGACCATTATTTGGAGCCTAGGTGTTTGAGGTTAATTTCTTAGAAATCTTGGAATTGATTGAGGTACTCTATCATGGACCTATTAATTGGAGTTGTTTGACTTTATAAAAAAATATTTAATTAAGCTTAATTCTTGCACTTAAGTTAATATTATTTTAGAAAAAAATATAGATGGGCCAAAAATTTAACTAGCTTTCTTTTAGGTGGCTGTATCTGGAGGGCCTAGACCAGTATAGGGGAATGATAATGCTCCCCCATTAACTGAGAGCCAAGCCGGTGGAAATGGCCTTGACAAGGATGATAGACTTAAAAGGGAAATCGAAGGGTTGGCATCATGGTCGATGTGAACCGCAGAAATGCCACTTTTGATCGGTTCAGGCCTTAAGCCACCAACTTTTCCTGTTACTCCTGATCCAATTGTAGCTGAGTCATGGTCATCGGAGATTGAGAAGATCTTTGGGGCGATGCCTTGTTGTGAGAGACAGAAGGTGGAGTTTGCCACCTATAACTTAACTGGAGAAGCTTATCAGTGGTGGTTGAGCATGTCTAGGAGAGAGCCAGCCATGGTGTGGGGGCGATTTGTTGAGATATTTAACGATATTTTCCCCAACACTTAAAAGATCAAAAGGTGGCAGAGTTTTTCATGCTTACTCAGGTTGAAATGGCTGTTTCACAATACGAGGCTAAATTTACGGAACTATCACGCTACACCTCGCATGTGGTTAGGGATGAGGCTAAAAAAGCTAGAAAGTTTGAAATGGGACTTCGGTGGAGCATTCGTACTAAGTTGGAACTCTTTAGGCTTCCTTCCTACAATGAAGTTGTTGATCGAGGGTTGATTGGAGAGAAAGGGATAGAGGAGAACAACAAGTATCGTGACCAGAAGATGAGGAATATTGGTTACAAGAACAATGGAGGAATAAACCATCAAGGAGGCCCTAACAAGACTACTACCTTCAAGAGACATGGAGATGGAAGTCAGAATAATAGGGGTGTGACTGTTAATGCAAGTAAGGGGAAACCGTATTGTCCTAAGTGTCGTAGGGCCCACGACCATGATGTGTGTTATCGCGAGATTGGAGCTTGTTTTAGCTGTGGCAAACAAGGAATATGGTTAAGGATTGCCCTGTGATTAGACCCAATTTCGTGAACCCACCACACGCACCTGCTCAAAATTCAGCTAGAGGGTACAAGAACAAACGTGGGAGAGCTTTAGCCTTAGTTCGTGGGGATGTTCCTGCTGCATATACAGTCGTCTCAGGTACCTTACCTATTGATTCTAAATCAGCCAATGTTCTTATTGATTCTGGTTCTACACATTCATTTGTTTCGCATAGTTTTGCTAAGTTCATTGCTAGACCATCCGAACCCCTTGGTTATGCTTTGCATGTTTCAACTCCGTTGGATGTCATATTAGCTAGTATTAGTGATAACTCCATAATTGGAGTTATATTCTATTGTGATTACTTGTCGTTTCGCGTACTTTCCGATGCATTTATATGTGTTTTAGGCCGAGTTTTGATAGTTTTGAGCATACTTGAGTATTTGGACTTCATGGTGTAATCCGGGCGTTTGTGCATGTTTTATGCTTTATTTGTCGCTTTTGATCTTCCGGTATTTGTTCGTGTTGTGAATTTCAGGAACCGGAAGCGTGGAGTGCAGATTTTGGAGCGGAATCGAACTTCGGAAAGAAAGAAACTCAAGGAATGCATGAGAGAATAGAAGAAGAGGAGAAGCTAAGAGGAGAAAAAGACTTAGCCAAATTTTCAAGAGGAGTGAAAAGAAGCAAACTCACATGGAAGATCATTGTGATCCTACAAAGGTGATCCTATGATCACAAGATCAAAGTGCAAGACCACATAGAAGAGTAACGTGACTCTACAACTACAAAGGTGATCCTAGGATCACAAATTGTGATCACAAGATCACATATTGGATCTGACGTGATTAGAAGAGGGGTGAAAGTGTTATTTTTAAAAACTTACAAGGAAGGAACGTGTTTAACTAGTAGGGAATGACCTAGGGCTTGATGATTCATCTATTCTACGCCATTGGAGAGCAAGGAGCATTCTTGGGAGCTTGAAGACCATCGTTTGATTCTCTATCTTCTTCCCCTCTTTAGTTTTTGTTTATGATCATTGAAACTTTGTACTTTGATCATGTGTTTTAGTAGCTAAACCCTCTATTCGGGATATCTCGTAGGGAACTAGGGTTTTGAACACCATATTTTGGTGATTTATGGATTATGCTTCATGTTTATTGACTTAATTGGATGTTTATGCTTAGTTATGCTTGATTCATATGCGTAATCCCATCTTTCATATTGTTTGACGTCACAATAAGATTGATCTAGGTGATAATTGTTAGAGGAATCAATAGTTATTGCTTGAACTTGAATCTTGCACTAGTCGAATCTAGGGTTGAGGAATCTTGCTAGTTAACTAGAACTAAGAGTTGATATCAAGATCATAATGCATATTTAAACTTAAGTAGGCTAGAGGAATCATGTACAAGAGTTTAAATATAGACTTTGGTTGAGGAATCTTCAAAGTGAAATTGCTCGTTTGGCTAAGTAGAAAACATCCGTGTTGTATGAACATAAATCCTAAGTGGTGTGAATTCCCTAGTGAACCCGTAGAGATATCCTGAACTTGTCCACTTGTTAAGTAACTTAAAAATTATTCTTCGTTAATCGTGAAGCTTTTCACCTGATTAATTGAGATCTTTGTCTTTTAATTTCAGTAGATTTAGTAGAACAAACCACTACGCTTTGCCCACATAGGGTTAAGAAATATCAATTAATTTATAAGAAGTCCTTTGGGTTCGACAAACCCGGATTTACCGGATTATTACTACACACGACGGCCATACACTTGTGGTTGAATCGTTTCAAGTTTTTGGCGCCGTTGCCGGGGACTTCGGCTAAATTAGTTATAATTCCTAGCCTTAGGGATTTTATTTTATTGTTTATATCTATTACTCACCTACTTTCTGTGTGTAATTTGTGTTTTCAGGTTGAATTTCACGGTGCATGTCCCGTTCTCGAGATGAGCCTTTGCACCCAACACTTGAGGACCCGGAAACTTTGTTACGCGCACAACGTAGAGACAAGAGGAAGACAAGCTCAGTTGCAATGGATGACCAAACTAGAGCTGAGTTTGAGAGGATCCACAAAGGTATGCAGGATGCGGAGGCAGCTAGAGCAGCAGCTGTAGAGGATGCAGCCAATAAAGCACGAGAAACTGAGCAGCTGAGGGCTCAAATGGCTGAGATGCAGGCAATGATGGATCGCTTGGCTCCCCCAAATCCACAACCACGTCCTGGTGTGGGGGCACAAGTGGCGAACATCGGTGGGAACAATAATGGGAATAATGGGGGAAACAACAGGCAGAACGCCGAGGCACCGGTTAACAATGCCGAGATTGAAGAACGCCCTATGGTGGATTATTTCAGGACTACTCCAGCGTGTTATCAGCCTACCATTTTCAGGCCGCAGATCAATTCCCAACACTTCGAGTTGCGCCAACATATGATCAATATGGTTCGTGATGAGTGCGCATTCAACGGAGCTCCAGGAGATGATCCCAATCACCATATGCTGGTATTTGAGCAAATCACATCAATCCTGCACGACCAACGAGTTCCAGATGAAACAGTTAAGCTATTACTGTTTCCCTTCTCCTTATCTGGAAAACCAAGAAGTGGCTTATGGAGCTGCCAGCTGGGAGCATAGTGACATGGGCAGATTATTGTCATGAGTTTCTGAGGAAGTATCTGCCACCATCCCCAGTCGCTCAGCAGATGGCTGAGATTGCAAATTTCACTCAGGAAGAAGACAGCTCATTGGGAGATGCTTGGAGGAAGTTCATCCAAATTCTCGGTAGATGTCCGAATCATGGGGAGCCATGGCACAAGCTCTTCCATTATTTCTACACTGCATTAGACAAGGAGACGGCTGACCAGTTATATATGCTAGCTGGAGGTAACTTTATGGGGCTTGGGGCACAACGAGCTCAAGATCTGCTGAATAACGTGTCGAAGAGGGAGACTACACGAGCTGAAACTCGTAGGTACTCCAAACCGGGGGATGCAGCCTTAGTCAACAAGATTGAGTCTATGGAGCAAAAGCTGGAATCCATGACCTCAGCATTTCACAGCATGCAACCTCCATCACAAGTGAAGCCCATGGGTGAGTTACTCGCGGATGAGAATCAGGGATATGGCTCCATTGAAGATGTGAATTACATGGGTCCACCACGACAGCAGCAGTGGACTAACACTTATCATCCCAGCAACCGCAATCACCCCAACTTTAGCTATGCCAACCCTAACAATGGGTTATATGCGCCCGGACAGCAGCCGAATTCTCAGTATCAAGCTCAAGGGAAATTTCAGCAGCAACAGGCTCAGCAACCAGAAGAGCAAGAGACAAATGCTTTATTGAGAAAGTTACTAGCTAATCAAGACAAGATGGCGAGCACGATTGTCTCAATACAAGCAAAAATAAAGAGCCACGAGACTCAAATTGGGCATATTGCCAATCAGAATGCTAAATTTCCGCCAGGTATGCTTCCTTCCAATACCATTCTTCCTACTGAGCAGCTCAAAGCTATTACACTCGCAGTGGTGTGACTACTCAGGATACTCCATATCCTAGCCATGCGAGAGCCGAAGCTACAAAAGCTACAGAGAAGGAATTGGGTGATGATTTGCCCAAGGCCGTGAGTCCCCAATCAAAGGACACGATTGAGAATAAAGTAGAGTCCAAGAGCACTCCAGATCCGGCTACTTATGAGCCACGAATTCCATATCCGGCGGCAATAAAGAGGAATGATGAGGAACACTTTGGGAGATTTATGGATATATTTAAACAATTGCATATCAACATTCCTCTTGTAGAAGCACTTGCTCAGATGCCCAGGTATAAGAAGTTCTTGAAGGAAATCCTATGGGGGAAGAAGAGCATAGAACCCTACGCCACGGTAAAGCTAACAGAGACGTGTAGCACTGTCATACAAAGAGACATTCCCAAGATGAGAGATCCAGGCAGTGTCATCTTAGGCTGCACTCTTGGGGGTGGATATCATACACATGGTCTCTGTGATTTGGGCGCGAGTATTAATCTAATGCCATTGTCTCTATTTGAGAGATTAGGCATTCGTGCGCCAACCCCTGCGAAGATGGTTCTGCAATTGGCAGACAATTCTATAGTTACGGCAAATGGGGTGATTGAGAACTTGCTCGTCAAAGTGGGTGCATTTGTCTTTCCAGCTGACTTCGTGATCGTGGATATCAAGGAGGATCGCGACGTTCCACTAATCTTTGGAAGACCGCTTTTGAAGACAATGCGCGCTAATGTGGATCTAGAGACTGAGGAGTTGACTATCAAGGCTCTAGACTCATCACTCGTGTTCAAGGCATTTGTTCCGAGCAAGGGGAAGAATAAATTGGCCATGATCAAGTTTAGAGAAGATCGTGTGGATCCTTCTCTTGGGTTGCCTACAGTTTTGCATCCCGATCCACCCGAATCAGAGAAGAAGCCAAATGTGGTGAGTGCACATGATGTGGTGCAGAAATTGAAGGAGGAGGCACGTCGTGCTAGACCTCCTTAACATCTTTGAGGTAACTGGGTCGGGCCGTCGACAGTAAATTACAAGCGCTTGTTGGGAGGCAACCCAACGTATTTTTATGCTTTAGTGTAGAGTGTGTGTTTAAATATTGTTGTGTGCGTTTTTCAATACAGTTTTCTTATCTGAGGGGTGAGAGAGTGAGAATCTGACATTTGAATTGAGTCGTTTCAGGAGTACAAGTTGGAGACGCGGTCCGGACTCCCCTTCTTGATGCACGTGAAGGAAACGCAGAAAAACCGAGAAAGCGATGTAATGATCACGGAATTTGAGGCCATAATTCTGAAGATTACTCCGGTAATTTTGGAGAACACAAGCAAAAGCAAAAAGAGCGCGAAACAAGCTTTCCGATGATATAAAATATGCGTGCATCGGAGTCCGGAGGCGAAAACTAGAAGAAAAGGGGAAACAAAAAAAAGAGCGGCTTTTACTTAGAAAAATTAGAGGAGCAATTTTTTGCTCAACCCACTGCATGTTCACGATCAAAATAGCTGATCGTGTGTGAAAAAAACTTGATCACACGATCAAATTCACTCTCCCCTAAGCTGATCTCATTAAACAGGGGTAAATATGTCAGAGCAGTGTTCTCTCCAAGAACACGTCGCGCTGCTCCTCCAAGACTCTACTGATCGGAAAATTGTCATCGCTCAACAAAAATTGGTGGTTTCTTCTCGGCTAATCAACGCCGACCAGATTTGGGGGCTACAACGGCGCTGCATCAAACAGCGTTGGAGCTTCTGATCGCAAAAACCACGACAGAGCTTCAAGGAACGCAGAGACCGCCTCAAGAAGATGAACTGATCGGAAAATCGCCGGACGGCGAGTGGTGTTTTCTGCGCGGATCAGCAGCGCAGACAACCTCAAGTGGGGCGTTTTTGAAGATTCAGCGAGGATTTTCAGACCCACGCATCAAACTCAGAACGAAGAAACCCACGCAAGCACACTACTGATCGGAGAATCGCCGGAATCCAGCGAGATTTGGTGGGTTCTGTTCGTCGCATCAAAGCCTGAAATTTGAGCTGTTGAGTTTGTAAAGATTCGGTGAAGTAACAGTGGGGGAGGCAGTGAAAGCTAGGGTTTGTGGTCAGGAAAAATTTGTCAATTCGTTCTCAACGGGTGTGAATTAGAGCAAACCGTTTGCGGGGTTGTGACGGGAACAACGAGGAGAAGCTATTGAGCTAAAAATCTCACATCGCGAAAAGTATCGAAAAATCAGTCGACCGTATGATCATTCTTGACTGATTTTGTCGATCAAGCCCTGTCAGAACGGAACTCCGGGGCTTCAGGTATCGCTAATCTTTCTCTTTCGCAATTTAATTTTATCGAGTCTAGGCACATTGAGTAAAAGCCCAAATTTGTTATTGTTGTCGCTTAGGTGCGACGTTTGGGGGCGATTGACTAGTGTCCTAGGATTTATCTGCTAAATTGTGTTCTTGCTCCTTTTCAGTACGCACATCCTTATCACGGGCACGTAGAAAAGATAATCTCGAAATTTGAATTGCTACTTTCTTGTGCAATAAAATCGTTTAGGAGTAAGAAGATGACAATGGTTCTGAGTAGATTCATCGCACCTCGCATTAGAATTGTCGAGTCCTCTTGATTGATTTCTAAGTTCGTTGAGGACAACGAAGCATTCAAGTGTGGGGAGGATTTTTAATCTTGACTAGCTAGTCCGTGTCTGCATTAACCTATCACATATAGATTGTTAGGGCGTATTGTGTCGTCTTCGTGGTCCGTGTCGTATTTTGTTTTAGTGTCGTAATGTGTATGTTAGTTATATATATATATGTGTTAGTGTTTGATTCTTGCACGTTTATTTAATTGAGTCCACCTACCCAAGCTGAGTCAGTTTCGAGTCTTCTTTCGCGTCTGGCCTTGCATGTAGAGTTAGAATAAATAAAGTAAAAATAAAAAATTAAATAAAAATTTGAAAAAAAAAATAATAAGAAAATTTGAGAAAGGGAAATCAAAAGAAGCTTAAAATTTGGTGGAATCGAGGAGTGTGAGAATTTTAGGCGTAGGGCGTGACTTGTGACCGAGAAGGACAAATTGAGTTCCCCCTAGTACGTATAGAGAGACTTCCTTTACGGGAATGTCTACCAATTTTATTACACTTACTTGATTTGCAAATCTAAAGTGTGTGTCGTTTTTTTTACAAGAGTTGAGCTAGGTGTGAGCTAAACAAGCCGAACGTTCATGTGTACGTCTTAGGTAGTCGCCAGCCCGCCTCGTAGTGGCACACAGAATAGCTGTGCGAGGATGCGTATTAGAGCACTCACTGCTTGATAGATCTCACCTTGTAGGACCATTAGAAAGCCCAATTTGAACCTTGGTTTTATTCATAACCTCTTGACCTAGGGTGACGATTCTTGGTCTTCATCATAAATCGTTTAGAATCACCACTTTAGTGCGTCACGATGGAGTCATAGTTGAGGGGGTTCGATGAGGGAGAGCTGTACTGCATATACTTGTGAGTTCTACATGATCGCTTGCGTATTATTACATATCTTCGAGGGGATGCGAGGGTGAGTGAGTAGGCTTGCGCACTTCGGTGTGGCGGTGTTCCATGTCACTACACCATGGACACAGTTGTGGAGAGCCGTGAGTGCGTGACGTCTAATCCGCACAACGATGGGGTGGTTGATCTTAATTGGTGGATCGTGCTAGGTATCGTGTCTTTTCATCATCACGGTGTAGGAGGATCTGTTGGACTAGGCACGAGACTTACATACATTTGATTACTTGAGAGGGGGCATGTTTACATTCTAGTGTGGGGATGTCGACTTTTGACTACGACCATCGAAATTGAGCTTCTGACGACTACATCCCTACACACGCGCTTTGACTATTTGGCGGCTTTGTTTGGTGACACCGTGTACTTCATTGAGTTAGGGGGAGATGAATTTTACTTGTGATATACATTCATTGGATCGTCTATTTCTTCCCCTTAACATGTTTGCTTTGCTTGACCACTCGGATACTTTTGCAGCATTTTGTTATATTGAGAAATGAAAAAAATATATATATAAAAAAAATGAAAAAAGAAAAAACAGAAAAAAAAGAGAGAAAAAAATGAGAGATGGAATAAAGGAATAAATTTGAGCTTATTGGAAATTGAGTGGTGGAAAGTTGCTAGTTCGTTGACGACGGTTTGCATTTCGTGCACGTATCGCCATGGTGGCCATGGAGATCGTTATTGTACCGGGGTTTGAGGGGATCGAGGGCCGGAGACGGTGAGTTTCGGTTTGCGGTTTCTATCATCGTGGTGAGGGTGTGTGAGATGTGGGGTTAATGTGAGAATGTGACGCTTAGGACTTGTTACTACATAATTATCCTTTTTGTCCCTAAGCCTCAACATTCTAAACCGGTAGCGGAATAGGAGCTCGGACCTTGAACGTGGCTTATCCTAGCGTAGCCTCTTATTTTTGTCGACACATGCGAAGAGGTAGGTATTCCTTTACATAGTAACGCTAGGCTCTCTATACTAACTAGGGGAAATTCTCGTTGTCGAGTTTAGTTGTAATTCACGCCTTGTTCCTAGATTGATCATCACTCCATGAGAACCGGCTTGAGCTAATTGAGATTGCCCAATCTCGCAGAAGAAAAGAAAAAAAAATATTTTGTTATGTGCATTGTATATGTTGCATTTTCATATTGTTGCATAGTTGAGTCATGTATTGAGTCGTGTTTATGTCGAGTCGGCTAGTCTTGGTTTGTATGCAAGTGGTGTTTCGAAAAGTATGCTATTAGTTAGACTCGTACCATGATTTGTTGGGGGAGAAAGTTTGGAGATGATGGCCGGTTTTGATAGATTGCTCGGGACGCGCAAATGGTAAGTGTGGGGATATTTGATAACTCCATAATTGGAGTTATATTCTATTGTAGTTACTTGTCGTTTCGCGTACTTTCCGATGCATTTATATGTGTTTTAGGCCGAGTTTTGATAGTTTTGAGCATACTTGAGTATTTGGACTTCATGGTGTAATCCGGGCATTTGTGCATGTTTTATGCTTTATTTGTCGCTTTTGATCTTCCGGTATTTGTTCGTGTTGTGAATTTCAGGAACCGGAAGCGTGGAGTGCGGATTTTGGAGCGGAATCGAACTTCAAAAAGAAAGAAACTCAAGGAATGCATGAGAGAATAGAAGAAGAGGAGAAGCTAAGAGGAGAAAAAGACTTAGCCAAATTTTCAAGAGGAGTGAAAAGAAGCAAACTCACATGGAAGATCATTGTGATCCTACAAAGGTGATCCTATGATCACAAGATCAAAGTGCAAGACCACATAGAAGAGTAACGTGACTCTACAACTACAAAGGTGATCCTAGGATCACAAATTGTGATCACAAATTCACATATTGGATCTGACGTGATTAGAAGAGGGGTCAAAGTGTTATTTTTAAAAACTTACAAGGAAGGAACGTGTTTAACTAGTAGGGAACGACCTAGGGCTTGATGATTCATCTATTCTACGCCATTGGAGAGCAAGGAGCATTCTTGGGAGCTTGAAGACCATCGTTTGATTCTCTATCTTCTTACCCACTTTAGTTTTTGTTTATGATCATTGAAACTTTGTACTTTGATCATGTGTTTTAGTAGCTAAACCCTCTGTTCGGGATATCTCGTAGGGAACTAGGGTTTTGAACACCATATTTTGGTGATTTATGGATTATGCTTCATGTTTATTGACTTAATTGGATGTTTATGCTTAGTTATGCTTGATTCATATGCGTAATCCTATCTTTCATATTGTTTGACGTCACAATAAAATTGATCTAGGTGATAATTGTTAGAGGAATCAATAGTTATTTCTTGAACTTGAATCTTGCACTAGTCGAATCTAGGGTTGAGGAATCTTGCTAGTTAACTAGAACTAAAAGTTGATATCAAGATCATAATGCATATTTAAACTTGAGTAGGCTAGAGGAATCAGGTACAAGAGTTTAAATATAGACTTTGGTTGAGGAATCTTCAAAGTGAAATTGCTCGTTTGGCTAAGTAGAAAACATCTGTTTTGTACGAACATAAATCCTAAGTGGTGTGAATTCCCTAGTGAACCCGTAGAGATATCCTGAACTTTTCCACTTGTTAAGTAACTTAAAAATCATTCTTTGTTAATCGTGAAGCTTTTCACCTGATTAATTGAGATCTTTGTCTTTTAATTTCATTAGAGTTAGTAGAACAAACCACTGCGCTTTGCCCACATAGGGTTAAGAAATATCAATTAATTTATAAGAAGTCCTTTGGGTTCGACAAACCCGGATTTACCGGATTATTACTACACACGACGGCCATACACTTGTGGTTGAATCGTGTCAAATAGTGTGTACAAAAATTGTGCAATATTGGTCGGCGGAGTACCTTTAGTTGTTGATTTGATCCCCCTCGATATTCGAGATTTTGATGTCATCCTCGAGATGGATTGGCTCTCTGCTAACCATGCCTCAATCGACTGTGTTGAAAAGAAAGTCACGTTTCGTAGTCCTAGTAACCCAGAATTCCATTTTGTCGGTGTTGGAGTTTCACCCCCACTTGTATGGTTTCTTATCTCCGGGCTCAAAAGATGCTTCGGAAGGTTTGTCAGGGATTCATAGCCTATATATATGATGAATCAGCAAAGGATTTGAAATCGGGAGATGTCCCTGTGGTCCGGGAGTTCTCTGATGTCTTTCCTGAAGATATTAGCACGTTGCATCCGGATAGGAAAGTTGAGTTCACCATATATGTTGTTCCGGGTACTACCCCTATTTCTAGAGTTCCCTATCGGATGGCCCTTGAGAGCTAAGGAGTTGAAGCTACAACTTCAGGAGTTTCTTGAAAAAGGGATTTATTAGGTCGAGTACTTCACCATGGGGTGCGCCAGTCCTATTTTTTAAAAATAAGAATGGTACCATGAGGTCATGCATAGATTATCGGGAACGGAATAAGGTCACAATTAAGAATAAGTATCCTCCCCCAAGGATTGGTGAATTTTTTGACCAGTTGCAAGGAGCCAAGGTATTTTCTAAGATTGACTTGAGGTCGGGGTACCACCAATTGAAGATTAAGGCTGAGGATGTACCTAAGAGTGCATTTCGCACTAGGTACGGACATTATGAGTTTCTTGTTATGCCTTTTTGGGTTGACAAATGCTCCTGCCGTTTTCATGGACCTGATGAATAGGGTGTTCAAGCCAATTTTGGATGTCTTTGTGATTGTATTTATTGATGATATCCTGGTATATTCTAAGAGTAAGGAAGAGCATGTTGATTACTTTAGGCTTGTCTTGCAAACTCTGGGGATCGTAAGCTTTTTGCAAGTTTGAGAAGTGTGAGTTCTGGCTTTCGCGAATCTCATTTTTGGGACATGTTGTGTCGGAGGATGGTATTTCAGTAGACCCCCAGAAGGTTGAGGCTATCGTCGATTGGCCTAGACCGACTAATGTGACAGAAATCCGGAGGTTTCTAAGATTGGATGGTTACTACAGGAGATTTGTGCGGAACTTTTCTGAGTTAGCATCACCCTTAACCCGCATAACAAGGAAGGAATCCCCATTTAAGTGGTCAGATGAATGTGAGCAACGCTTTCAAGAGATGAAAAGTAGATTGGTTTCTTCTCCGATATTGGCGTTACCGTCTGAAGGTGGAAATTATGTAATTTTTAGTGACGCACCACTAAAAGGGCTAGGATGTGTTTTGATGCAAGATGGAAAAGTGATTGCGTATGCCTCAAAGCAGTTAAAGCCTTACGAGAAAAATTATCCAACACATGACTTGGAATTGGCAGCCGTGGTCTTTGCTTTGAAAATTTGGCATCATTATCTCTATGGGGTATCATGTGAAATTTTTACAGACCACAAGAGCTTAAAGTATATATTCACACAAAATGAACTCAATATGAGACAAAGGAGATGGTTTGAGTTGTTGAAAGATTATGATATGAGCACTCAATATCATCCTGGTAAGGAAAATGTGGTGGCTTATGCCCTTAGTCAAAAGTCTACTTCTAATTTGGCTTATGTAATCACCAGTCAAGTCGAGTTACATAGGGAGTTTGAGAGGTTGTCACTACAAGTAGTCCCAAGATAGAAATTGAGTAAGGCGTATGCTCTAATGGCTCAACCCAGTTTGCTAGAAGAAATCAAAGAGATTCAAAGAAGTGATGCAAACTTGAAAAAGATTTCTGAAGAGGTTCTTGGGGGTAAAATATCGGATTTTTCTATACAAGATGGATTTCTGAAATTTCAAGGTCGAGTTTGTGTCCCAAATGTGCCTGAGGTTAAAAATGCCATATTAGAGGAAGCTCATAACTCCAAATTTTCAATTCATCCTGGTGGTACCAAGATGTACAGGGATCTTAGTGAGCTTTATTGGTGGCACGGAATGAAGAGAGACATAGCGGAGTTTGTGGCGAAGTGCCTATTGTGTCAGCAATTTAAGGCAGAACACCAGAAACCTGCAGAATTACTTCAGCCATTACCTATTCCCGAGTGGAAGTGGGAACACATTACTATGAATATTGTAGTTGGACTACCTCGTTCTTCAAAGAGGAACACTGCCATATGGGTTATAGTTGATAGGCTAACCAAGTCATCACACTTTTTAGCTGTGAAACCCACCAACTCATTAGAGATGTTAGCCCAACTATACATAAAGGAGATTGTAATATTGCATGGAGCACCTGTGTCTACTGTTTCTGATAGGGACCCACATTTTGTGTCAAGATTTTGGAATGGATTGCAAGCAGCGATGGGGACTAGCTTGAAATTTAGTACTGCCTTCCGCCCTCAGACAGACGGCCAGTCGGAAAGAGTCATTCAGATTTTGGAAGACTTGCTACGGCTATGTGTTTTAGATTTTAAAGGAGGATGGGGAGAACACTTGCCTTTGGTAGAATTCGCATATAGCAATAGTTTCCAGGCAAGTATCAGAATGGCTCCATTCGAGGCATTATACGGTAGGAAGTGTAGATCCCCCATTAATTGGACTGAAGTTGGAGAAAGGAAGTTGTTTGGGCCAGAGATTGTCCAGGTCACAACCGAAAAGATCAAGATCATTCGTGAAAGGCTAAAAGAGGTCCAAAGCCGAGAGAAGAGCTACGCGGATAATATAAGAAGGAATTTGGAATTTGAGGTTGGAGACTTTGTATATCTAAAAGTCTCGCCGACAAAAGGTGTGCTACGTTTTGGAAAGAAAGGAAAGTTGAAGCCGCGATATGTCAGTCCTTATGAAATTCTTGAGCGGGTTGGACCCGTGGCCTATAGACTTGCATTACCTCCAGAGCTTAGTAACGTCCACAATGTCTTTCACGTTTCGATGATTAAGAAGTATGTCTATGGCCCTAAACATGTGATATCATATCAACCTTTGGAGCTAAAAGAAGATTTATCTTACATCGCCCGTTAAAATTTTGGACCGACGAGACCAAGTTTTGCGCAACAAAGTCATCCTGCTAATGAAAGTTTTGTGGAAAAATCATTTGGTGGAGGAAGCCACTTGGGAACGAGAGGATGACATGCGAGACCAGTATCCACATTTATTTCGAGGTACGTTCAAGTTTGGGGACCAAAACTCTATAAGTAGGGGAGGATGTGATGGCCCATTTTTGGTAATTCAAAATTTCGTAGCTTAATGTGATTATTTTAGTTTTCACATAATAATTTTAGTTATGATAAACCAATTTGTTAGTAAGCATATTTGTTGACATATGAGACAAACCATAAGTTGGAACCTCCCTAAACATGACACAAAGTTGTGGATGAATGTATTTATTAGTAAAATGTATTTATAAGAAAATGCTAATAAGACATGCCATTGTGGTCTACTTGAAAATATAAGATTATTAGGTACATATGTAGAATATTGGAAAAAAATCAAAATATCTAGCATTTAAAAATTATTATAGAAATAAAAAAATATAAGTAATAAAATATATTGTCTAGTTACAAAGTGGTATCATGTTCTAGAAATATGTATTATCTTGTCAAAATATGTTGTCTAACCTTGTTGGTGATGTGACTACACAAGAAAGTGTTGTCTTTTGTCAAAAAAAAAATGTGTATTAGGTGTTGTCTAATCTTGTTGGTGATGTGACTACACAAGGAAGAGTGGTCTTGTCTATAAAATGTGTATTGTCTTGTCAAAAAAAATGTGTAGTCTAATCTTGTCCCATTCTTTAGAGGCTAGGAACAACCAAGTTTAAAATAATTACCAGTCTGTTTCAGCTCTTTCTTCCCAATTTGACTTTTATCACTATTCACTTGGTCACTTTGAAATACTCCGTTTTGTGAATATGGGTATTTAGGATATTACTATAAGTATTGGATGTTAATATGCTACTATTATATTTTATGATATTTGACGTCAATATGACATTAGTATAAGTTTTGGGAGTTAATTTTATTGGTAGAAAGTTAATTTTTATTACTAGTAACCACTTGGGGTTATTATGTATTTTCTCTACTTTATAAAATGTCTTTTAACTAAACTTGGGGGTGGTAGTTGTCCTTTTACCTAAACTAGTGGGGGAAAAGTGTCATGACCTCCTATGTGCCATCATCTTCTTCCCCAAAGATGAACCACCGTGGATTTCTTCCTCCACCATCATCCACCACTCCATCTCTAACTCCAACTCTTCAAGTTTGATCATTTTTCACCCAAAGACAATCCCAATCTACTCCCAACTCATCATAGACCAATAATTTCTCACCAAGAAATCATTTTCATCCAAAATCAAGACCCAATTCAGAATCGAAAATATCGCCGGTGGGTTTCCTAATACTCGCCGGATTCGTCACCCAAAGGCTATAAATACCCACTCAAACTCAGAAAAATTCACACCTAAATCAATCCCCAAAGCTCTCTCAAACTCCCTCTCTCTCTCTCTCTCTCTCTCTCTCTCTCTCTCTCTCTCTCTCTCTCTCCCTCCGCTGCCCGGACGCCGTCGTCCGCCCACTTTCCTGACGCCACCGTCGTCCTCCACCACTCATTCCCGTCGGTCTCTCTCTGTTCGGGTATGAATACCAGTCTGCTCCTCTTCCCTTTTTCTTTCATTTGTTTTGTTTTTATTGTTATTACTACTATGAGTTAAATGTTAGTTTTTGATAATAATAGTTGGGAAGGAGACAGCAAAAGGGGTTGTGGCCCAATGGTTAAATGTTAGCACTTAAAGTTTGGTGGGTATGAGAACTAGGTTCAAAGTTCGGCTCTCACAAGAAGAATATATTTTTTTTTTTATTTATTTTTATAAGTTTGTAGCAAATTAGAATAAGTTATTTTCTATAACTAAATTTGTTATTTCTTTGTAATGAAAGTTAGTTAGTTTATAACTTATATTCTCTACTAAGGCTTGTTTGGATTGGGAGAAACTACTATTTGAATTAAAAGTGTTTTTGGGGTAAAATAATATGCTTCTCTACTCTAAATAATAAAAATGATAGTTTATCTAATCTTATAAGTTATATTTATATAATTATAGCTTCGTATGTTTTTACAAATAATTAACGTTAGATTTATAAAGCGTATTTTATTATAAAAGAGATTGTTCACGTTACCAACGTTGGGGAGAGTTAATAAGGGATTTATTTTATTTACCTATAGGGCTTCGTGTACAATATATTGATTAGGATATTATTAAATTTGTAGGCGAAAAATTTCGTTGACGAAGGATACGTCAAGTATTATTAGGAAGTGAATTGCTTTGGCTTGAGATTAAAGGTAAGTAAACATGCCAGGCCTAGCGCCCATTCCTCTTTTTGTGTCAAATGTTTTTCATTCCTACTTGTCTCAAAATGATTTTATGCAAAATATGTGCTACAAGAATACTTGTTTCAAATTGTTGAAATGTTTCTCTGAAAATATCACTGTAATCTAATAATCGACGACAACGTAAAGTGAAAGAGTTGTGCGGGGACCTTTGTTATTAATTACTATTGGCAAGTCCCCGGATAGCTCCTTGTACTCACTCCTATGGCCGCAAGAGTCTTAGGGGGGTGTCGACACTTAAGGTCCTGGATGCTTGCGAGATGGTTGGTTTTCCCCGTATCAACAAATTAACAAATTGGTTTTGGATTGGATGTTGTTAATGGAAAAATAGAATATCATGAGTTTTGGAATACCATTATTTGGATAATTGATGTGATTTGCAAAATATAAATGAACTTGGAATCTCTCATCTTATTTCTTTTATAAAAGGGTCAAAACTTTTACTTTCGCTTTGTTTTAGCGAAACTACTACAAACTGGTTTTCAAATTACTTCATAATCTGTTTACATGCTTGGGTGTTACTTACTCAGTATTTCCGCTGAATTTGGAAACTGTGGTGTACTCTTTTGTTTTCTGCACCACAGGTATATATGATGGGAGCATAGCTTAGCGGGGACGCGAATCATCACTTAATCATTTATTTATATCACACTTAATTTCTTAGGAACTTCTGTTGGTATCATTAGATTCTAGTTGAATTGTACGCCTTTGTATCAGGCAAACATTGGAGTTTTAATAAAGTTATGTTTGGATTCTTTGTTTTAAACCTCCTTGTATCTGGGTTTAATCTCGGGTACGGAGTGACATCCCCGTGCTTCCGGCTTGGTTGTTTTGGGGGGTGTTACATACTTTGACTGGGTGATTTGAATAGCAAACCGATGTAATTTTTTGATAATCTTTTCAAGGTGTTGTAGAGTAAAAGTTGCTCTATAATATTTTGAAAACATTATAAAAAAATCGTATTATTTTGCTATCCAAATTACCCGGTCAAAGTGACCCAGATACGAGTCAAAAAAGTCAGACGGGAAGAAAGAGCTGGGACGGACTGGTAGTTTAATATTTGATATTTATGATCGGACTACACAATGAATTGTTTGGACATGTGATGATGTAGGAATTTCATCCTTGCACACAAAGTAAAATAAAAAAAATTCAAAAAATGGATGTTTTTTATATTAAATTCACTATTAAAATGCAAATTCTCCAAGGAAACTGTCCCTATAAATAGCACTCTCCCATTCTAACCAACAAGAGAGAAGAAAGAGGAAGTTAGAAAGAGGAATGGAGAGAAGCTACGGGTGAGGAAGTGATAGAAGAAAAAAAGAGAGAAAGAGAGAGAAAAGAGAGAATAGAGGAAGTGGTGTACGGGTAGGAGAAGAGAAAAAAAGAGGGAGAATCTTGGAGCACCACAACTATTTGAAGAAGAATCCTTCAAGGTCTTGTTTGGTGAAACTTCCTTGAAGATTCATTTGGAGCATTTATTGGAGATATTTTTGTAATTATTTGGAAGACATATTTGTGAAAATGAGCACTCTTCACGTATATGAACGCCGGGGCACTGTGAGTAAAATTATTATTTTCCCAACAAGTTATACTTTATCATATGTATTATTTTGTTAAAATGTTAAATTTTGTTAATAATTTTAAGTACATTCGACTCATGTTTCTAACAATGAAATTTTTGATTCTACGACTTTAGAATAATTTTTGAAGAAGATTAAAACTTAACGTTTTGTGCTCCCCTTTATTGGAAAATTATTCTTTTAATATATTGTACGGTTTTGCAGCTTTGGGAAAAATACGCGCCAAATATACTAGTTAGATACTTTGAGACTATGTTATGCCTTGGGACACTTTAGTATTTCCGGCCCCGCCATCGAGATATGATAGATGGTTTAGGCCCGGCCATCGGGATACAATAAATGGTTTCGGCCCGGTCGCAGGGATATAATATGCGATGTGCCACAAAGATGGCGTATTTGGACATGTCAAAATTCGGTTTAATATGATGGTTACCAATGGCATTAACGAAATATAAAAATTAGTTATGTGATATGAGAATTTCGGGAATTCGCTTTGCTAGTATGTAACTATTTGGCACTGTTGAGAATATGAGCTTCGTTTGACTTTATCTGATAAGCACATTTGTCAATTATTAGAATATTTTTGATAAAAAAGTTATTTTGAAACTAAAGGGGAGAAAACCCTTCACTCATCTTTGTGGATAATTTTGTTTAAATTCAATGTTTTTCAGGCGGCACAACACGGGAGGAAGAATAGGGATTCCGAAGCGGTACTGTTGGTGAATTTAGCATCTACTTATGTTGTACTTTATGTTGAGCCACTATGACTCTATTGTAGTTTATGGGATGTAATTTCGATGGAGACGTTGTAAGACTTATGGTTCATGAGTTATTTGAAGTTTTACTTTTGGAGATATTGATGCTTTTAGATTGGGGTAAACGATTTTGTTGGCGTTTAGTTTTGTCTCTGATCCGCTCAGTGTGGCTGAACCGATAAATTTCTAATTGTCGCTTTTGGTACTCACTTTTCAAAGAATTTGTTCTTTTTTATTAATAATCAAAATTTTTCTAATTTTGTTAACAACTCTTTTACGATAAAATTTCATAAAAGTACAATTTTTTTCTATTCTAAATTGCATGTCGACCCCGAGAACTTTAACTCGCTTCCGCACTTTATTTCATAATTTTAAATTTTCATTACTTAGTTAAAACGGTTCAAGCCACATGAGTTTCGTTGGAGGCCTTGGTGGTCGGTCTCGACCCTCGATCTCGAGTTAATTAACCGGTGTCCGGGAAAGGGGTCGTGACATTTCTGGTCTTGTATGTGGATGACATACTACTCATTGGAAATGACATTCTCATGCTACAATCTGCTAAAGATTGGCTAGGAAAGTGTTTCTCAATGAAGGACTTAGGAGAAGCAGCCTATATACTTGGTATAAATATTTATAGAGATAGATATAAAAGGCCGCTCGGCCTGAGCCAAAGTATATTTGACAAGGTGCTGAAACGGTTCAGCATGCAAGATTCCAAGAAGGGATTCTTGCCCACGTCGCATGGAATCACTCTTTCGAAGAGTGGTTGTCCTTCCAATGAGATTGAAAAGGAACGCATGAGTAAGGTTCCCTATGCCTCAGCCATAGGATCCATCATGTACGCCATGTTATGTACTAGACCAGATGTGTCATATGCATTGAGTATGAAAAGCAGATATCAGTCCAATCCGGGTGAGAGTCACTGGACTGCAGTTAAGAACATCCTAAAGTACTTGAGAAGAACTAAGGACGCATTCTTGATATTTGGAGGTGAAGAAGAGTTGCGTTTAAGGGGTTACACGGATGCAAGTTTCCAGACCGACAGAGATGATTTCAGATCACAGTCGGGGTTTGTATTTTGCCTGAATGGAGCATCGGTGAGCTGGAAGAGTTCCAAGCAAGAGACGGTGGCTGATTCTACAACAGAGGCTGAGTACATTGCTGCAAATGGCGCAACAAAGGAAGCTTTTTGGATTAGAAAGTTCATTACTGAGCTTGGTGTGGTTCCTAGCATTGCGGATCCAATAGAGTTGTATCGCGTCAACACTGGGGCGATCGCGCAATCAAAGGAACCTAGGTCGCACCATAAATCCAAGCACGTACTCAGGAAGTTCCATCTTATTCGAGATATTATCGATAGAGGAGACGTTCGGATATGCAAGATTCCTATAGATGAGAATTTGTCAGATCCACTTACAAAGCCGCTTGTTCAGCGCAAGCATGAAGGGCACACTAGGAGCATTGGCATACGAGATGCACCGGATTGGCTCTAGTGCAAGTGGGAGACTGTTGGAATAGGTTACCTAGAGGAAATCTAGTTTAGTATGGACAATAAATTGGCTAGAACATTCATTGTATTGTTTCTTGGATATTTAATATAATGAAATCCTTATATTTATAATGTTGTTGTTTATCTTAAATATCCCTAGTCCATTATAATGATTAAATGGGACAATCATCTATAGACTAGTATAGGGTTAGATTGATATGGAGATATCGTGATCCAACACATGGGTATGCATTAGGAGTAATAGCATACTGGATTGACCCATCTCCGAAAAGGCTACATACAAGTTATGTAAAGTCACAAGTGCTTCTTGCAGTGACAACGGTATTGTCATCCTTAGACTTGAAGTCACTATATCTTCTAGTTGTGGAATATTGTGTTTTGGTAGCGTCAAACACTACACCGTGACTAGGTAGTCATAAAGGCGCGTATCGGATACAATAGGAAGCAAGCTTAGATATCTGATAAACCTGTTTATGGTGTTATATTTACAGTCGAAAGACTACCGTTTTGTGTGATTTCCGGATAAAAGACATTATATTTATGCTACGATTGTGAGGAATTCGTGACTTAGAGCTTAATGTGCTTGTTTGATTAGTCCGGGCGTTTTCTAGTGTATTTGAGCTATTTATATTGTATTTTACACTCGGTATGTGTAGTTGTTAGATTCTCAGGTACCAGAGGCTCGGAGCATGATAACGGGAACGAAAACAAACTTCGGAAACAGTTTTAGCTCCATGAAAACAGACCCAAGAACTATACAATTCTCTACCTACAACAACTCACCAAGCCACCATAAACAACCAATTAAACAATCATCACCTCATCCTAAATAGAGCAGCTACAAACCCACCTCAAACATCACCAGTACCAACTCCAAAATACAAACACCGAAATAGACCCAGCAAACAACACAACCTCTACAAGCCATAGCCTTCACCATTTCCCTCCAACTTATTTACTTTACTGCCAATACACCAATGCCACATAACTAGACATTCCCCATGACCAATTCTCTCCAAACAAACCAACACCCAATTACAAGAATAGACCATTCCCCTCCATTATCAGTACACCATAGTACCTCCAAAACCATTTACACCATGGCTATATACTACCTGCAACTAATTGCTACCATAACAACCACTGCTACTCCAAGCAACCACCTCCCTGCCAATAACCAACACCAACAACAACCTAACAAATCACCAGGAAACAGTTTTAGCTCCATGAAAACAGACCCAAGAACTATACAATTCTCTACCTACAACAACTCACCAAGCCAACATAAACAACCAATTAAACAATCGTCACCTCATCCTAAATAGAGCAACTACAAACCCACCTCAAACATCACCAGTACCAATAACCCACCTGAATCCATGGTCGCGAATCACCTCAGACCTGCACTAAAACAGCGAAATAAAACCCAGAAGCAACAGAGAGAAAAACAGAGCAGAGAAGTGGCGCAGAACAGTGGAAAACTTGACACGAAGAAATCGTGCACTTGCGTATACATGTAAGAAATTGTAGTGATGTAGATAGAATTTTTCCCTCCCACATAACGGGAGCAAATATCCTAGGCCACTCGAGGGTAGTGCTTATAGAATGTCTGGCCATACTCAAATAAATCAATATGGGATATTGATGTTATTTGCACGAATAAGACTATTCCCATGATCGAGGAATTATGGATTGGATATAGGAGTGTAACTTGTATGTCTCGTATCCAATCCGGATTTGAGACAAAGGGATGAGACAATACTTGCACAAGGTTTGCCATGATGACTATTTCTATCTGTTGGCTAGAATGGATGTCTTGCTAGAGGCCGCTTCATATTAGTAAATAGTTACTACCAACAAAATAGAACCTATGGGGTCACATGCCACATAGGGGTGAACTAGACTTGGGAATTAATTAATTAATTAATATGATTAATTAATTAGAAGGATCAAATCGCACAACTTGCTAACTTAGTAGGACTAATATGCAAGTTGGACTAATCTGAACTTGAGTATGATTAGGAGAGGGCCTTTATGTAGTAACAAGGAGTTGTTGCACTATATAAAGGATGCTCCTAACTTCCTTCCCTAACAACTTATGCTCATAACATACATTGAGTAGGAGAGAAGGAAGGAGAGAGCAAGACAAAGAGGGCGGCCCGACCCCCTTCGCCCGCCCCTACCCGTCGGCCACAAAGGGAGGCCGCCCCCTCTCTTTGATGCTCCGTTGCGTGATTTTTTCATCCTCTTCCATTCATCCTAGCTAGCACAAGGCGTTTGGAAGACCTAGATCTCAACTCTAGGCGTGTATCAACCGTAGAGACGTGATACTTTTCGCGTTAGAAGTCATCAAGGAGACCTCAAAGGTACATAATACAATTTATTTACCATCGTCATGATTTATCTTCCCGTGATAACACAATTCCGCAGTTATCAACTACCCCCACACTACATTTTGCGCGTCCCGATCAAATTTTCAAGCCAAAGTCCCTCTTTCAATTTCAATTTCTCCTTCTCAACCTTGAGTACACATCCTACGCCAACCGGTTTCACATTGCATACTTGTATGAGTAAAGGATTATCAAATTACCACAAAAATTGCATACTTACACCTTTTACTAGCCGACACGTTTCAATTATACACAATGCAACTACACGGCTATACAATGCAATATGTACAGATCAAGAACTGATTTTTTTTTTTTTTTTTTCTTTTGGCGAGATTGGGTAATGTCAATAACATAGACCAGTGCTCATGGAGTGATAAAAAAGTTAGGCAAGAGGCTTGGATCGCAACTAAATTCGACACAAGTAATTCTCCATGGTTAGTATAGAGAGCCAAAATTTACTACCAAGATTAACCTACCTCTTCATGTGTGCCAAAAAAAAATAAGAGGCTAACCAAGGCTAAGCAACGTTAATAGTCCGAGCTCATATTCCGCTCAAGGTCTAAACATGACGAGGCTTAAGGACAAAACGGAAAATTGTGACTAATTGATCCTAAAGCATCACATAATCTCAGCAAATCCCACATGTTACACACTTTCACCGTGATGATAGGAACCCTCAACCCGAATCTCAACGAATCCGGCCCTCAATCCCCTCAAACCCCGGTACCACGTCAATCCCGTGGCCCTCGTAGTGAACAATGCGCGAAATTCAATCTTTATCTTCAAGGGGAACAAGAATCTTTACCACCCGATTTCCAATAAGCACCAATTTATTCCCTTTATTCCTCTCTTTTTTTCTCTTTTTTTTTTTCTTTTCTGCTCTCAATCAAATATCAACACAATCAAAATATGCGAGTGACTCTCCTCTAAAAATTAAGTAATAATAAAAGAGTTAGAGGGAGGAAAAAACTACAAGTGAAGGGTATATTTGTTATTTAATCTACAGTATCTAGTTTAAAAACCACTATCAAACACATTTCTCCGGTTTTTAATCTAAAAAAAAAAACATTTAACACCATTTTTTTCCGCCAAAACCATTCTACCATACTCATTCGTACCAAAAAAAAAGCTTGAGAACAGAGCAAATTGAATGGTAAAAACATGACTAGAATTTCTATTTCTACTGTTGCTATTTTTTATTACCGTTTCCCCACCTGAAAAAAAAGGAACATCAAGATACCTGAATTTGAAATCAAATAAAATACTATGCTCTCTGCTAAACAATGCTCTGTACTCTCTCTCTACCTAATAATCTTGTGATATGTTGACGGAACAAAACTGCACTGTCAACTCTTTGTACAGGTATGGACATATTTACATTCTCAAAGCTGTTGGTAATCCTCCAACAAGTCATCAACTTGGCTCGTGCAACCAGAAAGTATCCGGGTCCGGACTGAAGATAGAAAAATCAGGGACTTCTACATTTGCTATGTGCCAGTCAACAAATCGAGCTTGTAAGCTCTTAAATAGAAGCAGTATGGTAGGGAGAATCCACCAACTGTCGTCCTCCCTGAAATTGCAAAATGTTAAGAGATTAGTTCAATGTGTATGTTCCTGTGTGCGAGTGTACATACAGAGAGAGAGAAGACCTATGGCTTTCTCTTCAAACCACACCAACTAAGGAGCAAGTTTAATTCAGTAACTAGTCATGCCCTGCGATTTATGGGGTGTGAAAGTAGGGACCAGCACGTGTACAATCTGGGCCAAGAGCTGATATAGCAGAAGTGCAAGACTCGCCCAGGCCTAGTCTAAATAAGCCCACTCCATAGTTAACGAGGAGTAGCTTAACTAAATACAGACTACAGCCCCTTTTTTGGAAGTTCTCCATATTCTATTACACTTCACCAATATTCACACCATATGCACACAAAAGCAGAATTTACTATAATGACAACAACAATGGATATCAACTCTCACCAACAGAACAACAAATAAATTCACAGAGCCGAAAGAGTACCGAAAAATTTTCTACACATTCAGAAAACACTTTTTTTTTTTGATAGAACAGAAAACACAATGTATAACAAGGAAAATTTGCTGCCCCAGACCATATGATGTCAACACAGTACTTTCACCAATCCCTGAGTTGCATCATCATGTACATTATTGCACGCAGGCTCGGGTCTAGACCCAGGTTACCGGGATCGCGGAACGCTGTTGTTCGCAGAACGGGATTGGGAACACGTTACGCGATCTGATAGGAATGTGGTAGGCCGGGGGTAGGTTTCTTGGAGTCGATTAGTTGGATCGACATTTGCTTGTCTATTCGAAGAATGCTTTTAGGAATGTCGTTTAAAAATATACTCATGTTAACACTTCCTAGTAATATCGATTTGTTATCATGTAAATTTTTTAGGGACTTCCATCATTAAAAGAAAAGTTTGAGGAAAATACGTGAATTACTTGACAAAACTATGGGGTAAGAGTACTAATAATTAAATATTTAGGTATCGCCAAAATAAATGATCTGAATCGCGAACGGGCCCTGATTGGGATCGCATATCGCACTTTGTTGAGCGATTTTTGGTAATTCTGGTCCAGACAAGTCTGGCACATAATTTCCTGCGCTAAATCAACAACCAAGGACTCAGGATAATTTGATACCCTGATTGAAATTTAACTAGGGAAAATTAATATTGCCCATACGGTTTGTCGATAGGATCGCCCTCATCTCATGTAGCATGATAAAAACCATATAGAAGATGAGTTGACCATATATGTCTCCAACTCTACGTGATAATTTTCATATGTCTCCAAAATTATAGGAATTTATATTAACATACGGGTTAATTGGTGGTTGGAATTTATTGTTCCCAAGTGAACTATAAAGAAGGCATATTACCTAATAGCATTCCATATGTTTGATTCTTCAGATGGCTGGAAAGAGGAAACTCCATAAGAGCATACACCCCAAATGAGAGCCACAACCTGCAAAGGTCAATTTGATCAGATTGATTTGGCATATTCAATCTTATATATTCAGATACCATCACTGGTTGAAACTCCATTTACCAATACCACTTTAATTTCTGAATATTAAAGATTTAGCTAGTAATTCAAATATCAAAAGGAAATAAAACTACAGCACACAGGGGATACAAACTATGCCGAATATAATGTAAAAAACTCATTAAGAAACTAAGGCTACCATGTGACTGAAATGCATATAACTCAACTATCTTAACTCATTACCACCCTGCGGGGTATCTCAATAAGCCACATGCACTTTTAAAAAGTGTATTCTATATGGAAGATACATAGAAATTCTATAAAGAATTAAGCATGGTTATAGTGTTCAATTCTGTTAAAACCATGAAGATAGTGCAGTAACAATTTGAAACTTCCTCGTGTTATTAACTAAGAGATGTTGGAATTTCTCTGAGTAAGTTTCTCCCAACATATAATGTTCTTGTATCTGATACAGGAGCCTTTCACTCGTTGGAGAAGCAAAATGCACTTTGAAAGCCTCAAAGAAAAGGTGGTATCGAGATAATTCTGTCAACTAGAGAGTTGATGTGATAATATTATATTGAGTTGTTACTTGGGTCTTACTTGGGCGTAACATACTATTTCTATGTCTTCTTTAGTTTACTCCCTCCGTCCCAAAATGTTTGTCCAGTTTGTCATCTTGCCTTGTCCCAAAATTGTGTCTTCTTTGAACACACAATCACTTTTTACTACACTATTACCCTTCATTAATACATGATTGTAGTCTTTCAATACGGATCCACAGGTACTAACATCATTAATCTGTAAAGGTAATTTTGGTAGTGCATGATGTTTTTGGCATCTTTTCCCACTACCTCAATATGTGTGAAAAGTCAAACAAGACAAACATAATGCGACGGAGGGAGTAATGCTGATAGAATTTGAGAGGAATGATAACATTGAATGTGTTTCGTGATAACATAAGCTATTACAAGACCTATAAAAGAAGAAAATAATTTTATAACATATTGTGTCGAGAAGAAAAGAAGAATATAGTTGTGTCGAGAAGAAAAGAAGAATATAGTTGTGTCGAGGAATTAGAGGTGGCAGCTTCGAGAACAGACTCCTCGCGGAAGAACAAAGATTTCTGCAGTGAGTGAGAAGGATATGTGAAGTGCTTTTGTTGGCGCTGATGGAAAAAAACCAAACCGAAGACGGACAAGTAGCGATCTGCGGGATTTGATCTGATCGACAGAAAGGAAATTCTGGTTAACGGTGAGGCGATGGTGGTGTTTCCAATGACGGAGACAAGAAGCAGTGATGGAGTTATTAAGGTCTGTAGCAAGTTTGTTGAGTATTTTCTGATTTTTCTTGTTCGAGACGTTTTAGTCTATTTTACTGAAATCTCTGCAACTCTTTAGGTGTAGGCTGTTTTGTCAAACCACGTAAATCTGGGTGTTGGGTTTCCTTCTTTTCCGCTTATTTCGTTTTTCATAACATCTTGCAAGGAGATTAAGCACAGCCAATGAGGAGCACCATAGTATGATTTGGGACACCCACTTACCAAAAGGTCAACCATATGAGCTGGGGCCCAAATCATACTATATCAACCATGGACATCCAATCCACCATCCCAATGTGGGATAACCGCTCACACATGATACCTGACATGTCATCCCTAATTGTGGTTAAGGATGAGAATGGGTTGAGATAAAAACTATTTACAAAGAAAAGGATAGTGAATCGTTAATATTTGTATACCCAAGTTTGAATTATATGATGGAGATAGACCCTTATTACAAATGGCAAGGTGTATTTATAAGCACTCAAGATGACCTGGCATGTGTGAATTGGATTATGTATTATAATCTCAGACTTATACCTATGACATATAATGTCGGACCACTAAATGGTTTTACATGTTTCAATGTTTAGTTGTTGAGAATTAAGAATGAAATTGGGCATACATAGCATTTTCATGCTCCAATGTAACAATGTTACGCAATGATATATGCTATGTAAAATTATAACAATCATTTTTTACCTCAACTTTCATGATACATTCAACTACCATCAACTATCATATTCATACATTCCTCAATAATATTTGTCATAGTATTATGTTTATTTTTATTTTTTTTTGGAACAATATTAACATTGAAGATTAATAAGACGATGGTGACGATGTTTAGTCATTATTTTTATTTTGATGTTTAGTCATTTATTTTGGAAATATATAAACTTTGTGCATAGATGTTGAAAAATAGCCGAAAACTACAATTGTAACATTTATGTTTTACTAGACAAAGTACACCCTCCGACCCAATATATTAGTCCACAATGCTGTAGCAAACGGATTAGGGAGAATCTTTGACTTGTTAGATTTACTAAATTGTCCCTTGTCTTACGTAGTATTTTTTGTCGGGAAGTGAAAGGGGTAGTAATCTAAAAGAGGGTATGGGGGGAGTAAAGAGATACTTACGTAAACTTTTGTAAGATGTTTATTTTCACAATAATGACTTTTATGAAAATAAACTCACTTAATAAAGTAGATGAAAAATAAAATTATGGCATGTGTAATAATAACCAAAATGTCAAGGGGATAGCATCATGGTTCTCCCTCCCTCCCTCCCTCCCTCCCTCCCTCCCTCCCTCCCTCCCTCTCTCTCTCTCTCTCTCTCTCTCTCTCTCTCTCTCTCTCTCTCTCTCTCTCTCTCTCACACACACACACACACACACACACACACACACACACACACACTCTCTCTCTCATTATGATTTGAGTCATCCACTTATTTAAAAGGCCAACCTTATGACTTAGGGCCCAAACCATACTACAGTAACTACCGGCCTCACACATGAAAAACAATCTCCGCTTTCATGTCTGAGTCCCTAAACCTGCTCCCTTTGCCTGGAAGCATTTACCGATTTTCTTTAAATGACCCCTGACAAAGTGCACCGAACAACCATCTGTTACACTAGACGGAGCACCACATATATTCGACAATCAACAGGAACACCATCACCTTTCATGCACCAAAGCACCACACATATAACATCTGCTCTGATACAACTTGTTGGAAGATTAAACACCGCGAGGAGGAAGCACCATAGTATGATAGAGACACCCACTTACCCAAATTTAGGTAGAGTAGAAAGTGCTTATTTAGTTGTGATTTAGATTTTAAGTACGGGGTTTATTTTATACATTGTTTTAGTACTAGCTACAACTTAGGGTCTTTGATTTCGGGGTTGATTGACATAGAATTGAGTTTACTAATGGGAATATAAAACGTGGAAGTCCTTGAAAACCTAAGGAGTAGAATACTTATGATGTTTGTCAGATTGGTTAGTTTAACCTTATAGAGGATTTGCCTCTGCACACAGTAAATATCATCCAGTTTTAGAAAAGCTATTGTTGGAAAACACTCATGAAACCACAAGAATAATATGGGAAGATATGATGCATTATCTACAGGGTTAGGTGCTGAACTTACAACATTTGACAGAGATGAAGCATTCCATAACGCGTATATACGAGCGAGTAGAGCTCTCCGAGGACCTTTACTGTACAAGGCATTTAAGCCAGCAGGGAAAAGTGAAAGTAAGGATAGAGGAAGAATAAGCAAGACAGCAAGAAAAGCCCCGAGAGATATCCAATAGAATTGAAGCAGTGTCAGAAGGGTAACGGCAAGGTCTCCCAGAAGCACAATAGAGATCAGAAGTTGCAGAGAATCCTGAAAAGCGGCAAAGTACAAAATATTAGGTCTACAATGTAATCCAAATTCTCGAAGGGAACGCTGCTCTAATATCATACCTCCCGACCAAAAGGTCTTGTATTGTACAGTATCAGAGAAAAAGGAAAGAGAGAACCCCTTCGAACATCCAAACATTTGATAATAGCTTCATTAATTAGATCTCCATTGATTCCACCTGAAATCTTCTTACGTGATAGGGCATGGCTTGTATACTGACTTTGATTCAGTTGTTGAAGACTAGACTCAGGAGCACTAGCGCTTTTCCTGGGTTATGAGTAAAAGAAAGAGAAATCAGAACGTTGCCACAATTCACCCATACCGAAAGAATCGCAAATTGGATCACACTTTCAAAAGGAAAAAAAAATTAAAATAGAGTTCCTGAACACTGAATTTGGCGATTGGAACAATGGTCACTATTTCACTTAAAACATTAATCCTTCTAGAGATACGTTCCCACTACTTAAAAATACTGTAGACATTGGGCCATCCAATGGTTTTAATACATGAAAAATAATTAAATATCTACTAAGAGATTAATAGAATCCTACCCCTAAGATACCAAATTCTGTAGGGTATCACGATCCGTATTTCTGTCCAGTAAACCAGACCGATCCACACTCTGGTAACAGATTCGAAATACGTTGGTGAAACTAAAAAAATGTAATGAGAAGAGGATCCTTTAACAAAAAATGGTTATGCACTATGGTGATCTTTATGGAAATAGTGATTACATGAACAAAAGGTTCCAGAGGTAGCCAAAGAAGTTTGACATATAATGCAATAAACCACATGTAGGTTATGTCAATGACTTCTCCACATAATGCCAAACGAAGTACAAACGTCGTTCAGGACTCAGCACTTACTAGTGGGATGGTACTGGTCTTCAACAACTGTACCAGTTTTAAAGTGGTTGATCGTTGTACTATCCGAATTCCTAACTAGCAAATACTCCCTCCGTCTCAAAATAAGTCTTGCTTTGACCTGTCACAGGGTTTTAGAAGGTGCTTTTGGCTTGACAGATTCACTAAAATGTCCTCCAAGTTTACTTGACATGGTAGGGGTGGGGGTCATAATGTACGAAGGTGAAAATTGTCCTCTCTGGACTACTGTATTCATTAGCAATATATACCCAAAATAAGGTAATTACAATTCAGACCCTATAATTACGCTAAGTTAACAGCTAAGCTACGCTAACTCTATTACACCCCCGCAGTCGGAACGGGAGAAGGATGAACGTTCAGACTGGAGCGGAATCTCTCAAATAGCTGACGAGGAAGGCCTTTGTTGAAGATGTCCGCATACTGAAAGTCAGCAGGAATGTGAAGAACCCGAAGTTGGCCGAGGCGAACTTTGTCCCGAACAAAATGAAGATCAATCTCAATATGTTTAGTGTGTTGATGCTGAACCGGGTTACCTGATAAGTATACCGCACTAACATTGTCACAATAGCAAAGAGAGGTCTTTGGAGGACGAACCCGGAGCTCAAGGAGAAGGTTGCGAAGCCAGCAGAGCTCAGCAACGGCGTTGGCAACGCCACGGAAATCAGCCTCGGCACTGGAGCGAGAGACGGTGGCCTGTCGTCTGGACGACCAACTAAGAAGGTTGTCCCCGAAGAAAGTGCAGAAGCCAGAGGTGGAGCGACGCGTGTCCGGACAACCAGCCCAATTAGCATCTGTGTATGCCGTGAGTCCCGTAGAGGCACTAGTTGAGATGTGAAACCCAAGATCAAGAGTACCACTCACATAGCGAAGCACGCGCTTCAACGCGCGAAAATGATGCTCTCTAGGATCGTGCATGAAGAGGCAGATCTGCTGAACAACATAAGAGATGTCCGGACGAGTGAATGTAAGGTACTGAAGCGCACCAGCTAAGCTGTGGTAGAGAGTGGGATCATCAACCGAAGGACCCGAACCTGCAGTGAGTTTGGAACCAGTCTCAACCGGAGTGCTAACGGGCTTACAACCCAGTGCACGCTGCAGAATCTCAGAGGCATACTGACGCTGCGAGAGAACCACACCAGAATCAGTCCGAGTAACTGCAATGCCCAGAAAGTGGTGTAGAGGTCCAAGATCGTCATAGCAAACTCAGTCGAAAGCTGAGTAGATAACCCGCTGAACAACTGTAGGGGAGGACCCGGCGGTGATGATATCGTCAACGTAGAGGAGGAGATAGACAATATCAGATCCCTGATTGTAAACAAACAGAGACTCATCAATGGCGTTGGCAATGCCACGGTACTCAGCCTCGGCACTGGAGCGAGAGACGGTGGCCTGCCGTTTATAATTACGCTAAGTTAACAGCTAAGCTACGCTAACTCTATTACATAATGGTGAAAATAGTGGTTAATAGGTTCAGTTTGGCGGTTAACCGGACTGGTTCTGGGCAGTTAATGTTTGGTCCTACAGCCCAAAGCTCAAACCGGTCCCGACATACTCGGTCCTGGGCCGTATTTGGACCACACCGGTCCCGGTTCGGTTCATGACTTACACAGGCGAAATCGGTCCGGTTTGGCGGTTAACAGGCCCACTTGATAGCTCTAAGACTATCCACAACCATATGGTACTCATGCGCATCAGGCAATGTTGTACCGGTATGTAACGAGAGAGAAACAGAGGTGTCTGAACTGGGTTGGTAAACATATCTAGTCCCTGCAACAAATCATGTATGTACTTCTGCTGAGATAAGAGTAGCCCATCTGCACGGGAAGCACTTTGACACCCAGGAAATAGGAAAGATCGCTAAGATCGTTCAACGGAAACCTGCTAGACGAAATGGTCGATAATCCACTGCACCAATGATACATCAGACCAAATGATTATGATGTCGTCCACAAAAACATAGTGACAGCAGAGTGACAAAAGATAAACAAAGAAGTATCAGCACAGGAGTTCACGAACCCTTGCTGATGAAGAAGAAAGGAGCGCAGCTCAGCATCACGCCTGTACTGCCTGCTTGAGACATAAATAGCTTTCTTGAACTTACACACGAAGTGTGAACGATCCTGATCAAAGAAGCCAGGAGGCTGAGCAATGAACACATCCTCATGTAACGACCCCTGGAAGAAAGCATTATTAATGTCAACTTGCTTCAAAACCACACTTGGCACTTGGTACCTGACCATCCAAGATGCCATCAACAACGTCTGATTCATCCATCGGTTTCCCCTTGCCCAAATTGACAATGTACATGAACTCGGAGATCGATCCGTTTCCCTACAATGGCCGCTTCAAGTGCTCCTTCATCTGGCTAAAGTGACTGTGGGAGGGCCGCGCATACATCTTATGAAAAAGGTCCAGATCTAAGCAGAGGTTATGCCTCTGGAGATGTGAGACAGAGCTGAGACAATGTGCTGACGAGGAAGGCAAAGACCAGCTGATCATGTTGGTAGGAGGAATAGGCATGGTTAGGGGTTGAAGTGGTGTCATCCGAAACCGTAGTCGAGGCAGAGGATTCAGTGCCTGGATTGGGCGCTGCAGGAAGCTGCGGAGGAGCAGAGGTACTAGCAACGGTCTTTAGTGGGGGCGGTGTAGACCCATCAATGTAGCCAATAAATCTTTAACGATGGAATGCACTAGCAGTTTCCAGGCTGAGAAATTTGTGGATTCGAGCCTTCGAGTAGTAGAGTGGGCTGCAGAGGCGAACCAGAAGAAGCCGTGTTGAGAGGCGGCTTAAACCCAGGGATATAAATCGGTGTATTGCCGGTAATTTAAGAAGAGAAGTGCTGGTGTTTGATCGGCAAGGGAGAGTGAAAGAATGACGTCAGTTGGACGACATTAAAGGCAGAACTGTAGCTGGTAGCGTTTCCTACCATGCTCTGATACCATGATAACGTGAGATAACATATATTCTCTACGTACTTTCCAATCTCAGAGATGAGTATCTATAGGTTACATTACAAGGGCAGAAGGTAAATGACCAAATAGTGACTAATTCTAATTAGTTCCTACACTATGCTTCTTCAAGACTTCTAATGAGTTAATAACTAACTATTTCCTCTTCAGACAATGTGCAGGGAAAGAATATTTCATGGTTTTGCTACTTCCTCTGTTCTCTCTGAATCTTCACCCTTTTCATTTTACCACTATTCACTGAATCCCTTTAATTTAGTGACTTAATTAGTAAAACGATGCAAGAATTTGATAATCTTTGCACGATGTTGTAGAGTAAACTTCCCTCTACAACACCATCAAAAAATTATTAAAAAATTACATCGTTTGGCTATCCAAATCACCAGGTCAAAGTGACCCGATTACGGAAGAAAAAGTCAAAATGTGAAGATTCAGAAAGAACGGAGGAAGTATGAAATAGAAGTCCCTTTAGCAAATACAGCATCATCACAATTAACATAAAAATTTCCAAGCCAACAAAAGAGTCAACCAGACCAATACTATATAGTTGAATGGAGGACATGCTGAGGATAATGGTTCGCTAAACCTCCAAAGCAAACCATTCAATCTTGTTTCCAAAACCATTTCAGGTTAACCTCAGAAGGGGAAGAAAGAGGTGAAACAATATCCTAGAAGTTGAAAGTATCTACAACTCGAATTAAAGTACTTGGTTGATTGTGTCATGAGCAAATGAATTCAAAATCCAATGATGCAACAGGAATACTATCACGTGATGGACACACAGGTTCAAGCAATATCTTTTCAACTAACCTTTCAGTGTCACTTCTGCTTAAGCGGTCAGACTGGTGCAAATAGTTTGGAGAGTAATCACCTACTGAAACTAAGATGCCAAGCTGATAATAGCCAGTTGCGGTAGTCTGAAACCATCCGAGGTCAATTCTAACCCCATGAAATTCCAGTTGGGGATTTCCGTGACTTCTGATCCAGTCAATAACACGAACCAAGGCAGAGCGAATAGATACATGCCCAACAGTCCTTAATTGGCCATTCAAGCCAGACACCAAACGGTTCCACACTGTAGCAGGAACATGCTGCACATAAAAGACAACATTCTCAAGGCACAACAAAATTGACACGGACATTAAAATGACGACCAGCCACCAGAGAATTAGACATACCTGACCAAGTAAATTTGTCAACACAATATCGCTTTGAATATTATATGGTGACATGTAGGTTCCATCCCCTCCAAATAATATGCACATTGGGAATCTCTTCTGAATAATTTTAACCATGTCTACACGCTTCTCATCACCACCAAGGAAAAAATCTATGTACGCGAGCATAAGGTCAGGGGTAGCACCAACCTGAAATCATCGTTACTCATTTAGAACTTCAAAATTGGTAAATGGGTCTACCAACAGAATATAAATGTGACAGGTGGAATATGTTACTACTTTCAGAGTAGGTATTTCCTTGTTATTTGACATTATGTTAGGGAGTTTGGCAGTTACTAGAAGTTATGAACTCAGCAGTTTAAGGAGGCTGGATTGTTGGGGCCTTGATAGGAGTTAGATAGTCAAGAAAAATAATGACTCTTCATAATTATGATGTTAACTCACAGAACTGGGCCGAGTGAGATCAGACTTTTTTCTCATCCACTTCCTTTTTTGGGATCTAATTGTTTCTCAACTTTGTTGATATATTTATTGAATGTCAAATATCTAGGCACACATTATGGACAGTAAATAATAAACTGGATATCCCTTCCAGGGGCTTTACACCGAAAGAATATGTTGTTTTTGTTTTAGTTGTTCTTAGTATTTACTTCAGAGTATTTACTGTAATTACTATTTTTCTTCTTCTTAAATGTCCGATGTGGGACTTCTCAACACGCCCCCTCATGTGTAGCATTCTTTGGCCTACTACACGTGGATCTTTTCTCAGCGGGTGACGGTGAGCACGTGGGTTGTTAGACCATTCACGTGTGTGAGTCGTGGCTCTGATACCAAGATAGACAAATAATGATATTGTGTATTAAACTGAGTGCCAGGTCTACACTTATATAGACTAAGGACTGAACAATAAATAATAATTACAATAAATACTCTTAAGTAAATACTAATACTATTTACTGTCCATACATATGACTCTATGTTTTCAAGAGCAAGCACCATGCTTTATACAATGCCAACTTACAGTTTAGTGAGTATCAGAATTGTTTATTATATTTGCTGCTACATTGAAGGTTAAATATCTATAAAATGACTGCATGTTCACAAGAGAAGCCCCATGCTCCCTAGTCCCCACTATGCCAACTATTGTGAATTTCCCATGTGAAGCTTTAAGTGTAAGGACTCTTGGATTCAAAAGAGATGATTTATCGAAATTGGGAGGTAAATGACGTAAATCTGAGACGAGGATGTTTTTGCTGGAAGGGGCACAATGCTCATTTCACTGGAGCATACATTTTTATTCATTATTTTAGTATAACAAGAGTCTAGGTCATCTGTGAAGCTTAGGTTGCCCAAGAGTCAAGTGGGATCTAGGTAAAGATAACAAGTCTTTATTTGAATTCAACTGTATAGGTAAACTAGATTTGAATGCTTAGGAAATACAAGCTCTTAAATGCACCGTTTTTGTATTTAGTATAAATATGAAGGAGAATGCGGATTATTTGAGGTAAGAAAAAAAATACAGTATAGAGTCATATCAGGTTTTTTCTATAGAAAATAAGGCTTTGATACCACTTAATGTGAGTCAACAAAAGGAGTATATACACTAGATTTATAAAGGACACTTTACTCTTAGGAAACCAAGCTTTCATAAATGATCATAGACTCTTGCTAACCAAAATGGTGACTCGGAATACCAGTATCATTGAAATGAACAAATCTTCCCCTTCCAATTGAAACCATCCCCGTTTCAGATTTACATCATTAGACATTGGAGGATTTCAGGAGAAATGTGTTAGCCTGTCAGGTCAAAGGTTGTTATGAGGAATTAATTATTTTATTATTTACTGGAACTGTTAGAGATATTATATTGTTAGGTTATTTAGTTTCTATATTAGGAGTTTATATGATTGTGTTTCCTAGTTTAGATTATTCTGTTAGTTGTTACCTAGTTCATTTATTTCATTGTTGACCACGTATTGGTCGCCTATTTATAGGCTTTTGTAATAGCTTAAGTTATTATGAAACACAATCAATAATATTCTTCCTCTCAAGTTCTATAGGAACATGCACCCACAATGGGTGTATGACATCAAAACCATCTACGTTGGTGTGAAAAAATAATGTTTTATTAGATGGAGTGGATACGTTTTGCTACACCACATCAGAATGATCTATTACTGTAGTAGAAACCCTTGAACAGTTAGCAAAAACAGAACAAGAAAAGCAGAGAGAGATCAGTGCGACTTCGACAAGCACGAAAAGATATTATGTCCATGTGGTGGTTAAGGTGGGTGTTTCTCAAGGCTTTGCCGGGTATGTACCTACAGACAATAAATTTTATCTAGAGAAATTACTATAATAAATAATTCAGACCTTCATTCCTTTGTAAAGTGCCCGTGAGCGACATGACCGTAGACATGAATGGTCATATTCGGATTTCACGAATTCCTGAAGACGATTAATTTTATTCCTCCTACGCCACTGTTTCCAGGACCAGGCACAAGGATATGCAAGCATTGCGAGTATGCTGTGCACTGACCCTTCCCACCAATCATATGCAGCAACCGAGTTGACGTCATCGATAAATCTGTTAAAAGCATCTTCAAACCTGAAACCCATCATACCGATAGTGTAAACATCAAAACAAAGAGCCAAGCCAGGAGCAAGAATGATAATTACAAAGGGGATTTTTTAGCATGAAAGAAGATAACATTCAATTTCTAAGGTACAAAATCATTCCATCGACCAGAAACCAATGAGTTAAATAATACATGTGTGAGTTCGGCTTCTGAAATGTCCATGAGGTCATCATAAAACAGAAATTTACTAGGCACAACTACTAGAATGATTGATAGATCATGCTAAAGCTAAAACCTAAGGGGCATAGAATTTCCAAGTGTATGTTTTGGAGAAGTTTGGTTATTATGATGAACAATAGGGCTTCCTAGAAGACACACAGACAGACACACACACATCAGCATTCGGAAATCATTAAGGCATCACAAGGCAATATAAAGTATTTCTTACACAATTTCAATAATTGCACTGGGAGGGGAATAAGGAAGATGCCAGGGTTCTCTAAATGTATTTGGACCCAAGAAGTACATCCTGTGAACGTGGCTTTGAGTTTCATCAGCCCTTGACCCTTGTACCTACATAATGCATCATAGCAGTACACCATAGACGTAAGTACAGTGACAACTGAGATACACATGCAAGCAGAATAGAAGTTTTAACACTAGTAGAGACTACTGTACCTCCGATAGAGAAAGAAGATATGGGGAATGGTGAGTTTGGCATTCATTTCCCTTTGCATTATGAGAGGAATTATCTGAGCCGATAAATTTAATCCGCAAAACATTTAGCGAAATGGCCAGAAGTACCACCGCACATGAAAAAATAATTACAAAAGGCCAGGGCCCTCCGAATATGTATATAAGCTCTTCAAGAGGTGTATAGCAATTTGGCATCCTGTACTTCTCCGATATGCATTTATAGGGACAGGATGATTTAGTTACTCCACCTGTAATGTATAAAAGATGGAATAATCAATACGAAAACACAAGATAAGAAGGAACAAGAAACACTATTTAGCAAACTGAAAGCCTCATCATCAATATTACCTCGTACGTATATCAAAATAGCACGACTAGGGAGAAGCTCAAAGGGGCAAGGAGTGCATAGACTTGCAGCAGAGCCTTCAATGTCTTTGTAAGTGCCAATTGGGCATTCCTATATTCAAATGAACAGCCAACAGAATAATTTATCATAACATTCTTACAACTGGCAATGTTTGAATGATTTAAAGCAAACACACAAAATCAACTAACAGATGATGGCTAGTTTATTGATAGGTTTCACTGTTTAAGGTTAAGTTGTTCTAGCTTCAATCCCTTGAATGTTCAACATTCGATTGATTTCCAATAAATTATTTACTTCTGCAGAGAAAAATAACAGTATAAAGTACAGCTGTGATCGTCCTTTTTGTATCACTATTTGAGTTGACACATTGTTTGTCTAAATAAAAATGTTGTTTGATTTTTTATGATATGAACTACATAATTGTAATTGCATCAATTAAATTTGTCCACTGGGTTACTTAAATTTGAATTTAAATTTGGAAGAACACAATAACACAAAATTGAAAGAAGCTGAGAGTAGATGACACCAAAGCTGGTGATTCATACCCCCCACCTCAGTTCTGTCCCACTTGCAACTTTTTCGAACAAATAGTTTGTCATAATAATTTGACAATCTGTATATTTACCTCTCAGACGAGGCAATCTACTAACTAATGGAGACATCAAACCACCTTGTTGGGAGATCGTAATGTACAGCTTTGTCCCTCACAATGGGATAGGAAAACTTGGAAAGGCATCAAATATCTGAGTAAAAGCTAATACGGAAAGAGTAATGTCAAAGATCCCGAGTGATGTCATATTCCATTTGCCATGGGAACCTTAAAGAATGTAAGAATTGTGTGCAAGGATCTTCTGGATTGCAGCTATAACAACTTTTATGAACATTTTGGTCCAATGATTTGATGTAATATGAGAAGAATAGTATTATTGATGTGTGTTCCCAATAACCTAAGCTACATAAATAGGCGACCAATACTTGGCCAACAAGGAACTAAACTTAACTAGGTAACATAATAATCTAAACTAGGAAACACAACTAGGTAACAGAATAATCTAAACTAGGAAACACAATCAGATAAACGACCTAATATAGAAACTAAACAACCTAACAATATAATATCTCTAACATCCCCCCTCAAACTCAATGTGCCAATAATGAGTTTGCAAGCAGACACCAAAGTAGAAGTGGATAAGGCCAAAGTAGTTGTGAAGGCCAAGGCGACGAAAGCCAAAGTGGTTGCGACCGGTGATGGAAGACTGCTGGTAGAAAAGAGCTCACGCAGGGCTGACGGCGCTGAATCGACGTCTGAGAGTGATGACCGGGTTACCCAGTGGCTGCGAAGAGGAGTAAAAAAAGCCAAATTTGTCGCTGTTTCAGAAAAAGAGCAGTAATTGCACGACATGTTGTGTCGAGAAGAGGAAAAGAAAATAGCTTTACGACATAGTGTCGAGAAGAAGGAAAAAATATACTTCTACGACAGATTGTGTCGAGAAGAAAAGAAGAAAATAGTTGTATGACAGATTGTGTCAACAAGGGGAAAAAATAGTCTTACGACAGATTGGGTCGAGGAGAAGGAGAAAAAAAGTTTTACGACAAATTGAGTTGAGAAAAAGAAAAAAAAGAAAAAGTTGCATGACAGAGTGTTGAGAAGAAGAACAAAACTGTTTTAAGACATGTTAGGTCGAATCGAGACAGTTTAACAGAATATCAGGTCGACGAAAAAAACAGCCAGGGAACTTGACGGCAGTTGGTGGTGGTCAAACCAGCGAAGGCTGAAGAACAATGGCACCGATGACTGGGGTTTGGATCTCATTCGATGAGAGAGCAAAACCAGTGGTGGTTTATGGCAAAACTGGAGTACTTAAATCCAACAATTTAAAAAAGTAAAATAGTTGGGTTCAAATTTCTCTAGGAGTACTTAAAATCCAACAGGCTAAGATACCCGGACTCATCAAGGGTGAGGCACTACTGAATTGGACGTAATATGACACCAACATCCATGCGGATGTGTCTGATCCTCAAAAGTTAAACATCACGGATAACAATTTTTGGGTTTTCAATGTTGAGAATGCTCCCTGAAGGTGTCTTTACGCTTCCATGGTTTTTAAAAATTATTCATAACATGGTATGTGTCCAGTTTAACATGTTGGCTTATGGGTTGTTACAGACTAATATACGCATCTGAAGCGCTTTAAAGAATAGACTGATAGGTAGTAGACCTAATTATTTCAGATAAAGGTGATTGTTTGGGGACAAAGAATACAGGTTAAATTTCTTGTCTCTTCACTCAATCACAAATTCCAAGATCTATTGCTCAACATTGTTTTCCCAAACAAGACCAATAAAAGGTAAATAATTTATTCAGTGTGCCCCTCTCTGGACCAAACTTATGAACACTTCTTTAGACAAATTCAAGAATCTTAAAATTTAAAGAACGAAAAATCTGACTCGTTGATCCACACCCGACATGACAATACAGGTAAAGATGTAGAAAGTGAAGATCCATACAGAAGATCATGAAGATCTTGAAACCCTAGAAATGTTGATGATGAAGAACAGGGATGAAGAAGAGAGAGAAAGAAGAGGGAAAGTTTGTTTATCATTAATTGAATAATAACAGACGATTACAACTTATATAGCTGTTCCTAACTTTCAACTAATTACAATCTGACCCCTCAAGTGTGTAACTATTTCTATTTCTCAATACACTCCCATCTTTTCCTTCTCTTGACACAGAAAACGACACTGTAGGACTTAAAAGACAATCTACGGTCAGAAAACAAGCAGAATGAAGATCCAACGGCAGCTGCTAGTGCAAAATTACAAGCCATTAGTTTAGGACTAAGTGCAGTTTAGTCCTAATTATAGGTCATCAGTTTTGATGACTTTGCAGTTTGATCCAGTCAGAAAGCTATGAGAGAACTTTAGCTGCAACAAGATGATGCTGTTGTTGAAGATCCTGAAACCTTTGAGATGCCAAAGGCTTAGTGAAGATATCTGCCACTTGACTGTGAGTAGGAACATGCTCCAAACTTAACTGTTGAGAGCACACTTGTTCTCTAATGAAATGGAAATCAATTTCTAAATGTTTGGTCCCGGCATGAAAAACAGGATTCTTAGCCAGGGACAAAGCAGACAAGTTGTCACATAGAAGCAGAGGAGGAGGAGTACTGATAAACAGGTCCTTTAAAAGATAGCCCAGCCATTTTAACTCAGCAGCAGCAGTAGCCATAGACCTGTATTCTGCTTCTGTTGAAGATCTAGCAACTGTATGTTGCTTCTTTGAACTCCAAGAAATCAGAGAATCCCCCAGAAAAACACAAAACCCTGAGGTAGACCTTCTATCTGTGAGAGATCCAGCCCAATCAGCATCTGAGAAACAATGAAGCATATGAGGAGTACCAGTCAACAAGAGACCATGAGAAACAGTTCCCTTGACACTAATCACTCTCTTAAGAGCAACAAAGTCTCTATTGGTTGGTTGATGCATTTTCTGACACAAAGAATTGACAGCAAACTAGAGATCAGCTCTGGTGATAGTCAGGTACTGAAGAGCACCAACAAGGCTCCTGAAAAGAGAGACATCATGAAACACTTGATCTGCATTGGGAACAACAGGGTCTTTGGTGCTAACAGGAGAATCACAGGGTTTGCAGTCATCTAATCCAGCTTTGTGAATCAGGTCATGAGCATACTTTGTCTGATGAAGAGTTATGGAGGATGCAATTCTGAGCACTTCAATTCACAGAAAGTAGGACAGATTTCCCAAATCTTTGACAGCAAACACAGTCTGCATATGAGTGATTAAAGCAGAAATATGAGCAGAGCTTGTACCAGTAATCAAAATATCATCCACATAAACCAAAATAATGGTGAATGTAGTGGAGGTAGACTGAACAAAAGAGAGATGCATCAGCCTTTGAAGCTTTGAACCCTTGACTTAGCAGATACCCAGAAAACATGGTGAACCAAGCTCTGGGAGCTTGTTTAAGTCCATAGAGAGACTTGCTGAGTTTGCACACAAGATCAGGAGCTGTAACAAACCCTGGGGGTTGTTACATATACACCTCTTCTTGAAGAGTACCATGAAGAAAAGCATTAGATACATCTAGCTGTTTGATACTCCAGTTATAATGTACAGCCAAAGTGAGCACAATTCTTATAGTTTGATGCTTGACCACAGGACTAAAAGTTTCTGAATAATCTACACCTTTTTGATGAAACCCCTTTGCTACCAGCCTGGCCTTGTATCTTGAAATAGATCCATCTGCATTTCTTTTAATTCTGAACGCCCATTTATAACTAATAGCAGACCTTCCAGGGGGTAATAACACTAAAGACCAAGTTTGTTGTTGTAACAACGCACTGTATTCCTCTTGCCTAGCAGATACCCATTTTGGGGACAAGTGTACCTCTTTGAATGAAGTAGGTTCTGTTTCATCGTGGAGAGGAGTAACAGTAGTGTGATGACAGTACTTGGGGTTTGGTTTAGTAATCCCACCTTTAGATCTAGTCTGCATTGGATGAGATGGAGTGGGAATAGGAGTAGGAGCTGGAGAGGGCTCAAAAGAGGAGGAAGAGGTTGGGGATGAGTGATTAGGTGATGTGATGGGTGATAAACTGGTATTGATGGAGGTAGGAGATGAAACAAGAGAAGGGGAGGTATTAGGAACAGGGAGGGTAGAAGAAGATTGTGAACTAAGAAAGAGAGGTCTTAGAAAGCTCCAAACAGTAGTATAGTTGGTTTTGGTGAAGTTAGTGGTAGACATAGATGTGAAAGGAAAGACTAGCTCATCAAAAATGACATGTCTGAAACATAAATGACCTTAGTAGTAAGGTCCATGCATCTGTATCCTTTGGTGTGAAGACAATAGCCTAAAAAGACGCAAGGAGTAGATCTATGGTGCAGTTTGTTAGGAGAGTAAGGTCTAAGCCAGGGAAAACACATACAACCAAAAGCTTTGAGAAGAGAGTAATGAGGTTGTGTTTGATAAAGCATGAAATGAGGAGATCTATTTTGTAAAGAAGGTTTGGGTAGTTTGTTGATAAGAAAGTCGGCTGTGACAAGAGCTTCCAACCAGAATTGAGGAGATAAATTTGCTTGTGCCACCAAAGCAATGGCAGTGTCAACAAGATGTTTGTGCTTTCTTTCCGCTTTGCCATTTTGCTCAGGAGTGAAAGCACAAGTAGTTTGATGAATTGTACCATGACTTCGAAGAAAAACTGCAAAATCATGATTAAGGTACTCTGTGCCATTATCTGTTCTAAAAATTTGTATTTCTGCAGAGAATTGAGCATGAACAAGAGCAGTAAAGTGGACATATGCATCATAAGCTTTGTCCTTAGACTTGAGAGGATAAAGCCAAGTGAATTTTGTAAAATCAACAAGAAACAAGACATAGTATTTATAATTTTGACATGAAACATAGGGAGAGGGTCCCCATACATCAGAATGAACTAGTTGAAAAGGCTTAGTAGAAATAGAAGTACTATGTGGAAAACACAGTTTATGAGACTTAGAAACAGCACAAGACTGACAAACATGCTTAGAATGTTGAAATTTTACATTCAAAAGAGAGGACATGGACTGAAGAACAGCTGTACTGGGATGACCAAGTCTTGTGTGCCACAAAGATGTGGATGCAGAAGAAAATACACAGAGATGAGCCTTGGGTGAAGATGATGAGGATAATGAGGATGGAGTGGTGGATATGACATACAGACCATTGCTACATGGGCCTTGGTGGAGGAGAGCCTTGGTAGCATTGTCCTGAATGACAAAACCATGGGCATTAAAAGAGAGAGTACAGTTATTATCTGTAGCAACTTACAAACAGATAGAAGATTGTTTGAGAAATGAGATGAATATAATATGTCAGATAGATGAAATGCAGAACTAGACAAGTTGAGATTACCATTACCATTGAACTGGGTAGGCACTTGATTACCATTCCCAACATGAATTGAATCATGGCCAAGATAAGGTGTTGGCTGTTGTAAGTTAGACATGTGATTAGTAACATGATGTGTAGCTCCTGTGTCCAGTAACCAGGGTGTAGGTGATGAAGTGCCAAAACCATTGGTGTGAGCATAAGCTTGTGAAGAAGTACCAGGAGTGGAATCATTGTGGAAAGAGGTCTGTTGGTAGACATTATAAGCTCTCTTTGGATTTGTGTTCATAGCAAATCTGTTTGTGTCCAATCTGAACCAACAATCTCTAGCAGTGTGTCTGAGTCTACCACATATTTGACATTCAACATTAGAAGAACCAGAGAAACTCTTGACATGTGGAGGTGGTTTGGAAGAAGAAGCAGCAGGATAAGAACCAAGAAGAGAAGGTTGTGAGATAGAGGACTTCTGGTAGTTGTTTTTGTAGCCCTGAGATCCATATTTTGGCTTAGAGGATGAGTAGTAGGCAGTCATGACTTCAGTTGATGCAGATTGTGGCATAGAGGTAGGGTTAAGAGTAAACATCTGCTGAGAAGCAGTGGTGTGAGTGTGTAACTCTTCAAATATCAACAATGTGCTTAGCTCATGAACAGAAAGAGGAGTGCCTCGAATTCCGATATTAGACTTGAAATGATCAGTAATCTGCTTAATATGATCAAGATAGGCAGTAATAGAGAGATTGCCCTTGGAAATGGAGCACAAACGCAGTTTCAATTGATGAACATGTGACCGAGACAAAGAAGCATATCTTGACTCTAATGCAGCCCAAATCAGATGTGTATGAGACAGATGCAGAATAATAGGAAGAACAGTAGGTGAAATTGAGGCTAATAAGGCACTCTTGAGATGTTGATCAACCAAGAACCAGTGTGTGAAAGCAGGATTGACCTCAAGAGTGAGAGAAGAAGGTGATTCCGAGGAGCTAGGGTTTAGAAATTGCGAAGGAATGTTCTTACCCAAAATGAAATCTATCAAACCATTTGCCCGCAAAATCGTGAGCATCTGAGCTTTACAAATCAAGTAATTCGTTCCATCAAGACGAACTTGTACGAGAGAATTCAAGTTGGCGATGAAGAACTTCAAACCAGAAGGTAGCCCCAAATCAGAGTCGGTGGACGAAGACGACATGGCGAAGACTGAAATTGACGAGAAATTTCTGCAAATTGACGGATCGGTGAGAGTGACGAGCTTCGGAAGGCTCTGATACCATGTAGAAAGTGAAGATCCATACAGAAGATCATGAAGATCTTGAAACCCTAGAAATGTTGATGATGAAGAACAGGGATGAAGTAGAGAGAGAGAAAGAAGAGGGAAAGTTTGTTTTTCATTAATTGAATAATAACAGACGATTACAACTAATATAGATGTTCCTAACTTTCAACTAATTACAATCTGACCCCTCAAGTGTGTAACTATTTCTATTTCTCAATAAAAGAGTAATACCAAAGATTCCTCCTTTTTACTGTTTAGATACCACTAAGTCCATGCTCATCTGGGTTGCCTAGACTCGGATACGGGTGTCATGTCGGTTGTGTGTCTGAATAACTGATTTGCCTACTCGTTGACATTTAGGATTTGGGGACTCGGCTAAAAAGTGTCCAAGCCACATGTTATGGGTGTTCATGAACCGACCGGACCGGCAGAAGACCGGACCAAACTAAACTGTACCGGACTGTCGGTTCTTTCCAATTTTCAATACACTACGCGGTTTTTGTTGTTATAAAACCGAACCGGACCCTCACCGAACCGGACCGAAACCGGGTAGCCGACTAAAAATCATACCGGACCGAAACTTTATTTTATATTGAAATTGTATTATATTATAGTGTAATGTGTATGAACTTATTAATTCTTTGTCGATGTGATTGGTAATTATATTATAGTGTAATGTGTATGAACTTATTAACACATGTTGCCAATATATTGTGTCAATCTACAAAGTTACTAGAAATCTTGATATACAATCTTATTCAATACTCTTCTAAAGTTCCCTTGATACTTTAATGTAATTTGTGTGCGCATATATGAATACTACATGCAAATGTAGTAACTTAACTTCCCAAAAAATGTGGTAACATAAGGATAATTTTAAGCATGTTAATAGTTATATTCATCGAATTTAGGGGCATAGTGTCTTCACCGAAAACACAGGGGGCAAAATGTCTAAGTGCCTAAACATAAGGAGCCAAAGTGTGTTTTACCCTTTCTTTTTAAAAAGACAGTAATTGAATTATTGATATTTGCAACTTCAGTGTTGCATGGAGCACGAGACCAATTGTACTCCATTACACACTATTACATATCTATCTCAATTCCTCCACATCCATCAATGCGTCTTTGACCCCGGCGCTGAACAGCCTTCTTCTTCGGTGCTGGTTAAGGGCCAGTTCCAGCTCCAACACCACAGCCGCGTCGGAACTTACATATCTATCTCAATTCCTCCACATCCATCAATGCGTCTTTGACCCCGGCGCTGAACAGCCTTCTTCTTCGGTGCTGGTTAAGGGCCAGTTCCAGCTCCAACACCACAGCCGCGTCGGAACTTTTCCTCCAAGGATTAACCACAAATCCCACAGTCCAACCAGAGTTGATTCGCGTTGTCACCGGTCCAGCGGCCACTTTGTATAGTCCAGGTAACCTAGATGCTCATCTTCAATTCGCGACTTTATAAAAATTAATTCGAAGACATGCAACGTTACACAGAGTTGTAAGGTTATAAATGTCTCAGCCCAACAATAATACTTATTAACACTTAAAATGGCTATGAATTATCGATACTTCTCAAGAGAAAACCATCCGTGAGATTTGTTTTCGCTCAGTTATGGACACTTGGAAGAATGTCATGCAAAATCTTGCACTCGAGTTAATCCTTGAAAACACTTGGCTTGCCACAGTTAAACTACCTACTTCTAAGCGATTTTCGTTGTATTAAGGAAAGCTTAACAAAGGCAATAGTAAGTTGAGCATATGACATGCAAATCCAAAAAAGGACGTTAATGTACCTCGCAAAATGTACCAAAAAGACCCTTAGGGCACTCCTTCCCTGACACAGTTCCTTCCTCTCCGTCAAGACCGCCACCATCCCCAGCACCCCCACTGTTAGACATTGTGTTTTCAATACTGTAAGCCATATGCAAGGAAATCTTATAGAATATGATAAGAAGTCATGCATCAAGACCTGGTTAAGGTATACCGACAATCAAATACATAGAGCACCATCACAAACCTAATAAGGCTTGCACCACTAGAGCAAGATATTCCACTTGAGTGAATAAAGGACAGCAATAACTAAAAAATAAAGAACAAAACAGATGCCACTAGAGTTGTAAAGACATTTGAAGTGATAATAATCATGAAGAAGCCTCGTGATTATAAATTTGTTCCTAAACAGGAGAAAAGAATACAATAATTGTGAACCACAGTTTCTGACGAGTTTTATCAGAAATCTCTCATCTAGTAATGTTTAAGGCACACAATGAAACATACTCCTACTATTTAGGCATCTCAATGTTATAATATCAATTTTTGTTATTCGACAAGATGATAATGTTGCAAGATGCACCAAGACACAACAATGATATAATGTAAATAGTGAAGTCTTATGAAACAAAAGGATGGTTCAAGGAAAGCGAACATCATCCAGAAACTCATTTATTATATATTAGAATCTTCCAAGGATTCCAACAGGCATTGTAGGTCATTCAAAGGATGTATGGCAATTATAAACTAAGCAAACACAATGAATATATTTACTAGCATCAAATTTACGGAGAGAGAGAGAGAGAGAAAGAGAGAGAGAGAGGCTTTTCAAGAATGATTAATAATTTCTAAATGTTATAGCCTTGCCATGTCAGTAATTCCAAATGCTTGAATAACATAAAGTAACAAAAATGCTTAAAAGTTTCAAAACAAAGGGTGGGGTAGCAACTAGCAAGCCCATCAGCATTTGAGTGTTGAATCAAACTGGAAAACAATATTTTGTTTTATACCAATTGTAGGAAAGATGGTTAAAGCCGTTAAACTGTTCGCTTTACACATCTGATATTTGTTCACGTGTAATTATGAAAGATAATTTGGCTTATAGCCATAACAGAAATGAAAAATTATTCATTGCAATTACTGCATGGATTGGGAGAAAATAAGAATAAATGTTGAATTTCCTTACGCATATTGTTCAGGGTTCACATTAATCATACCAATTATTACACACCACAATATCCAATTCGACAGAGTGCAACTTTGAATCATCACTATAAAGTGTTGTCATTTTCACACTCAAGAAAACATGCACTATTACACTCATGTACGATATAGCATGAACATGGTAAGTAGAGTGCACTGACATAGATGGTTAGGGATGGACACAACTTCGTTAAGGTTCTACCAATGAAGCATGGACATCCAAAATAGGAGCTGAATCCTCGAGACGGACACACTTGGACATTTCAAGATAAGTGTCATAAACTCTGCCTTGCATGTTCAAATATTTTTGTTTAAATGTAGAGACGCCATCAAACATGCAGCATATTGAACAAAGTTTTGAAGACCTCAAAACAAGTTCGAAGCAGAATACTATTAGAATACAAGCCAGGAGATGAAAAATAAAACATACCAGTATGTGCAATTCTCTATCTCTACTTCAATAAGATATAAATACACACACACACACACACACACACACACACACACACACACACACACACACACAGAGAGAGAGAGAGAGAGTTATATACTTCAGTAAAATAGAATTGTACTCTCTACTTCAGTAAAAAGATTTATACTTCCGTGTACAAATAAGTTAAGGATATGCTAAAATTAATGTGACATAAAAAAAGGACTTAAACCCTACAATAGGGACTTGCAATTACATCGATGCATTTTCATTTGTAGATTTGAAATGAATTAAACAATGCTTTGTTATAGTGCTTTATATACCCATATCCGTATTTGAAAATGGGGTATGATTCGTCCGTTCTGTATCATATCCGAGTCACCCGTATCTCTGATTCACAGGTTCTACTTAGATCCCAAGTATAGAAAAAAATGTACAATGACTATATCACACTTCTGGGCATACCTGCTGTAAATGGCACCACGTACGGTCGCAAGAGGTATGTATTCCTCCCCAACATCTACCTTTGACCAGTGAAAATGAACTCTTCCACCACCACCACCACCACCGCCGAGAGGGCCACCATGACCTCCAGTGACAGATAGAGAAGAGTTCTCAACAAGGACGAGCGTTTGAAGGAATGCAAGAATAGTTCCACCAGAGCCGCCACCGAGTCCACCGATCAAGGTACCATCACTATTTTTCGTCGGTTCCCCACGGCTTTGACCATTAGCCCTCATAGATCCATTTACTTGAAGCCTCAGAAGTGGCCACTGCTTGGACCCCAGCACTGGTTGACAAGAAATGTGACTCATAAATGTCAAGGGTTGAATTAAAACAGGTACCAAAACATTGCTACAATTTGAGAAACAAATCTTTGTTGTTTCTTAGCACTGAATAAACAGGCTATGTGTTCTATTCCCTCGTCAGAAGTAAAAAATTGTTCTTCCATACAGAATTATTGTACAACTCGACTAAACATTCCATGTAGTAATGGAGACTAAAAAAGTTCAAGATTCCACTCTCATGAAGCACACAACATGAGAGGAAAATATAGGAGAACCAGTAGGAAAATGTGGAGTGACCTAACCCATGCGTAGATGAACTGGCCCACTAGGGCTCCTCGGCCAGAAGGACCCCCGTTTTCTGTGTGTATATATATAACGAGAATAGTACATATAAACTTGAATATTTTGGTGTTGAAAAGTCCCACATCGGACGTTCAAGAAGAAGAAAAATAATTAATAAGTTAACAAGGCTACTCCCATCTTTGCTGCACACCAGGTATATATTCTTGACGTCTTACCAAAAAGGAGCTAATTCCTTTGAAGCAAGACATAACATAGCATTTCAGGATATTTGAGTTGGTGTATTTTCATTTTATTCCCAACTAAATGATATTTTTCTCTTTCTCTTTACAAGGGTCTGATAGTGAGTTCAATGTGACGTTGCGTACCATCTAATACGAGGTTTGTACTGTTGGTTATTCGGTGGAGCTGTATGAACTTCCACCTTGAACTGATCGTTATTCTTTCTTCTCAATTGACCAATCGTTCTTCGTTTTCTTTGATTTTGTTCTTCATTTGCTTACGTTTTCAGGTCTTGCTCTCTCTGAAACGTCACGGAATACAGGAGAGAGTTATAGAAGAGAAAGAGGAGTAGCTTAGGTGGGTTTGAGTTTGACGAGCTGTGTCTTGGAATACTCTTGAAGTTGTCGCATGTGAGAACTTAAAACCTCGCTTGAACTTTTCGTTCGAAAGAGTAACCTTTTCATATATTGAGCCATCAATTATTAAAATATATCGTATCTACTTTAGTTTAGTTATATTTAACTCATCTAAAGTTTCAAAATATCTCATAAAACAACCCGTGTGAAAGTCTAAAAAACACGAAGGGGCAATCGTCGTCTCTCATTGAGTATCCCTAAAGTCTCCCCCAAGTGTCCTCAAAGTGTCCGGTCTAGTAAAATTCTCTCAAATACTTGCAAACGCCAGCGGGTGTGTCTGACACTTATTTTGGAGAATCGTGCGGGTGTCCGAGTATCTTAAGTGTCCGACACGGATACAGCCACTGTTTTGGAGTGTCCATGCTTCCTAGGTGTGGAGACTGTATTGCGCTTCACAGCACATGGAGACGAGTTTGATACAAAATGGGACCTTCCCCTTCGCTGCCAACCCAACTACAGAACCAGCGCAGCCAGCCCCCTTCCCTTTCCCTTAGTTGGCCGCAATACGTTACATAGACTTATTTCTGTTTTACCAGATCTTCAAGAGTAGTCATGAGAATTGACACTCAGTGGTGATGATAGTTGGAGGGATTGCATAGTGGCAGATAGAGTCGGTGGAAGACATGAGGTTTGTTTACCTCCAGCAGATGAAACACATCTCTGAGTAGATTTTCAAGGTTAGAAATCTGTTAAAAATACTCTAATGATTAACTTATTTGGTTATAGATAATTCTTGACCACTTTGCATCCATCTAAATTTGTATGAAGAATATAGCTCAAGGCTAACTACCTTTACCATTGTTCGAAGAATAGTCAAGATACTTGTGGACAAATGAACAGACAAAGAACCTTTGTATGAACAATTGGTCTCTATATCCTTAGTTAAATGAACAACCATTATGATGCCTTTGGTTTATAATAATTGAAAGTCATAATATATATATGGTATAAACAAAACGATATGAAATCGTTAAATAGAGTTTCTACTTTCTAGAATATGTGACGTAAAAGAGAGATTAAACAGTAAACTTTTGTGATACACACGCGCAGCAAATATTGCATTCAAAAACTGACTTCACCGTAAAACGGCGTCTCTTCATTGTATGTTTCAAGTATCACTTATCAGGACTGTAACAGTTTCACTCTGTCTGTTATTTAACAACAAAGTAATGGTGATGCACATCTTCAGACTTTTAGACCACAATAGGAAAATATTGCATATCTAACTTGCCAATAAAATGGTGTCGTAACGATGGTTGAATTCAGAGGACATTACTTAATCTACAAAAGTAAAATTGAGTTACCGAAGCGTGCATCTAGTTTTCTGTTTTAAGGTTCTCCATGTCTGGAATAATCAATGACGTGAACATTTCTCTTCTTGTTTCCAATGAACAAATTTGTGAACAAATCCATTTACATGAGAGGATAAGATTATAACCATGGGCTGAAACAATTATAGTTAACTGGTTATTATCATTTTGTTCCAAAATATGTTAAGCACTATAAATATTCTGAACAGATTGTATTGGAGTAAATATGAAATTACAAAAATATTCTCAACATTTGTCTTTTTGGTAATCCGTAGCAGACACTTGAGTAGAGTTATTATGCACAAATCTTAAAAGTCACGTATTGAAATAATATGCAAAATGTCTAAAGGTTATTTTTACAGCTCCTAATCAAGTCGAAGATGGAGATAAATTACACACATCGTGAGTTAAATACTTGGTTCCTGACACATGGAGGCCTGGTCATGGAAAATGGCGAACTCTTAATAAGTTTAGATTCACACATATAGCAGCAGCTGTTAATTTCAACACTTTCTTGATTTTATATGGTGCAGTATATTGTCAAGCTGTCCTGTTTTATGTTTGAATGGTCAGGGGATTTGTAAATTCGTGTCAAGCTCATGTGTTGAAGCATGTGTTCGTAGCAAAAGAATGTTTTCTTTCTCCACATATCTATTTACTAGTAAACTACTATAATTGTTATTTGCTTCATTATTTTCTGATGAAGTTCATCTAGTTGAGATAATTTGATTAGGCAATATCATCGCTTAATAACAAACTGCTGCTAGAAAGAGCTCAAGATCTCTTTTTCCTTACTATGAAATAAAAGGCATGGAAATCACCTTAGTTTACAGGCCCAGAATGTACTTGGTCCGGAGGAATGCTGACCACCAAAACAAAACTGGTTCTATCAATTTACTTGGGTGGTTTGAATTTCCTTCTTCAAAGTCTTTTTCGTTGAACAGTAAGCAAAATACTGGTGCAGGCTAAATTGACTCTTGCTCTTTTTTTATTTAACATGAATTATTATCGTATTTGAGAACACTAACAGGATGAGAAGAATTATGTATCCGCTAGCACCGTGGATTTCTCCTTCAAAATTAATCATCTGTGTTAGGGGAAGACGGAGAAAGGATGGTTACTTACCAATCATCCCACCGCCGGCTACATTTCCGTAAGATTCATTAGGTCCCTCAGTTCCACTTCCCAGTTCACAGGGTAAATCAGAACTTCCGTAACTGTTTCCACCTCTAGCCACCATCCCACTGTACAGGCCAGAGCCTCCTCTGCCTCCATGTCCAGCACCACCACCAGCGCCATTCGAATAGTTCCCCTTCCCAATACCTTTCCTGCATCCTGTGAAGGAGTAACATATAAGTTTGGAATGTGTTTACATTTTTAGAAAAAGTTGAAGTTTTATATATGGCCTTAATATAATGAAAGCAAATTGCAAAACAACAGAAGATCCTTTTACAGAGCAATCTAACCAATGTGTACTCTTAAGTGATATTACCATATTCTGATGCAGATATCATGCCTCCATTATGAACCATGACCGTCCGTGCCCTGTGAATATGAACAATACTACCCTTTACGAGGCCATTAACAAGAATGTCTTCAACACGACAAATCTGCAGTGTCAAATAAAGCAGATATTAATATTAATAGATATTAATAGACTTATGAGCATTATGGGTAGTTTTGAAACATAAAAGATGACTGTTAATAGTGCCAAAACTGTTGCTCATGTCAATAGGTTGCTGCCAAACGAACACTCATTGTTCAGCTGAAGCTCAATTTAAATGAAAAACATAAGAAAAGGAGTTGGAGTGTCATTAAATCAAATTATGAGAAAATAGCTCAATTCATCCTTCTTTTTTCTTCTTCGGCCATCAAAGCCGAATCAGACCTAATAATCCTTTTGGCTCTCCCCAAACCTAGACGCCACCAACTGTGATCCAAACAACACCAAGACTAGCATCACCAAAACAAGTTCCAACCCATCCAAGTGTACAAATCTACCACCACCACAACACAACAAACCCAAAATCAACACCAAACTTCCCTGACGAGACCTACCATCAATGCAAGTCAATCAAATACCAATCTTGTTACCCTTCATTCTTCAGCAATCGTCGACCAAATGAACCACAAGCTAACTCAGGATATGAAACAGTTTTACTCCAAATAGCATTAGCACCCAGACTTTTATTCTCCATTATTTAACATTTAGGACGTTTTCATTTCTCCTTTAAAGAAGACAAGTCCCTGACCAAATATGACTTCTAGCTCCACCTGGAATGTTAGTCCAGATGAGCTGAAATCTATGAAGCACAGATACGGATACCCGTGTGGGAAACGATACAGGAATGGACAAGGATACGTCCTTTAAAAAAAGAGGAGACGACACGGCAGGTAGGCCTATCAGTGGGCCAGGACCACCACATGCGTACCGGGCCCGACCAACCACAAGGAAACCCATTTAAGTGCAGACTGCAGACCCTGCCCCGCCCGAAACCCGCTGGGTCTGACCCATGAGACCCGACCCGATCATATCTTTTTTCTCAAATTTTAAAAAACTTTGATATGGATTTAAGGATATGCAGTAAACAAATTTATGCTCTGTGTGTGTGTGTATGTATGTATGTATGGGTATATATATATATATATATATATATATATATATATATATATATATATATATATATATATATATATATGTATTTGTTTGTGTATAACATATCTGGTATATGTATCTTTTCCTAGCAAAATGCGTTCTTGCTCCTCATTCACAATTTTTATTACCCATACTTATTACTTATACTCAACAAGCACTAGCAAGCACACACTACCACCTTTCGTCTTCTCTCACCTACCCAGGTGATTCATTACCATGAGGTTCCACCTCCCCCAGAAATCTTGAAGCGACGTCGAGAAGAAGGGCTCGTTCGACGGAGTATGGAGCACCAGTAGGAGGGTCGGAACGGCGGCGTTAGAGACGGACCTCACCGAATCTACCACTGCAAAAGCACAGCAGCAGCCGCTACCCATCTTGATGATAGGGTTTTGATTCAGCGCCTCTCTGTGTCAATCCACGAAAACGGTCGCCAGTGAGATTAGAATGGTTTCAGCGGGAAGGTTGAGGATGTACTTGGAGAATCAGGAAGGCGATGGCGATGGAAGTTGTGATTTTGTTTGATTTTGAGGATTTAGGAGGCGAGGTCGATGAAAAGAGGAGGGATTTGGGATCTGGGTGTGCGGGCACATAAATTAGCCTTAATCATTTGTCTCGTCAATTTCAAAGGGTCAGGGTTGTAAAAGAGTCACACGGGTCTGAACCGACCCGGACCATTTACTGTCGTGTCTGATGGGTCCGGGTCTCATGTGTCGCCAGGCGGGTCTGGGCCATTGTGGGTCGGGTTCTGCAGGTCGGTCAGCATCCGGTCTGGTTTTGACCCGGCCCATTAAGAGGCCTAACGGCAGGGATACGTCAACATTATTATTATATTTTAATATGTATTTAATTTTTACACTAATAGATGACAAAATATAGGTTCCGACTTGTCTAACATTTATTATAGCTTAAATATCACAGAAAAACATTGATTAAGTATAAGAACGAGAAGAGAAAGAGAAGTAGCTTACATGGGTTCGAGTTTGACATGTTGTGTCAGGGAAAACCTGCATGTGAGAACTTAAAACCTCGCTTGAACGTTTCGTTCAAAAGGGTAACATTTTCATATATTGAGCCCTCACTTAAGCATAAATATTATATCTACTTTAGCTTAATTATATTTTAACCCATTTATAGATGAAAAACTTCATAAAACAACCTGTGTGAAAGTCGAATAAACACAAAGGGGGTGACTGCCGTCTCTCATTAAGTGTCCTTAAAGTGTCCCCCCAAAGTGTCCAGTCTAATAAAATTCTCTAAACTATCCAGACATGCCAGCCACAGTGTCTGACACGTATATTGTAGTGTCGTATGAGTGTTCGAGTGTCCCAAGTGTCCGACACGGATACGGCCCCTTTTTGGAGTGTCCATGCTTCCTAGGCTGAAACTTCGAGCTTAAAGTTATTGCCAAATATGCTCATAGCTTTCAGGTTGCAGCGCCAACATCCAGACCTTTTCTCAAGTATGTCCTCCCAGTAAAGGAAACTGAAAACTTCACCTTGGTCCATGTTTTATGATCAATAAATGTGCTATGGCCCCTATCAATTTAGGTCATTCAGATGGTTAAGTTCCTAATTAAGTATTGTCTAGCTTGAGCATTTGATGCACTGTTACTCTCTTTAGACTACTTTTCACGTTTTAAGGATAAACAGTCAACCAAACGATTTCGCTGACCATTTGAAAATCCAAATGCTAAGGTCTATACTCGGACATATGTTCAAAATTATCTTGACGCCAATTGTTGCCAAGATTGCACCCATGAGATACCACCTTTGAATGGAGACTTCATTAACTGGATATGAAACAGCATTACTGCAAGAAGATCAAAAGAAGGTCTATAGATAGATAGGTCATATTGCTCTATATGCGGACTGTACATATTCCATGGGGCTCAATCAGCCTCTCATTTTGGTGAAATGATACTTGAGTCTGTTTCAGAACGAGGAGGATTGACTATGTGAATCAATCCCGTATCCAGATCCAACTCCTAATTTTATATCATTGCATCCATAACTAACCTCAAAAACTGCAACATGATCTGTTGACCACTCGTTCACCGTGTCTTGAAGTCATGGTTGACCTCTTCGCGTCATTATTTTAAATGTAAGGTACATTGTAACTTGTAAATCTAAAACCCACAAATTTAATCTTCCTAATACGTGATTGTCAATCACAAATATTGGACTCAACTTTCCAAACACGTTATCTAGCCATTGAATTTTGAACATAGTTGTAGTATCTTACCTGTAGTGAAAACGAGAGTGTATAGTTGACATGGCAATCATCGGGTGGAGTTATTAAATCTATTGGGCACGTTGAAGTCTCACAATGTGATTTGGTCACCCTGTCGAAGGCAAGAATACTCAGATTAATAGATAATAATCCTTTTTGCTATGGCACACAATGAAATTGATGAAGAACATAATGAGAGAAGGATGAATCCAGACTCACACACTCTTACTACTATCGTCGTCCAATGGAGCTTGAAGTAAAGAACCTGGTCCAACCTGGTAATAGATTTGTGAAAAAATCAGCAAGGAAGAGAATTTGATGGCTCCATGCCAAAAGAGAGAAAAAAACATTTAATCCTCTGGATAAAGATTAAGTGAAAGCAATGTGCATTAAAATAAACCTCATACAACCAAAGAATGTTAGTAAAAGAGATAATTGTATTGCATTAGAAATAATGAGAGACTCCATCTGTCTAGAACTACTAGAGAAGCTACTAAAAGCTAAGTATGAGCTAATTGCTGTTTAGACCCTATAGTTCATATACGTCCCCGCAAGATGGAGTCCCGAGACGTAACTCTAATCTTGGAAAGAAGACTCCCTAGTGTAGTACGGCCTTCGTGAGACATTCTGCCAATTAATCACCCAAGAAACATGCGAGACACGCAAAGTACCAGCCTGAATTTGTTCACGAACAAAATGAAAATCAAGTGCGACATGTTTCATACCAGATAGAAACACAGGATTGGTGCTCAAATAAGTAGCGTAAGGTTATCACAATAGATAGTCGGTGCAGAGGAAACGGATACCCCAAGTTCATACAAGAGAGAAGAAATCGATCGGATCTGAGCAGAAGCAGGAGGCAGCAACTCATGGGGGATCGGAGCTGTTGCTTTTGTTGTGGGTCGAGAACCGGGCGGATCGCAGTACCTGGACTACTGCTAGTTGCAGCGGTGGTGCATCAACTGTGAGGTGCGAAGAGCAGCGGTCCACGAACTGTAAGAGAAGGCAGCTTTGGTGCAGAGAAAAACAGTGGCAGTAAGGCCGCTGTTGCAACTGTTGCTGGACGTCGGAGGCAGCCGGTCGGACCTGGTTTTTCCGGTCTAAGGAAGGCAGTTTTGGTGCACCGAAAAACAGTGGCAGTTGGGCCGCTGTTGCAACAGTTGCTGGACGTCGGACGCTGCCGGTTGGACCTGGTTGTCGGGTCTGATCAGGTCTGGAGAAACAGCTGCCGCTGCTTGTGGTCAGATTGAGTAGAGGTGCTCAGAGTAGGAGAGAGGGTTGGTTTGATTTAGTTTTGAAGAATTTGTCGATGTTTGATCGGCGGTGACAAAGTTGGATCGAGCGCAGGTTAGGGTTCTTGCTGCGGTTCTGATACCATGTTAGACTGGAAGAGATAATTGTATTGCATAAGAAATAATTAGAGACTAAATCTGCTTATATATACTAGGGTAAAAGACACTGACCACCCCTGGGTTTAGGGAAAAACCCACAGACCACCCCTGGGTTTTGGATAAAGACACTCCGCACCCATTTAACGGAATATTCCGTGGACCCTTAGCACCCTTCTGTCATGTTCCGTTAGAAAAGTGGGTGATTGATTTTTTTCGGACCATATTGCCCTTGTGTATTTTTTGGAACTTTTTTGCTCTTGATTATCAACAAAACACAAGAACATCAAGAACATCAACACCCAATTACTTCAACCTTCTTACCTTCCTACCAAGGAATTCATCAGTTTCTTAGTTAACCCTCAAATCACATGGATCAAGCATGATTGTTTCATCCCAGGTCACATAAATATCTATACAAGTAACAAAACTGTACCGCTAGAGATGAAAAAAAGGAACAGAAATTGACCATTGATACACAAAATTGAGCTAATAATAGAACAAAAGAGCTTCAACCCAGTTCATCAAGAACCAACAAGATCACAAATTGTAGTCAATTCTCACTGAGACTCAATGACTACTTCAACACCCAATAATTACAAACACGTCTTGAACAAAACCCAGAACTGAAACAACTAGAGATGCAAAAAAAATAGAAAAATTGACCATTTGATACACAAAATTGAGCTAAAAATAGAACAAACCCAACAAGTTGAGTTCCAGACGATGCCGTAAGCGCCACGACCGACGGGACGAAGGGGAGGGACGTTAACGCAGCACAGGAAGGCAATGGCAACCTGGTACTACAGTTGGTGCAAAGATACACCTTGAGAAGGAGAGTAATCCTAAGAACAAGATGTAAGGCTATGAGATATAGTACAACTGAAGTGGGGATTGTAGAAACTCTCGGTTTCTAGGGTTAAAACCCAATAGAACTCTAGGTTCTTTTACCTTACAAGGTTTTGATACAAAATTCAACTTCCTTACAACATAATACCATAGTCCTATTTATAGGGAAACTACTAGTTGCTGCCCTAACTAAACAAAAGACAACCTTAACCTTACCTCTAGGCTAAGTAACTTCAGAGCTAAGTAAGAGTAACTGTTTGACAAAAGCTGCAGCTTTAAACCTGCATGTAAAAGTTGCAGGGCTAGTACTTTCTAACAAAATTAAGTAATACTCCTGCCTTATCTAACAAGCCATTTCAAGATATTAGACTTTTGGAGATCCAGTGATTAAAAGATAGGAACCAGTAAATCACATATATCACCCTGCATCATACTCCTCTTGTTAGAGAAAATTCGACCTCGAATTCTTCCCCGCATGATAATTCTGCCAACCCTTGGATTCTGCCTCCAATGGAATTCGACATACATCAATTTATATGTTGCGCCTCCTAGCACTTCAATTGTAATCTTCTTGACTTCATGTGTTCTACTTTCAAGAGACAAAAGTGATGTTGAAGCAGATAGGCAACTTGAAACCTTCTTGGACAGACAGTTCATTTGAGATTCCAACAAGAACGGGTCCATGTAGAAGGTTAATGGCTTCAATGGACGCCCAATGAGACTCTCAACAGTCTCATGTATTGCAAATCCAGCTTCCTCTGAGGAATGGATTTTTGGGACATTGTATTCATCAAACAGAGTCGGAGAACTCTTATCCTTGACCTCGTTAGGAAATGAAAGGATTTCAGAAGTGAATATCCCTTTTAAATCCTCAGAGACAAATTCTCCATCACCTTCTTCGTGCTCATCGTAGATTGGAGGAGTTTCCCAATCCACTGAGCTATCTTCAACTTCTGTCCTGTCCATGTTTGCGTAACAAGCATCATGGAACAAGTTCTCTTTACAGTCTTCACTGCGCTCATCCTCTTGACTACCTTCCGGTATGTCAACAGGTTCGCTATTGCCTTCGGGAACCTCCCGATGGGCTCTAGCTCTTCCCCGTCGCAGAAGTGCTCGCACAACTTGCGACAGTTCTTCAATCTTCCTTCGCATCTCAGCCATCTCTTCTTTCTGTCCTCGATTTTCTCTTCCACCATAACTTCGGCGACATGCAACCATAGTCCCGTATTGAGAACTCATGCTCTGATACCACTTAATGCAGCACAGGAAGGCCAATGGCAACCTGGTACTACAGTTGGTGCAAAGATACACCTTGAGAAGGATAGTAATCCTAAGAACAAGATGTAAGGCTATGAGATATAGTACAACTGAAGTGGGGATTGTAGAAACTCTCGGTTTCTAGGGTTAAAACCCAATAGAACTCTAGATTCTTTTACCTTACAAGGTTTTGATACAAAATTCAACTTCCTTACAACATAATACCATAGTCCTATTTATAGGGAAACTACTAGTTGCTGCCCTAACTAAACAAAAGACAACCTCAACCTTACCTCTAGGCTAAGTAACTTCAGAGCTAAGTAAGAGTAACTGTTTGACAAAAGCTGCAGCTTTAAACCTGCATGTAAAAGTTGCAGGGCTAGTACTTTCTAACAAAATTAAGTAATACTCCTGCCTTATCTAACAAGTCATTTCAAGATATTAGACTTTTGGAGATCCAGTGATTAAAAGATAGGAACCAGTAAATCACATATATGTAGGTTGGATCGCCCTGCATCAAACGTACTTGTTGGAGACCTCAAAGAGGTTGCCGTACACATTGTACTGCACATACCCACCACCGTGAGTCGGAACCCCTCTCACATGACCTTCGCCGGAAGATGCAGAGCTCGATTCCATCCAATTGAAGAAACCCCTCAAAAATTTCCCAGATGGGTCGCTGGAAAAATCAAATTTGACGAAATCGGAGGGTCACCTATGAGATGGAAAGAGAGGAAGTGTCGGTGGTGGGTGAAGGTGGAGAGTTTATTGACATTATTAATTTGTTTTGGTCGTCGTTGTTCTTGTTCAACGGAAGCTTTTGGAAATGGAGAAAGTGGCGATCTGTACCGGATCTTCCCGTTCGCTGCTGAAGAAGCCTTCAACGACTGCTTCTCCTGTACGGACTCCAGCTCTCCTTTCTTCACCGAAATCGATCAATGCGATGACGATTCCTCACTGTAATCGGTAACAAATCGGAATCGGAGGGGTGAATTCACCGAATCGGAGCCTGCTATGATTTTCTTTTGAGGTGCACGATTTCTGGAGTTGTGTGGATCTCTGAGGCTTCAGAGTTCAGATCGAGAGAGAGAGAGTGGAGAAGATGAGAGAAATGAAGGAGAAAGGGAAAAGAGGGCGGCGGCTTGTTTCTCAGTAAGGAGAAGAGAGAAAGAGGAGGGAGAGAACCTAGGGTTAGAAACGAAGGATAGAGAGGTAAGGTTAATATATATGGTGTAATTATATTACATCTCAGGGGTAAAATAGTCTTTTTTACTCGCACTGTTAGTAAATCGTTAGCCTCCATCCAAAAATGGTGCTCAGTGTCTTTTTCCAAAACCCAGGGATGGTCTGTGGGTTTTTCCCTAAACCCAGGGGTGGTCATTGTCTTTTACCCTATATACTATTACAGAAGCTACTAGAAGCTAAGTATCAGCTAAATCTACAAAAGTAACACCTCCTGAACCTATTAAACGAGGATCTCGGGTTAATCCTAGATCACCTAAAACGTCTAAAGGGGGTAGCATTCCCGCTCCCAAAACGGGCTTTTGACCTCTAAGGAAACTTAACCCAAAAACACGCTTTAAAATTAGAGAGCGCGATTTATGAAAATATGGGGCACGAACTGCACTTTACAAGAAATGGAGGGCTGTTTTACAAGCCAAAATTATAAAACTTGACGGGCATTTAGCCATCTGGTTCTCAACTCTTTCAAACTAAGAGAACGCCCAAGAAGTTTCAGCCCACACATTGAACTATCAAGTGGCAATCTGGTCACCTAACTTATTTGGAACCTTTGAATGTGCATTAAAATAAACCTCAAAATAAGAGGACACCCAAGAAGTTTCAGCCAACCCCATTTGCTACTTCCTCATAATGAAATAAGATGAATTGTTGGGCACAGAAAATCCAGCTCATGATTTGTTTTTCCCTCACAAACCAACAAGGAGACGCTAGCAACTCCTCCTGCCAGTTCTAATCTTAAAATTGTAGGTCAACTTGGTGAAGATTGTATAGAATTGAAACCAAAGAAGACAACATATTTTATATGGATTAATTAATGGAGAAATATAAAAACTGTGAGTTTTCACTCTACTCAAATAGACAGGTAGAAAACTAGGTATTAATCAAGAAATTTTACTGTATTACTTTTATGACAGGACACGAGGAATCATTTTACATGCATCAATTATGTATTTGAAGCATAAATATAATAAATTTTATTAAACTAATATAAATATATAATATATAGGCGCACTTGCTCCGCTCAAGGTGACCTAGGGTAAAACATCTTTGGAGACAGAAAAGATTATAAACTTCCTATGTTTCTTGCCCCATAATATTCAAAATAGAACAACTCAACTATAAATGACCACTCAAAAGGGTCATACATTTGAGAATTGTGAACTACTAATTTCCTCAGAAAAATCATCATATCTTGAAACTCTTGAAAATTTTCACAAGTCAATTTTTTAAAAAACTCTTAGGGTATGTTTGGTTTTCTAGGATTAACAGTATTAGCTGGGATTGGACTAAATATAATCCTGGTATTACTTAATACTGTGTTTGGTTGTTCTGGACTAATTTTAATACCGGTGAAAAGATGGATTTAATACCTTAAATGAGTCCCCTCCCACATGAGGGTATTAGCTGGATTGGACTGTTTTACCTTAATACTGGATTAATACTACACAAAACCAAACACTATTGATTATAGTTCAGTTAATCCAGTCCAATCCTATCCAGAAAATTTAATCCAGTCCAGTCCAATCCGGCTAGTCCGGAAAACCAAACGTGCCATTACTGAAACACAGAAGATGACCCATAGATGCAGCACGGCCGTTGGCCATAACATCCTTAATAACCCAGAAATATCTAGCTACCTTATTTAAATCCAGATTCGATCCTTACCAATATATAATCTAAAGATATCAATTTATAGGATCCAAGTCACGATTTCTTATGATAAACTTCTTAACTTGGAACCCTTACTCCCTGGCAACTAAAATCCCATTTTCTCCATTTAGTAACTGCACTCTGATTTCAAGAAATCACCGAAGAGTTGTATTTGTCATCTAGAGCACAATCATTTTTTCAAGCACCATACAACAAAATAAATTTATTAAAATCCTTGACATATCTAATTTTAATTTTCATAATTTAATGCTTCATTTTGTTTAAGAAATTAAACTCTCGATTCATTATACTTGATGGTTCTCAGATGTAATATCTCTGGAACATCAATATCATTATACACACACATGACACAACCTTTAGTGGAACAAACATACTAAACTGTGTTCTTCCACCAGCCAATCCATACCAATGTGAATGTTACGTAAGGACTTTAGTGTTCTAGCCAGACCAATGATACCAATCTAAGCATATTTGATATTCCATTGACATTTCCTTCAACCATATTTCTTCATCACACATGCATATGTATGTTAATTAGTAAACAATGATACTGTAAAAGTACTACGTAGAGATCATGAGCATTATTTTTGAGGTACTGGAGTGTCTTGGATAACACCAGCGTCGTTTTCTGGTACAAGTGATTCCACAGTCAAATCCTGTATTACTTGACAAATGTCATATTTTTCTCTATTAAGAGAAAGGGTGTCCATCACATTGACAAAGACATGTCAGATGAAAGAACGAGGGAGGAAAGAAAACGACTAACTTACTGTAATGTTGTAAAATTGTGACAAGGAAAGTCGCTGGCCTTTAATTGCATCGCCATGACCAGTCAATTTCAGATAGCCCTGACCATATACAGCCAAGTTTTTGTTCGAACTGATCACTGAACTTCCCTGACAAAGAAGAATATATGGTGAAAATCCCAAACTTTAATCAATTCAAAAATGAATTATTAGTCATACCGCGAGAACAATGAGATTCCTCAGTTCAAGGATGGAAGTGGTGACACTTCCGCTACCATCAATTTGGATTCTGGCGTTCCACATAAGCAACATTTTCACAGATACTCTCAATGCACCATAAACCTTCAGATAAAAATAAAGTATATGTTCAAGTATAAGAAGCGAAGTTCCAGAATGCTGGGATAACAACTATGCCCCGTTACAAAGATAATTCAAGTACAACTTCTTGCAAACCCCACAACTAATGTAAGATGCACGTCGAAACAATACATTTTTGAAATAATTTGCCTGTTGAAGTTTTGATTTGAATAAACCATAGTTGTCTTACACTGACTGCATAAACTACACAATTCACTCAACGTTTGATATCACCAAGAGGATTGAGTAAACTTTATGGCGTTTTTCTCCCTCTCAAGGACTCAAGGTGTAGTGTCTGTTTATCACTTGTTTGCTTGTTGCTAAGATAATATCCTGTAATTATGGATTGGTTCTACACTAAAAATCATTTCTTTTATCATAACCATTTTCCTGCATGATTGCTGTCCTATACGAAAAATTACTTCCATGATAAGTGTGAGTGGGGTGCTAGATACAAAAGGAACACATTATTTAGTGGATATACACAATCAATCATGAAATCGGAACAATTTTAGGTTTTCTTCTTAAAACATTCATTTTGGATTGGAACCACATATTATGTAGCGAAATTTCATATTATCCTCTATGAAGAGATCCATAAGCAATTTAGAACACAGCCAGTTTCAAGTCTAACAATATTTTACAAGTTTTTCAGTGTTACAATAAGTTGAAATATTACCAACAGCATCAAAATGGGATGCCACTACCTAATAAATGCAGTTACAAGCGACGAAATCGAAAGTTTATGTTACAAAACTCACAGCCTAATAATTAATTATTGCATATCGCCATCCATGTCCATTATACTATGTATATGTGGGTTTTGATATTCATGAGGGACACTGAATGAAGGGAATATGATGTTAGGGTTAAATACACGCCATTGCCTCACTATTTTCCATAACAACAGAGAGCACCCTTCTTGTAACTTTCCTAATATAATGTTTATGATACCCTTGACACCTACTACCTAGCTCATATATGCCTCCTGCAACCAATCATTTTTAGTTAATGTTCGTTGGTTTTTATTATTGGGATACACCATATGCTTGATTCGTTAGTTATTTTACATTTCCGGCCCATATGAGTTCCAGTTTACACCTTCAAATTCTTATCAATTAGGTGGCTTCTGAATTTCTTTGAGGCTTATTTCTGACTCAAGAAGATAATACGATTCCTCGGGAGTAGGATTTTCAGAAAAGAAAAGAGGGGTCTTTCTGTGAAGAGGGTTGTGCAGTTGTGGTGGATGGTCCGTTTGGGAGAAGAAATCAAGTGGCGACTGTCAAAGAGTTTTTTGATAGTATGGCTAAAGAACTGGGAACGTGAAGCGTTATGAGAAATTAGGTTGGGGTGATAGTGTGGGATAGATGATCATAGACAGTGGTGATATGACAGTAGGGACGGGCAATATACTGAGTTCTAGAGATCAAAGAGAGAAATTCATGGAAGTATGATAAAAGAGTAAAAGAGACGGGTTTATTACATAAATTTCTTAAATGGAGGAAAAAATAACAAAAGACGGGAGAGCTTAGGGGTAACAATGAAGAGGTATAATTATCAAATTTAGTGAAAGAGGTTTACTGTGGCATATTTTGGATACAAAAGGGCGCTCTCTATTATTATGCCAAACCATGAGGCAGCAACTCGTATTCAACCCTAACCTGAAGGGGGGTTAGCGTAATTTACCCTTGAATGAATGAAATCCATTCTTTCTCCAATCGCTTCAGTAACAGGATCTTGACTATCGATAACTTGGTTCGGCTCAGACATGTATAACTTCATGGTGTTATTCATGTAAAGTTAGCTAGTTATAAGACTTCGTAACTCATATTTTTCTCTACTGTTTGATCCTTCAGGAGCTTGGTCTTGTGCTTTGTGGTGTTAATTATGTTGATCCAACAACATTGGATTTATTGGCAGCTCGGGCGGCTGTACTCGACTGATAGGAAGGAAGAAGTCTGGTGGATCTTATGGGGAGAGCAAAATTGTCACCATTATAGCATGTTTACTGACCTACAGCTTAACTTTGCGGTCTTGTGCTTCAGTTGCAGTAGGGATTGATAGTTGATGTTCCTTCAATATCCGCTGACTACTTGTTAGATTTTTCAGATTCCTTGGAGAGTTTGGTTTGGTTTGCATATTGTTTGACAAAATAGGCTCTATAAACTGTAAGTTTTTACAAAATATTTCTTTCAGCTTATAAGAAAATTTTAACCTAAAAAAATCAACAGCTTTGAGCAACCTATCGTAGTTAAGACACTGCTGCGTATATCACAAACCAAGCACAGTTACAAGTACATCAGAGTTCATGTATTAAGTACATACCTTTATACTGGAATCGCTTATCAGTAGTTCTTCTGCAACAACCTCAAATTCTGAGATAGGGTCTTCCGATAAGCCAAAAACAATGCTGCTTCCGCAAAGTACACTAATTTCACCTCTCACCTTTATTACCAAATATTGCAAGCACATAAAATACGTCAATTGATATTTATAGAAGTAAGGAGGAACTAGAAAGTCAGATTCTAAGAACATGTACGAACAAGCACCTGTAGATTGTAAATTTCTCTTGGAGATAAAAAAATATAATGTTGACATTTAGAACATTCAAGATGCTGAATACATCATTGAGTTTTAGCAACAAAGGAAAGAAACAAACTGAAGTTAGAAATCTTTACTGAAATTATAGCAAACGAACAACATTATCATTTCCATCTAGATTATGGGTGATTGACCGGAAGAAAGAAATGGCAGGAAATCAACTTAACATTTTACTTCCAACTCAACGGCATTAGTAACACGACAGTAGCAATTTCTCTACCTTGTACCCTTCGTAGAGTCAAAAAAAGATACATCATGCTATATTTAATTCTCTTATCCTCGTACCAATAATCAGTAAAAAGCCAATCCCTAAAAGCCTGTCTCTTAGAGGTCTATTTTGCCGCTGGAAAATAATATGCTTTTAAATTGTGAGCAATAATACTTTTGAGGGATTCCATAAGAACAAAACTAGTTTGTGAGAGGCTGAGAGATCAAACAAGATGGGTTTGGCACGTACAGATGGAGGTACCCTGCTTTGATGTATAATCTATACTACTATCTAAAAGTGTAGGGAGTTCCAGTATTTTCCTAAGTTTTCAAAATTACCCTTGAGAAATGGATATATTTACAAACTCAAAGAGTTGTACGTTGTAACTATTCAAATCTGAATTGCAATTTAATATTTAATTTAACTAAGCATGGATCTCAACAGTTGTGACTATCAGTTCATGCCTTTTCGAACCCGTACATTCACCATGCCCTAACAGTTGAGACTACTCAAATAGAAATTGAATGTAATTTTAACAGTTTTAAATCTGAATGATTGTGAATATTCAATTTATGTCTTCTTAAATTTTCACCATCTTAAAAGAAAGTTTTAATACCCTCATCTCCCACAATATTACAGTAATTCTGGTCTGCTTTTTTGCTTCATAGTTTTTCGACTTCAAAAAAAATCCTCGACTTCAAAAAACTATTCTTCGACTTTCATCCTTAGAAAAGAACGGTTTTATAATAAAAATATCCTTTTGAAGAATTCTAAAATAGACTTCTCAACGTAGATAATTTTTAACACGTACTGATCCAACTTATCCTTTAGATGACAACCAGCTAGATACTTCTTCATCTCCGTCCAAAAGTTCCCCATTTATTATTTTACAAATGTGTACCAATATATATGAACACAATGAGTCGTAATGCCTAAAAACCAGATTTTCTAGACACCTCCAAAACTTCAATGACAGCATGTGAGCCAAATGAAGGCTGGTGGGACTTTCCACCAATGTCACCGTCAGTAGTCAAATTATATCTCCACTTTGCACTTTAATAAATTGTTGTCCGCCTCGACACTGTTAGCTCCTTAAGCACCGATAGTTCTTTTTCTGAATGATCTAAACCCCCATAGTTCTAACATATATCATCACCATTTGTATTTTGGTGACTGATGATACCCTAGATAGTCGAGATTCAGATCACACAGTCTGAGACATGTCAGCAAGTAACTTCTCAATATGCTAACCTCACTACACGAAGGAAATAAGTGTGTTCTTGTTATGTAGTACTAGAGTTCTAATTTGAAACAAGAAAGGGGTCTTAAGATGGCCTTCAATTGGAAAAAAGCTATCACTGTCGTACGGAATTCAATATGGTACCCTGCTGAGTGTTCCCACCCCTCAAGTTGGAAGGATCCAAGTTCCAGGAAGCATTCTCCTCAAAGGCTAACAGAAGCATCATGTAATATTTTTTTCACCTAGCCTGCAGAAGGGGGTGCCATCAACCCTGTCACCTAGCCTAGATGAGAGCCTGTGCTAGAGATTTTAACAAATACAGGTTAGGCTACAAAAGGCCACCTTACATGTGTAGGGCAGGTATTAGTTAATGTGCCCTGGCTTAAGCTCGGCTGGGCAAGTGGCTGTGATTGTAACCTACATTAATTTTTCCAATTGTTGCCGTTGCTTAATGGTTTGCAACAAAAAAAAATGCTACTTTAGCAATAGACGGGCTAGGCTTGCATTTCAACATATCTACATGGTTAGAGCTACGTCTTAGAACTGTGGGTTTGACTTTAGAGGGAATCTTCTACTTGCTCATTGATGGCCATAAAGATTATGCGACACTACAAGGTTTGACTTTAGAAGAACGTCAGCATGTGGGACTTCTCAACACAAGGTTCCCTCCCTAGAGTGATTGCTGTTGTAAAGCATTTATTCTTAAAAACATGTTTGATATATATATATATATATATATATATATATATATCATTAGTCTTATTTGTTGGGATTTTTGTCGATAATATTATTTAAGTTTATGTTATAACTACCAAAATGCCACGTGCAACGCACAAGCTCATAACTAGTTGTACATAAAATTCAGATGCTCCAAAAATCTGAGATGAAGCAACTACCGAAAATGTGAATAATTTTTCCCAACTGCTATCATGGTTTTGAAAGCAGTGTTGACATCTTAGCAGTTGTCGCAGCATAACGGTATCCGGAGTAGCAGACACTCAGTAACAGGAGTTGGCATCAAAATGAGATACCATACTTGGTGCTAAATGATGTTAAAGATAGCACCAATGTTGACCACTGGCCTTCTCGTGTTTTCTACACAAACCCTGTCATGGTATTCTTAATTATTTAATTTTAGTACAATTAATTAATCAAGAAGTTTTGCTTTGTAATGTTTGGTTGTTCAGTATCACTCAAGGTGCAGTGGAAATTTCAAAGCTTCAAATATTTTAGGAACAGAATTTTGGAGAGTTAATTTGTTCCCACTGACGACACTCATCCTCGGTCGGTAGTTTCTCTTAAATCTATTTGGGGGTATTATCATATGAGCAGTATCGAAAATTATTGTACGTGTCTCACTCGGACCATAAAAAGGAAACAAAATTGGTACCATGAGAAATGTGGAAGGTAATTTGGATTAATACACAATTTAGGGGAAAGAATGCCACAAATATTATTAGGAGATGAGTGAATATAATATTTGATTCTGTTGTAAAATTTGTAGTTGAGAAGTGAAAAGGTGATTAGAGTTGAAATAGCAATTTTTATAGCATTTGTGTGCTCCAATGGGGTGCTATCTTAGTTCTATCTTCAGCATCATGCTATAATTGGTCTCAAATTTGAGACAAGTATAGCATAATTCTTAGATATATAATCACCCCTAAAGCATGTGTTGAACATTTGCGCATCAATAGTTGTACATTGGTAAAATAGATTCATATTACTTATATTTTATGCATTATAGATTGTACATTGGGGTCAATACAACATTTTCACATTGGGGCCCTTTATGCTAAATAGGGTGATTCAATGGTAAATAGGACCTCAGCAATAGCATAACCATTGGAGATGCTCTCATAGCATTTGTGCACTGGAGCACAAAATGCTTTACATGGCCAATTTCACTATCCATTTGCTAAATTTAGCATTACCATTAGCATCTCTTCCCTTTGAATATAAAACAATTACCATTAACCAGACTTAAACTTGTTTTCTCCAGGTACAAATTTTACACTAAATGTTTCTTATATCACTGGAAACTATGATAAGAAACTTATCATCATGTTTCCCCAACATAATCTTTAGCATTCTGAGCAGTCCAGCTTCACCATGCACTAAAATCTAGGCTCCTGCAACACTATCAAGGAAATAAACACAGACACACATGGCCCCTCTCTTTCAAATTTGGAGGATGGGAGATGATTCTAATCCGTAAATTTCTTCTGTTTTACGACAACCATCAAATTAAATTGACTCACAAGGTGAAAAGATCACAAAATTTCTACATGATTGCTAGATACCACTTATGAAGAGAAAGACAGGTTTCAACTTCAAATTACTGTGTGAGTATGAGACACATACAAAAGGAATCAAACTGTGTTAAGGAAAAGTATTTAAAAGAAAATTGTTATTTCACAAAAGTTTATAAAGTTATCATTAACAACTATCTAATCCAATGTAATTCAAGGTAGATTTGAAAGAGGCTGAGATATGGAGAACCTGAACTCTGGTCCAGTACAAAGGCACCAACACTTTTGCATTATTCTCCACGTAAACATTTGACCACAGTGGGGTAGTAGGAAAATCCAACAAGGGAGTTTCTGTTTCTGTTGTAATATTGTCGTTTCCAACTTTTAAGCTTCGAACAGAAGCATCATAGTGTGTGCCTGCTGCTCCTGAATTCCAAGGACAGCCGAAGCTGATTCCACCTATCAGTACAAATAACCATCAAATTCCATAACTGCAAACCACCAAATAGTTAAATATAATATATAGATAATTAATAAATAGTATATATTATTTATCTAATGCAACAATCAATTTTCAAGAAGCAGAGTTGTGATGATCGATGTATTGAAGAATAGTCAACTTAAAGGTGCAGCTGGATCGAACATGACGCATATTTACGTATACAGTGAACTAGAATTAGATATCACTGTGGCATGATCTGTTGAAATGTCGAGCCCATAAGAATCAAAGCTGAATCTGACAGTTCTAGAAAAAATAAACAATTGAACCGATGTAATTGCCCCAAAAAATGAGTGAAACAGAGAATAAATTAGGTCAGTGGCCTTGTAATGCTTTCAACTACTCCTGAAATCTGAGGGTAGAGCCTTCAGTTAGTTTTGGTCACTCTTCCCCTCTTAATTTCCGTGAACTCCATTGACCTTGAATTGATCGGATCTCATTCAGTTTGTACACACTACTGCCTGTTCGACCAATCTATTTCCCTTAAACTTTCTTCTCATCTTCATGTCTGTAGAAATCCATAGGGTTCACCACCTCAAAACCAATTGGCAATGAGGGGACAAGCCCAGGACACTTATTAATTCTTTTCATTCTTCTTGAAATTTTCGATGTGGGACTGCTCAACACGCCCCTCACGTGTGGCTTCTTTGGCCTACACGTGGATCTTGTTTGCGGGTGGCGGTGAGCACGTGGGTTGTTAGAACATTCACATGTGTGAGCCGTGGCTCTGATACCATGTAGAAATCCATGGGGTTCCACCTCAACTAATTGGAAATGAGGGGAGTATCACATGACACTTATTAATTCATTTTGTTCCTTCTTGAATGGCCGATGTGGGACTTCTCAATAATTTCAATATCAGCGTAGTTGCTCAGTGATTTTCTGTTGGTATCTTGTGTGAGTAGTTGTCCCACAATGGGATTGTTGACAAGATGTCCATGGTTAATATTGTATGATTTGGGCAAGGTGACCTTTTGGGTAAGTGGATGTCCCAAATCAAACTGTGATGATCCTTTCGTGCAGTGATTAATATCATATCTTTTTGTTCCGATCAAAGTCTTTTTATCAGATTTCCTTTTGTTCTATATGCTTCCTGAACTCACAATTATATAGGTGCATTTATGACCTACTGTAATGGCCCATTACTACCTCCCCATAAGTTCTCTAGACAGCATGAGAGGAATATGAATGGCAAATGATATAACTTAAACATATTCTAACTTAATGGCTTGCATGAAGGGGGCTATATTACCTGGAACGCGGATAAATCCGGTTTGTGGAAGGAAACGGGATCACGGAATGCTATATACCCTACGGAATTCAGTACAACAGGAGTAGCTTCTTTGGGTTGCTTGCGAGTAATCAGTTTTTCCAGGATTTAAGATCATTTAAAGACCCCTCTCGCTATATCTTTTTTCAGGCCCAAACCCTGGAAATATGTCTAACTCGGCTTATTTAATTTTGAATTCCCGTGATGAAGAAACATGTGATACAAACATGGTAACCAAATTTGGGAAAATATTTCATATCTTCCTTCTTCCTATCTGGCATGGTAGATAAATCTAAGTTACTCCTCATTTCAACAACTTCAAGACAACAGTGCGAAGGTACATAATGTTCAAATTATTTTCATTTCATGAGACTTTCTGAGACCTAAATAAGTTTAAAGCAACCAATTGTTGAAGAAAGCAAGTTAAGATTTTAAATAAGGCAGAATGGGTCAAAAGAAAATACTGCATCTATTAGAAACTGACAAATTCAAGGGTGAAAACAAACCGTGCACAGTGACGTTTATGTCTTCTTGCTTGCTCTGACAATTGAGTGATACTCGTCCGCCTCCGCCACCGCCCCATCCGTTTCCTCCTGCTGCACTTATAATACCAAACCCCTTCCTACCAATATAAAACAGAATCAGAAACAAAATAAGAAGAATAAAATAAAAATAGCAATAAACAAACGTGATCAGCTGTCAATATAATAGCAATGGACATTAGCTCAAATGCAGGCCCAGAAGGCAGAAGGGCATGTTGCCCTCCCACTCTAGAGTCTAGACTTTTGTACTTACTAATAAATAAATATTCATTGTTTAACAACAGAAATTTCAAGCAAATAATACTTTGGTCTAGTGGTTATAACACACTCAGGAGGGCTCATTCAACCGTGGTTTGATTCTCAATTATTGCATGTTACAGTTATTTAAATATCCCATCTCAGTTCTATTTATCTATGAAGAAACCATTGTATTATATGTTTCAATGGAAAACGATCCTTACACTCATACTTTCTACAATTATTATTCACAGTTATCCCCACTCTGATAAAAATCTTTATAAGCAAACTCTTATATTGTGCGCTTCAGTGCAAAACATTTCTATACCTACTATCTCTGATATTACAAACAATAAATCAACCCCACCTTTTATAATACCAGTTCGCTACTCACTAACTATTTGCTTGAGATTGTGGGATTAATCATTTTCACTACAAGTACCTTTATAATACAACGCAGTTATGGCATATTTGTGTTTTAGTTTCCCTTTGCAAGTGTAAGTTATCCACCACACTAGTAACATGCAAACTAATAAAAAACATGTTCTATGAGATTAAATAGTGAAATTGATAAGACAAGCAAGTTTGCATACAACCAAATTAATTAATAAAACCGAACTCTTCCACTTTACCCCATTTAATAATTCAGTAACTTCTCCTGATATATAACCATGGAACTTAGTGTTGAAGCATTGATGCAGAGCATTGGACGAGAGAGTGAAAGAAAAAGTAAGTATTGCATTTGGCATATTTGGGGTTGTCTAACCGTTACTGTTAAAGTTCTTTTAGACAGCCATGATGCTGGATTTATTTCTATGGTTTTACAGTCAGAGACACGTCTGCATTGGGGGGAAATGATCAGCCTAGCACATATATGAACTAAAAGGGCCAATATTACCAATTTTAGCTCAAACACTTTTCAGCCATGTGGTAGGTATATTGACTGGCACATCACCAGTCTGGGTCTCTATAAACACTATTACCACTGAGAACTAATATTGAATGAACTGTAGTTCCAATATAAATTTGAGAAAGGATGAGGAGGTAAATAACGGCAAAAAAGTGAACGCCTTTTAGTGAAAGAAAATGTATCATGGATCTTCTGGAAAAAGGATAGAAGACACATGAGCCTGCCCAAACAAAGCATTTAGAGGAGAGAATGGGAGAACACGACAACAGGGCAAGTTATTTCCTTTACATGGCTAATATTATACTTGGATACACCACCATCATTCATGGTTGCTACAAAATATTTGTAAGCAATCACAAGCTTTAGGCATTCTCATGAACGTTTTTCCACGTATAGTATACCCAAGCACATCTCTATGGTAAATAAACACAACCAGAAGAATAAATAGTTTAGCTAAGCATGTAGTAGGAACTTACAGCTTTGAGGCATGCACAGTTATGCTCCCCCCAGAACCTCCTCCACCTTCGGATCCTCCATATCCTCCTTCTGCAGTTACAGAACCATTTAAAAGTAGTGTATCCTGCACTTCAAGCATGACACGTCCTCCACCGCACCCTCCCAACTGATGGTCCGCAGATGTGCTACCGCCCTTACTCCCATAGCTCCAGGGGTTGGACAAAGTAGACCATGAGTAAACATCACCTCCCCAAAAATTCGTTTGATTATTTTTATGGCAAGCTGCACCTCTTCCCCCATGCCCTCCACCAGCTCCATCATAGCCAACCGGTGTCCCACTAGTTTGAGAAGGTGGTGATCCACCCAATGCCGTTGTGTTTATATAAGAATTAACTCCCATTGTAAGATTGGTGGCAGAAATAGCTACAGACCCAGCAACTATAGCAGCATATTCACCGACTTTTACAGTTCCAGACACATTTATTTGAATTGAACAGCCTTCAAGCAGACATGTAATCGAAATATGGGGAAGTATATTTATGTTTCCAGTCCCAACTACCAAAATATCCGAGCTCAAACACAGGTTTGAATTCAGGAGACATGTTGTGTTGAACGACCCAACACCCTCCAGGTCCTCACAAGATAAAGATCTATTCAACTGGGATGCATAACCTGGTCCATCTGAATAGCTCGAGGTTCTGATATCAAAACCATCGCCGTAAAATGAGAAAGAATGGTTCCTTAGCCCATCTTCTGAATAAATGATGCCAGCATTGCTTCCCCAAATTGAACCAAAGCACTGAGACAAGAGAATGACCAGCCAGAATACGCCAGGAAAGAGGGCCATGAATTACAAAATATGCATGTGTTGTCTCATCAGTTGCACCGGAAGCTTTTTATGTGGTCAAAATATCTGAATCAGGCATTACATCCTTTTAAGTTGAATCCCAGTTGCACAGCCAAGAGGACTGCAACATGAATTAGAGACAACCTATAAATAATAACGAGAATTACCAAGCATTAAAAGTACTAAAATCTTCTTTGCTGATAACTTTGCCTAATAGTCTACCAAATCCACAGACAATAAGAAGCCTGGTGTAAAGCAAGTCTTCCAGCTAGTAGGTCAATTACTAAAGTATAACAATGACCCCCTGTTATTGAGAGATGCATTGGTTTCAAATCATCCCCCTTCCCTTAGGTATATCATAGTTGTAGATTAATGCGGTTCTTAGCATTTGGGGGGGGGGGGAGGGGGGGGGGGGGGGGAGAACAAAAACAAACTACAAAAAAATGGAACCGATAACGAAGCATTTATTTGCAAAAGAGGGAATTGACTTTTAGTGATCCACTTGGATGATAATTGTTTAACAATGCTTAAGTTTAGTGTGTCTCTCCTCTTCACTTTTCTTTGTGGTTGTGTTCGAAGCCCTACCAACTTGTTCTCATCCGCCGCTATTTATGGCATATCCTTTAGGTCTTTTCATTTTGTACTTTCAAGGGAAGTTTTAGAAACAAGTTATTTTCTCATGTTACCAATTTCCCATGCTTTTCTTCCGTTAAAAGGATTAATTTATCATGAAGGGAGTGACAGACAGAAATGCAGAGCATCACGTGTGGCATGGCGATCATCACTTTCCTTTACATTGATGAATCAATTTCCTGTAGTATAATCGTCATCATGTTTATTGCATATTACCTTCTCCTGACAACCTTGATACAGACTGAGAAGTACCAGTGTCCTCCCTTTGCATTAATATTTTGTTGGAACATAGATCTATGTCATCTTCTTATATCTGGTATTGTGTCCTATGAAGAGTTTCATCTTCTTAGTATCAGCATCTCACTGTGCTTAATTCACATCTTACAAAATTATACGGCTCACAAGTCTATACACGGATCTGAGGAGAGAACATAACATGCTGTCATAAAACTTGCATGACATGTCATAGCCATTGTGTGGCCGGACACAACTACATGGGGTGAATATGGGTAAGCACTACCCAGGTGTGATTTTTCTCGTTCTGCAGATAGTGACTATTTAAGTAGTATAGTGATTAGAGATGATTACACGATGTAGCAAGTTGTGTATAAGGTATTGATGATATTTATCACCGCATAACACAAATAATAAGTTAAGAAAATATGCATTATCTACCAAACTGAAACATTTAGACTAAGTCTTGGAGAATACCTCGTCCCCTTCATTACGCAGTTCACAAATTTTAAAAATAGTAACCCTTCTCCTATTCTAGTTGATTACTGTGATTAAGGGGCTGGTGATTTGTAGTTATAATTGTAGTTTACAGTAACACAATAGAAAAACTAGTAAGTAGGTCGAAGAGTCAGATGCAGTGTCTAAGAAAATCAGAATTTATACTTTTCATGCATGCTGCAACTGCTGATATTGTCAGAATTTTGTATTCCATTTTTGCTTGTCTTTCCTAACCACCATAACAAATTATCTCAATTTAGAATAATAATCTACGCTAAGCAAATTCCTTATATTTATAGCCCATGTAGCGAGATTTTCACTACAAGATGCATTTATTTTTCTTCTTTCAGTTGATCAAACCAGTTAGCCAGACTTGAAATCATCTACTTATTGATACAAATGTGACAGAAGAGGGAAGGTAATTACAAGTTCACAACAGAATCTTTCATTTACATTCTGATATGCAAAATTTTCATGCATGATAGGGATGTTCTAACTTCTAAGAGCAAATTCAAGAAAAGTCATGTTCATGTAGGAGATTCAAATATTTGCAATGATACACCCAAAATTCAAGCTTCCTACTCAAATTAAAGTCTCGATAATTAGTTTAAATCATCCGATCCTAGACTCGATCGCAATTCACAACAAAACCTCCCAGCAAGAACGTCGAATTGTAAAAGTCTAAATCAACAATAACATCAATCAAAACGAGTGGACAGAGAGAAAGGAGGCGCACCTTGAAACGGCAGAATTCTAGTGAATCGGGGGGAGAGAGCACTCCGTTCGGCTTCTCTCAGTCGCTGCTGCTTCTCTCTCTAACAGCAGGACTATTACTATCTGCTTCTCTGTCAGATGAGAGAGAAATGGCAGGTCGCTTTTGGCCTTTTTACTTTCTTGTCGTCTACTCGTACGTGCTTTTCTCTTTTCGCCTTCTCTCTCTTTCTCACTCTCGCTCTGTGACGAGTGGAGTGGTTTAGCGTGTGAGGTCACTGCGAGTCAAAGTTACGCCTGCTTAGCTGGACTCCGCTCCGATAGGGAGATCTTTTCAACAGTTTTTCGTGATAATGGCTCTTGCTTCCCAATCACCCTCTTTTCGCCTGGGTATTTCGTAAATGCCACTCGCCTTTCAACTTCCATTTCTATTAGCATCTCGAGCAGTAGTAGCTAAAAGTTATTTATAATTTGATGAAAATTAAATATTTTTATTTTAGATATTATAAAATTTTAGTAAGTGTTCCAATAGTGTTAGTTAAATGTTTAGCTAAATAATATGTGGTACATTCTCAATAAATTCTGTAAGGTTGCGTTTGGTAATCAGGATTTGGATTTGAATTTGAATTTCAAATCCAAAAATTTCAAATACTGGAATTTGAAATCCAGGCGGATTTGAATTCCCCCGTTTGGACAGTATTAAGAATCCAAAATTTGAAATCATAAATTTGAAATCACTTGTTTGGATACCATACTGAAACAAATTTGATTTTTGATTTCACACCAGCTGTAGACATGAGAACAGCTGCACACTCGCTATATTGTGGCGGCGGCGGCAGGGGAGTTGATATTGTGGTGGATGTCGTCCAGGTGCCGGAGCTGGGGCTCATCGCCGGCGGCGGAGGAGGCGGCGCGTGGTGTTGTTGAGGCGGCGCGTGGTGGGTTTGTGGCGGCGCGTGGTTTGGATCATCATTGAGCAAAAGAAAGAGTCCTTTTGTGTAAAGTCAAAAGGACCCAGAAGCCCATTCTCTGTTTTGGTCTAAAAATCTCTCCTTTGAATCAAATCATGTGTCTTTTTTTCCTTCTGGGTAAAACAAGAAATTCAATAATCAAAAAAACCCAGAACAGAGCAAAAGAAAGAGTCCAACTTTCACAGAAGAAGCATGTGTCTGTCTTGAGAGATTTGTGTAAAGTCACAGCCTTTCATACTCGAGAAAAAACTAAGCTTGTTCTGGGTTTTTCTTCAATCTAGAACAGCAGCAACAATTCACTACTCTCAAGTTGATCATCATTGAGTAGTGAATTGGTATTTAACAGCAGCAACCAAAAATAAACAAAATCCGGTGAATTGTTAATTACTACTAAAATGCTTCCAACTTCAACCTATGAATCTGCGATTTTACAGCAGCAACCAAAAATAAACAAAATACTTCACATCTAAAAATCAACAAAAATGTTAAAACGTCAATGCAACATCCGGTAAGTTAAGTTCTTACAAAAATCATCCATAACATATTAATATTAGCAACGAAACGCACACCCCCTAATTATTCGGGTCAAGCAAAAACCAAATCCATCCGGATTTCTGATCATCCGGGAGACTTTTAAGCAGCTCAAACTCTTTCGGGTTGCCACTCATCAACCTTTGAGTTGCTTTGAAAATCTCATATTGAGATAACCCTACCACCTTAGAAACCTCACAGTGAATCTCTTCGGCAGAGGGTTGTTGTTGATCCTGAGCTTTCTTTGCGACTAAATACTCCTTCATAGTAGCAGCTAACTCGCCAATCACATCGCCGAGAGGATCATTTCTACGCCTCTTCTTTCCCTTTCCTTCTTGAGCTGAAGTATTTGAAGTAGATGGTGCTTGTGTGCTTGGGCTAGAGTTTACTTCTGCCTCCTCTTCTACCATTGCTCCAACAGCATCCTCAAAATTTTCAGCATTTGCCCCTGTGGCTTTGTCAGCACCACATAACATAGCAATGTCGTCCCAGTTTTCGATAACCTTATTCTTGTATGCACTGACATCTTTGTTTTCCTGTTTACATCCAAAACCACCCATCAGTTGGAATAAGAACAATAACATCATGCTTAATCAGACGAAACAAAATCCATGTGAAGAAACAAAAGCAGTCCACAATTAACCACAGTAGAATGCAGATATTAGCACAATGAAAGCAGATGTGACTCACTCACAGTGAGGTATTAGCACAATGAGAGCACAATGAATCACAATGAGGGATCAAGAAAAAAACACACTGAGACAAACTCCTGTACTGGTGAGTTACCATCTGGGATATGAACTCTAATAAAGTGGGCATTTGTAAGATATAATGAGTGGGCTTCAGAAATTAAACAATGAGAGATGAGCCAGAGAGAGCAGATTTAGCCAAAGGATGCACATTATCAGCGATGTCTTTTTTGTTTTTGGGGGCGTTAAGCAAGTATCAAATCAGGGCCCTTCACATGTTAACATTCTATTGAGATCGATAGTTGAATACAATTTGTAACGCGTATGAGTAGACGATGCTAAAGAATAGAAACTGCTGTAGAAGTAGAAATGAGGTTGAGAAATTCAAGGAGACAATGTGGGGACTGGGGAGAGAGGAGATAAGGTAAAACTGGAAAAATCAATGTTGGATGCCATATTAAGTTGGAATCTACAATTAAGGAGTATTTTTTTTTAAATTAAAAAACTACCATTAAATATTTTTATATACTTATATAAGAGTACGAGGCCCTATCAAAAGATATGGCCCTAAGCAGACTATAGATATCTTAGCATTAGGGTTGTTCCTTAGTCCCTTACATTATCAGAACACAGAGTTCACTGACTTTCAGGGCAGTCACCCATTGCTGCAGCATGGAATACGCAATAACGGGTAAGTGATGGGTAAGTTTTCATGTTTAGATTTTAGAAGGCAGAATCTGGTTAATGATCAAGGTAGCAAACGTTATTAGGGGATTGCCTCTAACCAAGCACCATCCCAGAATTTATTAGCTAAAAGGAGTGATGGTAAGACCACATGAAGTAGCCATCACCATGCCAATGCCTCATGTGTATCCTAGGTTTCCTAAATCCTAAGCTCTTTAACAAAGATATTTTCTCAAAAGAGGTAGCACATATTTTTTAATTGCACGAATAATACCAACAAATTATGCTATGCCAAGAGACTTTCAAGCAGACCATATCCGGCACGACTCTTTTGGTAGAATATAACTTTCATCTCACATAAGCCCCATCCTGGCCAGTCCATCCTGTGAAATCTGTGGATATTAAAGCACACAGGCCTACTCTTCATCAATATCTACTAGCTATTAGAGGCCCTTCTGTCCCTCTTTCCTCTATTTCTCTCACTGAGCACAATGAATCACAATGAGGGATCAAAATGGTAGGCTTCTTGGTACAGTGGAAAGTGAATACCATAACACAGTGGGTTCAGAAATGATGAATGGTTGATAAAGAAACTCTTTGTTCTGTCTTAGCGTGTCTGGCGTTTGGTCGGGTCTATGGGTAATAAGTCGTTTTCTAATCCATCAACTATAATTAATCCCCAATCATGTAAAGGTTGTCCGAATCTTATGACTACTTAACTACTACATGTCTTAAACACAGAGCGCTCACATTGACATTAAAGGTTAGGCGATCTAAGTAGTAGTACTTGGGCGCATTCTGACCATATTCATCAATTACCAACAGATTTAGATGGGTCCTGACTTGTATCGTGCTGCCATGGAGGGGAAAGTGCAGATCCAGGCTACAACCACCCAGCCACTTGACTAAACTAAAATACACAAATTTTAAGTGGGTATTGCTTATCTATCCCGCAAAACCTCATTGACCCAATTCAGACAATGATCATAACAACATATTCCAGATAACAATTAACTTCAATAACCCAGAAAGACAAGGGAATTAACAATCCAACCCAAAGCAAACCCTAAAACCAGGTTTAATTTCGCCTGCTAAGTTCTTGTAATTGACAACAAATGTAGTATAATCCAATCTTAAACTAAACTAAAATACACAAATTTCAAGTGGGTATTGCTTATCTATCCCGCAAAACCTAAACTTAAAATCTAGTTATCTATCCCGCAAATCTAGTTATCCAAATCCAAATTATCAGCTTATAAGTCCATACCAAACACAAATTATAAGCTGGCTTCAACTTAAAATCCAAACTGGATTATGAGCTGCTTATAAGTCATACAAAACTCACACATAGAGACTCGATAACAAGAGCAAATATGACATGGTGCTCTAAGCAATACATCACAGGACACGTCAGCAAATTATCTATCCCGCAAATTCAAATCCAAACTAAACTAAACTAAAATACACAAATTCAAGTCTAAGAGCAGACACATACCTTCACGTATGCATTAACAGCACATGCACCGTTGTCAGCCACCTACACCAAACCCCTGCAATTAGACCAATTACAGACCCGAAATAAACCAAGCAGATTCAATAATAGACCCAATCAACAGGATATGTGAACGCAAATAATGATATTATGCATTATATTACGCAAATAATTGAAGGCTTACCTTCATGATCTACATATGTCTGCGTCGACGCTGAAATTCAGCGAACATCTTTGCTGCCAAAGTATCTCTAAATGTTGTCCATTCTGGGGTAACGTTGACTGAAGTTATATTTTCAATATTAGACTCACTCTCACTTATTGGGGCGTTCTCCAATTCCTCGTCAACTTCGTTCAACATGGAATCTAACACAATCTCATTCCGTAAGAAGTTATGCAGGATACAACAGGCACTAATGATCCGAATTTGACTTTTCACACTATAAAAACAAGGTGCACGAAGAATGGCCCATCTCTTCTTCAACAGTCCAAATGCTCGCTCAATATCGTTACGTGCGGATGAATGGCGAAGATTAAATAGCTCTTTGCTAGTAGTTGGAGTATTTCCTCTCCACAACTGTAAATGATAACGAGTGCCTCTGTACGGTGCCAAAAAACCAGGACCATTCGTATACCCAACATCTACTAAAAAATATTTGTCTACAAAACAAATATGTGTGTGTTAATTATCTTTAAATAGAATACACATAATCCAAAGATACTAGACCATAAGACATACTTTTTGGAAGTTTTAGACCGTTTGGTCTCTGCAACGCATCACGCAAAACTCGAGCGTCCGATGCCGATCCCTCCCAACCAGGTAATACGTAAGTGAACCTCAAATAAGCATCGCAAGCTGCCAAGACGTTAGAGCTAAGATATCCTTTTCGGTTCCTATATCGACCTCTATCTCCTGATGGGACCGTGAGAGGAACATGAGTTCCATCAAGTGCCCCAACAACTCCCTATAAAATAGAGATATAATCCACCATTAGAAGTAAAGATTATAACATACTTCAATTAACCAAAAAATATCCAGTAAAAAGTACCTGAAACCGTTTCCACTTGCTAGAATCACTCATTGCCATTGATGTGTAGTCTTGCTTTATGAACTTGTTGCCTATCTTTAACACAGCTAGTAGCACAGTATGAAATTGCCTACTTATAGTTTCTCCAGAACGAGCAAGGACTTCTTTTACGTTGCTATTTTTGTGGCCGTGTCCAAGGATGTACAAAAATATAGTTACCATCTCGCCAACAGTCACATTTCTTGTAGGTACCAATCCCCCATCTTCACACAATATACCACACAATTTATCAAATACTCGTGTAGGCATTCGAAGTTGTCCTAACTACACCGACTGAATCTGAACGACCTCAAAAATATTCCTCTAGCATATATCCTTTCTTTTCTGATTCCACTTGTCGAGCTTTCTAAAGAGTGTTTCAGGCTATATCGAGCTCCAATAAATACCAAGAGTACTCCCATAAACAAAACCATAAATTCTTCTTCATCCTCTTCTACTTCTTCTCTAATACGTTTGCGTCCAGCCAGTTGATTCGTTGCACTTTCATCCATTATGGCATATGTACTACAATTCCAAAATCACATCATTAACATATACTACAGTAATTAAATTATGTTAATGATGCATTATGGCATATGTACTATCATTATGGCCTTTCTCGTGGTTAATCTAGTTACGGAAACCAAGAATGATGAACTTGAATCATTGTCTTTGAGTATTTGATCCAAAAGATGAACCGCAATTTGTTCATCAAGAAGTAGCAATGAGTATTTGCAACAGCAATAGTCGCCGAGTTTGTCTTCTTTGTATTGTTAGCTTTGGTTAGTCCACTGCGTTTCTATTTATATGACTGTTTGAGGATTAAAGTGGTGTGAGGCAATCTATTACTATTTGAACCACACTGACCTCTTTCAGTTATTATTGTTGGGAGGAATCTTGATCTTTGGTGGTCCTTCAGAGCATCCACCGCTAGGGGTGTATAGATTCTATTGCAACACTATTGATGTTCTCACTTTCTTCTTCAAACTCTATTCATCTTTGGGAGTAGAAGTCTATTTGATGATGCTTACTAAATATATGCCTCCAAGGATTTAATAAAATTTGTCCCCAGAGAGACCAACTATGAATTGAATAGGAGTAGTCTGCTGCATTTTAATACTCCAAAGGATATGGAATGGCAAAAGGGAATGATATGTCACAGGGGTTAGTGGGGTAAACTAAGACAGAACAGTAGGGATGTCGAGTTGTAACTTCTTCTGGGTCATATACTACTGTAACTGTAGCACTGCTATACCAGACATACGGTAGAAGTTAAAAGTTAAAACTTCATAATTAAATTATGTCATTAACGAACAGTAATACTTATATGTACGTTCGACAGTGAAAATAATACTAGAAACAGCAAAAGCTCCGAACACACAAGTACAAACAAACCTATAAGAAACCAATAACATAAATTACAAAACATTAGAAAAATCTTCATGCTGAGCATAAAAGAACACAATGAAAAAGCTTTTAGCACTTGAATAAACTGAAACCATCTCAAATTTCATCCTAAGCAGTAAGTCGCAAACAAAATAGTAGAAAAGCGTTTCACTTGAAAAAAAATGAAAACAGCCCAAATATACGATCTAAAGATTACAAAAACAAAATGAAAAAGCTCAGCACTTGGTGCAAATTTATCAACATTTATCAATCAAAGAAACTTAAGACAGACCAACTCCTATTGTAAGGATACAAACACAAAAGAAAGCTTGGCATTTGGTTGTATACATCTTATCAAAGATTGAAAACATAACATATTATATCAACAGACATCAGCAGGCAAACCAATACATAAAAACCATAACAGGTCAATATCCTCCGACTGGACCTAGGCCACAAAGATGGAGGCCTTATGGAGTGCAAGATCAAGTCTGCGCACCAACCAGTCCAACTCAAAGCCATTGAGTTGTAGGGCGGCTAAGACATGCAATCATAGCTTTCAATTCGAGAGCACAAACACTTGCTCTAACTTTGACGATAAAGATGCAGTACTCGGATGTATGTGATATTTATCTGAATTCAGTTCTCAGAAGAGGTAATCCTACGTTCTAACTTTGACGATATCAATTGCCCAAATAAATTACAGCCACTCCCTCTTCTCAGTAGTTGACCAAGACCAATGTCGTTTTTGATTTTGGTCAACGAAAACCAACCATAAGGATGGATGATTAGATAAATCACCTTGCAGATTGTTAATAAAACAATATTCACGCCCGATTTTTGGGATACGGTTAAACATTCATACTTGAGAGAAAGCATCTTCCGTAAAACGAATAGCAAAATTTTGGAATTTCCCAACAACAACTTGTTATCATTTAGTATTGCTCTAACATGAATTTGAAGAAGTGCATGTGGTAGTAATTACATTGTCCATAGTCATATGAAGATGGAGACCAGTCAGTATATAGTAGTACACACTCCTTGAAGGAGATAGATTTCTTTTGGATCAAATTTGAATTTTAGTGTAATGCATCCATGGACTACTACTATTACTACTATCAGAAGAAAATAGCCTAGAGTGAGAGCAAGCATGAGTGGAAGGCATTAGTGAGTTGGGGAATTCTCCATTATATAACATAATGTGAAAGGGGGTTAATTGCAAGCTACAGAGTTTACCCGTTTGCTAAGGCACAGTAGTCATGGACAACAGCTAAGAGAAACCCAAAATTGAAGCCTGGTGACAAAGCCAACAACAAAGGTAGAGAACCATTCATTCCCATTCCCCCCAAAAAAGCAGGCAAAATTTGATGAACAAAGCAATGAACCACCAAACAGTCATGATAAACAGAAACAGTTTTAGTTTACATGGGTCGGCAATTACATACATTATTATGGAGAAAGAAATGATGTTTGTTGAGAACGTAGGATCAAATTTGCCAGGAACATTCTAAATGCTTATACTCCAGGAACATATGCCAGTTGAAAAAAAAACCCAGAGAGTAGCAATAAATATTGGACACATCTATCAAGTTGTGTTTAGTCCAATAAATCAAACAAGACGGAATCAAACATACAGTTCTACAACCTACGCGAGAGAAATTGAAATTGAAATTGGACACAGAGAGTAGCAATAAATATTTGTTGCAATCAAATCTAAAAAAACCCAGAAAGAAACATCAAAAGCCGAAGGAGTTTCATACTACCTGAAAATCCCAAATTGGATCTAATCAATCTGATGCTGATCCTCAGAAGAACCCCAAAACCTAGTCAGAAACAGACAATCACTGATAACGCCCAAATAGGGGTTATTTTATAGCCTGAAAAGACGTATCTTTGTGTCGGAAAGCCGTGTTTTAGCCCGAATTCACCCTCGGAAAGCCACAGAATTTAGAACGAGACGTTTATTTGCTCTTCGTGAATTTCTGCATGTTTTGTACTTTTATTGGATATGATCGCGGGTTTTTTCCTGTTTTTTCAGGAACAGGTTCGGAAAGCGCATTGGGATGCGTGCCGAGACAGAACCGGGATCGCCTCGGGAAACGTGCAGAAAATGCTCGGAGCAGGATTTGACCGAGACTGGTACAAGGGAGAGTGGAATGGAGAACGGAAAGACTGGAGGAAAAACGAGCAGTGAAAACCGACCGAGGAAGCTGAAAACGCCAAAACCGAGAATCACCGGGACGCGCTCGGTTGACGATATCTTGAGCTTGACTTGGAATTTTGAAGTGAAACCGGGGGCAAAAGAACGGAGACGTCAAGGGCTTTCCGAAAACAGGTTATAATGCTGAAACGGAGTCCGGCCGAAAAACCGACTCCCGTCAAGTGTGGGTCCCAGTCAGGCCACGCCCGAGTAAGGAGTCTCGGTTCCCGGTATCCAGAGTCAGGAGCAACTATTTCAGGTTCGTGACGATTTCCGAGACAGTTTTGGCCTAGGGGTATTTTGGTCATTTTGGCACCGGCCCGGGTTTCCGAAGTCAAGTTCAGATTTTGTCTCCCAAATTCAGTCAGCAGTTTTCCTATGTCCAGAGTCAGGATTGGACAGAATTTGGAGCGGTTTTGACCCAGGGGTATTTTGGTAATTTTGACAAGTTTCGGGTCAAAACGCAAGACGGGGGCACGGGAAAGCAGGAAGACACCGAGGAAGGAAAACCGGAGATTTCAGGCAGAAGTGTGGGACCCAGGAGACCAGACCTGGCCCACCAAAGGACCAAGTGGACCCCACCTAGCCCCCACGACCTGCGTATATACGCAGGCCCTGCGTATATACGCAGCCCCTGCGTATATACGCAGGCAGTGAGGGTGGTGGGGGATGTTGGTTGGGCCCTGGTTGCGTATATACGCAACCCCTGCGTATATACGCAGCCAGTTTGACTTTTTGGTCAAAGACGGTGGACCGATGGCAGATTCCGTAATTTCTGGCGCAAGCGTTTTCGGGAAAAAACAGCACTATTTAAAGACTCGTCCAGACTCGTTTTGAGACATCAACACAAGACAGCACAACCGGAGGAGTCGGAGCATCCCGGAGAGCACGGAAACGTGAATCCAGATTCAAGACACCCGTTTGCTTTTCTTCTCTCTCATTCAAAAACTGTGTTATTTACGTAATGAATTTCAGTAGCTAAACTTTTACCTAGGTTCTCGGTGAACCTAGGGTTTCGTATCCAGATATTAGTTCTACGTTTTGACTATGAATTCATGATCGTGCTATCTTAATATCAGCAGCTTTATCAGTTATTCTGTCTTTGAATTTTACTGCTTATGCATGATCGGAGTCGCGAACCAGAATTGCTACAGACCCGAGCTGGTAGGTGAAAACGTCCGGTTAGGGTTAGGACGAGAAGACAGAATTTAGCACCTTACCCCGATGGGCCGACTAGCGAAGGGGAGTTAGGACTAGCCTGAAATCGTTGAGACCAACTGTTAGAGAATCTGACCCGGGCCATCAGGACAGGTTAGAAACCCTAGCAGCCTTAGAACGAGACTGCAGATTTAGGCAGCTTAACAGGAATCCGAAAGTCTGCAGGATTGTGATAACGTGCAGGAAAAGAAAAGATACTGCACAATTGGTATGTGGCACGGATAACAAGACTGCTGTGTGTTTTCATGTCAAACAAAGAACGAAAATCTGAAGAACCCTAGGGGATCCCGGGACCTAGTATCTCAAACTCTAGATTTACAACCTTAAGATTATTCAGAAAACTTTCACAAAAATATTTACGTTTCGGTTATTTACATTCAAACTCTCAAATCACTCCTCCTTTTTACACTCTGTTCGTTAAAACTGATTACTAGAAAAACCTGCAAAGTCCCTGTGGGATCGATAAACCGAGTCGAAAATACTCTCTATATTACTTGATTCGTATACTTGCGAATAGTACGCTAAATTGCGCATCAAGTTTTTGGCGCCGTTGCCGGGGACTTTTTAGGGTTTATTTAGTAGTCCGAATTAATTTTCAGAGTTTTTATTTTTATTTTATTTATTTTTTATTTTTATTTTTCTGATATCTCACTGCTCTTGAGATCTCTACTTTTTCAGGATGGGCGACAATACCGAGAGAACGCCAGAACTGCCCGAGACACGTACTCCAGCCGAGATGGCTCGGTACATCGAGGATCTGATTGCAGCAGGATTCGCTGCCCGGAGCAACCAGAGGACATACAACCGGTCTGGGAAGGCGTTGGTGGAGAATTTCGAAGTCCCCACGGGGGGGCATGAGCGAGCTATTGTGGTGCCCGAGATCACCGCAGAACACTTCGACATCAAGCCCTCCACCATCCAGACTGTTCAAACCCTCTGCCCGTTCCATGGCAAAGCTGACGAAGATCCAAACGACTTCATCGGGAAGTTCGAGGACTACTGCAACAAGGTCCGGTATAAGGGAGTTGACGCAGAGGCACTTATGCTAATTCTTTTCCCATACTGCCTGTATGGAGTGGCCAACGACTGGCTCGAATCCCGACCACCCAGGTCCATCACAACATGGAAGGGGTGTGTCACGGATTTTTTGGCCAAATTTTACCCCGCCTCCCGGGTCATTCAATTACAAAGCGAGATTTTGTCGTTCAAACAGAAGACGGGAGAGACGGTGGTAGACGCATGGGACAGATTGATGAGACTTGTGAAAAGATGCCCGAACCACGGTTTCGGAGACCCGAAGATCCTGCAGGTATTCTACCATGCCCTAGACAGGGAGAGTGCTGACAGGATTGACCGAGAAGCCGGAGGAAATTTTCTGTACCATGTGGACAAGGACGGTGCATATGAGCTGATGAAGCAATTAGCCAAACAGGATACTCGCCTGTTTGACGATCGCAGGATCACGGCCCGAGCCGAGCCAGTGGAAGACGACCGGATAGACAATCTGGCCAAGATCGTTCAAGATTTGGTCAAGAAAGTTTACTCAACTGATGCAGTGGTGGACGGGCCAGATTTGGACGCAGTCATGGAGGGGATCAGAACCGACGATACCAACTACGTACAGCAGCAGTGGGACCCGAGCCGGTACCGACCGGGTACGAGAGACCATCCCGGGTTCCGGTACGGAAACCCGAACGCAGCAGTTTATGCACCGGGGTTCCAGCACAGGCCACCAGCCCAGCAGGCTGCACCGACGCAGCAGGCTCAGTCGGGCCCCTCTGCACAGCAGTACGACGCTCAGATGAAGGAGATCAAGTCCATGTTCCAGACCATGGAGTCCCGGGTCGAGCACATGGACGCCCTGACAGCCGACGTGCAGATGACCAAAACGTCACTGCGCGCTTTGGAGGTACAAGTTGGACAGTTAGCACAGCAGCTAACGGAGAGACAGCCAGGAAACTTGCCCTCGAATACAGTGAATAATCCACGTGCTCAGATCAATGCCATCACCACTCGGAGTGGATTAGCACTACAGGATCCACCGTATCCTAGCCATGCACGTGCAGAAAAATCAAAGGAAATCGAGCGCGAAGTATTTGGCCAGGATAACAGCACAGTCGACCGCCCCCAGCCGAAGGGCTCGGTTGAGCAGGATGTAGTGCAAAAGGATAAGGAAGCAGAAACGGTACCTGTCTCCAAGGAGGTGCCGTATCCTTTGAAGACACGAAAGAGGGATGATAGCAAGGACTACGCCAGATTTCTCGAGATTTTCAAACAGCTGAAGATCAACATACCCTTTGCGGAGGCGTTGGCAAAGATGCCCACTTATGCCAAGTTCCTCAAAGATATTTTGTATGGACGGAAACGTATGAGCGATTTCGAGACAATAAATCTGACGGCAGAAGTGAGCAACTGTGTGAAGAATGGGCTACCGAGGAAGAGGAAGGACCCTGGCAGTTTTGTCATCCCGGTGACCCTGGGTAATGCTTACACAGGAAAGGCTCTGTGTGACCTAGGGGCCAGTATCAATCTGATGCCTTTGTCGATTTTCAAAACTTTGAAAATCGGTGAACTCAGGCCCACCAGAATCAAGCTGCAGATGGCGGACAGATCCGTGAAGCAGGCTTACGGAGTTATTGAAGACATTCTGGTGAAAGTCGGAGAATTGATTTTTCCGGCAGATTTTGTGATTCTGGACATGGAGGCAGGGGACGTACCACTCATTCTGGGCAGACCGTTTTTGGCCACTGGAGAAGCCATGATAAACTGCAAGAGCGGAGAACTGACCATGCAGATCAATGAAGACAAGGTGAAGTTCAATGTTTTCAAAAATCTGCAACTACCGAACTATTACGAGCATGAAGACATCTTCGCAGTAGAGGTAGTCGAAGAAGGCTGGGAAAACGAAGAGATGGATGAGCTATGGGCAGAGATTGATAGAGTGGACAGAGAGAACGAGGAGAGATTTCAGGAGGAGCAGGCCATGCAAGACGAAAACCGGGCCACTTTACATCTGGACGACAAAGGTGGACAGAAATTGGCCCTGGTCCCGTCTCTCAAGGAGCCACCGACCCGAGAGGTTAGACCGCTCCCGAGCCATCAAACTTCACTCAAGCAGTTTTTCCCGGGAAAATTGAGATCTCAGTGGTCAGGACCGGTTATCATCAAAGAGGTACTTTCATGGGAGGCAGTTGAATTGGAGAATTCGCATGACAGTGCAACTTGCAGGGTGAGCGGAAACCGGGTCAAACCATATTTGGGCCCGGAAGCAGACGTCAAAGTAGACCCTGGCGGTTTTGACGTCCCTTGAGCAAACATGAGGTAACTGGGTCGGGCCGTCGACCGTAAATTACAAGCGCTGGTTGGGAGGCAACCCAACGTAGTAAGTTAGTTTAAATTATTTCAAGTTTTATTTTCAGTTTTGAATTTTGAGAGAGGTAAGATGAGTGGGTATTGACTTTGAATTGAGCATGTGCAGATACAGCAGAGCAGAAAACGAGAACAAAAAGGAGTAGAGAGAAAAAAAAAAAATTATGCGTGAAAAAAAAACAAATTAGCCTGCAGTAAAATTTCAGAATTTTGAAAAAAAAATTTTACCTGCTGTCTGCGTATATACGCAGGGTTGCGTATATACACAACCAGCAGCGAAAATTTCAGGATTTTGAAAAAAAAAAAAAAAATCGAAAAATTGAAATTTTGCTGCTGCCTGCGTATATACGCAGGTGCTGCGTATATACGCAGGTGCTGCGTATATACGCAGCCAGCGGTAAAATTTCAGAATTTGGAAAAAAAAAAACTTTTTCAAAATTGCTCCCTGTTTGCGTATATACGCAGGCAGAAGAAGAAAAAAAAATATTTTTTTTCGGACAGCAGCACGTTTTTGCCCCATTTTTCTCTCTCTTCCTCTATACACAGATCCGTGGAGTTTGAAGCGAATTCAGAAAATTTCGTAGAAGGAAAGGCAGATTTTCAAAATCTTGAAGAATCGACCCCGGTGTGTTCTGGCACACTCGACCGTCACAGGGACTCGTACGAGTTGGGGATTTTTCAGGAACAGTTTTTCTGCAGAACCGAGCAATCGACCCCGGTGTACGGAAGTATACTCGACCATATGGGAGCACATTGTCAAACACAATGGTGCTCGGGGATTGCACATTTGAAGAGCGCACATAGAGCCCGGAAGGTTGACAACTTCCGGCGAGAAATTTTCTGGCGACCGGTCAACGGTCCTGCTCCACCGGAATCTGCGAGAAATTCCGCACCTGTAAGAACTGACTCCGGGTGCACAGGTTCAATTTCTGTCTCTCGCTTTATTTTTCTGCGTATGCTACCAGTTGTTCCCATTCGATGAGGCAAGCCAGCTCATCCAACCAGATTATATGCCTGATGATTAGTACCATGAGGGCATGGCACCATCCAGTGTGGGGGTGGTGGCGTTGTAACTGCATAACGTTTTATTAAAAAAAAAAAAAAAATTGTAAAAAATTTTTAAAAAATTTAAAAAATTGAAAATTTTGAGACTGGGTGAAGGATTTAGCTTAAAACTGGAGAGAGCTTAATGATAGAAAATTTCCCGAAGTGGACGAACTTAGGTGAGGAAGAGCTGCGAGAATCTGTCTAGGGGAGTTAATAGAGCCAATACACTTCAGAAAACGCAAGTAGCTGTCTCCCGAGCAATGTATCCGACTAGCTGCCAGACCACCGTCACCAGGTAGTCGTCAACCCGCCATCACGGTCACCACGTCATTTGGTGGAGTGATAGGCCATAGGGGACCTCACGTCCTGTCTCGCGCCTTAGGTCCACTAGTGAGCCCCGTTGATCCATTAATCCTTTTCTTGGTAACCGTTTGACCTAGGAAGCCGTTTTTTGATACTTGCATCATTGTTAGTATTTTGACCTTTCCTACGCGTCATGGCACGAGGGAGTTGAGTTGAGGGGGATTTTCTGGGGTAGAGCAGAATTGTCATATTTGATAGTGGATGAGCTTTATTTTTATATTTGAGGGTGTGTAAGGGTGAGATAGTGACGGCAGCACACTTCGGTGTGGCGGTGACTCACGACATTACACCGTGAGCACAGGAGGAGAGCCGTAGTGCGTAAATTTTCCGCACGACATGGGGGACTTTGGGTTGACAGGGTTACTGGAGGACGCGCTGTGCTATTTAGACATCCTTGGAGTGAGGAGGATCGGTTGGAAAAGCGCGAATATTTTACAGATTGACTACATGGTTCGGAATTAGTGTGGGGGTGGTCATTACAGATTATTTCAGTATTTTTCAGCCACCCCACGTTTTTGGTCTATCATAGAGTTGGCCTGGTTTATATGGTTTATTGTGTAGCCCCGCAAAAAAAAAAAAAAAAAAAAAAAAAAAACGACGGAAAGAAACAGGGAATAAAGAAAAAACGAAAAAAAGTATCAAAGGCAGAAAATTCAGGGTGCTTGATTGAGTTTATTTCAAAAAGCCGGGCCGGCTATTTTTATCACAGTTTCACATTCGTTCACAGTTGTGGCCGCGAGAACGGCAGTTACACCGGGACTGGGGAAATTGAGTGTCTAGAATCTTAGGTGATTTGGGTCAGTTTCTATCATCTCGGTGAGGGAGTGTGAGATTGGGGTATTTGTGAGTGTGCTGTGACGTTTAGGACATCGCTTCTAAATGACTTATCCTACCGTCCCAAAGCCGGCAGATTTACATTACACCCGGAGTAAAAGCACGGAAGGTGTGCGTTAGGGATACGTTCGGTTTGCGTGCCAAAGCGGAAGTAAGTGGTGTTCGTGCTTGTTCCTAACCTAGGCTGGCCGCGAGTTCTTCCGATCACCGCAGTTTCTGAAATTTAGGGGAATATGAGAACTTGATGATGTTCAGTTTGAGTTGAAGAGATTGCCCAGTCTCACCATATATATATATAAACTGTTTTTATAAATACTGTTTTTAAATAAGTGCAGTTACACCGCTCTGGATTGATTCGGGATAATATGCATTGGTAGTATATTGCTGGAGTTTGCTCGGGACGAGCAAAGTTTAGTGTGGGGGTATTTGATAACGCCCAAATAGGGGTTATTTTATAGCCTGAAAAGACGTGTCTTTGTGTCGGAAAGCCGTGTTTTAGCCCGAATTCACCCTCGGAAAGCCACAGAATTTAGAACGAGACGTTTATTTGCTCTTCGTGAATTTCTGCATGTTTTGTACTTTTATTGGATATGATCGCGGGTTTTTTCCTGTTTTTTCAGGAACAGGTTCGGAAAGCGCATTGGGATGCGTGCCGAGACAGAACCGGGATCGCCTCGGGAAACGTGCAGAAAATGCTCGGAGCAGGATTTGACCGAGACTGGTACAAGGGAGAGTGGAATGGAGAACGGAAAGACTGGAGGAAAAACGAGCAGTGAAAACCGACCGAGGAAGCTGAAAACGCCAAAACCGAGAATCACCGGGACGCGCTCGGTTGACGATATCTTGAGCTTGACTTGGAATTTTGAAGTGAAACCGGGGGCAAAAGAACGGAGACGTCAAGGGCTTTCCGAAAACAGGTTATAATGCTGAAACGGAGTCCGGCCGAAAAACCGACTCCCGTCAAGTGTGGGTCCCAGTCAGGCCACGCCCGAGTAAGGAGTCTCGGTTCCCGGTATCCAGAGTCAGGAGCAACTATTTCAGGTTCGTGACGATTTCCGAGACAGTTTTGGCCTAGGGGTATTTTGGTCATTTTGGCACCGGCCCGGGTTTCCGAAGTCAAGTTCAGATTTTGTCTCCCAAATTCAGTCAGCAGTTTTCCTATGTCCAGAGTCAGGATTGGACAGAATTTGGAGCGGTTTTGACCCAGGGGTATTTTGGTAATTTTGACAAGTTTCGGGTCAAAACGCAAGACGGGGGCACGGGAAAGCAGGAAGACACCGAGGAAGGAAAACCGGAGATTTCAGGCAGAAGTGTGGGACCCAGGAGACCAGACCTGGCCCACCAAAGGACCAAGTGGACCCCACCTAGCCCCCACGACCTGCGTATATACGCAGGCCCTGCGTATATACGCAGCCCCTGCGTATATACGCAGGCAGTGAGGGTGGTGGGGGATGTTGGTTGGGCCCTGGTTGCGTATATACGCAACCCCTGCGTATATACGCAGCCAGTTTGACTTTTTGGTCAAAGACGGTGGACCGATGGCAGATTCCGTAATTTCTGGCGCAAGCGTTTTCGGGAAAAAACAGCACTATTTAAAGACTCGTCCAGACTCGTTTTGAGACATCAACACAAGACAGCACAACCGGAGGAGTCGGAGCATCCCGGAGAGCACGGAAACGTGAATCCAGATTCAAGACACCCGTTTGCTTTTCTTCTCTCTCATTCAAAAACTGTGTTATTTACGTAATGAATTTCAGTAGCTAAACTTTTACCTAGGTTCTCGGTGAACCTAGGGTTTCGTATCCAGATATTAGTTCTACGTTTTGACTATGAATTCATGATCGTGCTATCTTAATATCAGCAGCTTTATCAGTTATTCTGTCTTTGAATTTTACTGCTTATGCATGATCGGAGTCGCGAACCAGAATTGCTACAGACCCGAGCTGGTAGGTGAAAACGTCCGGTTAGGGTTAGGACGAGAAGACAGAATTTAGCACCTTACCCCGATGGGCCGACTAGCGAAGGGGAGTTAGGACTAGCCTGAAATCGTTGAGACCAACTGTTAGAGAATCTGACCCGGGCCATCAGGACAGGTTAGAAACCCTAGCAGCCTTAGAACGAGACTGCAGATTTAGGCAGCTTAACAGGAATCCGAAAGTCTGCAGGATTGTGATAACGTGCAGGAAAAGAAAAGATACTGCACAATTGGTATGTGGCACGGATAACAAGACTGCTGTGTGTTTTCATGTCAAACAAAGAACGAAAATCTGAAGAACCCTAGGGGATCCCGGGACCTAGTATCTCAAACTCTAGATTTACAACCTTAAGATTATTCAGAAAACTTTCACAAAAATATTTACGTTTCGGTTATTTACATTCAAACTCTCAAATCACTCCTCCTTTTTACACTCTGTTCGTTAAAAATGATTACTAGAAAAACCTGCAAAGTCCCTGTGGGATCGATAAACCGAGTCGAAAATACTCTCTATATTACTTGAATCGTATACTTGCGAATAGTACGCTAAATTGCGCATCAATCACAAATCAGATCGATAACAAAATCATCACGAGAAACCCTAATCTGTACGAATCAGAACTAACAACTTGAGAGGAACGAGATCGCACAGAGAGTAAGACAGAAGAAGAGAGGAAGAGAGAGACGACCTGAGAGGAACGAGATCGCACAGAGAGATCGGTGAGACTCGATGTAGAAGACGACCTGTGAGGACGACGACCACCCACGCGAGAGAAATTGAAATGACGAGGTCGAACTTCGGAATTGAATTCCTTCACTTAACCCACGCGAAATCCACAGTGAATTTGGCCCAAATCAAATTCATTCTCATTTTAAATATCCAAACAGTGGATTTGGGCCCGAATTCCACCAAATCCAAATCCAGGCCCAAATCCATGTCAATCCAAACAGACTGTAAAAGAATTTTAAGGAATTTAGGACATAACCGCTAAAAACATGGTTAAAGAAAGTATGAAGTTATTTATCCGGCTCTTTAAATATAGTGAGCGGGATAACTATCCGTCAAAATAAAGAGCTGGGTAGAGAGCCTATTGGAGGTAGCATTTTTCTCATCTTATTCATATTTTAAAGATAACCGCCATATAGATAACCTATTAGAGATGCTCTTATGTGGCGATCTTTTTTTTAGTGAAAATTGTAAAATATCATTAAGAAAGGGAGTCACACCCGCTTGATCGTCAAGATACACAGAATGAGTCCAATCATGGACTTCAGAGTAGTAAGACATGTCTTCTTTATCTAAGCCTTTTTTGGGCGTAAAGATGAGCTAAATTGTTCCCATTTCTACTCACAAACATAATTGAAGAAGCTATAAAATTGCCCAGAAACTTGCGACACTGGGACCCCAAGGAGCGCATATCTGAGAGAGCTCTGCATGCGTTAAGCTTACCAAACTGACCAGTCTTCACTAGGTGAGTAGCCACCAAACAGTCGGATTCTACCTCGAAGGAAGGAAAACGCAATTCACCGGCGAGTTCCAGTCCCGATTTGATGGCTTCTAGTTTCGCTAAGAGTGGTGACATGATAGAGAGAAACCTCCATTGGCGAGCAGCGACGAATAGACCATTAGAGCAGCGGATGACGGAACCAACACCCGACGAGGCACCTAGTCTAGACCAGGTAGCATCTGAGTTCACTCTGACATAATCGGGCGGAGGACACACCCATTTGCCAGAGCTCGGTGTCAGGGCAGGGGGCTGTTAGAAATTTTATTCCTTGTACCATTTTATGTATCCCAAACGAGTATTGTTCGTTTGGGTTAGAGATATCTTTTTATTATTGAAGATGTACTCGTTCCTGCTGATAACTCCTTAGTAAGAGTTATCTTATGTACATGAAACATTGCTATTTGTGTGCGTTTTGGTGCAAAGCGATGAGATTTAAGCCAAAATGTGAAAGTATGAGCTTTTAGGATGTTTAGGAGCTTAAATATACAGTCTGGGCATTTCTTGCATGATTTGATGTATGATTTGATCTATTTTATCACATTTTATCTTCGGTAGTGTTCGTGTTGTGATCTACAGGGATAAAACATGTGGGGAGAAAAGGGATAGAAGAAACGAGCTTCAAAAGCTAAAGGAACTCAAAAGAAGAAGAAAAAATGCAGTGACAGGTTGTCTTCGCACGAAAACAGGGCCTCTTCGCACGAAGAGGGTAAATAAGGAATCCGAGAGAGTTGTAAGGTGGTCTTCGCACGAAGACCTAATGTCTTCACACGAAGAGAAGGTGTTGGCCAAAATTCAAGAAAAGCACAAGACTCTTCGTGAAACACCTCTATGACGCACTCTTCGCACGAGCACTCTTCGCACGAAGAGTCGTGCTGTTCGCACGAAGACACTGTGAACACGACAAATTTTCAAGGAAACAACTCGTATGCATTTCAAAAGAGCCCTTGACTTTTAGGGAAAGTATATAAGACACGCTAGGTCATATTTTCAAATGGAGACAAAGTTGGAGACGAAGAAAAACACGTTGGAGAGCAGCTTGGAGCTTGGAGTTCGTCGTGAGAGCGAGGATTCCATCGTTTGATCTCGGTTCTCATTCTTTACGCTGTTTTTGCTCATGATCATTGTTAAACATGTGATTTTAATCATGAGTATGAGTAGATGAACTTATTAGAGTTGGACCTAAGTTTGGGCTTAGGGTTTTCCTGTCGATTATGCGTTTTAAGAATTGAGATTCATGTTTTGGTGAACTTAATTGATGGAATGACTTTGTGCTTTTTGTGAACTTCATTCGATCTAGTTGATAGGAGACATCTTGTTAGCTAGGAATTAATTTGTAATCATTCGGTAACTCTATAATTATTAAACCACGAAAGAAAACGATCACTCATTCATAGGTTTGGTAACTCGGCTACAGTGAGTGGGATCAATAGAGTAGAATTTCACGTTAATGCATGTTTAAGAATAATTAGAACTTGGTAACTCGTTTTAATTTAACCTAGGCATAGAACGCTCACTTAGTAACTCGGTGAGTGAGAATTGCTCGATTGGAAAAAGTAGACTTCATCAATGTTTCACAAATCGCAAAAAGTGATCAATAAGAAAATCCTAGCAATCATCCAAAGGAGGTGTCGGTTTTTCCTCCCATATTCGAATCTTACAATGTAATTACTTGCTTATTTCCTTTACTTTCATTAGTTTAATAAACTACCTCAATTGCTAACCCACATAAAGTTAGCAGTACTAAGCAATTCACGGTCTTTTAGGATCGACAACCCGGACTTTTTCGATTATTACTGCACTGACAGTCATACACTTGTGGTTGGAACGTGTCAAGTTTTTGGCGCCGTTACCGGAGAACTCAGTTGAATTTATTAGAATTTTTAGCTTTGGGAACTTTACTTTTCTGTTTATATTCTTTACTCGCATGCGTTTTAGTGTTATTTTGTGTTTTCACTGGATTCTCTTGGTGCATGACCCATTCCCAACACAAGCCATTGTACCCACAGTTAGAAAATCATGAATCACTTTTGTTCACCGTGCGTAGGGACCAGAGGTTAACAGTGTTGGAATAGATGCCCTAGAGGCAATCTAGTTTAGTATGAACAATAATTGGCTAGAATATTCATTGTATTATTTACGGAGATGTTTAATATAATGAAGTCCTTATATTTAAAACTGCGTTGTTTATCTTAAATATCCCTAGTCTATTATACTGATTCACAGGACAATCAGCTATAGACTAGTATGGGGTTGGATTGATATGGAGATATCACGATCCAACACATGGGTATGCCTTAGGGGTAATGGCATACTGGATTGACCCATCTCCGATAAGGCTACATACAGGTTATGTAAAGTCACAAATGCTTCTCGCGGTGACACCGGTATTGTCATCCTTAGACTTGAAGTCACACGATCATCTAGTTGTGGATTATTGGTTTTTGGTAGCGTCAAACGCTACACCGTGACTGGGTAGCCATAAAGGCGCGTATTGGACACAGTATGAAGCAAGCTTAGGATCGTAGTGATGTAGATAGAATTTTTCCCACCCACATAACGGGAGAAAATATCCACGGCCACTCGAGGGATAGTGCTTATAGAATGTCTGGCCAGACTCAGAAAAATCAATATAGGATATTGATGTTATCTGCACGAATAAGGCTATTCTTAGGAAAGAGAAACTATGGATTGGATATACAAGTGTGACTTGTATGTCCAATCCGGATATAAAGACAAAGGGATGAGACAATACTTGCACAAGGTTTTTCGGATGACTATTTCTATTGGTTGGGTGGAATGGATGTGTTGCAAGACACCGCTCCATATTAGTAAATAGTTACTACCAACTAAGTAGAAACCTATGGGGTCACACGCCATATGGATTGAACTAGACTTGGGAATTAATTAATATTATTAATTAATTATAAGGATCAAAACGCAACAACTTGCTAACTTAGTAGGACTAATATGCAAGTGGGACTAATATGAACTTGAGTAGGATTAGGAGAGGGCATTTATGTAGTAAACAAGGAGTTGTTGGACTATATAAAGTATTCTCCTAGATTCCTTCCTACTTACTAATGCTCATAACATTACTTGAGTAGGAGAGAAAGCAAGGAGAGTGCAAGACCAAGAGGCTGACCGCCCCCTTGGTCCGCCCCTACCCGTAGGCCACAAGAAGAGGCCGAAACCTCTTCTTCCCTCCGTTGTGTGATTTCTTCTTCCTCTTCCACCGTTCCTAGCTAGCACAAAGGAGTTAGAAGATCTAGATCTCAATCCTAGGCGTGGATCAACCGTAGAGACACAACAATATTTGTGTTTGAAGTCATCACAGAAGACCCACAAGGTACTTGTTATGAATCCCTCGCTATCGTTATGAATTTTCTTCCTGTGATCCTTGGAGGGTGATGATCGAATTAATTATTTTTTATTCCGCTGCGTAACCATGATCAAAACTCCACAGTGGTATCAGAGCCACAAGTCGTAGAGCATAAAGTAGTTTATGTGTTACGATTTTGTTGTTTTTCACATATAATTGTTTATTATTGTGTTAAAAAGACAAATTAAGCATATTAGATGCATGTTTAATGTGATTCAACCAAACAAGACCTAATTTTACATGAGATGTATGAATTAGTGAGTTTGAGAAATTTTAGGATCTTGAATCTAGGGTTTTGGGCACAAATTGGAAAAGATTTTTCAATTTGAAATTTTTTTGGACTTGGGGAACAAGGAAGAAGTTGTTTGGAAACAACTTCCATGAGGTTCGGCCCCCCTAGGGGACCGCCCCCTTTCCTTGCCGCCCAAGCGACCGAGGCCGAAGCCCAAGGCGGTTCGGCCGACCCCACGGGTTGGGCCGACCGTCTAAGCTCGGCCCAGGCGGCTCCAAGGGCTTCGGCCACTTGGTTGGTAGGGCCACTTGGACCGTTTTGACCCTAGTAATCCTTAAATCAATTAAAATTGACTAAGCGCGTTAAAATTGGATTTTAACTGTTTATATGCAATTCGTATGGTGATTGGATATGGCCTTAGATGTGGTTTGTTGTGAACGTTTAATTTTGTGGTTTGTTTACGGCCTCCGAGCTGATCAATTTGATGTGATAATTAATTAGGGTTTACGAACTGCGAGCCGATTTTTCTCTCAACTTGTGAGATTTATTTATTTAGTTTAGATGCTAGCTAGTAATAAATAGAATAGATAGCCAAGATTGAAGAAAAGAATCCCAAAGAATTAAAGGAGCCACAACATGGAGCATGGAGCATTCCACAAGGCTATGAAGGATGGACCAAAAGATGGAGACACATGGAGATGCGCATGATAGTTTTAGGGTTCATGAATATTCTCATTGTCTTAGGAATATCTTAGTCTAGGAGGCCATATCCATGTCACTTTAGTTTCTATTTTTGTGGATGTTTACTTTATTGTCTTATTATTGTTGTTGGTATATGGTTGATGCATGCAGTTTAATAATAAGATAATTAAGCAACCCGAATCTTTTATTTGGAGTTTTGCCCAACTCAAATAAGTAGATCAGTTGATAAGGATCAAAAAAATAATTAAAATAACTGAAAGAAGAAACCCTCAAAACTAAAATATTATGTTCGCCTTCTCGTTACTTAAACACTCATCACAAATCGATTAATCAAGTCCGTGCGTGCCAAAGCAAGGCGACTTGATTCATCATTATGTGGTGCGATGGCACATGTAATATTCAATTGTTGGAGTAAGAGGTTGGAAGTAACTACATATTTTTAATAAGGATTAAAAGCCTAGAGGCACCAATTGGGATTATCTATAGGATAGATAAATAAGGAGTTATTTGCCCAATTGAACCAAGAGTTGCATGGGATGCAATTGGAATTGTTCCTACCTAAATAACTAACTTTTGGGTGACTTGCCAAAGCAAGCTAAAAAATAAGTCAAATATGGATCTTGGCCCACTAGAAAATATAATGATATTTTTCGTATTAATATCTTGAGGGTTTTTAATCCGCAAACAAATAGTGGGAGTTGTATTTAATAATCTAGCCATCATTAAATATAGCTAATTGTTCATAGAAACTAAAACTTGCGTATTTCCTTTTTGTAGAATACCAATGGCAAAAAACTCATCGAGTTCAACACACTCCCTACGCTCTGTCATTGAGAGAGACAAGCTCTATGGAACCAATTTTCTAGACTGGTACAGGAACTTGAGAATTGTTCTAAGCAGGAAAAGAAACTATACGCTCTAGAGGAGCAAGTTCCTGAAGGTCTGGAAAAGAATACTCCTGCAGACCTAAAGACGTATCAAAAGCGTGTTGATGAGGCTAATGATGAGGCCTGCCTAATGCTTTGCACCATGTCCTCTCAGATTCAGAAGCAACATGAGAACATGAATGCAGTCGATATGATCGCACACTTGAAGCAGCTATTCCAGGAGCAGGCTAGGGTTGAGAGGTATGAAGATTCCAAGGAATTGTTCAAATGTCATATGTGAGAAGGAAACCCAGTGGGGCCGCACGTGTTGCGTATGATCGGATATCTTGAGAGCCTCAGCCGCCTAGGGTTTCCGGTGGGTCAAGAGTTGGCCACCGATCTCATCTTGCAAGCATTGCCTGAGAGTTATGGACAGTTCATCATGAACTTTAACATGAATAAGATCGTGAAACCTCTTCCAAATTTACTCAATATGTTGAGGACAACTAAACAAAGCATCAATAAGGGTAAGGGCAAATCCATAATGATGGTGCAGAAAGAAAAGGGCAAAAGGTTTGCCTCTAGCTCCAAGGAAAAAGGCAAAGTAGTCCAAACCCAAGGAATCTACCATTAAGCCTGTTGGTGGCATTGCTAAAGGTGTGACTGAAGGTGAGTGTCACTACTGCAGTCAGCCTGGACACTGAAGGAGGAACTGCCCAAAATATATGGAGGATAAGAGGCTTGAAATAGTGATTCCACCTCCACCAGGTATTTTTGTTATAGATGTCAACTTAACTGTCTCTTCACCATGGGTATTGGATACTGGATGTGGATCTCACATTTATCAAAATTTGCAGGATCTAAAGAGAAGTAGAAGATTGGATAAAGGGGAGATAGACCTGCACGTTGGGAATGGAGCAAGAGTTGCTCAATTGGCCGTAGGCGTGTACGAGCTGTCTCTGCCTTCAGGATTAGTTTTAGAATTAAATAATTGCTATTTTGTGTCTGCTATGAGCATAAATATTATTTATGTTTCTTGTTTGGACAATGATGGTTTTACTATTTCAATATAGAACAATTGTTGTTTCATTTATTTTGATAGTATTCACTATTGTAGTGGTCAATTATTTAATGGATTGTATCCTTGATCTAAGCAATAATGTCTATAACATTAATACCAAGAGGATTAAAATGAATAATTTAAATCCTGCTTATCTATGACAATGTCGTTTAGGCCATAGAAACGAGAAACGTGTATTTAGACTCCGTAAGGATGGATTCCTATACTCATTTTATTTTGATCATATGAGACATGTGAGGCTTGTTTGTTGTAAAAAATGACAAAGTCCCCTTTAAATAAGAAAGGTGAGAGGACTAGTGAGCAATTGACACTCGTGCATACTGATGTGTGTGGGCGATTTACCACTCTTTCCAGGGGTGGTTACGTCTACTTCATCACGTTTACTGATGATTTCAGTAGATATGAATTTGTATACCTTATGAAGGCCAAATCTGAATCCTTCGAAAAGTTCAAAGAATTCAAGAATGAAGTAGAGAAACAGCTTGACAAAAGTATTAAGGCTTTATGATCGGATCGTGGAGGGGAATACTTGACCCAAGAGTTTGACGACTATCTTAGAGAGTGTGGGATAATATCCCAACTCACTCCACCCGGAACGCCACAGTGGAATGGCGTGTTCGAGAGGAGGAATCGAACTCTATTGGATATGGTTCGATCTATGATGTGTCAAACTGATCTTCCATTATCATTTTGGGGCTACGCTCTACTGTGTGCATCTTTCACCATTAACCGCGTTCCATCTAAATCAGTCACGAAGACACCACATGAGATGTGGAATGGGAGTCGTCCCACAGTGTAGTTCATGAAGATTTGGGGTTGCGATGTCTATGTAAAACGTTTACAATCAGACAACCTAGGGCCTAAGTTGGAAAAATGCAAGTTCGTGGGATACCATAGGGAAACTAAGGGATATTACTTCTACAATCCAACTGAGAACAAAGTGTTTGTTGCTCGGTCCGTCGTATTTCTAGAAAGAGGATTTGTCTCTAAAGAAGCAAGTAGGGGGACTGTAGAACTTGAAGAAATTCAAGAACCCAAAGCTTTGATCCTACTATGGAACATGAACAGGAACTACAAGAGGTTGTGGAGCAGCCTGTTCAAGTAACACAAGAACTTTGTAGATCTAGTAGAGTGCGCCAGGAGCCATAGAGGTATGGCCTTCTCATGACTGAGTCTGGTGACACGTTGCTCATAGATGATGAGCCTACTACCTATGGAGAGGCCATAAAAGGGCCAGACTCTCAGAAGTGGCTTGAGCCCATGAGATCCGAGATGGAATCCATGTATACCAACAAAGTATGGACTTTGGTGGAACCACCCGAATGGGCTCGGCCCATAGGGTGCAAGTGGGTCTTCAAGAAGAAGATCGACATGGATGGTAATGTGATTACCTATAAGGGCCGGTTGGTGGCTAAAGAATTTAGACAGATTCATGGTATAGACTATAATGAAACCGTTTCACCAGTCGCAATGACCAAATCCATCCGAATCTTACTTGCTATTGCAGCTTACTACAACTATGAGATTTGGCAGATGGATGTCAAAACAGCTTTCCTGTATGGGAATATCCTCGAGGATGTGTACATGACACAACCTTAGGGTTTTAAAGATCCAAAGCAAGCCAACAAAGTTTGTAAGTTGCAACGGTCCATTTATGGATTGAAGCAAGCTTCTAGGAGTTGGAATCGACGTTTTGATGAAGTAGTCAAAGAGTTTGGCTTCATCAGAAATGAAGATGAATCTTGTGTCTATAAGAAGGTTAGTAGGAGCTCTGTTTCTTTTCTGGTCTTGTATGTGGATGACATACTACTCATTAGAAACCACATTCCTATGTTGCAATCTGTTAAATATTGGCTAGGGTAAGTGTTTCTCAATGAAAGACTTAGGTGAAGGAGCTTATATATTTGGTATCAAGATCTATAGAGATAGATCTAGGAAGCTGATCGGCCTAAGTAAATGTACATATAAATACAAGGTGTTGACGCGGTTCAACATGCAAGATTCCAAGAAGGGATTCTTTCCCATGCCGCATGGAATCACTCTTTCGAAGAGTGATTGTCCTTCCATTGAGATTGAAAAGGAAGCAAGCTTCTAGGACTTTTCCGATTATTACTGCACTGACAGTCATACACTTGTGGTTGGAAAGTGTCAAGTTTTGGGCGCCGTTGCCGGGGAATTCAGTTGAATTTTTAGAATTGTTAGCTTTGGGAACTTTTACTTTTCTGTTTATATTCTTTACTCGCATGCGTTTTAGTGTTATTTGTGTTTTCACTGGATTCTCTTGGTGCATGACCCAATCCCAAAACGAGCCATTGTACCCATAGTTAGAAAATCATAAATCACTTTTCTGCACGGGGCGTAGAGACCAGAGGTTAACAGTGTTGGAATAGATGCCCTAAAGGCAATCTAGTTTAGTATGAACAATAATTGGCTAGAATATTCATTGTATTATATATGGAGATATTTAATATAATGAAGTCCTTATATTTACAATTGTGTCGTTTATATTAAATATCCCTAGTCCATTATGAAAGTTAGAGTATGTAGATGTATAAGCAACTAAGATACTCTAGAAGGGAGGGGGGTTCAATAGAGTATGCCAACTTTTTGCAGAACTTGCTAACAAGTAGAAAAACTTGTGCAGACAATGAGTTTCAAGGCCTTGAACACAGGTTCAAGCCTTTGAAAAGATGCAGAGAGTTTAGAACAAGTATGCCTTTTTCAAGGCCTTGAAAACAAGTTCAAACCCTTGAAAATAAACAATTTTTGTATGCTGCGAAAGCTTTGAAAGTAAATGTACTGAAAATGCACAAGACAAGTGATTTATAGAGTTCAGTCCACTTGGACCTACGTCTCTACCTCACGGATTAGATCCCTGCAGGATTTTCAACTCAATTCTTATTAATCAAAAGCTAAGCCCGAGAACTCAAGCACAGAGAGTTCCCTTACTCTGTTACAGCTTGTGGTTTTCCCTAACCTGTCTAGTACATACTCTAGCTAACTGATTAACTAAGAATTCTCTATTGTTCACTTTGAACAATACTTGAGAATGAATGTAGAAATAATACATAAATGATCTACCAATATAGCTCTATACAGAAGATCACTTAAGAGTAGAAAACTGCAGTGAAATGCAGTGAACTTCTGTGTATGGATTGGAAGAGATGAAGAAGTTCTTTGATGCTTGTCAATCCAGAATGCTTTCTCTGTATTTGCCCGTTCAGAATTGTGCTCATGTTGCTTCAAATTTGAGATCTTTAAATACTTCAAACAGCTCTGCCAATCTCTCCAGATTTTCAGCAACAACCTTCCTATTTTGTAGGCAATAGAGTTTGACTATTTTGAGATCTTCTCCGACGGTTGAATGATCATAATCATCAGATATTTTGTTGTAACCCTTCATTTAACCATCATGAGAAGCTGTCAAACACGTCTGATTGATCACATGATCAAAGTATTCAAGTGTTTCCAAATCCGCAGCAATCCATTTAGGAAGCAATCCTGCAAAACTGAGAAACAATATTTCCTGCATTATCATGGTCAAACAGTTGATATAATATAATTGAAAACATGTTTAACAATTTTTCTTTCATCATCTAACAACAGGTAATCAAACATATGCAAGATAGATAATAAAACAGATTAGAGAGTTAGCAGAAAAACTCCCCCTGAGAATATGCATACAGGTTAAACAGTTTCAAGGCTTTGAATCCAGTTTCAAGGCCTTGAAAATAGCCAAAACTATTTTCAAGCCTCTGAAGCTGATTCAAGGCTTTGAAAGCTGTTTCAAGGCCTTGAAATACAGCTATTTCAAGTCTTGAACAACCTGAGCTTTCAGTCTCCCCCTTGATGAAAGACAAAACCAAATTCTGTTTGATCCTTAGTCTCTGCAAAATAAACTGATTAGTCGTCAATTTAAAGACACAGTATTTCCAAAAAGATCCAACTTATTTAAATACCAACAAAAACACATAAGTAGTTCAGCTAATAAACCAAATTATCCTAAAAACCTAAACTGAAACCTATAATTTTCTCCCCCTTTTTGACTTTCATCAAAAAGATAGAAATTTTCTCCCCCTTGTTGGATCAAGTGTCCGAAAAATTTTGAAACTTAACGAAATATTTAAAGCAGAGATAATATGGAAGAAAGAATAGGCAAAATTAAGGGTCCTTCTCATCTTCTTGATCTCCTATTTCTTCCTCACTTTCTTCACTGTTGGTTTGAAATTATTGAGAGATCACATCTATTTCTTCAATGAAGGAACTGATCTTTTCAATAACACTGTTGAATAGGAAGGTGAGACCTTCCAAGGCTTTCTTCCCATGCTTCAGCTCCTTCTTTACAGCTAACCTTTTCTGTTGAGGAGAAGCAGTCTTTATATTCTTCTTTCCTGCTTCTGATGCCTCTTGGGATGGATCTCTGTCAAGTTTCCCTTAGAGTTTCCCTTTGTTGGTCATGGCATACACACCATAAGATCCTGAAGAAGTGTCTGAGTCTGAATCTTGAAAAAGGATTTCCTTTCCTTTTCCTTTAGCCTCAGAGACTGTCTTCTTCTTGTCTCTCTTAGGGCTTCCAATATGGATACCCTTCTGCTTATCTTGTGTAGATGCCGTAGATTGTTTCTTCCTTGCTTGACCTTGATCTTTTCTCACTATCTTCTTGGGTGGTGAAGACTCTTCTTCTTCTTCTTCTTCAGTGAAGCATTTTGACACAGAGTCCTCACTGATCTCTTGAACCTCTTCTACAGTTGCTTTCTCTTCTTCTCTGAGACAGGTTTCGAACCACCAGCCATCTTGATTCTGTCTGAGACTCTTCTTGTGCTCATTAGGGTTAGGGATAAGAAAAGAGAGAGAGATGGAATGATACGGAATGAAGGAGAAGAGAAGAGGATAAATACTGAAAGAGTTTGAGTTTCAAAAGGAAACTAGTATCTCTCTGATTCTAAAAAGATTTGCCAAGATCAGAGAAATTTCAAACTATTATGCTGTTCGAAAAAAGAATATACTAATACAATTTTTGGCTAAAACAAATTTTTTAAAAGGGTATGGACTATATTAGGCAAATATCTATAGAGATATCACCCAGTATAGAATGATCCAAGTTTTTTTGACTATTATTATAACAGATTCATTTTCAAGGCTTTGAAAAGACTTTCAACGTCTTGAAATACTGTAACACTGCAACAGGTAAAAATTCAAAGCTTTGAACTGATTTTCAAGGCTTTAAAACTAAGTTCAAGGCTTTGTAAACACATAAAGCTTACCTTTCTTACCTTATGCTCCCCCTAAACCAATGCAATCTTATTTAGCATTCCCAATTCCAATCTTAGAGCTGAGAACCATTCACCTGCTAATGGTTTGGTGAAGATATCTGTAATTTGCATGTTAGTAGCAACAAATTCAAGAACAATATCACCTTTCTCAGCATGATCTCTGATGAAGTGGTGTCTGACATCAATGTGCTTGGTTCTTGAGTGTTGTACTGGATTCTTTGTTATTGAAATTGCACTAGTGTTGTCACACTTAATAGGTATGCCTCTGAAGTCAAACCCAATGTCTCTTAGCCGTTGAGCAATCCATAGTACTTGTGAGCAACATGCTCCTGCAGCTATATATTCAGCTTCAGTTGTTGATAGAGCAACTGAATTATGTTTCTTGGAATGCCAACTAATCAAGGATGATCCAATGAATTGACAGGTTCCATAAGTGCTTTTTCTTTCAACTTTGTAGCCTGCAAAGTCAGCACCTGAAAACCACTTAAAGAGAAGTTAGAATGTCTTGGATACCAAAGCCCTAAGTCTTTGGTACCATTGAGATATCTGAATATTCTCTTCACAGCAGTTAAGTGTGATTCTTTTGGATCAGCTTGTAATCTGGCACACATGCATATACTAAACATAATATATGGTCTGCTTGCTGTCAGATAGAGTAATGATCCAATCATGCCTCTATACTCTTTTTACATTGACACTCTTACCAGAATTATCCTTATCCAAGGATAGTGTAGAGCTCATTGGGGTCTTGGATTTCTTGCATTGAGCCATGCTGTATTTATTTATCAAGTCTCTTGTGTACTTGCTTTGATTCAGAAAGATACCCTTCTTCAATTGATGTATTTGAAGTCCTAGGAAGAAGTTTAATTCTCCCATCATGCTCATCTCAAATTCCCTGCTCATAAGACTTGAGAAATCTCTGCATAATTGATCATTAGTAGCTCCAAACAGTATATCATCAACATAAATCTGGACTACAAGTAAATCTTTCTCATGAGTCTTAGTGAAAAGAGTCTTGTCTACTAAACCTCTTTTGAAATCATTTTCAAGTAAAAACTTTGACAGTCTTTCATACCAAGCCACTGGAGCTTATTTCAAACCATAAAGAGCTTTGTCAAGTTTGTAAACATGATCTGGAAAATTGTCATTTTCAAAATCAGGTGGTTGTGCAACATAAACTTCTTCTTGTAAATAACCATTCAAGAAAGCACACTTTACAACCATTTGAAATAGTTTCATGTTCTTGTAGGATGCAAATGCAAGTAAAATTCTAATTGCTTCTAACCTGGAAACTGGAGCGAAGGTTTCTTCATAATCTATACCTTCTTCTTGATTGTAACCTTGAGCAACTAACCTTGCTTTGTTTCTGATTACATTGCCACTTTCATCCAACTTGTTTCTGAATACCCATCTGGTACCAATGACATACTGGTTTGTTGGTGCAGGAACCAGGTTCCAAACCTTATTCCTTTCAAACTCATTGAGCTCACTTTGCATAGCAATGATCCAGTCTGCTTCTTGTAAAGCTTCCTTCACAGTTTTTGGTTCTACAAGAGAAATAAAAGCATTAAAAGCACATAAGTTCTTCAACTGTGATCTGGTTTGTGTACCAGTGGATGGATCTGATATGATATTATCAGCTGGATGGGATGAGAGATATTTGAATCTCTTTCTTGGAGACCACGGTTCAGGTTCACCATAGATCTTCTCTGGTCTTGAAGTAGTGGCTTTGTCACTTGAATCCTTCTGATCATCTTTTTCAAGGCTTTGAGCTGTATTTTCAAGGCCTTGAGAACTATTTTCAAGGTCTTGAAAATGTCTTCTATTTTCTTCTGAGCCTTTCTTGAATCCAAGTGGATTCTCAGTTTCTTCCTCTGATTCATGCTTGTTCAAATTCAAATCTGCAAAACTTTCACTCAAAGAACCATCACAGCTTTCATAAAAAATAACATGAATGCTCTCTTCAATCAGTTTGGTTCTTTTATCGTAAACTCTATAAGCTTTGATATTCAGAGAGTAACCAAGAAATATAACTTCATCACTTCTTGCATCAAGCTTACCAAGATTGTCTTTTTCATTGTTATGGATAAAACAGGTACATCCAAATGGTCTGAAGTAAGAAAATGTTTGGCTTCCTCCCTTTGAATAGTTCATAGGGGGTCTTCTTTGGAATAGGTCTGATCAAGCACCTGTACAAAATATAATTTGCTGTATTCACAGCTTCTGCCCAGTAGTGTTTTGGCAACTTGTTCTCAAGAAGCATTGTCCTTGACATATCTTCAAGAGTCATGTTCTTTCTTTCAACAACACCATTGTGTTGAGGAGTTCTTGGAGCAGAAAAGTTGTGAGAAATACCATGCTTATCACAGAATAAATCAAACTTTAACTGATCAAATTCTCTACCATGATAACTTCTGATTGAAGCTATAGGTAGGTTTTTCAAGTTTTGAAGTTCTCTGCAAAGCTTTGAAAATTCAGAGAGAGCTTCAGATTTTCTTTGAGAAACATAACTCAAGTGTATCTAGAAATATCATCTACCACAACTAGAATATACCTCTTACCTTTTGGAGTAGGAGTCCTCATAGGACCACAGAGATCCATATGATGTAATTCAATAGGTCTAGTTGTACTTACAAACTTCTTTGGCTTGAAGGAGCTTCTGGTCTGCTTTCCTTGTGCACAGGCTTTGCATAACTCATCTTCTTTGAACTTGGTGGATGGCAATCCTCTTACCAAGTCTTTGTAAATTAATTTGTTCAGAGTATGCAAACTGATATGACCTAAGTTTCCTATGCCAAAGCTTTGAATCTTCTTTCAAGGCCTTGAGACACTTCACACTTTCACCTGCAACTTTGTTAGTCTGAAAAGTATAAACATTGTTTGATCTAGAGGCTGTGAGAATGCAATCTCTTGATTTCTCATTTTGCACCACACACTTCTCTTTATCAAAGATAACTTTGTTACCATTATCACAAAGATGAGATACACTAAGTAAGTTAAACTTCAACCAGATAAACATCAGAAATAGAGTTTTCAGAATTTGTACCAACTTTTCCAATACCAAGAATATTGCATTTAGATTTATCACCAAGTGTTATTGAACCTTCTGATTGCTCCTTTAATTCTAAGAATAGAGATCTCTTTCCACTCATGTGTCTTGAGCAACTACTTTCCATGAACCACTTCTGTTCTTTGGTGACAACCTCAATGTTCTTTTCAGAATTATCATCATGCTTGGCCATGAAGCATAGATTGACATGTTCTTCTTCAGATTCACTGGAGCTGTCTGAATCACTCCATGAAGCTATCATGGATTTCTTTCTTCTGTCATGATCTTTCTTGTGAAAGTTCTTGCTCTTTTTGTGTGGACGATTTCTTATCAAGTGTCCTGCATCACTTCACTCAAAGCAGTTCATAAATTTTGACTTGTTCTGTGAAGAGGACTTACCTTTGTAATCCTTGCTTCTGGATGGTCTACGTCTTTCTCTGTTGAAATCTTTGTTTCCATAGTTTCTCTTCATTTTGAGAGTCCTTGTCAAGGCTTTGGAAATCAAGGCAATTGGATCTTCATCATCACCATCCTCAGTTTCAAGGCTTTGAATTCTCTCATTCTCTTTGGCTTTGAGGGCTAGATTTTTTACACCTTCTGGGAGTTCTCCGTCAACTTCATTCATAGATATCTCATGTGTCAGGAGATTCCCTTGTAGGTCATCAAGTTGTAAAGTTGAGAGATTCTGAGCTTCTTCAATAGCTGTGGTTTTTGGTTCCAATTTTGCCTTTGTAAGACTTCTGAGAATCTTCCTCACCTTTTCTTCATTGGAAAAGTGTTTTCCCAGTGAGTGAAGGTTGTTTACAATATCAGTGAATCTATTGAACATATCTCTGATGGACTCATCTGCATTCATCTTGAACAACTCATATTGTCTGAGATAAATGTTGATCTTGGTCTGCTTGACTTGACTGGTTCCCTCTAAGGTAACCACAAGTTTATCCTAGATTTCTTTAGCAGTTGTGCATCCAGAGATCCTGTTGAATTCATCTGTACTCAAAGCACAATACAAAATGTTAATAGCTTTGTAGTTCTTAGAAAATTGCTCTAATTCAGAAGAGGAGAGTGAGTCTTGTGTTTTGGGAGTTCTGATCCAATCTTTCTCTGTATAGAAAGTATGAGGTCCATTTTGAATAATGGTCCAAGCTCTAGATCTTGATCAATGATAAACATTTTCATGGGAGCTTTCCAGTGAGCAAAATTTTCTTCACAGAATAGAGGAGGTCTGTTAGCAGCTCTACCTTGTGAGAAGCCACCATCACCTGCAATACTCATGATCACCAGATGGTTAAATCTTATACGGTGATAAAAGCTCTGATACCAATTGAAAGTGTGAGTATGCAGATGTATAAGCAACTAAGATACTCTAGAAAAGGGGGGGGGGGTTGAATAGAGTATGCCAACTTTTTGCAAAACTAGCTAACAAGTAGAAGAACTAGTGCAGTCAATGAGTTTCAAGGCCTTGAACACAGGTTCAAGCCTTTAAAATGTAGCAGAAAGTTTTAGAACAAGTAAGCCTTTTTCAAAGCCTTGAAAACTAATTCAAACCCTTGAAAAATAAACACTTTTTGTATGCTGCAAAACTTTGAAAGTAAATGAACTGAAAATGCACAAGACAAGTGATTTATAGAGTTCAGTCCACTTGGACCTACGTCTCTACCTCAGGGATTAGATCCCTGCAGGATTTTCAACTCAATTCTTATTAATCAAAAGCTAAGCCCTAGAACTCAAGCACAGAGAGTTCCCTTACTCAGTTACAGCTTGTGGTTTTCCCTAACCTGTCTATTACCTGCTCTAGCTAACTGATTAACTAAGAATTCTCTACTGTTCACTTTGAACAATCCTTGAGAATGAATGTAGAAATAATACAGAAATGATCTACCAATATAGCTCTATACAGAAGATCACTTAGGAGTAGAAAACTTTAGTGAAATGCAGTGAACTTCTCTGTATGGATTGGAAGAGATGAAGAACTTCTTTGGTGCTTGTCAATCCAGAATGATTTCTCTGTATTTGCCCGTTAATAATTGTGTTCATGTTGCTTCGAATTTGAGCTCTTTAAATACTTGAAACTGCTCTGCAAATCTCTCTAGATTTTCAGCAACAACCTTCCTATTTTGTAGGCAACAGAGTTTGACTATTTTGAGATCTTCTCCAATGATTGAATGATCATAATCTTCAGAGATATTGTTGTAACCCTTCATTTAAAGATATGAGAAGCTTTCAAACATGTCTGATTGATCACAGGATCAAAGTATCCAGGTGTTTCCAAATCTGCAGCAATCCAGTTTAGGAAACAATCCTGCAAAACTTAGAAACAATATTTCCTGCATTATCATGGTCAAACAGCTGATATAATATGATTCAAAACATGTATAACAATTTGTCTTTGATCATCTAACAACAGGTACCAAACATATGCAAGAGAGATAATAAAACAGATTAGAGAGTTAGCAGAAAAACTCTCCGTGAGAATATGCATTCAGGTTAAACAGTTTCAAGGCTTTGAATCCAGTTTCAAGGCCTTAAAAATAGCCAAAACTATTTTCAAGCCTCTGAAGCTGATTCAAGGCTTTGAAAGCTGTTTCAAGGCCTTGAAATAGCCAAGCTATTTCAAGTCTTGAACAACCCGAGCTTTCACATTATACTGATTAACAGGACAATCATCTATAAACTAGTATGGGGTTGGATTGATATGGAGACATCACGATCCAACACATGTGTATGCATTAGGGTAATGGCATACTGGATTGACCCATCTCCGAGAAGGCTACATACAGGTTATGTAAAGTCAGAAGTGCTTCTCGCGGTGACAACGATATTGTCATCCTTAGACTTGAAGTCACTAGATCATCTAGTTGTGGAGTATTGTGTTTTGTTAGCCTAAACGCTACACCGTGACTAGGTAGCCATAAAGGCGCGTATCGGACACAATATGAAGCAAGCTTAGAGATCGTAGTGATGTAGATAGAATTTGTCCCTCCCACATAAGGGGAGCAAATATCCACGACCACTCGAGGGATATTGCTTATAGAATGTTTGGCCAGACTCAGATAAATCAATATGGGATATTGATGCATGAATAAGGCTATTCCCAGGATCGAGAAACTATGGATTGGAAATACGAGTGTGACTTGTATGTCTCGTGTCCAATCCGGATATAAATACAAAGGAATGAGACAATACTTGCACAAGGTTTGTCGGATGACTATTTCTATTAGTTAGGTGGAATGGATGTGTTTCTAGACACCGCTCCATGTTAGTAAATAGTTACTACTAACTAAGTAGAAACCTATGGGGTCACACGCCATATGGATTGAACTAGACTTGGGAATTAAATAATATGATTAATCCATTAGAAGGATCAAAATTCAACAACTTGCTAACTTAATAGGACTAATATGCAAGTGGGACTAATCCGAAATTGAGTAGGATTAGGAGAGGGCCTTTATGTAGTAAACAAAGAGTTGTTGGACTATATAAAGGATGCTCCTATCTTTCTTCCTACATAATAATGCTCATAACATTACTTGAGTAGGGGGGAAATCAAGGAGAGAGCAAGACCAAGAGGCCGACCGCCCCCTTGGTCCCCCCTACCCATCGGCCACAAGAAGAGGCCGAAACCTCTTCTTCCCTCTGTTGTGTGATTTATTATTCCTCTTACACCGTTCCTAGATAGCACAAAGGAGTTGGAAGATCTAGATCTCACTCCTAGGCGTGGATCAACCATAGAGACACAACAATATTTGTGTTTGAAGTCATCACAGGATACCCACAAGGTACTTTTATGAATCCCTCACTATCGTTGTGAATTCTCTTCCTGTGATCCTTAGAGGGTCTTGATCGGATTAATTAATGTTTATTCCGCTGCGTATCCATGATCAAAACCCTACAAACAGCTCCTATGGGTGACCAACAGGAAACTGAGTTGGAACGAATCTGCAAGGCTGCGAAAGATGCAGCGGGCGCTAGAGCCACTGTCGAGGCCAATATGAACATTGTTATGAGGGAAGCTGAGCAGCTCAGAGCTTAGTTAGCTGCTATGTAGCCAGTTACTAACCCTCTAGTACCTCTGATCCCACCATCACCACCAAATGGGGAAATGGTTGCGATTAAGTGGCCCAAAGAAATCAGAAGGATGAGGCATCGAAGCGACCTATGGTGGACTATTACAAAACAACGACAACTAGGTACATGCCTACCATTTTCCGACCAACTATTAATGCAGATCATTTTGAATTACGCTAGCAGATGATAAATATGGTGCATGATGAGTGCATGTTTACTGGAGCTCCAAATGATGATCCAAATGCCCACTAGCTTAACTTCGAGCAAATCACCTCAACATTACATGATCACAGAGTTCCAGATGTAATAGTGAAGTTGATGCTCTTTCCGTTCTCTTTGTCTGGAGCGGCCAACGTTGGAATAGATGCCCTAGAGGCAATGTTATTTAGTGCGAACATTATTTTGGCTAGAATAATCATTGTATTATATATGGAGATATTTAATATAATGAAGTCCTTAGATTGCAATTGTTGTTTATCTTAAATATCCCTAGTCGTATATATTGTTTAATAGGACGATCAACTATAGACTAGTATGTAGGTAGATTGATATGGAGATATCAAGTCTAATACATGGGTATGCATTAGGGGTAATGCCATAATGAAATGACCCACCACGAGAAGGCTACATATAAGTTATGTAAAAGTCACAAGTGCTTCTCGTAGTGACAATGGTATTGTGGTCCTTAGACTTGAAGTCACTAGATACTCTACTTGTGGAGTATTGTGTTTTGATATCGCCAAACACCACGCCATGACTGGGTGGTAATAAAGGCGGTTATCGGACATAATAGGAAGCAAGCTTAGAGATGGTAGTGATGTAGAGAGGACTTGTCCCTCCCACATAACAGGAGCAGATATCCATGACCACTCGAGGGGCAGTGCTTATAAATGTCTGGCCAGACTCAAATAAATCAATATGGGATATTGATGTCATATGCATGGATAAGGCTGTTTCCAGGATCAAGAAACTATGGATTGGATATACGAGTGTGACTTGTATGTCTCGTGTCCAATCCGGATATAGAGACAAAGGGATGATACAATACGGTAACATTGGTCACAAGGTTTGTCGGATTAGTAACTATTTCTATTAGTTGGGTGACATAGATGTTTTTCTAGACACCGCTCTATGTTAGTAATTGTTACTACCAACTAAGTAGAAACCTATGGGGTCACACGCCCTATGGATTGAACTAGACTTGGGAATTAATTAGAGGACTAATTAAATAGAAGGAATAATACGTAACCACAAGCAAACTTAGTAGGACTAATTTTCAAAGTAGACTAATCCGTGTATGGACACGATTAGTATTGGGGCTAATATGTAGTTAATAAGGAGTTATTAACTATATAAGGGCACTCAAAGCTTATTTTCTCATAAGTGCATCATTATTGAGTGAGAGAACAAAGCAAGGGGAGAGCAAGACAAGGAGGCCGAAGCCCCCTCCCTACACCGTTGGCCACGTGAGGCGCGCGACCTTTGGGTGTCCCGTTTGCATGATCATATTATTCCTCCTTCCTCCTATTGCTAGCACATAGACGTTGGATTGACCCTTGTGCAATCCTAGGTGTGGATATTCATAGAGACGTGGATAGCATTCTACGTGGAGTGATCCTTCAGGGAAACAAGGTAAACAACGTTTCTACCCTTACCACGTTATGATGGCTTGTCCTACGATTATGGTGGGTCTTGAACGAAATAAACTTATTAAAGTTTCGCTGCGTAATCCGTATCAAAACCCTACAACCAAGACATGGCTCATGGAACTTCCAGCTAGTTCAATCACGACATGGGAGGAGTGTTGTAAAGAGTTTTTGAGAAAGTATCTTCTGCCATCCAAAGTTGCGTTGCTAATGGATGATATCATGACATTCACAAAGCAAGAGGATGACTCCTTGGGAGATACTTGTAAGAGATTCAACCAACTTCTGCGCAGATGCTCGAATCACGGAGAGTGGTGGTACAAGCTCTTTCACTAATTTTACAATGCTTTAGACATGAAAACTGTAAATGAATTGGATATGCTAGATGGAGGTTATTTTATGGGCATGGGAGAACAACGAGCTCAGGATCTGCTGAACACAGTGGCCAACGAGAGACTACGAGGTCTGAAACTTTTTGAACATCAAAACTGAGTAGGGATGCGGCTATGGAAATGAAGATGGGTCAGTGGAGCAATAGTTGGCAATGATGACCACAACTTTTAACCGCATGAACCCAACTGCACAAGTGAAGTCTATGGGTCAGCAACTCGCAGATGAAAACCAGGGTTATGATTGTCACATTGAAGATTTGAATAATATGTGACCTCATAGAAAACAACAAGTGTGGGGGTAAGTGAAAGAATTGCAGTAAGCCCAACTGGTATGTTCAGCAATCCATGCTTCCATATCCGACTCAGCATCAGGCACAACATTAGCAGCAGAATTCGGACATGCATAATATAGTGGCAGACGTTGCAGATCAGCAACATAAAATGGATGAGAAGCTTGATAGGATGGGAGGTAAATAAGCTGTAGTGGAAGCAATGGTGCGGAGCCATGAGACGCAACTTGGTCAGATTGCTTCTCGGATTACTAAGCTCCCATCCGTCATGCTTCCGTCTAATAATATTATTCCTACTTAGCAGCTTAAAGCTATAAGTACTCGAATTGGCACTACGACTCATGATCTTCCATATCCTAGCCTTGAGCGAGCTGAGGCAACTAAGGCCACCTAAAAAGAATTGGGTGATGAAGTGCCCATAAACGCTGTGATTCCCCAATCAAAGGACACGGTTGAGAAGAAAGAACAGGGTTAGAGTAGATGCCCTAGAGGCAATCTATATTTAATATTAACATTGTTTGGGGTGTATAGTAGTTAGAGATACAAGACCAATACTCTAGAAGGGTGGGGGGTTGAATAGAGTATGCAGACTTTTGCTCAACTTTGCAAGAATGGTGGTCTCAAAAGATTTGTAAGGTGATTCAAGGCCTCGAAATGAGTTTCAAGCCCTTGGAATGAAAACAGTTAGAGTATAAGAAGAATAAGTCTATGTCAAGGCCTTGAAATGAGTTTCAAACCCCTGAAATGAAACTGTTTTGCATGCTGCAAAAGTTCTAAGTATGCAACTGAAAAGTAAATGCAACACAAGATATATATAGTTCAGTCCACTTGGACCTACGTCTCTACCTCAGGGATCTTCTCCTTGTATGATTTTCAACACAATTCTTATTATTCCACAGCTACGCCCTATATCTCAAGCACAGAGAGATGCCTTATTTTGTTACAGCTTGTGGTTCTCACTAACCTATCTAGTACCTGCTCTAGCTATCTGGGTAACTAAGAATTCTCTATTGTTCACCTTGAACAATCCTTGAGAATGATAACTAGAAGTATTATCAAAATGATATACAAATGAAGTTTAGTAAAGAATAACACAGAAACTGATTCTGCAGTGAGTGTGCAGTGTTCTTCGGAAGCTTGGATTGAGAGAAATGAATATGCTTCTATGCTTTTCAATCCTTGAATGTCTTTGAGTGTCTCTATAAATTGCTCTGTGTTTTTCTTCTTCAAATTTCTCCAGCAATTCTCCTTTTAAACACTTAGTTTGAATTGAAGATCTTCAGAATATTCTTAACAAACTTTCCTAAAAATTTGCTTCAAATCTTGACTCTTCTAACAGCTTCCTCCAACGTCTAGTAGCTCAGTATCTTTAGGGATACTGATTGATCTTGTTGGAAGTATTTTGGGAAGCTTTTAAATACAACAGATTGATTACAAAATCAAATCGTTAAGCAGTTACCATATCTGCAAAACATAAGTTAGGAAACAGATTCCTATAAAATAGGAAACACAATATCCTTGCAAAACTTAATCAAACAGATGATATTAGATAGTGTAAAATGTGTCAAAATACATTTTCTTTCATCATCAAGTATCACCTAATCAAGCCTAGGGGTTTAGGAGTTGGATTAAGATCAGAAACTCCACCTTAATTTATGCAAATAAAGCTCAGTCAGTTTCAAGGCTTTGAAAGCTGTTTCAAGTATTGAACCTGCACTGAACTTACAATCTTCCCCTTGATGAAAGACAAAACAACAATCTGTTTGATACTGTGATTCTGCAAAAAAATACTTATTAGCCTATATTCAAATATATATAGCACATGATATCCAAAATAAATCCAACTTATTAATCTGCTGAAAATAACATCAACGTTCACATAAGTCTACTGGCCTAAAACCAGGTCGCCTAAAGAGCAAATAGAACAATAAAACCTAAATTTCTCCCCCTCTTTGAATTTCATCAAAAAAGAATGAGAAATGTTGGATCAGAGTTTTTTGGAAAGATTTAAAAAAAATTGTTTGAAAAGATAGAATTTTCAAGACTTTGAAAAGGATTTCAAGGCCTTGAAAAGGATAAGTAAGAGTAGGCAAGGGTTTAAGGGGTTGGGTCTTCATCTCCTTGCTGCTCTGCATCTTCCTCCTGACTATTTCCCTCATCATCATCATCATCATCATCATCATCATCATCATCATCATCATAATGTTCTTCTTCTTGTTGAGCCACATCAACATCCTCAATAATTGAGATTATGGTCTTGATCACACTGTTAAACAGGAAGGTTAACCCTTCTAATGCCTTACTTCCATGTTTCAGTTTCTTCTTTACAAAAGATCGTTTCTTAGTCAATGAAGAATTTGTCTTCTAACTATTTTTTTCAGGCTCCATGCTGGATTCTAAATCATCTTCTTGAAGTTCTTTCTTCTTTTTATCCTTCCTTGAAATTGAATATATTCCATATGAACTTGAAGTTGCATCTGAAACCGAGTCTTGATTGTTGATATCACATTTTCCTTTTCCTTTGTGTGTTATGTCAGCCTTCTTTTTCACCTTCTTAGGGCTACCAATATGAATTCCCTTCTAATTTTCTCGTGCAAACTCCAATGTCTTCTTCTTCTTGCTGGATGCTGGTGCCTGATCTTTCTCTTCCTTATTCTTGCGAGGACGAGGTTCCTTGTCTTCTGCTGTTGGAGTGTTTGAACTGGAATCTCCACTGATGGTCTGAACCTCTTCCACAGTGGCCTTTCTTTTCTTCTCTATTCCAGCCTTTGAACCGCCAACCATCTTTATTCTGTCAGAGGCTCTTTCTAGTGCTCATTAGGGTTTGTCGAGAAGAAGAGAGAGGTAGGATAGATACGAAGAAGAGAAAGAGAGAAGAAGATAAATATAAGAGAGTTTCAGTTTGAAAATGAAACTAAATATTCTTCCTAATCTTTGAAGATTTGCTAAATAAAAAAAATCAAATTTTTGTGTGCCGTTGGAAATATAATATATAATAATATTTTGGCTGAAAAGGATATTTGATAAATTGAGGGGCAACATTGAGCAATTATCTACAAAGATAATACCCAATATTGAAAGATCCATATTATTGACTAACTAGCATGCATTCTTATTTTCAAAGATTTGGAATGGATTTTAAGGCCTTGAAAAGCTGTATAATGTAATGCACATATACTCAAAGCTTTGAAAAGATTTTCATGGCTTTGAAAATTAGTTCAATGCTTTGAAACACATAGAACTTACCTAAATCTCCCCCTAAACCAATGCTTCTTTATTTAGCATGCCCAGTTTCAATATTAAGGCTGAGAATCTTTCATCTGGCAATGGTTTTAGTGATATATGCAAATTGCATGTTACTAGAAACAAATTCAAGAACAATATCACCTTTTTCAGCATGATCTCTGATGAAGTGATGTCTAACATCAATATGCTTTGTTCTAGAATGCTGAACTGGATTCGTTGTAATTAATATTGCACTTGTGTTGTCACACTTGATAGGTATATCCCTGTATTCAAATCCAAGGCCTCTCATTTGTTGTGCTATTCATAACACTTGTGAACAACAAGCTCCACCAGCTATGTATTCAGCTTCTGCTGTTGATAGTGCAACTGAGTTTTGCTTCTTGAATGCTAGCTGATTAAAGATGATCCAAGAAATTCACAGCATCCTAATATGCTCTTTCTATTAAATTTATATCCTGCAAAGTCATCATCTGAATAGCCACACAAAGAGAAGTTAGATTATTTAGGAAACCAAAGCCCTAAGTATTTGATACCATTGAGATATCTGAATATTCTCTTTACTGCAATCAAGTGTGATTCTTTATGATCAGCTTGAAATCTAGCACACATGCACACACTGGACATGATATCTGGTCTACTAGCTGTGAGGTAGAGTAATGATCCAATCATACCTCTATACTCTTTCACATTCACACTCTTACCAGATTCATCTTTGTCTATTGACAGTGTAGAACTCATGGGGGTCTTAATCTCTTTGGACTGAGACATATTATACTTTCTTAGCAAGTCCCTTTTGTACTTGCTTTGATGTAGGAATATGCCTTTCTTCAACTGATGAATTTGAATTCCAAGAAAGAAGTTCAATTCTCCCATCAAGCTCATTTCAAATTCCCTGCTCATAAGACTTAAGAATTCCTTGCAAAGAAGATCATTAGTAGCTCCAAACAGAATATCATCAACATAAATTTTAACTACAAGCATGTATTTCTCACGAGTTTTTATGAAAAGGGTCTTGTCTACTAATCCTCTTTTGAAATCATTTTCAAGTAGAAACTTTGATAATCATTCATACCAAAATCTTGGAGCTTGTTTTTAACCGTAAATAGCTTTGTAAAGTTTGTAAACATGATTTGGAAACTAGTCATTTTCAAAACCCGGAGGTTGAGCAACATAAACTTCTTCTTGCAGATAGCCATTTAGAAATGCACACTTCACATCCATTTGAAGTAGTTTAATGTTTTTGTGAGATGCAAATGCAAGTAGAATTCTAATTGCTTCTAACCTGGAAACATGAGCAAAAGTTTCTTCATAATCAATACCTTCTTCTTGATTGTAGCCTTGAGCTACCAATCTAGCGTTGTTCCTGATTACCTTTCCATTCTCATCTAACTTGTTTGTGAATACCCATCTGGTGCCAATGACAGACTGATTTCTAGGTGGAGGAACTACATTTCAGACCTTGTTCCTTTCAAACTCATTTGAGTTCACTTTGGATTGCTATAATCCAGTCTGCTTCTTGTAATGTTTCCTTCACAGGTTTATGCTCTACAAGAGAGATAAAAGCATTAAAAGCACAAAGATTCTTCAACTGTGATCTGGTTTGTGTACCGGTGGTTGGTTCATAAATAATGTTATCAACATGATGAGATGAGAGATATTTAAATCTCTTCCTTGGTGTCCATGGTTCAGGCTCTCCAGTTGCTTCTCAAGTCTTTGAGAACTTAAAGTAGTAGCTTGTTCTGCTGTCTTCTCTGGAGGTTCTATTTTAAGGCCTTGAAAATTCCTACTTTGTTCCTGAGAAATTTCCTTGGATCCTTTTGAGGATTCTTCTTCAGTATCTGAATCATGCTTGTTCAGATTGAGATCCGCAAAACCATCACTCAAAGATCCATCATAGCTTTCATAAATATAACACGAATGCTTTCTTCAACAAGCTTGGTTCTCTTATTATAAACTCTATAGGCTTTGCTTGTCTGTGAATAGCCAAGAAAAATAACTACATCACTTCTTTCATCAAACTTACCAAGATTATCCTTACCATTATTGTGGACAAAATAAGTACAACCAAATGGTTTGAAGTAATAAATGTTTGGCTTTCTTCCTTTGAACATCTCATAGGGGGTCTTCTTCAAAATAGGTCTGATCAAGCATCTATTAAGAATGTAGTTTGCTGTATTCAGAGCTTCTGCCCAATAATTTTTTGGCAACTTGACATGTCTTCAAGAGTCCTGTTCTTTCTTTCAACAACTCCATTCTGTTGAGGAGTTCTAGGAGCAGAAAAGTTGTGAGAGATACCATGCTTAGAACAGAATACATCAAACTGTAATTGATCAAACTATCTACCATGATCACTTCTGATTGAAGCAATGGGTAGGTTTTTCAAGGTTTGATGTTCTCTACAAATATTTGAAAAATCAGTGAGAGTTTCAGATTTTTCTCTAAGAAACATAACCCAAGTATATCTAGAGAAATCATCTACAATAACAAGCATGTACTTATTTCCCTTTGGAGTTGGAGTTCTCATAGGACCACAGAGACCCATTTGCAATAATTCAATGGGTCTAGTAGTACTTACGAATTTCTTTGGCTTGACTGAGCTTCTAGTTTGCTTTCCTTGTGAACATGCCTTGCATACTTCTTCATCTATGAACTTGATAGAGGGCAAACCTCTTACTAAGTTCTTGGAAACCAGATTGTTCAAGGTATGCAAGCCAATGTGTCCCAAATTTCTGTGCCACAACTTTGAATCTTCTTTCAAGGCCTTGAGACACTTCAAGTTTTGTCCTGCAAATTTGTTAGTTTGAAAAGTATAAACATTGTTTGACCTTGAGGCAGTGAGGATGCAATTTCCTGATTTCTCATCTTGCACCACACATTTCTCTTTGTAAAAGATAACCTTGTTGCCATTATCACAAAGCTGAGAAACACTAAGCAAATTGAATTTCAAACCATCAACTAGATATACATCAGAATAGAATTTTCAGAATCTGTACCAACTTTACCAATACCAAGAATGCTGCATTTTCCTTTATCATCAAGTGTAATTGATCCTTCAGATTGGTCTGAGAATAGAGTCTCTTTCCACTCATGTGCCTTGAGAAACCACTGTCCATAAACCATTTTTTCTCTTTGATCTTGTTGACAACCTGCACACTCCATTCATTTCCTTACCCAGCTGTTAGACCAAGTGCTGAATTTAGATTCATATTCAGGGTCAACCATGTTGGGTGTTATAAACCCTTTAGGAACCCAAATTTGTCTAACTTGTACTTTGAGTTTGTAGGGAAAAGTTTTCCTCATTATGTGAGGGTCTCTTCTTCTAAAAGGACAAGTCATATCAACATGACCAATCTTATTGCAGTGATGGCACTTAGGAGATGTTTTGCTTCCATCTTTCACAAATCTAGTATTGTTCTTCTTTGGAAAATTTGATTGTATCCAATACCAGTTTTGTGAACAGACTTTAAGCTACCTCAAAGAATCAAGTTCAAGTTGTGTTCAGAGCCCGCAAGTTTTGTTTTGACCAATTCAAATTCTTGAAGTTTCTCAGTCAGAGTAGTCTTTTGTTTATCTAATTCATCAACTTGATGTCTTATATTAACAATACTGTCACTCAAGAGAGAGTTCTCAGTGACTACTTCCTTGACTTGTGTTTTCAAGGCTTTGAAACTGGTTTTCAAGCCCTTGGAATGAAAACAGTTAGAGTATAAAAAGAATAAGTCTATTTCAAGGCCTTGACATGAGTTTCAAACCCTTGAAATGAAAATGTTTTTAATGCTGCAAAATTTCAAAGTATGCAATTGAAAAGTAAATGCAAGGAACACAAGATATATAGAGTTCAGTCCACTTGGACCTACGTCTCTACCTCATGGATATTCTCCCTGCAGGATTTTCAAAACAATTATTATTAATCCACAGCTAAGCCCTAGATCTCAAGCACAGAGAGATGCCTTACTCTGTTACAGCTTGTGGTTCTCACTAACCTATCTAGTACTTGCTCTAGCTATCTGATTAACTAAGAATTCCCTATTGTTCACCTTGAACAATCATTGAGAATGAGAACTAGAAGTATTATCAAAATGATATACAAATGAATTTTAGAAAAGAAGAACACATAAACTGATTCTGCAGTGAGTGTGGAGTGTTCTTCTGAAGCTTGGATTGAGAGAAATGAATCTGCTTCTTATGTTGCTTGTCAATCCTTAAATGTATTTGAGTGTCTCTGTGAATTGTTTTGTGTTGTTATTCTTCGAATTTCTTCGGTGATTCTCCTTTTAAACACCCAGTTTGAATTGAAGATCTTCATAATCTTCTCAACAAACTTTCCTGAAAATTTGCCTCAAATCTTGACTCTTCTAACAGCTTCCTGCAACAGCTAGTAGCCCAGTATCTTTAGGGATACCGATTTGATCTTGTTGGAAGTATTTTGGGAAGCTTTTAAATACAGCATATTGATTACAGAATCAAATCATCATATAGTTACCATATCTGCAAAACATAAGTTAGGAAACAGATTCCTATAAAATAGGAAACACAATATCCCTGCAAAACTTAATCAAACAGATGGTATTAGATAGTATAAACTGTGTCAAAATACTTTATCTTTCATCATCAAGTATAATCTAATCAAGCACAGGGGTTTAGGAGTTGGATTAAGATCAGAAACGCCCCTAAGTTCATGAAAATCAAGCTCAGTCAGTTTCAAGGCTTTGAAAGCTGTTTCAATGCCTTAAAATAGACAATCTATTTCAAGTCTTGAACTTTCATTGAACTTACATCTAGAATATTCATTTATTATTTATGGATATATTTAATATAATGAATACCTTAGATTAAAAAATGTTGTTTATCTTAAATATCCCCAGTCCATTATATTTATTAACATGATGATCAATATAGACTAGTATGTGGGTAGATTAATATGGAGATATCAAGTCTAACACATGGGTATGCATTAGGAGTAATGGCATACTGGATTGACCCACAACGAGAAGGCTACATTAAGTTATGTTAACGTCAAAAGTGCTTCTCGTAGTGCTAATGGTGTTGTAATCCTTAGACTTGAAGTCACTAGATACTCTAGTTGTGAAATATCATGCTTTGATATTATCAAACATTACACCGTAATTGGGTAACTATAAAGATAGTCATCGGGCTTGATAGGAAGCAAGCTTAGAGATGGTAGTGATGTAGAGATGATTTGTCCCTCCCACATAATGGGAGCAAATATCCACAGCCACTCGAGGGGTAGTGCTTACGGAATTTCTGGCCACTCTCAGATAAATCAATATGGAGATATTGATGTTATCTGTATAGATAAGCCTATTCCCAGGATCGAGAAACTATGGACTGGATATACCAGTGTGACAATTATGACTCGTGTCCAATCCAGATATGGAGACAAAGGGATAGATACAACGCGGTAACATTGTGCACATGTATTGTCGGATCATTGACTTTTCTATTACTTGGATGGCATAGATGTGTTGCTAGACACCGCTCTATGTTTTTAATAGTTACTACCAACTAATAGAAACCTATAGGGTCACTCACCGAATGGATTAAATTGGATTTGGACATTAATTAGTTGGAATAATTAATTAAAAGGATCATAACTCAACCACATGCAAGGTTAGTAGTACTAATTTGCAAGGTGGACTAATCCGTGTATGGACAAGATTAGTATTGGGGAAAATATGTAGTTAATAAGGAGTTATTAACTATATAATAGAATCCTAGATTGTTCTTTTCTAAAAAGAGAGTCATTATTGAGAGAATATAACAAGTCAAGGAGAGAGACAGAGCAAGAGGCCGAAGCCCCTTACCCGTCCGCCCCTAATGCCTTCGGCCACCTTGTGGCGCGGTTCTCTGTGCTCCGTGTTGCGTGATCTTTGCCTCCTTATTCCATTGCTAGAACTACACATGGAGAAGGATTCTAGCTTCAATCCAAATATGTGGATACCATAGAGACGAAGACGCAATTCTTCGTAGTGATCACACAAACTAAGGTACATAAATTTTCTACTTTCATCATGTTATGAATGCTTACCTGCAATCCGTGGAGGGTTTGAGCAGGATTTATTTTGTTATTCCGTTGCGTTACTTGCATCAAAACCCTTCAGTGGTATCAGAGCCACATGTCGTAGCGCATAACATCATATTATGTGTTTGTTTCATCAGTTTTTACACTGTAATCATTACTTTTTGCGAAAACTGAAGTTAAGCATAATGATGCAAATTCAATGTGATTGAATGGAGATTGTGCCAATTTTACATATAAAATAAAATTTGGAAAATTTCGTTCACATATGATGTGAGTTTTGGGTTTTGAAAAGCTAATAAGCACATGAGGAAAGGAGGAAGGAGTTTTGGAAACAACCCTGGGGTTTGACCCTAGGGCCGTCGCCCCTTCCTTGCGCGCCAATATTGGGTCACGGCCTAGCTGCCGGTTGGAGCTACTATGGGTTCCGCCAAATAGTTTTGTGGGCCCCTTGGACCGTTTTGACCCTAGAAAATCCAAATTCAACCAAAGTTGACAAGCCCATTGAAAATTGGATTTTAACTTTTGTATATAGGAGGATCCTTTGAGGAAGATCCAAGTGTACACCAAGGGTAGAGAATGGACAGAGAAGTGTAGGTAGTGAATAAGGAGAGAGCAAGACAATGACAATTGAGAGAGAGAGACAATATATGGGCAGAGCTTCCGCGTAGTTGTATCAGATATTGCAATGAAGGTTAACGATCCTATATATAGTGGGAATGTGACCGTTGTAGTGGGTTAATGCGCCCATTAATGGCGGCTTAATTACCTCAACCATAACGGCACGTTCGACCGCATATATAGGGACCGTTACGCACTTCGTCCGCGTATATGGGAACCGTTATGAGGTTAACTATATATAGGATTGTTAACCCTTCATTGCAATATCTGATACAGCTACGCGGAAGCTCTGCCCATATACTGTCTCTCTCTCTCTCTCAGTTGCCATTGTCTTGCTCTCTCCCTATTCACTACCTACACTTCTCTGTGTTTCCATTCTCTACCACTGGTGTACACTTGGATCATCCTCAAATGATCCTCCTGTATACAACTGTATTATGTGCTTTATTTCATGGTGGATGGATATGGCCTAGGTTGTGGATGTTTATTTTATGGTTTGTTTTGTTTTTGGTTTATTGTAATTAATCTAATTAGTTATTTTATGGCGTGCGTGTTGTCTTCTTCCTCAACTTGTGATGTCTCTCTATTTAGTATAGATGCTAGATAGTATTAGATAGTTAGATGATAGAAAAGACATGGAGAAGAAGACCAAATACTGAAGAAAACACAAGACTTGGAGGACTCACAAGCCTAGGACGCGTTGACTAAAGATAGAGGCACATGGAGATGAGCTTGTCGCTCTAGGGATTGTAGATATTCTCATTGGCTTGGGAATATGTTAGTCTTAGGGGCCATATCCATGCCACCTTTATTTTTATTGTTTATTTATTTATTGTATTGTTATTTATTTTCGGTGTATGGTTGATGAATGCAAACCGTAAAAAGATAATAATAAACAAGATTGATCTTTTATTTGGGATTGCCCAATCCAAATAAGTAGGTCATGTTGATGATATCAAGAAAACGATTAATAATGACTTGAAAATCCCTCAAATGATATATATTGCATTTTGTCTTCTCTTACTTAAACACCCATCATGATCAGGATCTAATTAAATTCAGGCAAGCCAAAGTAAGGCGATTTAATTCATCATGGTGTGATGCGACGACACAAGCAAGTTGTGTACGAGAGAATCCTTCAGGGAGAATTCAATATACACCAAGAACAGGGGATAAGAAGAACACAGGAAGTGTAGAGTGTGTGTAGGGAGAGAGTAAGGCAATAGCAACTGTATGAGAGAGAGACAAAATTTTAGCAGAGCTTCCGCGTAGTTCACAAGATTCGTTTTATGTAAGGAAGGGTTAAGGATCCTATATATAGTGGAGAATGTGACCGTTTTAGTGGGTTAATGCACCCATTAATGGCGGCTTAATTACCTTAACCACAACGGCACGTTCGTCCGTATATATAGGGAACGTTACGCACTTCGTCCGCGTATACCGGAACCGTTATGAGGTTGACCGGGTTTATGGAGCTCGTGCCATAAATCTCTCAAAGTAGTTAATAACGGTCGCGCGCGGGCTTGGTTGTCGCTCGCGCGCGACAGGACTTACTCTAGCCTCCAAACCACTAAGTCCCTACAAGTCCCGTGTGGTGGTACGCGAGGGCCCTGTCTCGCAGCCCCCACGTGGATCAGCGCGGGTGGTGATCCTGTGTGTGTGGAGCACAGCTAGGTGTGCTAGATGATCTCCACGTGGCCAAGATCTGTCTGTCTGGAAAGCACTATCTACATTAGCCCCCTTTTTGCGCGTGAAGACGCCTAGCCAAATAGGCTTCAATGCGCAAAAACTAGTGCACGCGTCGTCGCCACACACCAATTCAAATACACGCAAAATAAGCCTCCATGCGTTCCATTATGACCTAGAATCCCTAGAGTCCGGCCGTCTGTTCTATTAGGGTTTTGGCGTGACGTCAGCATCAACCTGTGATTGCGCGATTTGACAGTGACGGTTGTGATTCGACCACTGAAAGGACGCGACTCTTCAGTGATTTTTGAATAAATACTCCATGCTCTCCATTGTTGCAAAGCATGACTTCTCTCTCTAAATTGAATGTTAGCCTTCAAGAGCAGATTCAAATAATCAACCATCACTTCTTCCTTGCCAATCGTCTCCTTCAACTTGCTTCATCACAACAAGGTTGGCTTTGCTCAATTTCAATAATGTATTCAAATATCCTTTAAACTGTCTTGGATCTGTAAACCCTGAACTATTTTGGAATACGCCATTTATTGAAAACTGCGAAAGAGGTTCTCCTAAAACCCTAAAAGATTGAATCATCAGATTGAAACGAATTTCAAACAATAAATTTTCGAAATTCTGAGATAAATTCCTTCAATTCTGAGATTCTAAACCCACAACTTACCCAGAACTGTTCATCTTCTTCTGATTTCAAAACAAACCAGCATTGTTTCCTGAACCTGAACTGAAAGTGGGTATATTTCTCCCCCCTTTTTCTTGCTTTTCTGCAGAAATGGCCAAGACAAAAGGTTCCAAACCTGTTAAAGAACCTGAAGAAATTCCTGATCTTCCTAAAACCCTGTGGAGGAAAGCCCCCTATCTAGGTGGGAAAGACTTTTATCATGCTAGGGTTAAAGTAAAGAATCTACCGGCTCCTGCCCCCTCTGGAGAATTGCTAACATTGACCCCTCTTACCACTCCGGACATGTTGGAGTTAATTGATTCCAATGATGTGGTAAGATTAGGAGTTGAAAATGGGTTCTTTCCCCATACTGAAATTTCTACCCAGGCCTTCGTACAAAAGATGGATCTAATGGATGAGTGGATTGACCATGTACTGACTCACCATGCTATCACATTAGACGATGCTGGGATTTATTTCGCTGTTCGTGCTATGAAGGGTGATGCCGTGAAGCTGGATCCAGCCATGCTTCTAAACCTTCTTTCTCACTACTCACATGCGACCCATACCTTCCATTTTGCTGAATTTGAGGCTGCTCCCACTTTGGAAGATGTTCAAATTCTATATGACCTTTCCCCTATGGGCGAAGTGGATCCCTTGAGCGTTTTGAAACCTGGTCCAGAGCTTACTCTATATGCGCAGATGGAGGAATGCTTGACCGAGGTTAAGAAAATCTCTACTCGTTGGACATCTGCGAAAGTTCTTCCCGAATGGCAGCTAGTTGAGACCTCTGCGAAGAACACTTGGGGCAAGTGGGTTCAATACTTTTTTCGCGACTATGCGAATGGTAAGATCACCGAGGGAATTCTGGATAATGATTCAGAAGCGAAGAATTACATAGAGGGGAAGGGGTATCATCTGACCTTGTCAGGTTTTCTCTGTGCCTGGTTGTGGAGGTATTTGATCGACGGTCATCCTCATGATGGGATCTTCTATCATGTTCTCCCCCTAGCTGTTGAGTTGGCCCTTGGCCAAAAAGTCGCACTTGGGCCTCTGGTACTAGGCACCTTATATCATCGATTGGACCAGCTGATGGTCGCAACCAATGAGTCACATGGGCGTCATGATGTGTTGACTTTTATCAACATTTCATTCCTTACCATGTGGGTTTTCGAAAGGTGGCCTTCTTATGCTCCTGTTCCTTCTAGGCCCAGTAAGTGGTGCGTCCCAGGTGCGGAGAATGCACTTTCTAGTGGGAGAGCTGCTCGATGGTACATAACCAATCTTCCCAAGTGTACATGGAGTCTGATATGCGATGACCGGAGCAATTTTACAGCTAGGACTTATGCTACACACATTGAAAATGTGCGATGGTTTCTGAAGCTATACCCTAATAGATTTGGTTCCTACTCGGAAGAGCTCATTCTCAAAGGACATGATCGCTATCGCGAATTCTTCTGCTGGTGCTTGAGAGGTTCCCTTCCTGCTCTTGTTGAAAATGTTTCTGAGCTAACTCCCAGATATGAGAAAATCACAGTCGATGTTGACCCAACTCGCGTCTCTCCCCAGTTTGGTTTTGATGCAGTGGCGCCTTCCATTTGGCCTAAGTCAATTGCAAGGAATTGCTACAAGCGACTGCTGATGGGTAAGTGCAAAACGATCTTTCTGAGAAACTTTCCATTCATCCAACCTTCAGGTAGTCGTGTAGGCCGCCTTTCCAAGAATTGGATTGCTTACTGGACTGCTCAGCAGGCCAGGTTTGAGACGCACTCGTCTCCTACTCCCAGTAAAGCTCCTGTGATTAAGAGGAATGCCTTTCCATTCCGGCCCAATTGCAGATTGGATGATTCCCGATATGGTTTTTATTCCTTGCTTGATTCTGATAATCACTTGTGCCCATCCACTATTATTGGGGAGAAGATGACTGCTGTTAGGGAGGGAATTCGCATGTAATCAAGTATAGCGAAGACTTTGCCGAGGTAAACGACTTTCTTTTATGCTTGAAAGACTTCTTTATTTGGCGCGCTGAAACTTACACCCCATTTTCTCTTTTAGTATTGTCTGAGGAGGTTCGCATCTGGGGAGCGCTCCAAATCGCTGGTCAACTCTATTGTTGCCGCAAACATGCAAGACAAGAAAATTCCCATGGCAATGGAATTGGCTCCCCAAGTAGAGGCTCGGATACGCGAGGAAATTGACGTGTTCGCTTGCTCGCTGATAGACAATGCTGCCGAAGTGGATGCAGAGGTTTCCCCAAAGGCCAAAAGGCAAAAGCAGAAGGGCATTGTGATCTCCTCCCATCCTATAAATGCTCCAACTCCGTCTCCTGCGAAGTCTCTTGCATCCAAGGACAAAGGCATAGGCCGCATGCCGGGCAAAACACATAAAGAGCTCGCGGTTGAGACCTTCATTCCTTTTGGTCAGGAAGAAGAGGAAGATGAGGACAAAGAAAGAGAGGTGAGAGAAGAAGATGATGAAGAATAAAGAGAAAAAAGTGAAATAGGAGAAGAAAGAGATGAGATAAGAGAAGAAAGCTCAAAAGGTATGTTGAATAAACTTTTCTTCCTCGCGCTTTGGCTTTTGCAATGATTGTTGATCAATTTTCTTTCGCAGATGATGACATAGAGACCATCAGCGGCCTTCTGGCCAAGGAGAAGAAAAATACCAAAGGTTCTCGCTCTGGCATTCCTAGCGAGACTATAGACGAAGACATCATTGCTGAGTCTAAGAAAATGGCTGCTGAGGCAGAAGAGAGAAGGAGAAAGCTCGAGGAAGATGACATCGAGCTCATGAAAAGGAGAAGTCTGGAAGAACAACATGCTGATAACGCAGACGTGGCTGCCTTGGAACATGCTCAAGAGGACTTTGAAGATATCGCAGGCGGCAAGGAAGGTGAGATTTTAACCTTGCTGTAACTTATCAAGAAGTAATCATTGGTGCGCTAAAGCATGGTTTATCAAAAGATGACATTCGCCGCTGGCTAGTAGGAAAGTGTGGCGAACCCTCATGTAATCATTCAAACAGTGTTTGTAAACAAGGCTTGGTAACCCATTCCCTATCGTAACGAGTTTCTTCGCACCACCAGGTCACGCTCACCTTAAGGATGTGCTAGATGAAGATACGCTAGTAGGATATGGTGTCGCATCTTTAACATATGATGACGGAGCTGCGATCCCACCTAAGTGTGGAGGTGCTCGCTTTTGATCTATCAGAATAAAAAAATACCATTTATAACGCAAGTTTACCTCAACATTTTCCTGTCTTGTATCGCAGGTGATGCTGTCATCGCACAGGGTTCTGCCGATAATGTGTCAACTGCCAGAGAGGTGATCGGCGAGGCAGGTGTTGACAATCCTGATGAGGACATGCTGGAGCAGAGGAGTCAGCTCCCTACATCTTATGCCCCAGAGCGAAGCTCGCATGTTGAGAAACCTTTCGCAGCTACCGAGTATGCAGGAGAACCTCTGGAGGACATTATTGAGGTATCTGATGATGTCGAAGCTGATACTGTGTTAAGGGAGGAAGATACTGATGCTGAATTGAGGAAATGGAAGCGGAGGATGCTGGAGCTGAAGTTCATGAAAATGAACAGATCATGGAAGTCATGACATCGCATGAAAATGTCGATGTTCAACCGGATGCTCCCGATCCGCAAAGACCTCTCGCGGATGAAGAAGTTCCTAAGCAAGCGGAAGTCACAGTCGCTGCTGAAATTATTCCACATACCTCCTCGAGTGCTGCCATTCCTGTGAATGCCTTTGAGCCTCCACAAGGTCCCACTGTTCCTTCCACTGAGGTAGAACCCTTACAAGTCCCCCCTGCATGGAGTTTTTGGGGTTCATAAGTGGGATCTGCCCTTGCAATTTCCGCAACCTATACTATCCCTGCCAACTATCGTGAGCGCGAAGTTGCAGCTGACAGGCAGGCAATGCAACAAGGTCATGCTTCTGCTTTTCTAGTGATGCGCATTCCCTCTTTGCGTGAGATCCTCGAAGGAACAAGTAAGTTATCATATGTCGCATTCTATACTTTTTTTTAGCAGCTTCGCATTTCTAAACTTATCATTCTCTGCCAGGTATGAGACAACCCGATGTGGATTGGCTCATTCGGATGCGCCTTTCATACCCATGGTCATTTGCAAGAACTCTGGAGCTGGACCCTTTTGACAGAAGACTTTTCTTGACTAAAGCCATCTGGATTTTGGAGCAACTGTCCGCAGCTACCCCCACAACCATTTCACCTGATGGCGCGCGGTTGCTTTATGGCACGTGCAGGGGTCTTCAGGCTAAAGCTCAAGGCAGATTGGACTTCAGTTTTATTCTCAACAGGGTCACCCAGATCCTCGCGTCTGTGAGTCTAATAAATGGCTACCACAACCTCGCATCTGAAAGACGGAAGTTAGAGGAACAAAGGCAGAAGGCTGAAGAAGCTGCCAACCTCTTTCATGCGATGAATGCCAAGTATGAGAAATTGAAACAAGAAGTGAACCAGGCGAAAGAGGAATTTCTCCCATTTTCTCCGAAAGATCCTCTAATCAAGGATTTATTTTAGAGAAAGAACATTATCGTAATGCTAGTGTTTCTCCCCCCCTTTTTTTAAACATTTGGAGCTTCATGGCCCATTTTGCCCTTTTGAGGATTTTGCACTCATATATTAATGCATATCAATTCTGACGTCATATGCTGATGTAATTGCCTTGATTTTCACGCTAGTAATTTATTAGATAAGCACGATTTCCTTGGGAGCCACATCCTTATTATGACTTTCCGTCATTAATTAGGGCGTGCCACCAAATCGGCATAGCCTTTAGTAGGGTAATTGACTTTTACCTCTTTTTAAGACGTAAGTAATTGATTCTTACCCATTTCCCAAGCTTTGCTGACTCAGCCAGGGAACTGAAGAGTCCCTTATGGATTCTATATAAACCTTGCCTCTTGCTATTTGGTTTCTTCATCCCAAAATGTGGATTACCATGAGTCAGTACGACTGCTGGCCTCAGTGTGTGTCCTTTGTTGATTCATGTCAATTTCAGGCTTTGAAACCTGAGTTTGTGCCTTGTGCTATAGAAACAGCTCCCAAGAAATTCTTTGAAAAGCTTACCGATCCTCGTGATCTTTTTGAAGAAGATTTGCCTAAGATTCCATGTTTCTGCAAAGATCCGTCTTTGTCTATTATGTTTGCAGGTCGTATCTCCGGCGTCCTTCCGGCGAGGCACGGTCCTGTACTGACCTCACTACCGAATCGTAATGAATGGTGTGTTTCTCCCCTAGCTTTCCTGGAGGAGAACTATTTTCTACCATTGTTTTGAACAAGGTGCAACGAGCTATTGTGCTCGTCTTTTTGCACAATAAGCTTCCTGCCCTAGGAGCTGTTCTCCCAATTGTTCTTCACGTCCGCAGCCATCAGGGCATGAAGTTCATCTGGCATATCACTTGGGCAGAAGATCAAATAAGAGTCATGTTCTGATCTAGGACGTCGACGATAGCGTCCTGTTACATAGCTCTTTTTAGGACCCGTAGGCCGTTCATTTTAGAGTAGGAATTGTCTCAGTACAAGCTTTTGCTTATAAGCTGCTATCTAGACAGATAAATTGTAAGTCATTTTGACTATTAATGAAATATGCTTTGTCATTTTCTATTCTCGTTCAATACAATAAATTGGAATTTCGCATGTGTATTTGCTTTATGACGAAACAAGTTATGTTTCCTTCGCGTTTCGCATTCGGATATAGTCTGAATAATTCGCTATCTTAAGCAGACAAGCTTTGCATCGCACAAGGCATTATTGCTATGGCCTGCTTTCTAGGCAGATAGGCTTGTAGATAAATTAAGATTATGATTCAATATTGCCGCTATCTCGGCAGATAGGCTTTGCTCGCACAAGGGCGTTATTACTGTTGCTGCTATCTAGGCAGATAGGCTTTTAGATCACTTAAGATCATATTTCAACATTGCTTCTATCTCGGCAGATAGGCTTTGCTCGCACAAGGGCGTTGTTACTTTCGCTGCTATCTAGGCAGATAAACTTTTAGATCAGTTAAGATCATATTTCAACATTGCTGCTACCTCGGCAGATAGGCTTTGGATCGCATGGGATCGTATATTATAGCTGCTATCTAGGCGGATAGGCTCTTGTCATAAGTAAACAGACAAGTAAATAAAACGATGGAGACAGTCTATAGAATAAAATTCTTCTCATATGGGAGAATTCTTTTATTAAAAGCACCCTCATATGGGAGGAACATGACTACAAATTCCTCATATGGGAGGAAACAACGTATGAGTTCACGGGAAGATTAGTCATAAAATCCAACAGACATTCAAGTCAAACATAAAGAGATAGGCTAAGGATAATACTTTTTGATCCATCGCATATTGATCGGGCTTGAGGTTGTTGCAGTCCCATGAAGTCTCTGTATGGTGCAGTAACCGCTGTAAAAACTTCCTTAACTTCGAACGGCCCTTCCCAGTTAGCTGCGAACTTTGGATGAGCTGCTTCCCGCATGCAATGATCTGAAGCTCGTAAAACCAAGTCCCCAACCGCAATGTCTCGGTGTTCAACTGTTTTATTATACGCACGAGCAATCCTCTCCTTATATCTCTTGTTAGCCCGCTTAGCTTGTTCGCGCTTCTCTTCTAATAGAATCAAGTCATAATCACGTTGATTTTCATACAAGGCATGAAAGGCTAACCTTGCAGAGTTGAATTTTACTTCCGCTGGTACAACGGCTTCAGCTCCATAGCATAGAAGGAACGGAGAAACTCCTGTGGGGGTCCTTGGCAAAGTGCGATATGCCCACAAAGCCAAATTTAAAGAATTTTCACACTTTTTGTGATCATCTGTGACCATCTTACTAAAAATCCTTAGCAACGTCTTGTTAGTTGCTTCTGCTTGACCATTCCTTTTTGGATAGTAGGGAGTGGAACAATTTTGCCTTATGTTGTACTCTGCCAGTTTCGCGGCCACCTGGCGATTTACAAAAGGGGTGACATTATATGAGAGAATTTTGTTGGGGATTCCAAACGGTATATGATGTTTTCTTGAACAAAATTGACCACTGCAAGCGCATTTGCTGTCTTGAGCAGTACTCCATCCACCCATTTGGTAAACAACTCGGTCGCGGTCAGGATGAATTGGTTCCCATGCGAGGCCGGTCGAACGGGGCCAATAAAATCTAGAGCCCAAGTATGAAATGGCCATGGTGTTCCTAGTGCATGTAAATCTACAGCAGGAGCATGCAAGAGGTTGCCCTTAAATTGGCATTCCTGACATCTTTCTACCTTGGTACGACAATCTGCCTCCATTTTGGGCCAAAAATAACCAACTGTGAGGAGTTGTCTACATAATTTCGCACCCCCTTGATGTTCTACTTGGTGAGATAAATCCATCACCTCTTGCGCTTCTTGACTATCTAGGCATCTGAGTAGATTACCCTCATGGCCCCTTCGCCAGAGTATGTTTTCCTGCACCACATATCGAGCCACTTTTCTTTTAAGTTTCTCAACTTCCTTTCTTTGATCGGGCTCGATTCCTTCTGTCAGGAAGTCAAAGAGTGTCTTTCTTCAATGTCATCATCAACCAGAGAAATTTCCAAAGAGTCTTTGATTAATGTGCAGCTTTCACAATTTCCTTGAATGATTGCAGCAGCTGTGGACATGTCCGGCCAATGAATCCCATATCTTTTGAGCCTTTCATAAATCGACACTTCACTTTCCCCGCAGAAGTGCTGGTGAATCTTTTCCAATAATGCTTGCCCCTCCTGCTGCGATACGCACCGCATGAGTATTCCTCCTAGACCTTTGTAATAAAGGGAATTGTCATGTATGCAGTACCCTTTAGTGGATGCCCAATTTTCTTTGCTTGTGCCCTCAGCAATTGCACGCAGTATCAATTTCCTCCAATCTTCCTCATCCATGGATTCATCCTTGCATCCCCCCTCCGTCAAGGCCGGGGTCGTTCGAACTTCGATTGAGATTCTCGCAGGGCATTTGTCTGTACTAACTTTAGATCCCAAAGTGGCTAAAGCATCGGCATGCCGATTATCAGCTCTAGGCGTGTGCTCGTACTTGACATCACAAAATTGTTGTACCAGCTTTTGCACCAAAGTCCGATAAGGTAGTAGATTTACCTATTTCAACCCATACTCGCCTGAAGCTTGTTTGACGATTAACTTGGAGTCCCCCATAACCGTCAGATTGCTCACTTCCAGTGCCCTGGCCGCACGAAGTCCTGCGATGAGAGCCTCATACTCTGCTTCATTGTTGGTTACTGGGAAATCTAATTTGGTGGACATTTGGATGACTTCCCCCTCTGGCTTAGTCAGAACAATTCCAATTCCACCACCTTTCCTTGTTGATGAACCATCAAAGTGAAGCTTCCAATATGGCGACTAGACTGCGTAAATTTCAGACCCCTCTAGTTCCTCCTCGACCATGGGTTCATAGCTGCTATCCGAGACCTGTGCCAGAATATCTGCCACTGCTTGCGATTTGATTGCTCGTGGTCGAACACACGTAATGTCATATTGCGAAATGGTCATGTACCATTTTGCCAATCTTCCGCAGGGGGAAGTGTGACGCAAGAAATACCGTATGGGGTCGCTCTTCGTAATCACCACAACTTTATGCAAGGCAAAATAATGCCTTAACTTTTCTATTACAAAGAACAAAGAAAGACAATGACGTTCAATATCTGTGTACCTTGACTCGGCCGGCAGTACTATGCGAGAGATATAATAAATGGGCCTTTCCTATCCTTCATACTCTTGAGCTAAAAGTGCCCCTATAGATTTCTTCGTCGATGTCAGGTACAAAAAAAGCGGCGATCCCAGCTGTGGTGCAATCATTACCTTCGGTGATGTCAGTAGGTCCTTCAGCTTCCCAAATGCGGCTTCATGCTCCTCTGTCCAATTGTATACAACATTTTTTTTGAAGAGATCGCCAAAGCAAAAAGTTATCTATGCAATTGCCGGAATGAATCTCCGCAGGTAAGATAATTTCCCTAGGAACGTCTTCAGAGTGCTCTGATTATGTGGCGCCTTCATGCTGGTGATAGCCGATACTTTCGCGGGGTCAGGCTCGATTCCTTGGCGATGTATCACGCATCCCAAAAACTTCCCCGAAGTTACTCCGAACGCGCATTTCATGGGGTGTGGCGCCTTCATGCCGGTGATAGCCGATACTGTCGCAGGTTCAGGCTCGATTCCTTGGCGATGTATCACGCATCCCAAAAACTTCTCCGGAGTTACTCCGAACGCGCATTTCATGGGGTTCATCTTTAGTTGGAAACTCTTGCATCTTTCAAACACTTTCCGCAGGTCCCCTAGATGGTCCGCTTCCTCTTTGGACTTGAAAACCAGGTCGTCAACATAGAACTCCACATCTTGATGCATCATGTCATGAAACAGAGCCATCATCGCTCTCTGGTAAGTCGCGCCCGCGTTGTTGATGTAGGGTTTTGATTCATGGATCGCGCAAACGGAAGCATAATCAAACAAATAACCATGCAAAACCCTCCAAGGATCACAAGTCTAGATGCATAACGATAGTGAAGGTAAGAAATCATAAACACACCTTTGGGTTCTCCTTGATGACTTCAAACGCGAATAGTGTCACGTTCTCTATAGTTGATCCACGCCTAGAGTTGATCCTAGATCTCCAATCTCCTTGGTGCTAGCCCGGAATGAGAGGAGGGTGAAGGAATCACGCAAAACGAGACAAAAGAAGGGTCTCGGCCCTTCCTTTTGGCCGACGGGGTGAGGGGCGGCGGCAAGGGGCGGCGTCGCTCCTTGTTGCTTGCTCTCTCTCTCCTTTGTTCTCTCCCACTCTTGTTATGTTCTCTTTAGAGCATAAGTTATGAGGAAGGAAGGAAGGAGGGTCCTTTATATAGTCCAACAACTCCTTGTCAACTACCTAAATGACTTATTCTAGTCCTACTAGAATTCAATTTAGTCCCTTCCTTGCAAATTAGTCCCTACTAAGTTTGCAAGGGTTTGCAAAGTGATCCTTCTAATTAATTAATCCAATTAATTAATTCCCAAATCTAGTACAACTCTATATAGCGTGTGACCCCATAGGTTCTATCTAGTTGGTAGCAACTCTTTGCTAATATGGAGCGGTTTCTAGCAAAACATCCATTCTAGCCAACTAATAGAATAGTCATCTAGACAACCTTGTACAAGTAATTGTCTCATCCCTTTGCCTCCATATCCGGATTGGACACGAGACATACAAGTCACACTCGTATATCCAATCCCTAGTTTCTCGATCCATGGAATAGCCTTATTCGTGCAAATAACATCAATATCCCATATTGATTTATTTGAGTCTGGCCAGACATTCTATAAGCACTATCCTTCGAGTGGCCTAGGATATTTGCTCCCGTTATGTGGGAGGGGCAAATCCTCTCTACATCCACTACGATCTCTAAGCTTGCTTCTCATTGTATCCAGTACACGCCTTTATAACTACCCAGTCACGGTGTAGCGTTTAACGCTACCAAGATCACAATGATCCACAACTAGAATATCTAGTGACTTCAAGTCTAAGGATGACAATACCATTGTACCCGAGAAGCACTTGTGACTTAACATAACATGTATGTAGCCTTCTCGGTGATGGGTCAATCCAGTGCAACATTCCGTAATGCACACCTATGTGTTGGATCGTGATATCTCCATATCAATCCAACCCCATACTAGTCTATAAATGATTGTCCCATTTAATCATTATACTTGACTAGGGATATTTAAGATAAACAACACGATTGTAAATCTAAGGACTTCATTATATTAAATATCCAATAAATAATAAATGAATTTTTCTAGCCAGATACAAATTCATACTAAACTAGATTGCCTCTAGGGCATCTATTCCAACAGTCTCCCACTTGCACTAGAGCCAATCTGGCGCATCTCGTATGCCCATACTCCTAGTGTGCCCTTCATGCTTCCACTGCGTGAGAGGCTTCGTAAGCGGGTCTGACAGATTATCATCTGTAGGAATCTTGCATATCCGAACGTCTCCTCTATCGATAATATCTCGAATCAGATGAAACTTCCTGAGCACATGCTTGGACTTCTGGTGCGATCTGGGTTCCTTTGATTGCGCGATCGCCCCAGTGTTGTCACAGAACAACTCCACTGGATCCGCAATGCTAGGGACCACACCAAGTTCAGAAACAAACTTTCTGATCCAAACAGCCTCCTTTGCTGCGCCATTTGCAGCAATGTACTCAGCCTCTGTTGTAGAATCAGCCACCGTCTCTTGCTTGGAACTCTTCCAGCTCACCGCTGCTCCATTCAGGCAAAACACATATCCCGACTGTGATCTAAAGTCATCTCTATCGGTTTGGAAGCTTGCATCAGTGTAACCCTTTACACGCAACTCTTCCTCACCGCCAAACATCAAGAAAGCATCCTTAGTTCTTCTCAAGTACTTTAGGATGTTCTTGACAGCAATCCAGTGACTCTCACCCGGATTGGATTGGTATCTGCTTGTCATACTCAAGGCATATGACACATCTGGTCTAGTACATAACATGGCGTACATGATAGATCCTATGGCCGAGGCATAGGGAATCCTACTCATGCGTTCCTTCTCAATCTCATTGGAAGGACAACCACTCTTCGAAAGAGTGATTCCATGTGACATGGGCAAGAATCCCTTCTTGGAATCTTGCATGTTGAACCGTTTCAACACCTTGTCAATATATGTACTTTGACTTAGGCCTAGCAACCTCTTAGATCTATCTCTATAGATCTTTATACCGAGTATATAGGCTGCTTCCCCTAAGTCCTTCATTGAGAAACACTTTCCTAGCCAATCTTTCACAGATTGCAGCATGGGAATGTCGTTTCCAATGAGTAGTATGTCATCTACATACAAGACCAGAAAAGCTATAGAGCTCCCACTAACCTTCTTGTAGACACAAGACTCATCTTCGTTTCTGATGAAGCCAAACTCTTTGACCACTTCATCAAAACGTCGATTCCAACTCCTAGAAGCTTGCTTCAATCCATAAATGGATCGTTGCAGCTTACAGACTTTGTTGGCTTGCTTTGGATCCTCAAAACCCTCCGGCTGTATCATATACACGTCCTCGAGGAGATTCCCATAAAGGAATGCTGTTTTGACATCCATCTGCCAAATCTCATAGTCGTAGTATGCTGCAATTGCAAGTAGGATTCGGATGGATTTGGTCATAGCGACTGGTGAAAAGGTTTCATCATAGTCAATACCATGAATCTGTCTGAATCCTTTAGCCACCAATCGGCCCTTATGGGTAATCACATTACCATCCATGTCGATCTTCTTCTTGAAGACCCACTTGCACCCTATGGGCCGCGCCCCATCAGGTGGTTCCACCAAAGTCCATACTTTGTTGGTATACATGGATTCCATCTCGGATCTCATGGCTTCAAGCCACTTCTGCGAGTCTGGGCCATTCATGGCCTCCTCATAGGTAGTAGGCTCATCATCTATGAGCATCGTGTCACCGGAATCAGTTACGAGAAGTCCGTACCTCTCGGGTTCCTGGCGCACTCTACTAGATCTACGAAGCTCTTGTGTTACCTGAACAGGTGGATCCACAACTGCTTGTGATTCCTGTTCATGTTCCATAATCGGTTCAGTGATTTGTGGTTCTTGAACTTCTTCAAGTTCTACATTCCTCCCACTTGCTTCTTTAGAGACATATTCTCTTTCTAGAAACACGCCGGTCCGAGCAACAAACACTTTGTTCTCGGTTGGATTGTAGAAGTAGTATCCCTTAGTTTCCTTAGGGTACCCCACAAATTTACACTTATCCGATTTAGGCCCTAGCTTGTATGATTGTAAACGCTTTACATAGACATCGCAGCCCCAAATCCTCATGAACGACAGTGTGGGACGCCTCCCACTCCACATCTCATATGGTGTCTTCATGACTGATTTAGATGGAACACGGTTAATGGTGAAAGCTGCACTTAATAGAGCGTAGCCCCAAAATGATAATGGAAGATCGGTTTGACACATCATAGACCGAACCATATCCAATAGGGTTCGATTCCTCCTCTCGGACACGCCATTCCATTGTGGCGTTCCGGGTGGAGTGAGTTGGGACACGATCCCACACTCTCTAAGATAGTCGTCAAACTCTTGGCTCAAGTATTCTCCTCCACGATCCGATCGTAGAGCCTTGATACTTTTGCCAAGTTGCTTCTCTACTTCATTCTTGAATTCTTTGAACACTTCAAAGGATTCGGATTTTGCCCTCATAAGGTACACAAATCCATATCTACTGTAATCATCAGTAAATGTAATGAAGTTGACATAACCACCCCTGGCAGGTGTGGCAAATGGCCCACACACATCTGTATGTATGAGAGCCAATTGCTCACTAGTCCTCTCACCTTTCTTATTGAAAGGGGACTTTGTCATTTTTCCCAATAAACAAGCCTCACATGTCTCATATGATTCAAAATCAAATGAGTCTAGTAATCCATCCTCATGGAGTCTAGATACACGTTTCTCATTTATGTGGCCTAAACGACAATGCCATAAATAAGCAGGATTTAAATCATTTATTTTAATCCGCTTGGTATTAATGTTGTAGACAGGATTGCTTAGATCAAGGACATAAAGTCCATTAAATAATTGCGCACTAAAATAGTGAATATTATTCAAATAAAAGGAACAACAATTGTTCTTTATTGAAATAATAAAACCTTCCTTGTCCAAACAAGAAATAGAAATAATGTTTCTGCTCATAGCAGGCACAAAATAGCAATTATTTAATTCTAAAACTAATCCTGAAGGCAGGGTTAGCTCGCACACGCCTATGGCCAACGCAACAAACTTTGCTCCATTCCCAACGCGTAGATCTACCTCCCCTTTAGCCAATCTTTTACTTCTCTTTAGATCCTGCATATTTCGACAAATATGAGATCCACATCCAGTATCTAATACCCATGATGTAGAGACAGTTAAATTGACATCTACAACAAAAATACCTGGTGGTGGTGGAATCACTATTCCAAGCCTCTTGTCCTCCAGATATTTTGGGCAGTTCCTCCTCCAGTGTCCAGGTTGACTGCAGTAGTGACACTCACCCTTAGTCACGACCTTGGCAATGCCACCAACAGGCTTAAGGGCTTGTTCCTTGGACTTGGCAACTGACTTGCCTTTGCCCTTGGAGGAAGAGGCAAACTTTTTGCCCTTTCCTTTATGCACCATCATAATGGCCTTGCCCTTACCCTTGTTGATGCTCTGTTCAGCCGTCCTCAACATGTTGAGCAAATCTGGCAGTGGTTTAACGATCTCGTTCATGTTATAGTTCATAATGAACTGTCCATAACTCTCAGGCAACGATTGCAACACGAGATCGGTTGCCAACTCTTGGCCGACCGGGAACCCAAGCCGGGCGAGATTCTCCAAGTACCCGATCATTCGGAGTACATGGGGTCCCACCGGGTTCCCTTCTGCCAGATGACATTTGAACAGTGCCTTTGAGACCTCATACCTCTCTACCCTCGCCTGCTCTTGGAAGAGCTGCTTTAGATGTTCGATCATATCGACATCATTCATGTTCTCATGTTGCTTCTGAAGCTCAGAGGTCATGGTGCAAAGCATTAGGCAGGCCGCATCATTAGCGTCATCAACACGCTTTTGATACGCCCTTAAGGCAGCAGGTGTCTGGTTCTCTGGACCTTCTGGAACATGCTCCTCTATTGCGTACAGTTTCTTCTCTTGCTTGAGAACAATTCTCAAGTTTCTGTACCAATCAAGAAAGTTGGTTCCAGAGAGCTTGTCCTTCTCAAGGACAGATCGTAGGGAATGTTGTGAACTCGATGAGTTGTTTGCCATTTGGAATTCTACAAAAGGAAAATATGCAAGTTTTAGTATTTGTGAATTTTTGACTATATTTAATAATGGCTAGTTTATTAAATATAGCTCCCACTATTTTTCTACGGATTAATAACCCTCAAGATATTAATGCGGAAAATATCCTTATATTTTCTAGTGGGTTAAGATCCATCTTTTCATCTCCTTATGAGCTTGCTTTGGCAAGTCACCCATAATTCGACTACTTCTAGGTAGGAATAATTTCCAATTGCATCCCATATGCAACTCTTGGTTCAATCGGGCAAATAACTCCTTATTTATCCATCCATATGGATAATCCCAATTGATTGCCTCTAGGTTTCTTAATCAAATTAATAGCCTAGTTGTGCTCAACCTCTTATCTAAACAGTTGCACATTGTTACGTGCCATCGCATTCCATCATTATGAACCAAGTCGCCATGCTTTGGCACGCACGAACTTGATAAATAATGATGATAATGAGTGTTTAAATAACGAGAAGGCAAGAACACAATATTTAAAATTTGAGGGATTTTCAATTTTAATTATTTTATTGATCTATATCAACTAATCTATCTATTTGAGTTTGGGCACAACTCCAAATAATAGATCCGGGTTGTCTAATTATCTTATTATCCTAATTGCATGCATCATCCATACACCAACCACACAAATAATAAGACAATAAATAAACAACCACAAAACAGAAATTAAACGTGATGTGGATATGGCCTTTTCTAGACTAAGATAATTCCAAGCCAATGGAATTATCTATGAACCCTAAGCAAACACATCTCCATGTGTCTTGATCTTTTGGTCCATCCTTCATAGTCATGTGGAATGCTCCATGCTCCATGCTCCATCTTTTGTGGCTTCTTTGGCTTTGGGCTTCTTTTCTTCAATCTTGGCTAACAATCTACTTTATCTAGCACTAGCTAATATCTATACTAAATAAAATAAATCTCACAAGTTGAGAAAAAAATGGCACGCAGGCCATAAAACCCTAATTAATTATTACAATTAATTGATCAGCTCGCAGGCCGTAAAACCAAACCACAAAATTAAACATCCACATCAAACCACATCCTAAGGCCATATCCAATCACTATGCGATTTGCACATAAACAGTTAAAATCCAACTTTTAACGCGCTTGGTCAATTTTAATTGATTTTAGGATTTCTAGGGTTAAAACGGTCCATGGGCCCAACAATCCAATTGCCCGGGCCCAAACAAAGTGAACCATAAGGCCCTAGGGCCGGCCCGGCCCAAAAACCGCAAGCTAGGCCCGCGGGTTAGGGCCGCCCGGCCCCTTAGGGCGCCAATCTTGGGCGGCAAGCAAGGGGGGCGGTCCCCTAGGGGGCCGAACCTCCTTATGGAGGTTGTTTCCAAAACAACCTCCTTGCTTGGAGCCCAAGTTTGGTTGTTTCCTTGTTTTGGGAGAACTCCTTCTTCCCTAAGGATGCCCAAACCCTAGATCTAAGATCCTAAAATTTCTCAAACTCACCAATTCATGCATCCAATGCAATATTGGGTCTTGTTATGATCTAATTATTGACAAATTGCATCCCATGCTTGATTTGTCTTGTTTTACGCGATAATCAACAAATTAAGGTGTAAAACAACAAGAACGTTACACATAAACTACGTTTATGCTCTATGACCTGTGGCTCTGATAACACTGTAGGGTTTTGATTCATGGATCGCGCAAACGGAAGCATAATCAAACAAATAACCATGCAAAACCCTCCAAGGATCACAAGTCTAGATGCATAACGATAGTGAAGGTAAGAAATCATAAACACACCTTTGGGTTCTCCTTGATGACTTCAAACGCGAATAGTGTCACGTTCTCTATAGTTGATCCACGCCTAGAGTTGATCCTAGATCTCCAATCTCCTTGGTGCTAGCCCGGAATGAGAGGAGGGTGAAGGAATCACGCAAAACGAGACAAAAGAAGGGTCTCGGCCCTTCCTTTTGGCCGACGGGGTGAGGGGCGGCGGCAAGGGGCGGCGTCGCTCCTTGTTGCTTGCTCTCTCTCTCCTTTGTTCTCTCCCACTCTTGTTATGTTCTCTTTAGAGCATAAGTTATGAGGAAGGAAGGAGGGTCCTTTATATAGTCCAACAACTCCTTGTCAACTACCTAAATGACTTATTCTAGTCCTACTAGAATTCAATTTAGTCCCTTCCTTGCAAATTAGTCCCTACTAAGTTTGCAAGGGTTTGCAAAGTGATCCTTCTAATTAATTAATCCAATTAATTAATTCCCAAATCTAGTACAACTCTATATAGCGTGTGACCCCATAGGTTCTATCTAGTTGGTAGCAACTCTTTGCTAATATGGAGCGGTTTCTAGCAAAACATCCATTCTAGCCAACTAATAGAATAGTCATCTAGACAACCTTGTACAAGTAATTGTCTCATCCCTTTGCCTCCATATCCGGATTGGACACGAGACATACAAGTCACACTCGTATATCCAATCCCTAGTTTCTCGATCCATGGAATAGCCTTATTCGTGCAAATAACATCAATATCCCATATTGATTTATTTGAGTCTGGCCAGACATTCTATAAGCACTATCCTTCGAGTGGCCTAGGATATTTGCTCCCGTTATGTGGGAGGGGCAAATCCTCTCTACATCCACTACGATCTCTAAGCTTGCTTCTCATTGTATCCAGTACACGCCTTTATAACTACCCAGTCACGGTGTAGCGTTTAACGCTACCAAGATCACAATGATCCACAACTAGAATATCTAGTGACTTCAAGTCTGAGGACGACAATACCATTGTACCCGAGAAGCACTTGTGACTTAACATAACATGTATGTAGCCTTCTCGGTGATGGGTCAATCCAGTGCAACATTCCGTAATGCACACCTATGTGTTGGATCGTGATATCTCCATATCAATCCAACCCCATACTAGTCTATAAATGATTGTCCCATTTAATCATTATACTTGACTAGGGATATTTAAGATAAACAACACGATTGTAAATCTAAGGACTTCATTATATTAAATATCCAATAAATAATAAATGAATTTTTCTAGCCAAATACAAATTCATACTAAACTAGATTGCCTCTAGGTCATCTATTCCAACACTTGAGCCCAAAGGGCATGACCGTGTAGTTAAATACCCCAACCGGCGTAATGAACGCAGTTTTTCGTGCATCCTCGGGATCCATCTTGATCTGTTTATACCCACTGAAGCCATCCATGAAGCTGAATCCGGTGCCCTGCAGTAGAGTCGATGAGCAAATCGATGTTGGGCAATGGGAAGTCGTCTTTTGGGCAGAAGCGGTTTAGGTCCCTTAAGTCCACGCATATACGAAGTTGCCCATTCTTCTTTACCAAAGGCACGATGTTGGCCAACCAAGTGGGGTGATGAGTCGGCTCAATGAACTTGGCAGTCAATAACTTGACGATTTCTTATTTGATCTTCACGTTTATCTCTGGCCTAAAACTTCTCGCATTTTGCTTCACCGGTTTAGATCCCGGGATAACATCCAATCCGTGCATAGTCACGCTCGTGTCCAAACCGGGCATCTCATCATACTCCCAGGCAAACACGTCTTTATACTCGGTCAGCAATTGCATCAACCTTGCTTCCTCATCGCCTGTGAGGTCTGCACTCAGAAAAACAGGCCTCTTCTTGTCTTCGCTTGGGCTCAGGAACACCTCTTTCAGTTCCTGCTTCTGGGGCCTCGGCTTGTCTTCCATGCACTCAGGCGCTTCTTTCAATTTATCCTCCAAGGCCTCTGAATTTGGCTTGTCCACCTCTGGGCCTTCTTCAATTTGACTGATTTGCCGAGGGATATCCCCATGCTCGGATGGGGGTACCCCCGCGCACCTTCATATGCGGTAGCACTTCTTTCCGTTGGAGTAGAAGCTCTCTATCTCCCTGCCCTTATGGTCATGTTTTACCACTCTTTTCAAAGTGTATACATTCTTCCTATGGTAGGTGACTTGCGATGCCTCTTCGCTTATGGACACCTATTCCTTGGCATCCTCTCTCGTCACCATTACTCCTGCTGGTGATTGGTCCTTGATATCCTCCCATCGAGGCAAAGGAGTAGGATTAAATGGCCCTGGCATTTGCTCATCCGCCATTTCAGTAAACCATACTGCTTTCGTGAGATGCGCTTCATTCAAATTAAAGGGATTTACCAAAGCTGGTATCTCTACCACTCTACCATTCCAAATGGCCATCATCACTTGGTGGGCTGTTGAGGGAACCGCATCGAAGCGGTGGATCCAGGCTCGCCCTATGATCATGTGATACGTGGTATTCGCATCAATGACGTAGAATTTGGCTGAACACTTGATTTTTCCTATCTGGATGCCCAGGCGAATCCAGCCCATCGTCTTCCTGGAATCACTTCCGAATCCCATCAACGGGGACGGGCGCCTGACAATCTTCTTCTCTGGGATTCCTGCCAACTTTAGAGTACTGAGCGAAACCACATTGACGGCTGCTCCTCCATCGACAAATGCTCTCTTGAATTCGACGTCGTTGATCACCGCTGTCACATACAAAGGCTTCTGGTGACTCGAATCCGTCTACTTGTCACTTGCGGAGAAAGTCATAATCTTTTCCATAGAGCGAGACGCCCTAACAACTTTTCCATTGGAGACTACGATGTCTTCTTCGAAGTCTTCTGCTACCCTTAGAATCGCTTTTGTCATCTCTTTCCGGCATTTCTCCGAAAAGTTCATCTCATCAAAGAATTTTCTGAACCCGTGCGACCCCTTCATCCTGTCAGCACGCTCATCCTCCGTGTCTATGCTGTAGTCCTCCTCGTCGTGGACTTCAGAAATGATGGGCAGACCATCTTCCGCAATATCTTCAAGGTCCGTGATTGCAATCATGGCTACCTCTTTGCCTTTCGGCTCTTGTTCTGCATGGGCCGGCATCGGATTATTGCGCACATCCTGCCTCTGATCACTGACGATTAACTCCCCTTTTTTCATTTTTTTGACTCACAAGGTGCCTGAGCTTCTTGCAGTCAGCTGTGGGGTGCATAATCTTTCCGTGGCACTCACACCACTTCGGGTCCCTCATCATCTCCTTGGAGGGTATTCTTTCGAGCGGAGGCAGAACCCCGTCTTTACGCCATTGTTTGCATAAATCAATTACTTCCTCTAATGAACATGGCAGAGGCGGTGCATCTGAAGTAGCAACCCTAGTTTGCTTGTGTGGCGAAACTTTGTTGACCTCAGCTTCGCGTCCCCTCTTGTAACTAAACCTCCCAATCTTGACAGTGGGTCCCCCTGAGGATCGTTCAGGGGCGTGCTTCTTCTTTTTCCTTTCCACTATAGGCTCTATGTTCTTCGTACATTCAATCAACTTCGAAAAGGTAAGAGTTTGCAAGTTGATTAGCATACCTTTATACTCATCTCGCATGCCTTGCAGGCATATCTCCACGAGCCTTCCCTCGAGCACTTCATCTCTGCATTCCAATGATTTGACTCTGAACTTCTTGATGAAGGTGACACCATCCTCATCGCGCTTCTGATACATACAGGAGAGATGTATCGTCGTAACCTTATCCTCCATCGGGAGGAATTTTGTGTAAAACCTTTGAACCATGTCATCCCAAGTTTTGACAGATCCAGCCTCCAGTGTTCTATATCATTTGTAGGCCACGTTCCCCAAAGATTTTGGGAACTCGCGCATCAGCAAATCAGGGTCAGCCCCATATGGTCCCGTTACATCGATAAAACGCATGACGTGCTCGTGAGCATTCCCATTAACATCTTCGAACTTGTCCCACTTAGGGGCCTTATACCCTACGGGATTAGGCATCAGATAGATCTCGCGCGGGATAGGTGGGGCATTGTCGACCTTCGGAATGATGGTGTCTGCAAAAGGTTCATTGGCGAGGAAGGTCTCTATGCGCCGCTACAACGACGTCATACATTCTGGTGCACTCCCTCCCGCAGCAGGAGGAAGGGTTGCAGCCGGTGGGGACACATATGCCGCGGTTGGGCTAGGGGTATAAGCCGCGTTGTTTAACGATTCCGGCGGAAGAGGCAAGGGATACTGTGAAGATATATTGGAGGCAACAGTTGGTGGTTGGGGGATATGTGAGGTAAGGGACGGTATTTGGACCGTTTGTCCCTGGACAAAGGGTGGTTGCACCATTGCTGGTGGGGTTTGCAAATTAGCACTGGGTATTGCAGGTATTACCTCTGTCCCTTGAGTGGTAGTGGTTCCCCCTCCTTGAGAGATAGCAGCGTCCAATGCCGGATTCGGGGCAAGGGTTCCAAAAATGGCCATTATCCGATCCATCTGTGCGGATTGGGCCTGGAGAGCCTTCGCCTGATTCTGGATGGTGACATTCAAAGTCTCCAAGGTCGGAGTTCCACCGGTTGCCACGAAATTGTGACGGTCTCCTCTCAAGAGGTTGTCTCAGTGGAGGGAGATCTGTTGCTGACATCTTCGTCGCGAGACATGGGTGCTGATAACTCTATATTAGAGTTATATTTCTTCTACGTTTGTGTACCGTTTTGTGTAATTTTCGGGTTGAATATATTAGGAATACACTATGAACTTGAGGAAATTGGAAAAGTCTAGCTTTGAGTGATAAATTGTTAATCTGGGCGTTTTTCACATTATTTACATTTATTTTGTCACTTTCGATCGCACGGGGTGTTTTCGTGTTGTGTTGGACAGGAAACGAAGCTAATGGATCAAGAGGAGGAGGAAAACGAACTTCAGAACATGTGCGGAAGCTTGGGAGAGGAAGAAATTGGAAGAAAAGAGGACAAAGATGGAAAAAGGGGGTTAAAGTGTCATTTTCATAAGTTTGGGTAATGACACTTAACACCCCCAATGAAGAATAGAAGAGAAGACTTAGAAAAATTGAGCTGAAGAAAAAAAGAGGAACTTCACTGACTTGCAGGATCAAAAGTTGATCCTAGGATCAGAAGTAGATCGCATGATCAGAATATGTGATCGTGCGATCAGATGCGAGACTTAGCCAATACTCGAAGGAAAAAAAAAAAGAAAAATCACTGAAGTGTAAGATCACCTCTGTGATCGTAGGATCAACCCAGATCGCACGATCAAAAAAAGTTGATCGCACGATCTGCTGAAGCCAGATGCACGATTTTGGTTGTTTTTGAGCCAAAACTACGTCGTTTAGTGTTATGTTATTTCCTAACCTAGTTGGGGAATAATTAATACACGTAATATTGATTCAAGGAGACACTTTTCATCTATTATTCATCACTCACGCAAGGAGGAAGAGGAGAGACGAGAGTCAAGAGGAGGATTCCTCCTCCATTGAAGATCTAGGGTTTCATCTTCTTCTTCTTCTTCTTCTTCTTCTTTCAAATATTGTATGGAGAAACTTGTAAGTTTTGTTTGGTTGATTACTATTAGCTAAACTCCATTGTTAGGCTTCTCTAGAGAGCCTAGGGTTATGTAGACGATGATTTTTTTCCGGATTCTTAATCTTTGTTTCATGCTTATTGATTTCTTCTATTGAATGGATGTTAGTTCTTGAATCTTGTTAAGGATCTTAGTATATTGACACGACTAAGATAGGAATTGATAATCAATGAACTAGGGTTTGCTCATAGGATGAATCATGCTTAAAGTTTATTAAGTTCTAAATCAATTGTTCATAATCTATGCTTAATTCTTAATGGGGATGGAGTAATTAACCGGAACCGTTAGTTGGCTAGTGAAGTGCACGACAGTGACTTTAAATAGCTAGGATGAGATATGAGCATCAATCCCGTATCACCGAGAATGAGAAGAGATGTGTTAGGATTGGCTAGTGTGGGTAGATTCGGTAGGTGAAATTCGACTTTTTCGTGCAACGGTGGACCGAAAGGACTCGTTTTCGTGCATGTCGTTAGCCTACTAGAACAGACCGGTAGACACAAGAGACCGATAGGAGATTGTAGTCTACCATGAAGTAGAATGACTTGAGACTGATAGGAGATAGTCAGTGCTGTTACCCGGCTTAGTTAGAATATAGTTAACGTGTTGCTCATATAATCCGGAAATCGTCTACAACCCTAAGTGATCTAGAGATTGCCTAGTTTCTCCAAACTTATTTCTTAAATATAGAAAAATACAAAAATATTAGATTAGTCTTTATTTCAATTTCTAAAATCAATCAAATCTTTCCTCCTGCACCGTACTCTAAATTAAATAACTAATTAAATAATCTCAAGCCTGTCCTCGTGGGATCGATAACTCGGGGTTGAAATACCACCCCTATATTACTTGACCATGCACTTGCGCATACGCGTTAAGAATCCGCGTCAAGTTTTTGGCGCCGTTGCCGGGGACAGCGGTAGATTATTTAGTTAGGAGTTAGTTTAGAGTACTTTTATTTTAGTTTCAGTTTTAATTTTTTTCTTATTCTATATCTCCGTGCTTCACGGGTGTCTTGTGAGTTTGTTTCTCAGGAACGCAGGAAGCAAGAGACAATTTAAGCATGTGGAGCGAAGACTGTTATTCGGGTCCCCCCTACTGTTTCCACTGCAGGGGTAAACATGAAGACAAGGACGCATGCATAACTTGGTGCTATGTATGCGGCATTTGGCACGACCGTAGAGACTCATGTCGAGTACATGCCCCCCAAATTCATCCGCACCAGGAAGATTCAGCAGCGAGTATGGCAGAACGGCGTAGTATTACGAATGACATCGAAGTGTGCGCCAAAATTTTGTCCATAGCTGCACAATTACGACAAGAGGATTCAGCCACAGGTAGGGAATACGTGAGGGAGATGTTGGAGAGGATAAAGAAAAGAATAGAAAAACTGTCAACAGCAGGGGAATCTAGTATTCAAGAGCCACAAGAAGAGACCTTGCCATATGACAGTGAGCCAAAAATTGAACCTTCATCATCCCCACCACAAGTGGAAGAAGAGATACCTGAGCCGAACGAAGATTGCAGTGTCCAAGAACCATTGGTGGACTCTGCCATTTATGAGGACTCAGACTCTGATTCAGACTAGGGTGAACCTGTGTTCCGAAGATGGGAAGATCCTCCGTATTGCGAGCCAAGACCGCAGGCGCCCTCACATCCTTTGCATGAATGGGAAGACACCGAAATTGGAACCCTGTGGTGTGTCGACGATGAAGCTGGTGAAACACTTGTGCTCAATGCTATTGAGGTAAAAGCCCCAACTTTGATTAATAATGAATTCTCCAAATCTTATGTCACGCAAGTCTGCGACGAGCTGGAAAAATTATCGTATGGAGATTCTTATGGGGAAGAATGTGATGATCAACTTCCAATATCTTGTTCTATGGGCGATTCTATTTATCATCCATATGCCATAGTCAAAGAGTTGGAAGTTAGCAAGTGTGGGGGTGTGGATGAATTCCATGGGTCATGTGAAGAGCATCTAGCACAGATGAGGTATTACTGGGATGATTTTATGGCCAGAGATTCATTTGAGCCCAGTGGTACTTGGTGGAAGTTTCTCAAGAAGATCAATTGCAAAATGAAAGGAGTCAGCTTCCACAACTCTCCACCGTCTTCAGAGCACATGGGTGCTCATGGGAAAAATTTCACTGAAAAGAGATGGTGGAAGAAGAAGAAATGGAGGGATAAAGCAGTCTCCACTTTCCTTTTCGGTTGAGGTAACCGGGTCGGGCTGTCGAACTTAAATTAAAAACGCTGCTTGGGAGGCAACCCAATGTAGAGTAGGATGTTATTTCTTTTATTTCTGTTTTAGTTCTCCATACCTGATTTTGAGAGGTGAGAGAGAGGGACTGATGAGTTGTCTAGTTTTGCAGGTAATGTTAGCGAAGAATCTACCCCAGTGTGCCATGGCACATTTGACCCACATGGGGACTCTTGAGGGAGTTGGGGATTTTTCGTGCATTTTTGCAGGATGGAGCAGTCTACCCCGGTGTGCGAGGCACACACGACCTTAGGGGAGTTACATTGTAGCATGATGTAGCTTGGGGATTGCTCAGGTCATCTTCATCAGCGGAAAACTGTCTACGATCCATAAGACCCCTTCTTGTTGCAGTTTCACAGTACGGTGCCCATGTAGTTCCGGGCACCTCAGGTATTTCTTTCTCTCTCAGCGTCAACGTTTTGAGCGGTAATTGTGGAAATCCACCGCCTACACATTTAAGCGATGAGTCCTCTTATTTTATCTCTAAATTCGTTGAGAACAATGAAACGCTTAAGTGTGTGTGGGGGGGGGGGGGGTCTGTGTACATTTTGCTAGCCATGTCGGTCCTTGCATAGCCTTGTTACATGTAGTTGTGTAGTATTGTGAGTATTGTGTGGTTAGTGTAATGTTTTTAATATATTGTTGTATTGTGATAGGTTCAAATTTTTTCTGCATCACTTTTATATTATTGAGTCCCCTACCCAAAACGTGTTGTTAATCGAGTTGGCCAAAAGCATATAGAGTCTAGGAAAATATGAAAAAATTGAAAAAAAAATAGAAAAAAAAAATCCATAAAAATCTAAATTTTTTGAGAATAAGGGCAATTGATGAAGCTTGAAACTGAAGAGAGTTCAATGAAAGAGTCTCGGAGAATAGGAAGCACCGTAGTAGGGATGTCTTTAATTCTTAGTATCTTGCGCACCTGTTTCACGAAAGGAAGTCCCGGGTATTCAGGGAAAAAAGGAATGAAGACGAGGGCACACCTTTAGTTCCTTTATTGTGCTAGGAGGATTTAGTCCTAAGGAGTTGAATCTGGCTTCGAGTGGAAACTTGTGGACTCTTGTAAATCTGGGGTGGACCTTCGTGTAGAGTCGGTTCCATGTGGTACGCTGCTCTAGCCTAAGTGAAGTTATGGAGTGTACACCACCATCCCTTAAGGCGGTTTCAAGAGCTAACCGAAAAAGCCCACACTTAGTAGCTCTAAATGCACGGTTGAAAAGAAATAGAAGAGAATGAAGAAAAAAAAGAATCAAAAATCTCCTCTTGGATTATATACGGTGAACAACCTAATGTGCCTCCGTTCACGCGGGGAATTTGGATTCAATCCAATTAGAGCGTCTAAGGAAAATTAAAGTCTAGCCGTATTACACGGAGTTGTGTCTCCCGTCAATGGGACAACTTGCATTCAATGCAATAGCGGCTAAGAGGGTCTGAAAACCTCAAATGACTTGGCGACGAAAGACTATCTTAGAATTTGAGATGCCTAGACCCTCTGAGCTAAATGACGTGCCCAAGTCTTGGATTGTTATTGGTGGATGTTTGGGGACCCCTTAGTGAACTTGTGCGTATGATCATCTTATCTCAATTTCTTGCTATTGATTGTGAAATTTCGAAAAAGACTTGTGAGAGCTTGATGATTTTGGTTAGTGATAACGAGATTGCCCAATCTCTAACTGAAAAAGAAATTGGTGTTGTTTCAATTTTTGCATTGTGTGATAATCGAGTTGCATTGTATAGTCATGTAGATTGCATGGGTGTGTGTGTTGTTTGTGTCACATGGCTAGTGAAGTTGCATGCAATTCGGTGGATTAAAAATCATAGTGTGAGAGATGTTTTTGATTTTGTTCGGGACGCGCAAAAAGGTAATGTGGGGGGATTTGATAACTCTATATTAGAGTTATATTTATTCTACGTTTGTGTACCGTTTTGTGTAATTTTCGGGTTGAAGATATTAGAAATACACTATGAACTTGAGGAAATTGGATAAGTTTAGCTTTGAGTGATAAATTGTTAATCTGGGCGTTTTTCACATTATTTACATTTATTTTGTCACTTTTGATCGCAAGGGTTGTTTTCGTGTTGTGTTGGACAGGAAACGGAGCTTATGGATCAAGAGGAGGAGGAAAACGAACTTCAGAACATGTGCAGAAGCTTGGGAGAGGAAGAAATTGGAAGAAAAGAGGACAAAAAGATGGAAAAAGGGGGTTAAAGTGTCATTTTCATAAGTTTGGGTAATGACACTTAACACCCCCAATGAAGAATAGAAGAGAAGACTTAGAAAAATTGAGCGGAAGAAAAAAAGGGGAACTTCACTGACTTGCAGGATAAAAAGTTGATCCTAGGATCAGAAGTAGATCGCATGATCAAAATATGTGATCGTGCGATCTGATGCGAGACTTAGCCAATACTCGAAGGAAGAAAAAAATAAAACTCACTGAAGTGTAAGATCACCTTTGTGATCGTAGGATCAACCCAGATCGCAGGATCAGAGAAAGTTGATCGCACGATCTGCTGAAGCCAGATGCACGATTTTGCTTGTTATTGAGCCAAAACTACGTCGTTTAGTGTTATGTTATTTCCTAACCTAGTTGGGGAATAATTAATACACGTAATATTGATTCAAGGAGACACTTTTCATATATTATTCATCACTCACGCAAGGAGGAAAAGGAGAGAAGGGAGTCAAGAGGAGGATTCCTCCTCCATTGAAGATCTAGGGTTTCATCTTCTTCTTCTTCTTCTTCTTCTTCTTTCAAATATTGTATGGAGAAACTTGTAAGTTTTGTTTGGTTGATTACTATTAGCTAAACTCCATTGTTAGGCTTCTCTAGAGAGCCTAGGGTTATGTAGAAGATGATTTTTTCTGGATTTTTAATCTTTGTTTCATGCTTATTGATTTCTTCTATTGAATGGATGTTAGTTCTTGAATCTTGTTAAGGATCTTAGTATATTGACACGACTAAGATAGGAATTGATAATCAATGAACTAGGGTTTGCTCATAGGATGAATCATGCTTAAATTTGATTAAGTTCTAAATCAATTGTTCATAATCTATGCTTAATTCTTAATGGGGATGGAGTAATTAACCGGAACCGTTAGTTGGCTAGTGAAGTGCACGACAGTGACTTTAAATAGCTAGGATGATATATGAGCATCAATCCCGTATCACTGAGAATGAGAAGAGACGTGTTAGGATTGGCTAGTGTGGGTAGATTCGGTAGGTGAAATTCGACTGTTTCGTGCAACGGTGGACCGACAGGACCCGTTTTCGTGCATGTCGTTAGCGTACTAGAACAGACCGGTAGACACAAGAGACCGATAGGAGATTGTAGTCTACCGTGAAGTAGAATGACTTGATACCGATAGGAGATAGTCAGTGTTGTTACCCGGCTTAGTTAGAATATAGTTAACGTGTTGCTCAGATAATCCGGAAATCGTCTACAACCCTAGGCGATCTAGAGATTGCCTAGTTTCTCCAAACTTATTTCTTAAATATAAAAAATTACAAAAATATTAGATTAGTTTTTATTTTAATTTCTAAAATCAATCAAATCTTTCCTCCTGCACCGTACTCTAAATTTAATAACTAATTAAATCATCTCAAGCCTGTCCTCGTGGGATCGAGAACTCGGGGTTGAAATACCACCCCTATATTACTTAACCGTGCACTTGCGCATACGCGTTAAGAATCCGCGTCAGATGCTTGCAGTGGTAAGTTCACGTCGGGTTCACCAAATTTGTACGAGAGAATCTTTCAGGGAGAATTCAATATACACCAAGAATAGGGGATAAGAAGAACACATGAAGTGTAGAGTGTGTGTAGGGAGAGATTAAGGCAATAGCAACTGTATGAGAGAGAGACAAAATTTTGGCAGAGCTTCCGCGTAGTTCAGGATATGTTATGTAAGGAAGGGTTAACGATCCTATATATAGTGGTGAATGTGACCGTTGTAGTGGGTTAATGCGCCCATTAATGGCGGCTTAATTACCATAACCACAACGGCACGTTCGTCCGTATATATAGGGAACGTTACGCACTTCGTCCGCGTATACCGGAACCGTTATGAGGTTGACCGGGTTTATGGAGCTCGTGCCATAAATCTCTCAAAGCAGTTACTAAAGGTCGCGCGCGGGCTTGGTTGTCGCTCGCGCGCGACAGGACTTACTCTAGCCTCCAAACCACTAAGTCCCTACAAGTCCCGTGTGGTGGTACGCGAGGGCCCTGTCTCGCAGCCCCCACGTGGATCAGCGTGGGTTGTGATCCTGTGTGTGTGGAGCATAGCTAGGTGTGCTAGATGATCTCCACGTGGCCAAGATCTATCTGTCTGGAAAGAACTATCTACACAAGTAATGTGTGATTGTTGTATCAAGAGGTTGGACGCAACTAAGTTGTTTCAATAAGATTGATAAATATAGAGGCAAGGCAATTACGTTATCTATGGGATAGAATGAAATTTGTGTAATGCAAGTGGGGTTGAATAGAGTATGGAAACTTTTTGCTAATATTGGACTTTAAAAGATTTAATACAAGGAATTATTGTAAACTCAAGGCTGTAAAAAGATTCGAAAAATATTGAAACAAGTGTAGACTGTCTGAAGCTTCAAAAGCTTTGAGACAGGAGTTTCTCCAAAGCTTTGGAGCTTCCAGTATTCGAGAGACTAGTTTGCAGAATAAATAAATAGATAAGTAAAACAATCAACACAAGGGGGTTTTACATATTTCAGTCACTATTGGACCTACTCTCCCTGAGGACTTAATCCCTCCAAAATTTGGAGACACTTCTTATTAGTCACTTTGATTTAGCTCTAGATATTAAGCCTAAGTGAGCTACCCTTAAACCTATACAGCCTGTGGTTCCAAACCTATCTAGTTCCATCTACAATATGATGAAACAATAAGAACCTCTTGGTTTTCACTTGAACAACTAACTTCTAACAGTTGGTGAGGTTAAGAATCATAAATGAATAATACAATGAATGCACAATGAAGAACACAGGAATATATAAAGAACAAAGCTTGGAAGTGTTCTTCAGGTTTCTGGATGATTGATCTTCTTCTTCTGCAGTGAATTCTTGATTGATTGAAGAGTGTAAGTCTGAATCTTCCCCGAATGAAACACTCTTCTTTTTACAGATGATAAGACCTCTTTATTCTCTTTCAAATATCTCTTATAACAAAGTACAGTAACTACTTGAGAGATTTCAGGAACAAACCCCCTGAAAATCCTCCCTTTAATAGCTTCTTACAACAGCTATGCTTGAATAGCTGATTTGATTTGTTAGGAGGGTTTGAGCGACGAACAAACGTGTAACAACTTAATCATACGATTAATATAATCCAGAAAATATAGCATGAATGTACTGACTATTTGGCATATCAGTTTAAATAATAAACTGGACTATATTTCTAACTTCAGAGTAATTCCAGATAAGTAATCTATAATAAATAATAATGACATGATTATAACTCATAACAAGTCAATAACCAATAACATAAGAAAGTAAAGCAACCTGCAATAAGAATCAGTTAGTCACAAGAATAATTGTCAGAGGCTCAAGGCATCCTCCAAAGCTTTGGAGCTTTGGATGTCCTTTAAAGCCTTGGCCTTACTAACTTTGATCCTTGATGCAATTAGCTCTGAGAGATCATTTAGCATTAGAAACGCAATATAGCAACTTAATAATATTTTCAAGAGATGAGATAAGGCTTAAAAGAAATATCCAATCAATTCCCAAGCCTACAACACAAAATCTGTTAGCTACTAGTTAACCAGTGTATATGCATAGTCATACTTCAAAGCTTTGGAGCTTTGAATCTATCTCTTGAGTAAATATGTTTTTCATCATCTACCAGGTATAAACCCCCCCCCCCCCCCCGAGTTCATACATATCATCAGTTTTAAGAGACTAGATTATCAATCTCCCCCTTGATGAAAGACAAAACAAATATTCTTGCATTCTCAGCATCCTGTAACTCAACAGTCATAAGTATCCAACAAATATCAGAGCAGCTCAAGTACATAAAATGTAATGAAACATATAAAACTAAAACTAACATAGATATCTTATCCGACATAATCATCCAAAAATTATTACACATAAAGCATCTTAAAACACACATCCTCTCCCCCTTTTTGACTTTCAGCAAAAGAGTAAAGGAATATAGGATCATACTCAGAGTTTTTTGAATAAAAAAATGAAAAACCAAATAGAAAATAAACCAACTTAAAGGCTTTGAGGCTCATTCTTTAGCATATGTAGCATCCTTCTTGGTTGTATTCTTCCCCTCCTTGATCTTGCACTTCCCTTTACCTTTTCCCATGCCAGTTTCAGCTTCCTCTTGCCTCTTCTGCTAATCCTTCCTCACTTGAAGCTCCTTCATCTCCAGACTGAACCTTAACATTTTCAGCTTCAACATCAGCAACTACTTCAGCAATTACGTCATCAACTTTTTCAGCAACTTTCTGAGTAGCTTCCTTAGTAACCTCCTCACCACCAGCTTCTTCATCACCAATTTGCTCAAACAAATCTGTAGAAGCACGAACTACTGAAACTTTCTTCTTCTTCTTCTTCTTCTTCTTCTTCTTCTTCTTCTTCTTCTTCTTCTTCTTCTTCTTCTTCTTCTTCTTCTTCTAGCACCATATCAGATTCAATGCTATCAGAATTCTGACTCTCAGAAGATTACACTTTCTCCAGGTTCAAACCTTTGATGATCAAGTCTAGCTTCCCATTCATCAAATCTTTGAATTTGCCAAAATCAGTAGACAAGTCAAACTTACCTTGCCGTAAATCCTCAATTCCATCTTCCAAGTTCTCAACTCTGTCAATAATCGGAGAAAAATCCAGATTTGCTGAAGCCTTTGGTGTGGTTGCAGCCTTAGGCTTAATGAGTTCCTTCTCCTTCAATTCATCAGTAGACAATTCTGAATAAAACTTCCAATGCCCTTTTCCTGTCTGTACAACTCAAATCCTTTGGAGAGAAACGTCATCTAACAAACCAAGCCCACTAGTAATCTTATCCTCATCTTTCACTTATATCTTAAAATACTCAAAGAACAATGGCAACAAATTTGCATAGGGAAGTGAATGATTTCTTGTTCTAGTTCCACAATATACCATATGCTCCATAATCACACTAGGCAGATCAATGTCACAGCCTTGACATATCAAATACATAAGAATCAACACCCTATCAGTTACCAATTCTCTTGAGTGTTCTCTTGGCACAACACATCTCATGATGATAGAGAACACGATTTTGGCTTCACAATTTTACACAGAGTGTCAATTGCTTAGGTTCAGATGGTACTCCCTCTATAAAGAAATCAGATTTAGCTTTTTCGAAACACTCCTTCCTATCAGGATGTTCAAGAACTCTGTTCTTCCTAGGGATACCCAAAACTTTGGCAAACACCCTATGGTCCAACCTCATATCCACACCAGCAACCTTAGAAGCTAAGCCATCACTTTCCTCATCTTCTTGCACCAAATTCAAATAGAAAAGCCTTGTCAACCTAGGATAATCCTCAGAAAACTAGGGTTTAATATCTTCCAAACAGATAAATTTTTAAAATTCCTAATGCAGCCAATATCAAGTTTGTCTAACAATTCTTCAGAAATCATGCTACAATAGGCAATCTTTGATGAAGAATACCCATCCATCCATCCATACATCCTTAAATTCTTTACTGATAAACCAAGACTCAGGAAGTAAGTTCTTACCATATCTAGAGACTCCTTTGCTCTTGGCATTAACAGCATTGTGCTTGACTCTTGCTTTCTTCTTAGAAGGCTGATCATCCTTATTCTCCTCCGGTTTCTTCTTCTTTGGAGCCTGATCTTGTTTCTTGTCTTCATAAACTTTCTTCTTCTTTCCCCCCTCTCTTTTTTGACTCAGATTGACCACCCTGATCTTTCTTCTGTTGTCTCTATTTTTCTTGTTCTTCCTCAGATTCTGACCTAATTTCTTGCACATCCTTCTCCTTTATGATCTTCTTTGCTGAAGGAGAAGCTTCTTGCATGATTCGGGTCTTCTCTAAATTTGAATCAGAGATATTAACTTCCACCTTTCTGTAAGCTCTTCTCTTCTTCCTCATAGGAGAAGTCTGACTCTTCTTCTGAAGCCTTGTAGATTTACGCTCCATTGCGTTTTGGGTTTTTAGAAGAGGCAGAGAGAATAGATGGAGAGATAGAGACGAAGAAATTGAGATAGAGTTGGAGAGAAAAAAGCCCTGAATTGCAGCTTATAAGTTGGAAAAATTTTCAACTATAATGTTTAAAAAGGAATCAAAAGATTTTGCATGCACATAATCAAATCTGAAAGATATTCCTAGATATTTTTGGGATATTTTAAAAATATCCGAGTAAATCAAATATTCTGCAATTATCTATTTAGATAGTACATAATAATGGTGATCCAATTTTTTAAACATAACAGACAGTTTTTCTCCGAAGCTTTAAGATACAAGTCCAAAGCCTTGAGAAACTGTAAAACAGTTTCAGAAAACTTCAAAGCTTTTGGGCATACTTCCAAGGATAGGAAAGTATGATCTCAAGGCTTTGAGATATTCACACAAATGCAAATTAATGATTCAGGACTCCCCTAAGCCAATGCATCCTTGTTTAGCATACTTAAATCAACCCTTAGAGATGCAATCCTTTCATCTGGCAAAGGTTTAGTGAAAATATCATCAACTTTCTTAGCAGTAGATAAAAAAAGACAAAGATACGTCACTTTTCTCAGCGTGTTCCCTTATGAAATGGCTTCTTACATCAATATGCTTAGTTCTGGAATGCTGCACAGGATTCTTAGTGATTGAAATGACACTTGTATTGTCACAATTGATAGGCACATGTATGAATTCATATCCAATATCTCTTAATTTTTGAGCAATCCATAGTACTTGTGAACAACAAGCACCAGTTGCAATGTATTCAGCTTTGCAGTTGACAAGGCCACTGAATTCTGTTTCTTTGAATGTCAACTAATCAATGATGAACCAAGAAATTGACAACATCCTGAAGTACTTTTTCTATCAACCTTGTATCCAGCAAAGTGTGCGCCTGAATAACCACTCAACAAGAAATTAGTCCTTATTAGATACCAAAAGCCCCAAGTCCAGTTCTTTGGTTCAATTCAAATATATGAAAATCCTTTTAACAGCTACTAAGTGACTTTATTTAGGATCTACCTGAAACCATGAACACATACAGACACTAAACATAATATATGGTCTACTAGCAGTTAAAATTGAACCAATCATACCTCTATACTCCTTTTGATTCACACTCTTACCATTTGTATCCTTGTCTAAGGATAATGAAGAACTCGTGGGAGTTTTAACTACCTTGGAGTGAGACATATTGTACTTACTGAGCAAATCCTTGGTGCCTTGATGCACAAACATTCGTTTCTTCATTTGATGTACATGAAGTCCAAGAAACAAATTTAGCTCTCCCATCAAGCTCATTTCAAATTCCCTGCACATTAGACTTCAAAAATCTTTTGAAAGAGCATCATCAGTAGTACTTAACAATATATCATCAACATAAATCTGTACTACTAATATGTCTTTCTCATGAGTCTTAATGAAAATAGTTTTGTCTACCAGGTCTCTCTTAAAACTATTGTCAAGTAAAAACTTTGAAAGTCTGTCATACCAAGCCCTTGGAGCTTGTTTGAGGCCAAAGAGAGCTTTGTCTAATCTGTAAAAATGATCAGGGAAATTGTCATCTGCAAAACCAGGGGGTTGAGCAACATATACTGCTTCTTGTAAATAGCCATTTAGAAAAAAAAACATTTATAATCCATTTGATAAAGCTTTATATGTTTATGGGATGCAAATGCAAAAAATATTATGATAGCTTCTAACCTAGAAACATGAGATAATGTTTCTTAATAATTAATACCTTCTTCTTGATTGTACCCGTGTGACACAAGTCTGGTTTTGTTCCTTACCACTTTACCATTCTCATCAAGTTTTATTCTGATTACCCATCTGGTTCCAATAATAGATTGATTCTTTGGCCTAGGAACCAAGTTCCAAACCTTGTTCCTTTTAAATTCATCTAGCTCATTCTGCGTTGCAATGATCCAATATGCATCTTGTAGTGCATCCTTTGCATTCTTAGGTTCCATAAGTGATACAAAAGTACTGAAAGAACACAAGTTCCTTAGCTGTCCTCTGGTCTGTGTACCAGTTGTTGGATATGAAATGATATTGTCTGTTGGATGAGCTGAGAAGTATGAACCTCTTTCTTGGTGTCCATGGTTATGGCTCAGAAGGTAACTTCTCAAGCGTTTGAGAGTTTGTTGCAGTAGCTAAAGCACTTTGTGTTATGTGAGATCCAGTCTTAAAGCTTTGATATTTAGAATCAGGAGAATTGCCAAAGTTTTGAGATTATTCTTTCTGTTCTTGCAGATTGGTTTTGCTTCCGTTATGTTCCTCAAGATCATCATCTGTCTCATACTTGTTAGATCGAGATCTGCAAAACTTTCACTCAAGAAACCATTTTTCTTTCATAAAAATAACATGTATGCTCTCTTATACTACTTTAATTCTCTTATTTAAAACACTACAAGCTTTGCTAGATTGAGAATATCCAAGAAAAACACCTTCATCACTTCTAGCATCAAATTTACCAAGATTATCCTTACCATTATCATGCACATAACAAATACAGCCAAAAGTTTTTAGATAAGAAACACTAGGCTTTCTGCCTTTGAAAAGTTCTTATGGAGTTTTCTTCAAAATAGGCTCGATGAAACATCTATTCAGCATATAGTTGGCAGTGTTATTAGCTTATGCCCAAAGATATTTTGGCAAATGACTTTCAAGTAGCATCGTTCTAGACATGTATTCAAGTGTCATATTCTTCCTCTCAACTACTCCATTTTGATGAGGAGTTCTAGGTGCAGAAAAGTTGTGTGAGATGCCATGCTTTGCACAAAATAAATTAAAAGTAAGCTCTGCCATGAACACTTCTGAAAGATGCAAGAAGTAAGTTTTTCAAAGTTTGAAACTCTTTACAAAGCTTTGAGAATTTAGATAATGCTTTAGATTTGTCTATAATAAACATAACCCAAGTAAATATAGAGTAATCATCAATCACATCAAGCATATATCTCTTACATTTGGGTGTTTGAACCCTCATAGGACCACACAAGTCCATATGCATCAATTCTAAAGGTTTAGTAGTACTTACGCAGTTCTTTGGCTTGAATGAACTCATTTTCTGTTTAACTTGAGTACATGCTTTGAAAATCTCATCATCTTTGAATTTCATGGTTGTTAATCCTCTTAACAAGTCCTTTGAGATGAGATTTTCCATTGTATGCATGCTTATATGCCCAATTTTTCTATGCCAAAGCTTTGAGTCTTCCTTCAAAGCTTTGAGGCACTTCAGACTTTCACCTGCAACTTTGTTAGTACTCATAGCATAACCATTGTATGACCGAGGAGCAGTGAGTATTCAATTGCCAGATCTTTCATCTTGCACAACACATTTATCCTTGTCAAAAACAACTTTATTACCCTTATCACACAATTAAGATACAGTAAGAAGATTATATTTCAAACCTTCAACCAAGTAAACATCAGAAATAGAACTTGCAGATTCATTACCAATACTAATTATTCCAATATTATGGCATTTTACTTTGTCACCAAGTGTGATTGTTCCTCCAGTTTGCTCTGTAAGATTAGTGAATAAAGATTTATTTCCACTCATATGCCTGGAACAAACACTATCCAAAATCCATTTCAGATACTTCAAATCTTTGGCGACAGCCTGCAAACATCAACCAATGCCTCAACAGGCTATTAGAACAAGTGTAGAATTTTGATTCAAATTCAGAATCAACCATGTTAGGCGGTCTGATTCCTTTAGGAACCCAAACCTGCCTCACTTGTCCCTTGAGCTGATAAGGATAAGTATTCCAAATTATATGAGGTTCCGCCTTCTGAAGGGATAAGTTAACTTCACATGACTAATCTTTACACAATAATGACATTTTGGAGAATGCCTGCTTCCTGATTTCACAAAAGTAGTTTGGTTTTTCTTTGGAAAATTTTGATTGTAGCCAATTCCACTCTTATTTACAGATTTCAGACTTCCTCCAAGCATGATATTGAGATTGTGTTGTGAGCCTGCAAACTTTTATAAAAATTTTTTGGATTCTTGAAGTTTCTCAGTGTATAAAGTTTTATGTTGTTCTAAATCATCTGAATGATGTTTTAGCTCAACATACTTATCAGTTAAAAGAGATTTTTGACAACTTGTTTGACATGTGCCTTCAAAGCTTTGAACCTACCGTCCAAGGCTTTCATGTCATTGTTAATTTTAGAAATAGATGCTTCAAGAGTTCAGTTGAGAAAAATCAAATTTAAGTTTTCTTTTGCCTGCTCATGAACGTTCACCTTCAAGGTTACCATCTCATTTCTATAACTTTCCTCATTCAAAAACATACTTTTGAGTATTTCTGGTAGAACATCAGAAGGACTAGCAAGAAGACTTTTTACCATATCTTCAATATGCTTGTCTGAGTCTTTTTCTTCTTCATGCTCAGCCATTAAGAAAATATTGGGTTATTCTTCATTTGAGTCTGAAGCAGTTGATGAATAAAAATCACTCCATGATGCAACCATAGTTTTCTCATGAACTGTCAGCAGACAAATCTAGCCTAGTTTTCTCATGAACTGTTTGATGTTGCTTAAACAGATCTTGTTGCTGGATTGTCTTGTTATTTTTTTGATCTTGTTTGCTGAGTATATGCAGGTTTGTTGGACGCTCCAACGTCCATAAACAGATCAGCAATCCATTCAAATATAGCTGTTGGTTGGAGCTTATCAGAAAGGAGATAATATAGGAATTTTGTTCCTGGTTTTTCTCAGTTGGTTGCAGACTGTTGCTCAGTGATCAGCTTTTTAAATTTGAATAAGAGAGAGTCAGGAAAGAGAGACAGAGATCTTGGTTGGGAAGAGAGCAACAAACAGGAAAGATCAATTTACACAGCTCTTCAAATCATTCAAGACAATCAACTCTCCAGCAGACTGAAGATCACTCATTTCACAAGAACTCTTCCAAGCTTAAACAACTTATCTATTCTGAGTTCTTCTTCTTGTACTTAATTGTATCATTCATTCTTCATTTATGAAACCTCACTAAACTTATTAGTTTGTTTGTTCAAGTGAACAACAAGAGGTTCTTATTGATTCAACAGGTTGTAGCCTGTAACTAGATAGGTTGGGAACCTCTTGAAGCTACTAATTTGAAGATTGATAGTGACTTCAAAGCCTTGGACAGCAGATTCAAAGCTTTGAAATCACAGGTCCAAGAAGTAGTTGATCAAAACTCTATTTTAACTGACAAGTTTGTATTTCTAAAAAATCATTCTGATGATTTAGAACAACAAAATATTTCATGACTAGTAAGCTTCACGAATCCAAGAAATTCTTTCAACTTTTGCTGGCTCAGAACAAAAGCTAAATCTTATGCTTGGAGGAGGTATGCGTTCTGTATACAAGAGTTGAATTGGTTATATTCCAAATTTTCCAAGAAAAAACCAAACCACTTTTGTGAAATGAGGAAGCAGACATTCGCCAAAATGTCATTACTGCTGTAAAATTGGACATGTGAAATTAACTTGCCCCTTTAGAAGGAAAGAACCTCATATAATGAGGAATACCTATCCTTATCAGCTTAAGGGACAAGTGAAACAGATTTGGGTTCCAAAAGGAGTTAGACCACCTAACATGGTCGACTCTGAGTATGAATCCAAATTCTACACTTTGGTCTAATAGCCTGTTAAGGAATTGATTGAATTTTGCAGGTTGTCACCAAAGCTTTGAAAGATCTGAAATGGATTTTGGATAGTGGCTGTTCCAGACATATGAATGGGAAGAAGTCTTTATTCTCAAAGCTCAAAGAGCAATCAGAGGGAACAATCACACTTGGTTACAAAGCAAAGTGCAACATAATTGGTATTGGAAGTTTTGGTAATAATTCTGCATGTTAAATTTCTCATGTTTATTTAGTTGATGGTCTTAAGTATAATTTATTAAGTATTTCTCAGCTTTGTGATAAAGGGAATAAGGTAGTTTTTGACAAGGAGAAATGTGTGGTGCAAGATGAAAAATCAGGCAATTTCATACTCAATGATCCTAGGTAACATAATGTTTATGCACTATGTCCTAACAAAGTTGCAGGTAATAGTCTGAAATGTCTCAAAGCTTTGAAGGATGACTCAAAGCTGTGGCATAAAAAACTTGGTCATATAAGCATGCATACTTTGAATAATCTCATAACAAAAGATCTGGTAAGGGGATTAAAGGCATGTACTCAAGGTAAACAGATTAGAAGATCATTCAAGACAAAGAACTTTGTAAGTACCTCTAGACCTTTAGAATTGATGCATCTGGACTTGTGTGGACCTATGAGGGTTCAAACACCCAGAGGTAAGAGATATACGCTTGTTGTAGTTGATAATTACTCTAGATATACTTGGGTTATGTTCATTAGAGAAAAGTCTGAAGCATTATCTTAATTTTCAAAACTTTGCAAAGAGCTTCAAACTTTGAAAAATTTAACTGTTGCATCTATTAGGAGTGATCATGGTAGGGAATTTGATCAGCTTGAATTTGATTTATTCTGTGCAAAGCATGACATCTCACACAACTTTTCTACACAAAGAACTCCTCAGCAGAATGGGTTGGTTGAGAGGAAAAATAGGACTCTTGAAGACATGTCTAGGACCATTCTACTTGAAAGTACTTTTCCAAAATCCTTGTGGGCAGAAGCTTTTAATACTGCCAACTATGTGATCAATAAATGTTTGATCAGGCAAATTTTGAAGAAAACCCCTTATGAATTGTTTAATAGCAGAAATCCTAGTGGTGCTTACTTTAACCCTTTTGGCTGTACCTGTTTTGTGCATAACAATGGCAAAGATAATCTTGGTAAGTTTGATGCTAGAAGTGATGAAGGTGTGTCTCTTGGTTATTCTCAAACCAGCAAAGCATACAGGGTTTATAACAAGAGAACTAAGGTAGTAGAGGAGAGTAATGTTATTTTTGATGAAAGTACTGATGATTCTCTAAGTGAAAGTTTTGCAGATCTTAGTTTGAATAAATGTGAGGCTGATGAAGACTATGAGGAAGGCAGCAAGAGCAAAACTAAGAAGCATAAACTTTCAGAAGAATCTCAAGGCCTTGAACCCCCTGCTGAGCCAAAATCTCAAAGCCTTGAGACTGAGACTGACAGAAAATATGATGCTCATTCTAATGTGTCAAGAACTCAATGCCTTGAAGGTCCATACACTTGGACACCCAGAAAGAAGTTCAATATCTATCAGATCAACCTGCATAGAATATCATATAAGATCCAACTACTGGAACTCAGACAAGAGGTCAATTGACGAACTTGTGTGCCTTCAGTGCTTTTGTATCACTCATTGAGCCCAAAAATGGAAAAGAAGCACTAGAAGATGCAGATTGGATTATTGCAATGCAGAGTGAGCTGAATGAGTTTGAAAGAAACAAACTCCGGAACTTGGTTCCAAGACCAAATGATCAATCAGTGATTGGAACAAGATGGGTGTTCAGAAATAAATTGGATGAAAAAGGTAAGTTTGCAAGAAATAACGCAAGACTGGTTGCACATGGATACAATCAAGAAGAAGGTATTGATTATGAGGAAACATGTTCCCCTGTTGCAAGGTTAGAAGCTATCAGAATACTTCTTGCATTTGCATCACAAAATCACATAAATTTTTTTCAAATGGATGTCAAATGTGCTTTTCAGAATGGTTATTTACAGGAAGAAGTATATGTTGCTCAACCACCAGGTTTTGAAAATGACACCTTTCCTGATTATGTTTACAAATTAGACAAAGCCTTATATGGACTTAAACAAGCTCCAAGATCTTGGTATCACAGACTCTCTAAATTTTATTAGAAAGTGGTTTCAAGAAAGGACTGGTTGATAAAACTCTTTTTATCAAAAATAAGGAAAAAGGATATGTTAGTTGTTCAAATATATGCAGATGATGTTCTATTTGGTGCTACAAATGATGCTCTTTCAAAAGAGTTTTCAAGTCTAATGTGCATGGAATTTGAAATGAGCTTGATGGGAGAACTGAATTTCTTTCTTGGACTTCATGTACATCAAATGAAGAAAGGAATTATTGTGCATCAAGGAAAGTACACCCTGGACTTGTTAAATAAGTATAACATGTCACAATCCAAGGTAGTAAAGACTCCTATGAGTTCATCACTTTCTTTAGAAAAAGACACAGCTGGTAAGAGTGTAAATCAGAAAGAGTACAAAGGTATGATTGGTTCATTCTATATCTAACTGCTAGTAGACCAGATATTATGTTTAGTGTGTTTATGTGTGCTATTTTCAAGCTGATCCTAGAGAAAGTTATTTGATTGTTGTAAAACGGATTTTCAGATATGTTAAAGGAACCAAAGACTTGGGGCTTTGGTATCCAAGAAGATCTAACTTTATGTTGAGTGGTTATTCAAATGTAGACTTTGCAGGATACAAAGTAGACAGAAAGAGTACTTCTGGATGCTGCCAATTTCTTGGATCTTCATTGATAAGTTGGCATTCAAAGAAGCAAAATTCAGTAGCTCTATCAACTGCAGAAGCTGAATACATTGCAGCTGGAGCCTGTTTTTCACAGGTCTTGTGGATTGCTCAGCAGTTAAGAGATCTTGGATATGAATTCAGAAATGTGTCTATCAACTGTGACAGTATAGTCCAGCATTCAAGGACAAACACATAGATGTGAGTCATCACTTTCTTAGAGATCATACTGAAAAAGGTGATATTGTTCTATCTTTTATTTCTACTTCTAAGCAGATAGCTGATATTTTCACTAAACCATTGCCAGATGAGAGGTTTTCATCCCTAAGGCTTGAATTGGGTATGCTGAACAAGGATGCATTGGTTTAGGGGGAGTAATCAGTTTCTATGTGTATTATCTGTGTGAATTTCAAAGCCTTGAGATTATACTTTCTTAAGCCTTGAAAGTATGGCTCAAAGCTTTGAAGTTTATGTGTTAGTCTGAAACTTCTCAAACCTTTGAACCACTGTTACACTGCTTTGATTAGTGGATTTGTATTATCTTTAAAAAATTGGATCGTGAAATATTTTGTAATATCTTTTTAGATAATTACAAAATCTTTCAAATGTTCAGAGATTTTGACAAAATATCTAAAAATATCTTTGAAAATCTTCTGGAATGTTTTCGCATGCAAATCTCCATTCTCAATCAGACTATTCTACCTACTTAAGCTGGCTTCAGGACTTATTTTTCTCATTCTCAACTTCTATCTCTTCGTATCTCTCTCTCTCCCTATTCTCTCAAACTCTCTCAAACCCTAACCAAAATGGAGCGAAAATCAGAGAGGATCAAGCAGCAAGGTCAGACCTTCAACAAGAGGGTGAAGAGAAAGGCTAACAGGAAGATCACCATTCATGGTTCGGACTCAGAATATACATCCAATGTTCATTAGATATATCCTCTCTCGAAGAAGATCAAGAAGGGTAAGGAAGTTTAGGAAGAAGCAAGGGTTGGGTCAGATTCAAAATCTGCTATAGTGAAGGACAAAGAACAGGGGAGTAAGAATCAGGAGTAAGAATCAAGTAATTAGAAGAAAGAGATGACTCTTGATAAAGGGGAAAACAAAAGTGTGCCATCTTCAAAGGAGAAGAAGGGTGATGCAACTCCTGAGAAGAAGAGGGTTAAGCACAGTGCAGTGAAAACCAAGAAAGCCGCAAATTTTGGTAAGAATATTTTTCCTCAGTCTTGGTTTGTTAATTATGAGGTTAAAGCTGTTTGGATGGATGGGTATTCATATTCTAAAGTTTCTTTTGTAGTCTGATTAGTACCGAGTTATTGGAGATTTTGGACTTAGACTACATTAAGAATTTGAGAAACTCATCTGTTGGGAGATTGTTAAACCCTCCTTCTGAAGCTTACCCTAGGTTAACCAGGCTGTTTTATCTGAATTTGGTTCAAGAACTTGATGATAGTGATAGGTATATCCTTACTTCAAGAGTGGCTTGTGTGGATATTAGGTTGGATCACAAGGTGTTTTCGAAATTTTTGGGAGTACCTAGGAAGTACAAAGTTAGTGACCATCCTGATAGGAAAGAAATTTTGGAGAAAGCCAAAGCCATGTTTTTTCTTGGAGGGAACCACTTCTGAACCTAAGCAGTTAACACATTCTGTGTTTACTTGTGAAGCCAAAATTCTATTCTCAATCATCATGAGATGTGTAGTTCCTAGAGAGTATTCCAAAGAGTTGGTGACAGACAAGGTGTTGATTTTGATGTATTTGATATGTCAAGGGTTTGAGGTAGACCTTCCTACTGTGGTAATGGAACATATGGTCTATTGTGGAACTAGGACTAGGAACCACTCTCTGCCCTATGCCAATGTCCTACCATTGTTTTCAAACATTTTGGAGTTTCTTTGGAGGATGAGGAGAAAGATTACTGCTGGTTTTGGAGTAGTTGATGAGGCATCACTTCAAAGAATTGGGATTGCTTACACTGCTAAAGGCAAGTGGAAGTTCTATTCAGAGTTGAATGTTAATTAACTAAAGGAGAAGGAATTCATCAAACCTAGAGCTTCTTCAACCCCCAAAGTATCTGGTAATCAGGACTTTTCACAAGTTTTATATATGTTTGAGGTTTTGGAAGATGGCGTGGAGGACTTAAGATAGGGCTTATTTGACTTTTCCAATGACCTCACTAAGTTCAAAGGTTTGGTGATCAACAGACATGACTGCATCATCAAAGGTTTGGATCAGCAAAAAGTTTGCCTTCTTGAGAAAGCCGAGATACCAGCATTGATTCAGAGGAAGTTATGGGAGAAGCTCTCAAGAAACAGAAGAAGAAAGGCATTCATGTTGTTCTGACATCAAAAGATCTATTTGAACAGTCTAAAGAGGAGGCATGTGATGAGGAATTTGCTGCAGAAAAGCTGAAAAGGAGGCTGCTGATCTAAGCAAGTTGGTTGATGAGGTTGTTGAGAAGATGCAGGATGAAGAAGCTCATGGAAAGAAAACTGAAGAACAAGGAAAACAGGCTGAGGAACAAGCTCAAGATGAAGAAGCTTCAGAGGAAAAGTAGGAAGAGACTCAGGGCAAAGGCAAAGGAAAAGAAAAGTCTTCTATATCTTCAAAGCCTTGAAATCCATTCTCTATATTCTTTTTCTTCTCAGTCCTGAAGCTATTTTGTCTCTATTTTCTTAAAAACACTCTCAATAGATCCTACATTTCTTTTTCTCTTTTGATGAAAGTCAAAAAGAGGGAGAAGATTATATGTTTTGTGGTAGTTTTTTATGTTTTTAGAATGTTTAGTTTCTATTCGGTTTTGTAATAATTTCTGGATGGTGATAGATGCTATCTATGCTATTTTATGTTTTCTTTTATAATTCTATCTATGCAGGAAATCAAATGTTCAAATAATGTGTTTTGTCTTTCATCAAGGGGGAGATTGATAAGTCTGAAGCTCCTAGACATTATGTTGTCAATACACGGGCATAGAGATTTGGCACCTTGATGATGAAAACCAGAAACACAAGCATAAGATATTGCTAAGTACCAAAGCTTCAAAGCTTTGAGTTACTGTAGCAATGCCTATATGTTGATTTATCTAACTCTTTTTGTGCAGGTTTTGGGTGTGATGTGAATTAATTATATGAATGCACTAGTAATCTGTGCTCTAAGCTATAATTATTGAAGGACTGAGTTAAATTGAAAATCCAAGATTCACTCTGGTGAAGTAGCAGGCAAAGCTTCAAAGCTTTGAGATATTCTGGTTGTTCTTTACTGCTAAGTTCACTTGATTATCTTTGTAAGTTCAGGTGAATTCTGTGAGACTTAGAACTTGATATAAGATGATTATTGTCTATTATTGTGTGTTCTATATTAGTTACTTGATATATTCATGAGATTGAATATATTTGTTAACTCAGAACTGTCAACAGACAAATCTAGCCTTGTTTTCTCATGAACTGTTTGCTGTTGCTTAAGCATATCTTGTTGCTAGATTGTCTTGTTATTTGTTTGATCTTGTTTGCTGAGTATATGTATGTTAACGTCCATAAACAGATCAGCTATCCATTCAAATATAGCTGTTGTTTGGAGCTAATAAAAAATGAGATAATATAGGAATTCTGTTGCTGTTTTTTCTCAGTTGGTTGCAGGCTGTTGCTCAAGTGATCAGCTTTCTAAATTTGAATAAGAGAGAGAGTCAGAAAAGAGAGACAGAGATTGTGGTTTTGAAGAGAGAAACAAATTGGGAAGATCAATTTACACAGCTCTTCAAATCATTCAAGACAATCAACTCTCCAGCATACTGAAGATCACTCATTTCAGAAGAACTCTTCCAGGCTTAAATAGCTTATCTATTCTGAGTTCTTCTTCTTGTACTTAATTGTATCATTCATTCTTCATTTCTGAAACCTCACTAAACTTAGTAGTTTGGTTGTTCAAGTGAACAAAAAGAGGTTCTTATTGTTTCAACAGGTTGTAGCCTGTAACTAGATAGGTTGCGAACCACAAGTTGTATAAGTGTAAGGTAGCTCACTTAGGCTTGTGATCTAGGGACTAAATCTGGGTGATTAATAAGAAGTTGTGTTTGAATCCTGGAGGGATTAGATCCCTCAGGAAGAGACTAGGTCCAAATGTGACTGAACTCCATAAAATCTCCGTGTCTATGCTATTTGCTTTAGCTGTCTTTACTTTCAGTACATATTGGAAGTTTCAAAGCTTTGGAGCTTTCCAAATATCAAAGCTTTGAAGCCTTCTTATTTTGCTGTTATATCTTTATGCTTCTCAAATCTTTTTCAAAGCTTTGAGATATCAACAGTTTGCTTTACTTAAGTTTCAAAAGGCTGTGTTTTAGCAAAAGTTAGCATACACTATTCAACCCCCTCGCTTCTAGAGTATATAGATACTGGTTTACACCTACATTACACACTTTCAAAAGTGACTCTAAACCTTGAGAAGAGTTTGTAGGATTGAGAGAATAGTTGGTCTTAGTTGAATCCTCTAGGTGTGTTGTGCATGAATACAACACCCAAATGATATTACAAGAAGATGTGTGGATTCTAATGTCAAATCCAAGTATGATTCATGAGGAACACTAGTGAAATCCAAAACTAAGTTATATCAACAATCAAGGATGTGTATTCAATCATGAATCCACATATAAGATGAAGCTACAAATCGGATTTGTATTCCAACACTTGTTCACCCATGAATCACAAGTGGAACTTCTCAACTCATTGATTCAACAATTGAATTCACACCCAACACACCTAGATTCATCAAATTCAACCAACAAAAAACTTAGCTACTCATGTTGAAGAGAAAAGCAAGAGATATAACAAGAACAGTCATAGCCATGTCCATTGAATTCAAGCTTAACTCAAGAATTTTTGCTACAAAATGAAGAGTAACACTACTAGAACTTGATGTAATTCTTCACTACATCAACTACAAGCAGCTAAACAACACAGAATCATCAACTAAAAGTAGCTAAATAACCCAAAAATTAAGAACATTGAAGAACAAGTAATGGAGAACAAGCTCAATCCAAACACCCCTTCTCTAAGGTTGTTACTGGCTCCGAGATAGCTCATAATGAGCTCAAAGTCACCAGCATAAACCAGAAATTGGCCAAGTCCGAGAGAGAGAGAGAAAGAGAGAGAGAGAGAGACAGAGAGAGAGAGGGAGAGAGAGAGAGAGACAGAGAGAGAGAGAGACAGAGAGAACAGACGTACGACTAGCTTTTTTGCGTGAGGTGGGAGAGAGCCTTCTTCAATCTTCAACTTGGCTTTTATAGACTATGGGGGAGGGTTTCTTGGCTTCAAAAGAGTGATCTCCTCCCTCCAATTCATCCCAATCCATCTCTACCATTGATTTTTAGAACCTTCATGAACCCTAGGTCAAATTGGGGCTTTTTGAAAATGGCCATTAAAATGTTTAGAAACTTGAATTTTGACCCCAATTTCGTTAGAAACTTCTCATTTTCTCCAACTCTCTTTACTCCATCATTTAAGCTCTCCCAAACTAGCCACTAGTATTCCAAAGCATGTATTTGCCTACAAATCAAGATAAAAGCAACCACAACTACGAAACTAAGCATAAGTCTAGAAAGAGAGATAAAATAGATAGATTACACATATTAGCAAGTTATGAAGAGTTCATTAACATACTAAAACATGCAAATGTAAGCCGTTAGCACACCCCCAACTAGCATTTTTCTCTTCCTCGAGCAAAAAGAGCGATTAGAGAAGTAAACTAGTGAGGAACCAATCATGAGAGACATAAATTCAACAAGACAAGGCTTGACTCAATTCTAAACTAGACTCAAATATTTACAAAAACACACACTCGCACATTATCTATCCTAAGTGATAAACCGGAAAAATATAAAATCCTAAAAATTTCTTGCTAGTTTTTAATTTTTTTGGTGGGGGAAAAAGAAGAATGCACAAATGTTTCCTCAAAAAAATTCTCAAAGTCCACAAAGATTAAGAAATAGCCTATATACTCATACAAATGTGAGCAGTGTTTGGTAGAAGTTGACTCATGCGAACCACAAAGCTTGTTAATTAAGTCCAATTTGCAAGAAAGTAGGCCTTCAAAAATAAGGATCTCATGAAACTAGTCATTCTCATACTTATTCAAAAATACCCATGTAGGATGGACCTCCAAAGCTTTGAAAAAAAAGAGTGTTAGAATGGGGGATGTGGTTGTGGGCTTGTATGATCCTTTTGTGGATTTTTTGGGAGGTGGTGCAATTTTTTCATCATTTATTTTTTTTTATTTATAGCATTAATAATTTTTTTCCACATATGTCCACCTCTAATCCAAGGCTCTCTAAGACCCACAACAAAATAAAGGAATATACATGCGAGTGGGCTTTTTAAGCTAAACCAAGGGAGCTATTTAGGTTGTAACGTAACATTTATCCCCGGACACCTCTCTATTTCTTAGACATCGCATGGGGTGTCATTGGTAACCACAAATGGGCTACAAGTTTCCACCGCAAAAACGATTAGAATACAATCCTTTTTGTAGAGTTCAAATAGCTATAGAAAATGCACCCTTTCTCAAAAGTAGTAAGACGTCAAAGTTTATGTGATCAACTTAGCTTTAAGGACTTAAACATGAAACGTAAGTTTAGTGTGCGCTTTGTGAGAATGCATGAGATCGCGGAATGTGGGATATTGATGTAGATGTATTGAGTATAAGCGAAAAATTTCTTATTAAAATTAAGATAAAAAGAACATGGACTACAAGATTTTATTATTTGAAAACATCTATCTTCATAAAATTCCCCCCTTTCACTTATTTTTTTCATTTTTCTCGTTTTTCATTCATTTTTTTTCTCATAATATGTGACTCAACAAAAACTTTCTAAGACTCAATAAATATATCAAAGAAGAAAATAAAATCTAGACTTAAGATGAAATGTTAAAATAAATAAAACTACCAACGAAAAAAAATAAAAAAAAATCTATGGTTTGACAAGGCAAAAGAGTGATGCTCCTCATGAAAGCTTAACACATCTTTTTTTCAATTTTTTTTTTGTTGGATTTTCAGTTTTTAATTTATTTTTCATGTAAATCACTAATGAAAGAATAAACATTCTAGAGACCATTAAATGAAGTAATATTCTACTACACCCCCAACTAAAATGTCACGTTGTCCTCAATGTGTGCGAACAATGGAAGAGCATACAAATTTTAGCAAGAGATAAGGGATAGAAGGACCTCATTTCGCATTCTTGACCACCAAGCACAAGTCCTCCTCCAAGAGCAACCTACAAAATGTTCATAGAAAAGAAAGAAAAGATATGCAAAAAATAGAGATAAACTAATTTATTTATGTACAACATGCGACTTCTAAATGGGAAGTCAATTCATGGAACTTTAAATTTCTTGTAGTTAAGGCAAGCTTGCCTATGAATATGAGCATGAGTAGGGTCAAAGTATCTTCTTACATTCATTGCACTTTCAAATTTCCTTCCACATATTCTTTTGTTTCAAGCACAAAATTTTGATAACTTATACCCGGATCAAGTAAATCGAAATGCATGAATTTGATATCTTTCTTCTTGATAAAAATAGAACATTCTTGTTTCTCCCATAAATTTTTAAAAATGCTATTTTCAAAGAGAGTACAAGAGACATCACACACTTGTCCAACTGAACTTGGCTTCTCAATGAGATTTGAAGTGATAGATAAATCATGAGAAAAGTCAAGAGGAGGATCTTTACCACTAGAAAGTGGCATGCCTTCAATATGGAGGATATCTTCACTATCAAAAACCAATTTATACTCATTTTTGGACTCATGATCACAAGACATTTCATTCAAAATCTCTCAATTTCCTCTATATCTCACTCCCATTCATTTTTTCACAAAAAGAGGTGCATTTTCAACATGATTCATGGGAGAATTATGAAAAATTTCTCAAACTTTTTACCAAGTACACTTGAACCCCCCAACTTATTTGGAAGTCCTTCCGCAGTTTGCATTGGAGGGGGTTCTCCTAGAATGTCCTCTAGGTCATCGCAAAACAAGTCATGCTCACTTGTCATGTAGGGTTTTGATTCATGGATGCGAAACGGAAACAATAATTAACCATGAAAAACCCTCCAGGGATCACAAGTCTATAGACATAACGATGGTAAAGGAAGAAATCAATTAACACACCTTAGGTTTCTCCTTTGATGACTTCAAACGCGAATTGTGTCACGTTCTCTACAGTTGATCCACGCCTAAATTTGATTTCTAGATCTTCCAATACTTGGCACTAGCCTAGAAAGAGGAAGAGGAAGAAGAACCACGCAAAACGAGACCAAATCAAGGAGGTTCGGCCTCCTTGGGGCCGACGGGGACGGACAGCGGCGAGGGAGGGGCGGCGGCTCCTTCCTTGCTTGCTTGCTCTATCCTTTTGTTCTCTCCCACTCAAGTTATTATCTAAAGAATCATAAGTGTGGGAAGGAAGGAAGGAAGGTCCTTTATATAGTCCAACAAATCCTTGCCAACTACCTAAAGGACTTATTCTAGTCCTACTAGAATTCAATTTAGTCCATTCCTTGAAAATTAGTCCCTACTAAGTTTGCAAGGTTTTTCAAAGTGATCCTTCTAATTAATTAATCCAATTAATTAATTCCCAAATCTAGTTCAACTCTATCTAGCGTGTGACCCCATAGGTTCTATCTTGTTGGTAGCAACTATTTGCTAATATGGAGCGGTTTCTAGCAAAACATCCATTCTAGCCAACTAATAGAATAGTCATCTTGACAACCTTTGTACAAGTAATTGTCTCATCCCTTTGTCTCTATATCCGCATTAGACACGAGACATACAAGTCACACTCGTATATCTAATTCACAGTTTCTCTATCCATGGGAATAGCCTTATTCGTGCAAATAACATCAATATCTAATATTGATTTATTTGAGTCTGGCCAGACATTCTATAAGCACTATCCCTCGAGTGGCCTAGGATATTTGCTCCCGTTATGTGGGAGGGACAAATTCTATCTACGTCCACTACGATCTCTAAGCTTGCTTCTTATTGTATCCGGTACACGCCTTTATAACTACCCAGTTACGGTGTAGCGTTTAACGCTACCAAAATCACAATAATCCACAACTAGAATATCTAGTGACTTCAAGTCTAAGGATGACAATACCATTGCAACGCGAGAAGCGCTTGTGACTCAACATAACGTGTATGTAGCCTTCTAAGAGATGGTTCAATCCAGTGCGCCATTACCCCTAATGCACACCTATGTGTTGGATCATGATATCTCCATATTAATCCAACCCCTTACAAGTCTATAGATGATTGTCCTATTAATCATTATACTGGACTAGGGATATTTAAGATAAACAACACAATTGTAAATCTAAGGACTTTATTATATTAAATATCAAATAAATAATAAATGAATTTCTAGCAACAAATAAATTCATACTAAACTAGATTGCCTCTAGGGCATCTATTCCAACAGTCTCCCACTTGCACTAGAGCCAATCTGGCGCATCTCGTATGCCCATACTTCTAGTGTGCCCTTCATGCTTCCACTGCGTAAGCGGCTTTGTAAGCGGATCTGACAGATTCTCATCTTTAGGAATCTTGCATATCCGAACGTCTCCTATATCGATAATATCTCGAATTAGATGAAACTTCCTGAGCACGTGCTTGGATTTCTGGTGTGATCTGGGTTCCTTTGATTGTGCGATCGCCCCAGTGTTTTCACAGTACAACTCAACTGGATCCTCAATGCTAGGAACCACACCAAGTTCAGAAACAAACTTTCTTATCCAAACAGCTTCCTTTGCTGCACCATTTTCAGCAATGTACTCAGCCTCTGTTGTAGAATCAGCCACTGTCTCTTGCTTGGAACTCTTCCAGCTCACCGCTGCTCCATTCAGGCAAAACACATATCCCGACTGTGATCTAAAGTCATCTCTTCGGTTTGGAAGCTTGCATCAGTGTAACCCCTTACACGCAACTCTTCCTCACCGCCAAATACCAAGAAGGCACACATCTGGTCTGGTACATAACATGGCGTACATGATAGATCCTATGGCCGAGGCATAGGGAATTCTACTCATGCGTTCCTTCTCAATCTCATTGGAAGGACAACCACTCTTCGAAAGAGTGATTCCATGTGACATGGGCAAGAATCCCTTCTTGGAATCTTGCATGTTGAACCGCTTCAACACCTTGTCAATATATGTACTCTGACTTAGGCCTAGCAGTCTCTTAGATCTATCTCTATAGATCTTTATACCGAGTATATAGGCTGCTTCCCCTAAGTCTTTCATTGAGAAACACTTCCCTAGCCAATCTTTAACAGATTGCAGCATGGGAACGTCGGAGAAGTATGTCATCCACATACAAGACCAGAAAAGCAACAGAGCTCCCACTAACCTTCTTGTAGACACAAGACTCATCTTCGTTTCTGATGAAGCCAAACTCTTTGACTACTTCATCAAAACGTCGATTCCAACTCCTAGAAGCTTGCTTCAATCCATAAATGGACCGTTGCAGTTTACAGACTTTGTTGGCTTGCTTTGGATCTTCAAAACCCTCTGGCTATATCATATACACGTCCTCGAGGAGATTCCCATAAAGGAATGCTGTTTTGACATCCATCTGCCAAATCTCATAGTCGTGGTATGGTGCAATCGCAAGTAGGATTCGGATGGATTTGGTCATAGCGACTGGTGAAAAGGTTTCATCATAGTCAATACCATGAATCTGTCTGAATCCTTTAGCCACCAATCGGCCCTTATAGGTAATCACATTACCATCCATGTCGATCTTCTTCTTGAAGACCCACTTGCACCCTATGGGCCGCGCCCCTTCGGGTGGTTCTACCAAAGTACATACTTTGTTGGTATACATGGATTCCATCTCGGATCTCATGGCTTCTAGCCACTTCTTAGAGTCTGGGACCTTCATGGCCACTTCATAGGTAGTAGGCTCATCATCTATGAGCATCGTGTCACCAGAATTGGTCACGAGAAGTCCATACCTCTCGGGTTCCTGGCGCACTCTACTAGATCTACGAAGCTCTTGTGTTACCTGAACAGGTGGCTCCACAACTGCTTGTGGTTCCTGTTCATGTTCCATAATTTGGTTCAGTGATTTGTGGTTCTTGAACCTCTTCAAGTTCTACAGTCCTCCCACTTGCTTCTTTAGAGACAAACTCTCTTTCTAGAAACACGCCGGTCCGAGCAACAAACACTTTGTTATCGGTTGGATTGTAGAAGTAGTAACCCTTAGTTTCCTTAGGGTACCCCACAAACTTACACTTATCCGACTTTGGCCCTAGCTTGTCTGATTGTAAACGTTTTACATAGACATCGCAGCCCCAAATCCTCATGAACGACAGTGTGGGACGCCTCCCACTCCACATCTCATATGGTGTCTTCATGACTGATTTAGATGGAACACGGTTAATGGTGAAAGCTGCACTTAATAGAGCGTGGCCCCAAAACGATAATGGAAGATCGGTTTGACACATCATAGATCAAACCATATCCAATAGGGTTCGATTCCTCCTCTCGGACACGCCATTCCATTGTGGCGTTCCTGGTGGAGTGAGTTGGGACACGATCCTACACTCTCTAAGATAGTCATCAAACTCTTGGCTCAAGTATTCTCCTCCACGATCCGATCGTAGAGCCTTGATACTTTTGCCAAGTTGCTTCTCTACTTAATTCTTGAATTCTTTGAACACTTCAAAGGATTCGGATATAGCCCTCATAAGGTACACAAATCCATATCTACTGTAATCGTCAGTAAATGTAATGAAGTAGACGTAACCACCCCTGGCAGGCGTGACAAATGGCCCACACACATTAGTATGTATGAGCGCCAATTGCTCACTAGTCCTCTCACCTTTCTTATTGAACGGGGACTTTGTCATTTTTCCAATAAAAAATCCTCACATGTCTCATATGATTCAAAATCAAATGAGTCTAGTAGTCCATCCTTATGGAGTCTAGATACACGTTTCTCGTTTATGTGGCCTAAACGACAATGCCATAAATAAGGAGGATTTAAATCATTTATTTTAATCTGCTTGGTATTAATGTTGTAGACAGGATTGCTTAGATCAAGGACATACAATCCATTAAATAATTGCGCACTAAAATAGTGAATATTATTCTGATAAAAGGAACAACAATTGTTCTTTATTGAAATAATGAAACCATCCTTGTCCAAACAAGAAATAGAAATAATGTTTCTGCTCATAGCAGGTTCAAAAGCAATTATTTAATTCTAAAACTAATCCTGAAGGCAGAGATAGTTCGCACACGCCTACGGCCAACGCATCAACTTTTGCTCCATTCCCAACGCACAGATCTATCTCCCCTTTAGCCAATTTTCTAAATCCCTTTAGATCCTGCACATTTCGACAAATGTGAGATCCACATCCAGTATCTAATACCCATGATTTAGAGACAGTTAAATTGACATCTATAACAAAAATACCTGGTGGTGGTTGAATCACTATTCCAAGCCTCTTGTCCTCAAGATATTTTGGGCAGTTCCTCCTCCAGTGTCCAGGCTGACTGCAGTAGTGACTCTCACCTTTAGTCACACCTTTGGCAATGCCACCAACAGGCTTAAGGGCAGGTTCCTTGGACTTGGCAGCTGACTTGCCTTTTCCCTTGGAGGATGAGGCAAAACATTTTCCTTTTCCTTTCTGTACCATCATAATGGCCTTGCCCTTACCCTTGTTGATGCTATGTTTAGCTGTCGTCAAAATATTGAGTAAATCTGGCAGTGGTTTCACAATCTCGTTCATGTTATAGTTCATGATGAACTGTCCATAACTCTCGGGAAACGATTGCAACACGAGATCGGTTGCCAACTCTTGGCCGACCGGGAACCCTAGCCGGGCGAGATTCTCCAAGTAACCGATCATACGGAGTACATGGGGACCCACCGGGTTCCCTTCTGCCAGATGAAACTTGAACAGTTCCTTAGAGACCTCATACCTCTCAACCCTTGCCTGCTCTTGAAAGAGCTGCTTCAGATGCTCGATCATATCGACAGCATTCATGTTTTCGTGTTGCTTCTGAAGCTCAGAAGTCATTGTGCATAGCATAAGGCAGGCCGCATCATTAGCGTCATCAGCACGCTTCTGATACGCCTTTAGGGCTGCAGGTGTTTGGTTCTCTGGACCTTCCGGAACATGCTCCTCTATTGCGTACGGTTTCTTCTCTTGCTTTAGAACAATTCTCAAGTTTCGGTACCAATCAAGAAAGTTGGTTCCAGAGAGCTTGTCCTTCTCAAGGAAAGATCGTAGGGAATGTTGTGAACTCGATGAGTTGTTTGCCATTTGGAATTCTACAAAAGGAAAATACGCAAGTTTTAGTATTTGTGAATTTTTGACTATATTCAATAATGGCTAGTTCCGACCCGAAAGGATCCGAACACACATAGTTTTACGAAAATACCCTTTGAGTTATAAAAATTATATTTTTACCAAAATATATATAAACACATTACACAAATCACTACACATTATGTTTCCTGGCCTGAAGAAAAAATTCTACTTTGGTTATGGACAATTTTAGTGTTGTTTTAATTGAATTTGTAGACAATTTTAGACATTATTGGTGTCATAAACCTTTGAATGGCTTGCTTATATTTATTGATATATTTACGTTTGTCATATTGGTAAAATATTTTTAATATATTTTTACTTTTTTTAGGCATATTTTGTTTTGGTGTGGTGAATCTTTTTTACGTATTTTTCTGAATTTGTTGTGTATTGTTTATGAGAAGTACAAAAAAATGCTCAGGATCCAAATCTGGATCCGAATCAGATCCGTTTCTTGATAGTTGGATTGTCGGATCGAATACGGATATTGCAAATTAAATCCGGTCCGAATCCGTTTAGGATCCAGTCGGATTTGGATCGAATATGGATCCACTTATTTTTATCGGATCCGGATATGGATATAGGTGGATCCGATCCGAATCCGATCCATTGCCATCCCTAGTCGCCATGCTTTGGCACGCACGAACTTTATAGATCATGATGATAATGAGTGTTTAAATAACGAGAAGGCAAGAACACAATATTTAAATTTTGAGAGATTTTTAAATTCAATTTTAATTGTTTTGTTGATCAATATCAACTAATCTATCTATTTGAGTTTGGGCACAACTCCAAATAATAAATCAGGGTTGTCTAATTATCTTATTATCCTAATTGCATGCATCATCCATACACCAACCACAAAATAATAAGACAATAAAGTAAAAAAACACAAAACATAAATAAACGTGATGTGGATATGGCCTTTTCTAGACTAAGATAATTTCAAGCCAATGGAATTATCTATGAACCCTAAAAGCAAACACATCTCCATGCGTCTTGATCTTTTGGTCCATCCTTCATAGTCATGTGGAATGCTCCATGCTTCATGCTCCATCTTTTGTGGCTCCTTTTGGCTTTGGGCTTCTTTTCTTCAATCTTGGCTAACAATCTACTTTATCTAGCACTATCTAACAACTATACTAAATAAAATAAATCTGACAAGTTGAGAAAAAAATTTGGCTCGCAGGCCATAAAACCCTAATTAATTATTACAATTTAATTGATCAGCTCGCAGACCGTAAACCAAACCATAAAAATAAACATCCACATCAAACCACATCCTAAGGCCATATCCAACCACCATGCGATTTGCACATAAATAGTTAAAATCCAATTTTAACGCGCTTGGTCAATTTTAATTGATTTTAGGATTTTCTAGGGTTAAAACGGTCCATGGGCCCAACAATCCAATTGCCCGGGCCCAAAAAGGTGAACCATAAGGCCCTAGGGCCGGCCGGCCCCTAGCCCACGCGGCTAGGCCGCAGGCTAGGGCGGCCTAGCTTGGGCGGCAAGCAAGAGGGGCGGTCCCTTTAGGGGGGCCGAACCTCTTAGGGACTCAAGTTTGGTTGTTTCCTTGTTTTGGAAGAACTCCTTCTTCCCCAAGGATGCCCAAACCCTAGATCTATGATCCTAAAATTTCTCAAGCTCACTAATTCATGCATCCAACGCAAAAACTATATCTTGTTATGAGATATTATTGAAAAATTGCATCATATGCTTGATTTGTCTTGTTTTACGCGATAAACAATCAATTTAAGGTGTAAAACTATCAAAACGTAACACATAAGCCACGTCTATGCTCTACAACCTGTGGCTCTGATACCACTGAAGGGTTTTGATTCATGGATGCGCAACGGAAACAATAATTAACCATGCAAAACCCTCCAAGGATAACAAGTCTAGAGACATAACGATGGTAACGGAAGAAATCAATTAACACACCTTAGGGTTCTCCTTTGATGACTTCAAACGCGAATTCTGTCACGTTCTCTATAGTTGATCCAAGCCTAGAGTTGATTTCTAGATCTTCCAATCCTTGGTGCTAGCCCAGAAAGAGGAAGAGGAAGAAGAATCATGCAAAACGAGACCAAACCAAGGAGGTTCGGCCTCCTTGGGGCTGACGGGGAGGGGCGGGGCGAGGGAGGGGCGGCGGCTCCTTCCTTGCTTGCTTGCTCTCTCCTTTTGTTCTCTCCCACTCAAGTTATGATCTAAAGAATCATAAGTGTGGGAAGGAAGGAAGGAAGGTCCGTTATATAGTCTAATAAATCCTTGCCAACTACCTAAAGGACTTATTCTAGTCCTACTAGAATTCAATTTAGTCCCTTCCTTGCAAATTAGTCCGTACTAAGTTTGCAAGGTTTTGCAAAGTGATCCTTCTAATTAATTAATGCAATTAATTAATTCCCAAATCTTGTTAAACTCTATCTAGCGTGTGACCCCATAGGTTCTACCTAGTTGGTAGCAACTATTTGCTAATATGGAGCAGTTTCTAGCAAAACATCCATTCTAGCCAACTAATAGAATAGTCATCTTGACAACCTTTGTACAAGTAATTGTCTCATCCCTTTGTCTCTATATCCAGATTAGACACGAGACATACAAGTCACACTCGTATATCCAATCCACAGTTTCTCGATCCAAGGGAATAGCCTTATTCGTGCAAATAACATCAATATCCAATATTGATTTATTTGAGTCTGGCCAGACATTCTATAAGTACTATCCCTCGAGTGGCCTAGGATATTTGATCCCGTTATGTGGGAGGGACAAATTCTATCTACGTCCACTACGATCTCTAAGTTTGCTTCTTATTGTATCCGGTACACGCCTTTATAACTACCCAGTTACGATGTAGCGTTTAACGCTACCAAAATCACAATAATCCACAACTAGAATATCTAGTGACTTCAAGACTAAGGATGACAATACCATTGCACCGCGAGAAGCGCTTGTGACTCAACATAACGTGTATGTAGCCTTCTCGGAGCTGGGTCAATCCAGTGCGCCATTACCCCTAATGCACACCTATGTGTTGGATCATGATGTCTCCATATCAATCCAACCCCATACTAGTCTATAGATGATTGTCCTATTAATCATTATACTGGACTAGGGGTATTTAAGATAAAAACACAATTGTAAATATAAGGACTTCATTATATTAAATATCCAATAAATAAGAAATGAATTTCTAGCCATAAATAAATTCATACTAAACTAGATTGCCTCTAGGGCATCTATTCCAACATGTCATGCAAGTAAGAATATCATCAACCACTAAATATGAATCTTTTAATTCCAAATGAGGGGATCTCAAACCATAAGTTGGTGAATCTCTCACAATTGGAGGTATCACCTCACTACAGTGAAACTCAATGCCAAGACTAGAATACTCATGAGTAGACTCATGGACTTGGTCAAGTTGACCAAAGAGTCTTTCCCCTTCATCACAGACAAATTGTTCTTCCAAAAGAAGATATGAGAGGGGAGTGTCATTATTGCATAAAAAATTCAACTCTTCCAAAGTAAGCTCACTTGACTCTTTGGAACATGTAGCAAGAGTATAAACATCTTCAACACATGATTCAACCCAACTCACTTCACATACATCAACATCTTCTTGTGACTTTGGGCGAATACATGCATTAAAAATATTCAGTTCTAACGTCATGTTCCAAAATGTAATATTCATCATACCACTCCTACAATTTATTATTGCATTAGATGTAGTAAGGAATGGTCTTCCTAATATGATAAGAATGGAAGATGTGCTACTATCCAAATGTGAGGTGTCTAAAATAATACAATCCACCGGAAATTAGCATTGGTTCACTTGAACCAGCACATCCTCAATGATACATCTAGGGACTCTAGTGGACCTATTCTCCAATTGGAGAGTCACTCTTGTGGGTTTTAACTCCCCCAACCCCAGCTTCTCATACACCGAGTATGGAAGAAGGTGTACACTTGCACCCAAATCTGACAAATAGTGATGCATTTTATTTTCTCCAATGGTGTAAGTGATAGTAGGTGAACCCGGATCTTTATACTTAGGAGGTAGGTTATGTTGGAGAGTTGAGCTCACTTGCTCGGTGATAAATGCCTTCTTTCCGACTTTCAGAGTTCTCTTAAAAGTGCACAAATACTTGAGAAATTTAGCATAAGCCGAAATTTTCTTGATAGCATCCAAGAGAGGGATGTTTATCTTAAATTTTTTAAATGTCTCAAGGATTTCTTGGTGTCTTGATGTCATCTTATTGGCAACTAGTCTTTGGGAAAAATATGGAACAATCCTAATTTCTTAATTATCAACCACTTCTTTCACTTTGTCAAGACACTTCTTTGACTCTTGCGAGTCAACAGCTCTCTCTAGGTCACCACTCTTCTCACACTCTTCTTCCTCATTTTCATTGGACTCCCCACTTGGAAGTACATTGTCAACAACTTTCCCATTTCTCAAAACGGTGATGGCCTTAGCATGCTCCACATGGTTGTATCTTTGGCCCCTTGGGTTTTGTTGAGGTTGAGATGAGAATTTTCCTTTATCTTGAGCTTTTATGGTATACTTCAATCTAGCCAACACATTTTTCAACTCTTGGTTAGAGTTTCTCAACTATTGGTTTGTTTGGTTTTGGTTAGCCATAAATTGCTCTAAATTTTCCTCAAAACTCCTCTTGTTAGGAAGGACATATGTAGAACTTGAGGGTTCACTTGGGTATCTTAGCCTTGTCACCACAATTTGAGTTATATGTGGCCGAGTATGGCGAGTTGTCATATGACTTCCCATAATTGTTGGAATTGAGAATTCCCACCCCTCATCTTCACCTTTTAAAAAGAAATCTCCCCCACTCATGGACTCGATTGTGTGCTTATGGTTGGATGGAAAACCATCATAAAATGAGCTAATCAATATCCAAGTCTCAAATCCATAGTGAGGACAAAAAATGAGGAGATCCTTGAAGCGCTCCCAAGCTTGGGGAAGTGGCTCTCCCTTCTTAACACAAAAAGTCACAATTTGCCTTTTTATGGCATTAGACTTATAAGTGGGGAAAAACTTTTTGAGAAATTCTTTCTTTAATTCTTCCCAAGCGCCTATTGTCCTAGGTCTCAAGGAGTGAAGCCATGCTTTGGCTTTATCCTTCAAAGAGAAAGGAAACAACCTAAGTTTGATAGTGTTGCTAGAAACACCGTTACAATAAACCGTTGAGGCAATGTCACAAAAATCCTTAAGATGACAGTAGGCACTCTCGGCCTCTAGGCCATGATACTTGGGAAAAAGTTTGATTGAACCCAGTTTAACTTCAAAATTTCTTTCATTCAAAGGAACCACAAAGAAAGAAGGTGAAATTTGTCTAGATGGATGCATCAAATCTCTAAGTGTACGGAATGACATCATTTTGTTGTTGCTGCTATGCCTCCATGATTTAAAAGCTCTTAAGTAAGCTTAAATCTTTGGAAGGGGCTAAGCTAATACTACCGCTAATAGATGAACACAATTCAAGAGTATGTTTTTGTGATTTTATTACTTTTCTCTTTTTTTTCAAGAAAAATAAGCAAGTAACTAAAAAGTAAGTCCTCTTACCACCAATTCCTGGCAACGGCACCAAAAACTTGTTGGCGATAATTGTCAAGTATAGGAATATCATTTCAAGTAATATCCGGGTAAGTGCAGAGTCGAGTCCTCAAGGACTGGGAAAGAGGGAGCACTCTAAGCTAACAAATATACTAAGAACCTAACTAAACTTAAGTTAACTAGTTAAATGAATGTAAATTTCTCAAAGGCTTAAAGCTAGCCAAACTTCTAAATCCACCAAGAGAAACTTGATGGAGCAAGAATTTTCGTTGAACAATATAAAGAAACTAAGCAAACACTAGTTGATTAAAGAGACTCCAAAACTTGAGAAGAGTTTGTAGGATTGAGAGAATAGTTGGTCTTAGTTGAATCCTCTAGGTGTGTTGTGCATGAATCTAACACCCAAACGATATTACAAGAAGATGTGTGGATTCTAATGTCAAATCCAAGTATGATTCATGAGGAACACTAGTGAAATCCAAAATTAAGTTGTATCAACAATCAAGGATGCGTATTCAATCATGAATCCACATACAAGATGAAGCTACAAATCAGATTTGTATTCCAACACTTGTTCACCCATGAATCACAAGAGGAACTTCTCAACTCATTGATTCAACAATTGAATCCACACCCAACACACGTAGATTCATCAACTTCAACCAACAAAAAACTTAGCTACTCATGTTTAAGAGAAAACAAGAGATATAACAAAGATATTCATAGCCATTTCCATTGAATTCAAGCTTACCTCTTCATTTGCCATGAAATGAAGAGTAACACTACTAGAACTTGATGTAATTCTTCACTAAATCAACTACAACCAGCTAAACAACCCACTAAAAGTAGCTAAATAGCCCAAAAATGAAGAAAAAGTAACGGAGAACAAGCTCAATCCGAAACCCCCCTCCTCTAAGGTTGTTTGAAACGACCCGGGATCTCGGTCAGGATTAACGCGACAATCGATAACCAAAAGTAGATTATTAAATATTAAATTTACATTTTTGGTTAAAGTACATAACAAAATTTTGATAATAAGTACAATCTAAAACAAATAGTGTGCGATCTACTAAGTGATCTGAATTAAGCTAAACCTCTTCGTCTCGATCCGCGTTCCCGTTCCCCAAACTTGATTGACGACCTGCGGTTTTAAAATGGCAAAAGCCGACGCAGTTTTGAAGAAATGATTAGTAAAAACTGAGTAAATACATACTACGACATGTAAAGCAACGAGTGGCACAGAAGCATGAGTTGAAACAAATCAGAAGATTTAAACAGTAAAACAATCATGTTGGAGAATTTGGAACAACTGGAAGTATCCGAGTAACAAAAACCTCTCAATTTAATAACATTGAGAAACCACGAGTAGTTGGTAACATATCCAGAGTAAACAGGCCCATTTAAGAGAATAACTTATTTCATGAGTAGCCAAAGCATTTCAAATCATTTCAATTGATTAGGGCAATCCAGAGCCACAAACAACAATAATAAAGCAGTAAATTTTTAATTTTGACTTCAATCAACAGTTTAATTTAGCTGAGGCATGTCCAGAGCCACCAGCATGATCGATGTAGACAGAGGGATCACGAAATAATCACTAAGGGTTCCTTCTAGGGTCTATCAAACCCTATTTCACCCGAGCGTTAGGGGAGCCCATTCGTCAACCCCGCTCATAACATTAGCTAAAAGGCCTTATGTGTCTACACCCCTATACTGTAGTGACCCTAACAAGTATAAGTAGCACTCTATAGCTCTATAAACCCCTTGGCCTCAATATCTTGATACATTTTGGCTCATCGGGGGCGGATTTGTGAACATTAACGTTCTATCCAATAATAAGAAGCAATGCTTCAATGGTCTTAGCCATAAGAAAATGGAGGATCGCTAGACGCCTCCCATTAATACCAGTACTGTGTACATCGTCCTAAGTCTATTAGAGGTATTTTATTTCTTCTCTTTCACATAACCAAAATCAGAATGTCAACGTTTCACAAGTAATTTCTGAGAGTTCTCAAAGGAGATGAATAAAATTGTTTAACAACTTTCGAGTGGAAAACATGCATTCTCATTCTATTTCATATAAAAAAACATTCATTTTAAACATCAAGAACATACACACATTTTGATATGAAAAGGTCGTACATATGTACTTACCGCTGAGATGAAGCACAATCAAAAGCAAGATACTAAGCCTAGCACTCCGACGACAACCGCTCTCTCCTACGAGGTCGATGTCTATAATCACACGGATGACGTACTCGTTATAACCAATTTACACATGCATAAGAAAAATGCAAACCTACATTTACATAGTCTCTCCGACGACAACCGCTCTCTCCTACGAGGTCGATGTCTATAATCACACGGATGACGTACTCGTTATAACCAATTTACACATGCATAATAAAAATGCAAAACTACATGTACATAGTCCTAAATTTCACTAATGCACATATAATGATGTTTAATTAACAAAAAAAGTCCAACTAAACACCTCGAAGTTTAAAAATTCATGTTTTCTAAAAAATGTGAAACTACAATTCTGGACAGAATTGTAGCTCTGAATTTGGAGCCATATTTACCATATCAAATCATCTACTAAAATTTTGAAATTAATGTATGATTAACCTACATGTGTCTACTTTCAGAAACACCAAGAAAACCATCCATAACTATTATAAAACTCAAGTTACAGACATAACAAACACTGCTATGCAGAGACAAGTTTGGAAGAAAGTTTCAACTTTGAAGAACAATTACTACTACTTAGAATAGGAAAGATGCCCATCTTCTCCAGAATAAATACCCTATGTGTCTAATTTAATCACAAAAAATATGAGATGCCATAGGTTTTTGAAAATGTAGTTTTTAACAAAAATGGCAAGAGTGGTCCAGAAATGGATTTTCAGAAAACATACAACTTAGAATGAGCTTATCTCCTAGACCAAAAAGGCTATGAAGTTGATTTTTTTTCTAAATGACCCTCTTTGAGTCTAGTTTCAGAATATGTGAGATTTAAAAGTTCCACATAAACAAAATTTAGAGATAATGTACGTTTTTCACAAACTGGTGGGATTGTAAAAATATGCAATTTTTCCAAAAATCAACAAGTTTTGTTCAAATGATAAGTGCAACTTATGGAGACTTGATTTTCACCCAAATAACACCATTTTAGGCATTAAGTAAGACCTTTACATGCTCTTGACACAAATGATCAAAACCCTATTGGGTAACAATGCAAGGAAGATGACATTCACAACATGCATGTGGGTTCTAGTCTGAGTTTCATTAAGTAGTCAAATTTTTGGAGTTCAACTCTTGATCAAACCAAAATGAAGAATCAAGGATAGAAATGAAGAAATCTAAGACGAATTTTCATAAATCAATTCTAAACATAGACATGCAAGCATGAATTGAAGGCTAGAAGAAAACTTTACCAAAAGATTCAACAAGATGGTGCATGAAAGAGTGAAATTGGCCTTGAATTCTTGAGTGGAATGATGAAAGAACTCCCCTCCCTGATGGTACTAAGTTTGGAATCAAGTTTTTCATGCTTTGGATGCAAGAAAATAAATTTTTGATGGTGTTTTTATGAGGTGAACAACCAAAAACGGGATAAAATTTGGGGAGAGAGAAGAGAGATGTATGGGTGTTCTTGAAGAGAAAAAGATGAATAAAAATGAAAGTGAATGAATTGTGGTTGATGATGGAGTGATGGAGGTTTGTGGTGAAGAATTTCACATGGTGATGTACATAAATGAGGGTAGGTAGTAGGGGGAAATGAGGGAGTTGATGAAGATGTTGATGGTGAGGAGTGTTTTGATGTAAACCATAGAGTATTATAGAGAGATACAAGCTATTCAAGAGTGTCTTCCAATTTTTAAAATGAGTTGACCAAAGTGATGGAGGAAGAAATTGAGATGTAAATTTTAAATAGAAGATTTGATGGGTGAGGATGAAATATGGAAGTCAAAAGTTGAGGGGGGAGAAGTGGAAATGTAGTTAAAGTCTCACAACAAATTAGTTGGGGTTGAAATACAAATGGCCAAAAACTGAGGGGTGGAAGTCAAATAAAGTCTCACAAAAAATTAGTTGGAGTAGGAATTGGATTACCAAGAGAATGAGGATTTCTTTTTTTTTTCTTTCTTTTTTTTGTGTGTATTTGAAACACAAGAGAATGAGGGTTGAGATGCAAATACTAGAAATCGAGGGTAACTCTATATTTTCATATACAAGAGGGGTATAAATGGAAGATACAAAAAATTGAGGGGTAAAATAAGATTTCTATTTAATAGCTAACACATAAATGTTAATTTTCAATTACTAACTATCACGTACGAGTCAATTTTTTTAAAATTAGAACATTTCAAACAAGCTACTATGTATATAAGTATCAAATTCTACATTTACAAAACTACATACATGTCTCAAGTATACAAAATGAATTTTAAATAGTATTACTCAAGTAACCGAAAATACAAAATAATCAAAAATGAAATTTTATAAAATCATAAATGTCAAAGGACACCCTTATACTTTAAACCAAGAATAAGTCATTAATAAGTTGAAATAGAAATTTCTTGAAATGATCAAATATTTTTCCGAAATGACCAAGTAATCCCTAACTTAAATACTGGGTATTACATTATATCCCCCTTAAAATGAAGCTTCGTCCCCGAAGCTTAAGAAAACTTTTGAGCGAAATTACAGACATACTTCAAGAGAGTGCAACTAATGCACATGAGACTTGCATGCAATGCTAATGCACATGCGACACTTTAATTAACGGGAATCGCGCTCTTGGTTGATTACGTCTCCCAACATGAAATTACTTTCACTCTTTCCAAGTTTAAACTATATATTGAAGGTTTACTTGAATATCCTATTAAAATTTTACAATTGGATGGTGGGGGTGAATATATTTCTTTTCTTTTTAAAATATCGCTAGCTGATTACGGTATATCACATCAAAAATCTTTTTCCTATACTCCGCAACAAAGCGGGGTTGCGGAACGGAAACATCGTCATATTATTGAAACGGCTGTTACTTTATTACAAACTGCATCAGTACCTAATATTTTTTGGTACCACATTGTTTCAACTGCTGCTTATTTAATTAACTGCATGCCTAGTCGCAATACTTATTTATCTCTATATGAATTGCTCTTTCACTCTAACCTTGATTATTCTAGTCTAAAAGTATTCAGGTGCGCTTGTTATCCACGTTTAACGCCTCATAATTCTTCTAAGCTTCACCCAAAAACTCGTCAATGTATTTTCTTGGGATATGAAGATGCATATAAGGGTTACTTGGGTTATGAAAAATCTGCTAATAAATTGTTTTATTAGTCGCCATGTCATTTTTGACGATTTTTTTTTCTTATGCATCTACATCTTCTTCTACTGCTCTAGATCCATGCCCATCTTGCTCACATTCTATAGTATCTGTTTCAGGTCCCATTCTTGGCTGTGAATCTGTTATTTTCAGTGCCCCTGCCTCGGGGCCTACTTCCTCTTTTGGCACTCCTCCCTTTTCTGAGGGTCCTGCTGGTCCGTTGCAGCCTGCTGAAGGTGTTGTACCATCTGAACATATACTGTCCCAGCCACCTACATCACTTCATCACCCCCAATTCAGGCGAGGCACAACCACGCAGCCCAATGACGAGCCTCCCCAACCCACCCCTCCTCGAATGGCGGCCATCCTATGCAAACTCGAAGTAAATCCAGAATTAATAAAAATAAGTTTCTCTTTCATACTACTACTTCTTCTATTTCTACACATTTTTTGCTTTCACTCTTACACAATCACACACTGCATTGGTTGATCCATCATCTTACAAAGTGGCCTCTCAACATTCTCAGTGGTGCAATGCAATGACTGAATGATTTGAGAGACTCTTACATCAAAAGAATTGGAGTTTGGTGCCTCCTCCACCAAAAACAAACATAATCGCAAAATAAATGGATGTTCAAAACCAAATTTAACCCTAATGGCACTATTTCTTATTATAAGGCCCGCCTTGTTGCTAAGGATTTCATCAAACATGTGGTTTAGATTAACATGATACATTTAGTCTCGTCTTAAAACATGCTACCGTTTGCTGTATTTAATCTCTTTCTGCTAACTTCGATTGGCCACTTCAGCGATTAGACGTTTAAAACGTCTTTTTACATGGATTTTAAAAGAAAAATCTACTTGAGGCAATCCACTGGTTTTATACACCCTAATTTACTCAATAATGTTTTTCAACTTCATAAGTCTATATACTGTCTTAAATAAGCGCCTCGCGCTTGGTTCGATACGTTCACTACTTATTTATTTTCAATTATATTTACTGCTTCTTATGCTGATACTTCTCTCTTCATTAGTCATTCATGTACTAAAATTACTATTTTACTTCTTTATGTGGATCACATCATTTTCATCGGCAATGACCTAACCTATTTGCATACTTTGGTCTCCAAACTTGGTGCTGAATTTGACATGACCAATTTGGGTCCACTAACTTACTTCCTTGGGCTTCGAATTGTTTGATCAACTGCTGGCATTATGATCCATCAGGAAAAATACATTTTGGATCTTTTCAAACGCTTTAACATGGCCAATTGCAATTTGTGCTCTACTCTGCTTGCTGTTGGTATTAAATATCATATCATGCAGGGCAAACCCGTGTCAAACCCCAATGTTTTTCACCAACTTTTGGGTTCCCTACAATATTTCGCTTTTAGTCGCCCTGATATCGATTTTGCGGTAAACCATTTATGTCAATTCATGCACTGCCCTACTGATTTGCATCTTAGTGGCGCTGAGCGCATTCTTCGCTATTTACAAGTTCTAAAGAACATGGTTATTTTATCAACGTAATTACTTACCATTTCAGGTTCTCACATATGCCGATTGGGCCAGGAATCCTACAAACTGCCAGATACAACCAATTTTGTAGTCTTTTTTAGTCCAAATCCCATTCAATGGTCCTCCAAAAATCAGCCTACGTTTGCTCGTTCCTCCACAGAGGGTGAGTACCTAGCTCTCTCCATGAAAACAACCATCTCTTGGTTTAAATTATTGTTTTATTATTTACGCTTTGTTATTCCTACTCCTCCTATTCTTTGGACTGACAATCTCTCTCTCTCTTGCTTTAACTACTAACCCTTTATTTCATGCATGTACAAAACACATCGAGTTAGGCTACTATTATGTTAGGGAAAAGGCTCTTCGTAAACCACTTACTGATAACTCCATATTTTGAGTTATATTCGTATATGTTTCCTTACCGTTTTGCGTGCATTCTGATGCGTTTTTATGGATTTTGGACCACTTCTTTCTAAATTTGAGCGTTTTGAGTCTTTGCATGTAAATGTTGAGTCCGGGCACTTTTTGCGTTAATTTTGACTATATTTTATCACGTTTGATCTTCCGGTATGTTTCTCGTGTTGTGGTTTTCAGGAACCGGGAGCTCGGGACGTGACATTGGAGCAAAAGTGAACATCAGAAAAGTTGGAGGCTCAAAGGAATGCTCGGGAAGTGAAGACGACGGGAAAAAGAGCAAGAAGATGGGATTTTGATGTTGGCTGCCCAGAAGTAATCGTACGATTACATGGAGGTGATTGTACGATTACCCCTTAGCCAAAATTTCAGTCAGCAAGTAATCGCACGGGTGAACGCACGAAGTAATCGTACGATTACATCAAGGTAATCGTACGATTACCTCTGCTGCTAGGATCGTAATTTTGGGGTAATTTTGCTATTTTGGCATAGTTTTGAGGTGTTTGAGCCACGGAACACTTAGGAAACATTGGGGGAACGTGATTGGCATCAGAGAACACATTGGGAGACGTGCTTTGAGAGCTTGGAGCTAGGTTGGAGAGCTTGGATCATCCGTTTGGCTTCTGAATCTTCGTTTCTTCTCTAGTTTTTGCTATTTGATCATGAAACATTGTGTATTGATCATGTTTATGCGTAGCTAAAACACTTATTTTGGGATATATCGTAGGAAACTAGGGTTTGATCACTACGTATTGTGATTTATGGATCTTCTTTCATGCATTCATGCTTAATTGATGAAGTTTTGTCTAGTTATGTGTATTTTACGCTTTTCATCTATCTTTCTATTAGTAGACGTATTAATAGGATTGTGTTAGGTTGTGAATGATAGAGGAATCTACGTTCGTTGCCCGAAACTTGAAATACACACTAGCCGTATCTAGGGTTGAGCAATCTTGCTAGTTAGCTAAGAACAAAGAGTAGAATCAATATCGTAATGCGTGCTTAAACTTGAGTAGGCTAGAGGAATAAGTTATGAGAGTTTAAGCATAGTTATTGGTTGAGACATCTTCAATATAATATTGCTCGTTTAACTAGAACAAAAACTCATCGTGTTAGTAGAGCATAAATCCAACGTAGTGTGAAATACCTAGTGATCCGTAGAGATATCCTGATCTTGATCAACTTTGAGAAACAACCAAATCAACTCGTGCTTATTAATCTTGAATTAATTCATTGAATTATTTGAGATACTCGTTGTTTTAATTATTAGTAGAATTAGAACAACAACTCAACGCGCTTTACCCACACAAAGAACAAATTTAGTAGCTAATTTACAACAAAGTCTCTTGGGTTCGACAACCCGGATTTCCGGAATATTATCACTACGCCGACAACTGTGCACTTGCAGTTGGAGCGTGTCACTTACGGTCTCTTTTGTTTCTAGTGCAGATCAGGTTGCTCATATCTTCACCAAGAGTCTTCACGGTCCATGTTATGAAGCTTTAAAGACTAAACTGATGGTGCTTCAATCCCCATCAGTTTAAGGGAGGATAATAGCATATCAAGGTTCAAGCCCAAAGCTCAGCCCACTTAATCAATCAGTCGGCCCAAAGATAATCAAGCCCACTTAAATTATAACCCTATCTTGTCTTGTAATTACCCAGACTTATAAGGGTATATAGGTCATTGTTCTAAACCCTAGATTGTACGTTGCTTTCTGACCGTACGATCCAACGGATGGATAAGCCCCCTCTTATATACCATCATCTTCTCCATTCTACGGTTAAGGTAGGACAACCTCCCTATGTAAATACTCAATTCAATATACAAAACAGTTTGCTTTCTCTCTCTATATTATACACAGATCATCACATTCTTTCTTTTTGCTCATGCATTAAATTTTTATTCAGTCATTATTTATACAGATTGTCTAATGGCTTATAACATTTTACAGGGGACTGATAGTCCTTCGTACGAAGACGCACCTGTTGTTTCTTCCATTCGACATGAGGTAGCAATAATGCGAGATTGTGTGATCCGGTGTGTACCACACTCTTTTGTTGCAGAGGCTCATGCGTTGGCAGCTAGAGCTGCACGTGGCATATAACTACTTCTGCTGTTTGGATATGCTTGTACATCTGCTTGTATTAGGTTGTGTTTATCTCCGACATTACTTTAGTCTTTCTCAGGCATGGTAGACTATGGTATCTAGCTTTGTCTCTTTGTTTATATCTGCAACTTGTACTCAATTTCTTTGAGCCCCTGTCAAAAATTGGTGCTCTTGTACTACTGTCGTTTAGTTAATGGGTTTCTTACCTTTGAAAAATAATAATTAAGCTTATTACAAAGAGCTTATGGTTAGGAAAAGTACTATTTTCTTCTTGTCACAACCAATTGTTGGAGTAGATGCCCTAGAGGCAAACTATATTTAGTATGAACATTGTTTGGCTAGATTATTCATTTATTATTTATGGAGATATGTAATAAAATAAAGTCCTTATATTGCAATGTATTGTTTATCTTAAATACATGTAGTCCATTATATTGATGAACAAGACGATCGCTATAGACTAGTATGTGAGTAGATTGATATGGAGATATCAAGTCTAACACATGGGCATGCATTAGGAGTAATGGCATAGTGGATTGACCCACAACGAGAATGCTACATATAAATTATGTTAATGTCACAAGTGCTTCTCGTAGTGACAATGGTGTTGTAATCCTTAGACTTCAAGTCATTAGATACTCTAGTTGTGAAATATCATGTTTTGATATTATCAAACGTCACACCATAACTGGATAACTATAAAGATAGTCATCGAGCATGATAGGAAGCAAGCTGAGAGATAGCAGTGATGTAGAGATGATTTGTCCCTCCTACATAATGGGAATAAATATCCACGACCACTCGAGGGGTAGTGCTTATAAAATATCTGACCAGACTCAGATAAATCAATATAGGATATTAATGTTATCTGTATAGACAAGCCTACTCCCACGATCGAGAAACTATGGATTGGATATACGAGTGTGACATTATGTCTCGTGTCCAATCCGGATGTAGGAACAAAGGGATAGATACAATATGGTAACATTGGGCACATGGTTTGTCGGATCACTGACTATTCATGTTAGTTGGGTGGCATAAATGTGTTTCTAGACACCGCTCTATTTTTCGTAATTGTTACTACCAACTAAGTAGAAACCTGTGGGGTCACACAGTTACGGATTAAACTGGATTTGGATATTAATTAGTGGGACTAATTATTTACAAGGATCAAAACACAACCACAAGCAAAGTTAGTAGGACTAATTTGCAAGGTGGACTAATCCGTGTATGGATAGGATTAATATTGGGGCAAATATGTAGTTAATAAGGAGTTATTAACTATATAAGGGGAACCTAGCTTATTATTCTTAACACAAGAGTCATTATTTTGAGAAATAACAAAGCAATGAGAGAGAGACAAGGAAGGGTCGAGACAAGGAAGGGTCGAGGCATTTGATAAATTAATTACCGCAGTAATTAATTTATGGCCCGCGTGTTGTTTTCTCCCTCAACCTGTGAGTTATCTCTCTTTAGTATAGATGCTAGGTGGTATTAGATAGAAAGATATTCAAGTCATGGAGAAGAAGAACAAAGACTAAGGAAACCACAAGACTATGGAGATCCACAAGCTAGGACGCGTGGACTAAAGATGGAGGCACATGGAGATGAGCTTGTCACTTTAGGGCTTATAGACATTCTCATTGGCTTGGGAATATCTTAGTCTTAGGGGCCATATACATATCAGGTTCATTTATTTTTTATTATCTATTGTCTTGTTATTTATTTATAGTGTATGGTTGATGCATGCAAAACGTAACAAGATAATAATAAACAAGTAAGATCTTTAATTTGGGATTGTCGAATCCAAATAAGTAGATCTAGTTAATTGGATCAGTAAAAAAATTAATAATGACAAGTGTAAGTTCAGCTTGTTTCAAAGGCTTGAAACAGCTTGTCTGTTTCAAGGCCTTGAAACAGCTTTCAAATGTTTGAAATATACACTGCGGTATACAACATGAACTTAGGGGGTGCTTTTGATTCTAAGATGACTCTTGATCCCCTATACTTGATTATGAGTTATTTGATGATGAAAGAGAAATCTTTTTGAGACTCTAAACTGGGCTAATCTATTTTTTTGAATGTGTATTTGTAGGGATAAGTAGTTACCTATTTTGCAGGGACTATTTCCTAAACTGTGTTCTTGCAGAAAGGATATTGGGTTGACAGATTGATTCTGTGATTGTGCAAACATGTCTGGACCTTCCTAACATACTCGGCTACAAGATCAAGTCAATACATTTGAAGATACTGAGCAACTAGCCGTTTGTAAGAGCTATTTGGACAAGGAGGAAAGGTACATAGTTGATGCGAAGATGGAAGGTGATGATATTCCGAAGGTAGTTGCTCAAGACGAAAGCACCACAGCCCCGAAAGGCACGTGGCAGGTATCAGCAGTTAACCCCTTCGAATTTTATTTGGCATCATCCTTTTCCAATCCCCTCACCGAAATCGGGACTCATGCTAATGCGCTACCACAGCTCCAAACCAGGGAATAATTGCAAATCCGAAGCTCTTAGTGGAATAGAAAGCTAAATATTTGTTAAGTTTTGATTCATGGATTGCACAACGGAAGCATAAACAAACATAAAACCATGCAAAACCCTCCAAGGATCACAAGTCAAGAGACATAACGATGGTAAGGGTTAGAAATCATAAACACACCTTTGGGTTCTCCTTGATGACTTCAAACGCGAATTATGTCACGTTCTCTATAGTTGATCCACGCCTAGAGTTGATCCTAGATCTCCCAAGTCCTTGGTGCTAGCCCGGAAGAGGAAGAGGAAGAAGGAATCACGCAAAACGAGACCCAAAAGGAGGGTCTCGGCCTCCTTTGGCCGACGGGGACGGGGCGGAGGCAAGGGGGCGGTCGGGCCTCCTTGTTGCTTGCTCTCTCTCCTTTTGTTCTCTCCCACTCTTTGTTATGTTCACTAATGAGCATAAGTTATGTGGGAAGGAAGGAAGGAAGGTCCTTTATATAGTCCAACAACTCCTTGTTAACTACCTAAAGGACTTATTCTAGTCCTACTAGAATTCAATTTAGTCCCTTCCTTGCAAATTAGTCCCTATTAAGTTTGCAAGGGTTTGCAAAGTGATCCTTCTAATTAATTAATCCAATTAATTAATTCCCAAATCTAGTTCAACTCTATATAGCGTGTGACCCCATAGGTTCTATCTAGTTGGTAGCAACTATTTGCTAATATGGAGCGGTCTCTAGCAAAACATCCATTCTAGCCAACTAATAGAATAGTCTTCTTGACAACCTTTGTACAAGTAATTGTCTTATCCCTTTGTCTCTATATCCGGATTGGACACGAGACATACAAGTCACACTCGTATATCCAATCCATAGTTTCTCGATCTATGGGAATAGCCTTATTCGTACAAATAACATCAATATCCCATATTGATTTATTTGAGTCTGGCCAGACATTCTATAAGCACTATCCCTCGAGTGGCCTAGGATATTTGCTCCCGTTATGTGGGAGGGACAAATTCTATCTACGTCCACTACGATCTCTAAGCTTGCTTCGTATTGTATCCAGTACATGCCTTTATAACTACCCAGTTACGGTGTAGCGTTTAACGCTACCAAGATCACAATAATCCACAACTAGAATATCTAGTGACTTCAAGTCTAAGGATGACAATACCATTGTACCGCGAGAAGCGCTTGTGACTCAACATAACGTGTATGTAGCCTTCTCGGAGATGGGTCAATCCAGTGCAACATTCCCTAATGCACACCTATGTGTTGGATCGTGATATCTCCGTATCAATCCAACCCCATACTAGTCTATAGATGATTGTCCCATTAATAATTATACTTGACTAGGGATATTTAAGATAAACAACACAATTGTAAATCTAAGGACTTCATTATATTAAATATCCAATAAATAATAAATGAGTTTCTAGCCACAAATAATTCATACAAAACTAGATTGCCTCTAGGGCATCTATTCCAACAGTCTCCCACTTGCACTAGAGCCAATCTGGCGCATCCCGTATTCCCATACTCCTAGTGTGCCCTTCATGCTTCCACTGCGTGAGAGGCTTTGTAAGCGGGTCTGACAGATTATCATCTGTAGGAATCTTGCATATCCGAACGTCTCCTCTATCGATAATATCTCGAATCAGATGAAACTTCCTGAGCACGTGCTTGGACTTCTGGTGCGATCTTGGTTCCTTTGATTGCGCGATCGCCCCAGTGTTGTCACAGAACAACTCAACTGGATCCGCAATGCTAGGGACCACACCAAGTTCAGAAACAAACTTTCTGATCCAAACAGCCTCCTTTGCTGCGCCATTTGCAACAATGTACTCAGCCTCTGTTGTAGAATCAGCTACCGTCTCTTGCTTGGAACTCTTCCAGCTCACCGCTGCTCCATTCAGGCAAAACACATATCCCGATTGTGATCTAAAGTCATCTCTGTCGGTTTGGAAGCTTGCATCAGTGTAACCCCTTACAGGCAACTCTTCCTCACCGCCAAATATCAAGAAAGCATCCTTAGTTCTTCTCAAGTACTTCAGGATGTTCTTGACTGCAATCCAGTGACTCTCACCCGGATTGGATTGGTATCTGCTTGTCATACTCAAGGCATATGACTCATCTGGTCTAGTACATAACACGGCGTACATGATAGATCCTATGGCCGAGGCATAGGGGATTCTACTCATGCGTTCCTTCTCAATCTCATTGGAAGGACAACCACTCTTCGAAAGAGTGATTCCATGTGACATGGGCAAGAATCCCTTCTTGGAATCTTGCATGTTGAACCGTTTCAACACCTTGTCAATATATGTACTTTGACTTAGGCCTAGAAACCTTTTAGATCTATCCCTATAGATCTTTATACCAAGTATATAGGCTGCTTCCCCTAAGTCCTTCATTGAGAAACACTTTCCTAGCCAATCTTTCACAGATTGCAGCATGGGAACGTCGTTTCCAATGAGTAGTATGTCATCCACATACAAGACCAGAAAATCTACAGAGCTCCCACTAACCTTCTTGTAGACACAAGACTCATCTTCGTTTCTGATGAAAGCCAAACTCTTTGACCACTTCATCAAAATGTCGATTCCAACTCCTAGAAGCTTGCTTCAATCCATAAATGGATCGTTGCAGTTTACAGACTTTGTTGGCTTGCTTTGGATCCTCAAAACCCTCCGGCTGTATCATATACACGTCCTCGAGGAGATTCCCATAAAGGAATGCTGTTTTGACATCCATCTGCCAAATCTCATAGTCGTGGTATGCTGCAATTGCAAGTAGGATTCGGATGGATTTAGTCATAGCGACTGGTGAAAAGGTTTCATCATAGTCAATACCATGAATCTGTCTGAATCCTTTAGCCACCAATCGGCCCTTATAGGTAATCACATTACCATCCATGTCGATCTTCTTCTTGAAGACCCACTTGCACCCTATGGGCCGCGCCCCATCGGGTGGTTCCACCAAAGTCCATACTTTGTTGGTATACATGGATTCCATCTCGGATCTCATGGCTTCCAGCCACTTCTGAGAGTCTGGGCCACTCATGGCCTCCTCATAGGTAGTAGGCTCATCATCTATGAGCATCGTGTCACCGGAATCGGTTACGAGAAGTCCATACCTCTCGGGTTCCTGGCGCACTCTACTAGATCTACGAAGCTCTTGTGTTACCTGAACAGGTTGCTCCACAACTGTTTGTGGTTCCTGTTCATGTTCCATAATCGGTTCAGTGATTTGTGGTTCTTGAACCTCTTCAAGTTCTACATTCCACCCACTTGCTTCTTTAGAGACAAACTCTCTTTCTAGAAACACGCCGGTCCGAGCAACAAACACTTTGTTCTCGGTTGGATTGTAGAAGTAGTATCCCTTAGTTTCATTAGGGTACCCCACAAAATTTGCACTTATCCGATTTAGGCCCTAGCTTGTCTGATTTCAAACGTTTTACATAGACATCGCAGCCCCAAATCCTCATGAACGACAGTGTGGGACGCCTCCCACTCCACATCTCATATGGTGTCTTCATGACTGACTTAGATGGAACACGTTTATTGGTGAAAGATGCACTTAATAGAGCGTAGCCCCAAAATGATAATGGAAGATCGGTTTGACACATCATAGATCGAACCATATCCAATAGGGTTCGATTCCTCCTCTCGGACACGCCATTCCATTGTGGCGTTCCGGGTGGAATATGGGACACGATCCCACACTCTCTAAGATAGTCGTCAAACTCTTGGCTCAATTATTCTCCTCCATGATCCGATCGTAGAGCCTTTATACTTTTGCCAAGTTGCTTCTCTACTTCATTCTTGAATTCTTTGAACACTTCAAAAAAGGATTCGGATTTCGCCCTCATAAGGTACACATATCCATATCTACTGTAATCATCAGTAAATGTAATGAAGTAGACATAACTACCCCTGGCAGGCGTGGCAAATGGCCCACACACATTGCTATGTATGAGCGCCAATTGCTCACTAGTCCTCTCTCCTTTCTTATTGAAAGGGGACTTTGTCATTTTTCCCAATAAACAAGCCTCACATGTCTCATATGATTCAAAATCAAATGAGTCTAGTAATCCATCCTTATGGAGTCTAGATACACGTTTCTCATTTATGTGGCCTAAACGACAATGCCATAAATAAGCAGGATTTAAATCGTTTATTTTAATCCGCTTGGTATTAATGTTGTAGACAGGATTGCTTAGATCAAGGACATAAAGTCCATTAAATAATTGCGCACTAAAATAGTGAATATTATTCAAATAAAAGGAACAACAATTGTTCTTTATTGAAATAATAAACCATCCTTGTCCAAACAAGAAATAGAAATAATGTTTCTGCTCATAGCAGGCACAAAATAGCAATTATTTAATTCTAAAACTAATCCTGAAGGCAGAGATAGCTCGCACACGCCTATGGCCAACGCAGCAACCTTTGCTCCATTCCCAACGCGCAGTTCTACCTCCCCTTTAGCCAATCTCCTACTTCTCTTTAGATCCTGCATATTTTGACAAATATGAGATCCAAATCCAGTATCTAATACCCATGATGTAGAGAAAGTTAAATTGACATCTACAACAAAAATACCTGGTGGTGGTGGAATCACTATTCCAAGCCTCTTGTCCTCCAGATATTTTGGGCAGTTCCTCCTCCAGTGTCCAGGCTGACTGCAGTAGTGACACTCACCTTTAGTCACGGCCTTGGCAATGCCACCAACAGGCTTAAGGGCAGGTTCCTTGGACTTGGAAACTGACTTGCCTTTGCCCTTGGAGGAAGAGGCAAACCTTTTGCCCTTTCCTTTCTGTACCATCATTATGGCCTTGCCCTTACCTTTGTTGATGCTCTGTTCAGCCGTCCTCAACATGTTGAGTAAATCTGGCAGTGGTTTCACGATCTCGTTCATGTTATAGTTCATAATGAACTGTCCATAACTCTCGGGCAACGATTGCAACACGAGATCGGTTGCCAACTCTTGGCCGACCGGGAACCCCAGTCGGGCGAGATTCTCTAGGTACCCGATCATTCGGAGTACATGGGGTCCCACCGGGTTCCCTTCTGCCAGATGACATTTGAACAGTGCCTTTGAGACCTCATACCTCTCTACCCTCGCCTGCTCTTGGAAGAGCTGCTTTAGATGTTCGATCATATCGACAGCATTCATGTTTTCGTGTTGCTTCTGAAGCTCAGAAGTCATGGTGCAAAGCATTAGGCAGGCCGCATCATTAGCGTCATCAACACGCTTTTGATACGCCTTTAAGGCAGCAGGTGTTTCGTTCTCTGGACCTTCTGGAACATGCTCCTCTATTGCGTACAGTTTCTTCTCTTGCTTGAGAACAATTCTCAAGTTTCTGTACCAATCAAGAAAGTTGGTTCCAGAGAGCTTGTCCTTCTCAAGGACAGATCGTAGGGAATGTTGTGAACTCGATGAGTTGTTTGCCATTTGGAATTCTACAAAAAGGAAAATACGCAAGTTTTAGTATTTGTGAATTTTGACTATATTTAATAATGGCTAGTTTATCAAATATAGCTCCCACTATTTTTCTACGGATTAATAACCCTCAAGATATTAATGCGGAAAATATCCTTATATTTTCTAGTGGGCCAAGATCCATCTTTCATCTCCTTATGAGCTTGCATCGGCAAGTCACCCATAATTTGACTACTTTAGGTAGGAACAATTCCAATTGCATCCCATATAAAACTCTTGGTTCAATTGGGCAAATAACTCCTTATTTATCCATCCATATGGATAATCCCAATTGATTGCCTCTAGGTTTCTCAATCAAATTAATAGCCCAGTTGTGTTCAAGCTCTTATCTAAACAATTGCACATTGTTACGTGCCATCGCATTCCATCATGATGAACCAAGTCGCCATGCTTTGGCACGCACGAACTTGGTAAATAATGATGATAATGAGAGTTTAAATAACGAGAAGGCAAGAACACAATATTTGAATTTTGAGGGATTTTAAATTCAATTTTAATTGTTTTGTTGATCAATATCAACTAATCTATCTATTTGAGTTTGGGCACAACTCCAAATAATAGATCCGGGTTGTCTAATTATCTTATTATCCTATTTGCATGCATCATCCATACACCAACCACACAATAATAAGACAATAAAATAAACAACCACAAAACAGAAATTAAACGTGATGTGGATATGGCCTTTTCTAGACTAAGATAATTCCAAGCCAAAGGAATTATCTATGAACCCTAAAGCAAACACATCTCCATGCGTCTTAATCTCTTGGTCCATCCTTCATAGTCTTGTGGAATGCTCCATGCTCCATGCTCCATCTTTTGTGGCTTCTTTGGCTTTGGGCTCCTTTTCTTCAATCTTGGCTAACAATCTACTTTATCTAGCACTAGCTAACTTCTATACTAAATAAAATAAATCTCACAAGTTGAGGAAAAAAATGGCACGCAGGCCATAAAACCCTAATTAATTATTACAATTAATTGATCAGCTCGCAGGCCGTAAAACCAAACCACAAAATTAAACATCCACATCAAACCACATCCTAAGGCCATATCCAATCACCATGCGATTTGCACATAAACAGTTAAAATCCAATTTTAACGCGCTTGGTCAATTTTAATTGATTTTAGGATTTCTAGGGTTGAAACGGTCCATGGGCCCAACAATCAAATTGCCCGGGCCTAAAAAGGTGAACATTAAGGCCCTAGGGCCGGCCCGGCCCAAATCCCACAAGCCTAGGCCCGGGGGTTAGGGCCGCCCGGCCCCTAGGGCGGCCAAGCTTGGGCGGCAAGCAAGGGGGCGGTCCCTAGGGGGGAGCCGAACCTCTTTGAGGGAGTTGTTTCCAAAACAACTCCCTTGCTTGGTGCCCAAGTTTGGTTGTTTCCTTGTTTTGGGAGAACTCCTTCTTCCCCAAGGATGCCCAAAACCTAGATCTAAGATCCTAAAATTTCTCAAACTCACCAATTCATGCATCCAATGCAAAAATTGGATCTTGTTATGATTAATTATTGACAAATTGCATCCCATGCTTGATTTGTCTTGTTTTACGCGATAAACTATCAAATTAAGGTGTAAAACAACTAAAACGTAACACATAAACCACGTTTATGCTCTACGACCTGTGGCTTTGATACCACTGTAGGGTTTTGATTCATGGATTGCACAACGGAAGCATAAACAAACATAAAACCATGCAAAACCCTCCAAGTATCACAAGTCAAGAGACATAACGATGGTAAGGGTTAGAAATCATAAACACACCTTTGGATTATCCTTGATGACTTCAAACGCGAATTATGTCACGTTCTCTATAGTTGATCCATGCCTAGAGTTGATCCTAGATCTCCCAAGTCCTTGGTGCTAGCCCGGAAGAGGAAGAGGAAGAAGGAATCACGCAAAACAAGACCCAAAAGGAGGGTCTCGGCCTCCTTTGGCCGACGGGGATGGGGCGGCGGCAAGGGGGCGGTCGGGCCTCCTTGTTGCTTGCTCTCTCTCCTTTTGTTCTCTCCCACTCTTTGTTATGTTCACTAATGAGCATAAGTTATGTGGGAAGGAAGGAAGGAAGGAAGGAAGGTCCTTTATATAGTCCAACAACTCCTTGTTAACTACCTAAAGGACTTATTCTAGTCCTACTAGAATTCAATTTAGTCCATTCCTTGCAAATTAGTCCCTACTAAGTTTGCAAGGGTTTGCAAAGTGATCCTTCTAATTAATTAATCCAATTAATTAATTCCCAAATCTAGTTCAACTCTATATAGCGTGTGACCTCATAGGTTCTATCTAGTTGGTAGCAACTATTTGCTAATATGGAGCGGTCTCTAGCAAAACATCCATTCTAGCCAACTAATAGAAAAGTCATCTTGACAACCTTTGTACAAGTAATTGTCTAATCCCTTTGTCTGTATATCCGGATTGGAAACGAGACATACAAGTCACACTCGTATATCCAATCCATAGTTTCTCGATCTATGGGAATAGCCTTATTCGTACAAATAACATCAATATCCCATATTGATTTATTTGAGTCTGGCCAGACATTCTATAAGAACTATCCCTCGAGTGGCCTAGGATATTTGCTCCTGTTATGTGGGAGGGACAAATTCTATCTACGTCCACTACGATCTCTAAGCTTGCTTCTTATTGTATCCAGTACACGCCTTTATAACTACCCAGTTACGGTGTAGCGTTTAACGCTACCAAGATCACAATAATCCACAACTAGAATATCTAGTGACTTCAAGTCTAAGGATGACAATACCATTGTACCGCGAGAAGTGCTTGTGACTCAACATATCGTGTATGTAGCCTTCTCGGAGATGGGTCAATCCAGTGCAACATTCCCTAATGCACACCTATGTGTTGGATTGTGATATCTCCATATTAATCCAATCCCATACTAGTCTATAGATGATTGTCCCATTAATCATTATACTTGACTAGGGATATTTATGATAAACAACACAATTGTAAATCTGAGGACTTCATTATATTAAATATCCAATAAATAATAAATGAATTTCTAGCCACAAATAATTCATACTAAACTAGATTGCCTCTAGGGCATCTATTCCAACAATATTATCTTATGATGAACCAAAATCTTAGCAGGGCCCCAAGCGCAAAGTTAGCGATGTTGACCTCTCTCCGAAACCAAAGGAGAAGAAAGAGAGAGAAGCTTAACTCAGCAGAGGTCTTCGGGTAACAGAGTCCGTGGAGCAGGGACTGGCCGTGGCTCAGGATCTAAAAGGGGCATGAACTGTGGTTGTTTCAAATCGTGATTCTCCAACACTCCACAACTCAATATAGTCCAATCCGGGCACAAAACGAATGTAAAACGCCCAATATTTTCCAATGTTGTCACCAAATCTACAAACATCTAAAGATCCCATCCACCAACTCGGTGGATCCTATAAAATCAGCTACCATGAACATTGAAGATGGTTCTATGGTTTAGTTGTAGGGTTTTGATTCATGGATGCGCAACGGAAACACAAACAATCATAAAACCATGCAAAACCCTCCAAGGATCACAATTCAAGAGACATAACGATGGTAAGGGTAAGAAATCAATAACACACATTAGGGTTCTCCTTTGATGACTTCAAACGCGAATTGTGTCACGTTCTCTATGGTTGATCCACGCCTAGAGTTGATCCTAGAATCTCCCAAGTCATTGTTGCTAGCCCGGAAGAGGAAGAGGAAGAATAATCACGCAAAACGAGACCCAAAGGAGGGCTCTCGGCCTCCTTGTGGCCGACGGGATGGGGCGGCGGGCTAGGGGCGGCGAGCTCCTAGCTTGCTTGCTCCTTTCTCTCCTTTTGTTCTCTCCCACTCTTGTTATGTTCAATAATGAGCATAAGTTATGGGAAGGAAGGAAGGAAGGTCCTTTATAAAGTCCAACAACTCCTTTCCAACTACCTAAAGGACTTATTCTAGTCCTACTAGAATTCAATTTAGTCCCTTCCTTGCAAATTAGTCCCTACTAAGCTTGCAAGGTTTTGCAAAGTGATCCTTCTAATTAATTAATCCAATTAATTAATTCCCAAATCTATTTCAACTCTATATAGCGTGTTACCCCATAGGTTCTATCTAGTTGGTAGCAACTATTTGCTAATATGGAGCGGTTTCTAGCAAAACATCCATTCTAGCCAACTAATAGAATAGTCATCTTGACAACCTTTGTACAAGTAATTGTCTCATCCCTTTGTCTCTATATCCGGATTGTACACGAGACATACAAGTCACACTCTTATATCCAATCCATAGTTTCTCGATCCATGGGAATAGCCTTATTCGTGCAAATAACATCAATATCCCATATTGATTTATTTGAGTCTGGCCAGACATTCTATAAGAACTATCCCTCGAGTGGCCTAGGATATTTTCTCCCGTTATGTGGGAGGGACAAATTCTATCTACGTCCATTACGATCTCTAAGATTGCTTCTTATTGTATCCAGTACACGCCTTTATAACTACCCAGTTACGGTGTAGCGTTTAACGCTACAAAAATCACAATAATCCACAACTAGAATATCTAGTGACTTCAAGTCTAAGGATGACAATACCATTGCACCGCGAGAAGCGCTTGTGACTCAACATAACGTGTATGTAGCCTTCTCGGAGATGGGTCAATCCAGTGCAACATTCCCTAATGCACACCTATGTGTTGGATCGTGATATCTCCATATCAATCCAACCCCATACTAGTCTATAGATGATTGTCCCATTAATCATTATACTGGACTAGGGATATTTAAGATAAACAACACAATTGTAAATCTAAGAACTTCATTATATTAAATATCCAATAAATAATAAATGAATTTCTAGCCACAAATAAATTCATACTAAACTAGATTGCCTCTACGGCATCTATTCCAACAGTCTCCCACTTGCACTAGAGCCAATCTGGCGCATCTCGTATGCCCATACTCCTAGTGTGCCCTTCATGCTTCCACTGCGTGAGAGGCTTTGTAAGCGGGTCTGACAGATTATCATCTGTAGGAATCTTGCATATCCGAACGTCTCCTCTATCGATAATATCTCGAATCAGATGAAACTTCCTGAGCACGTGCTTGGACTTCTGGTGCGACCTTGGTTCCTTTGATTGCGCGATTGCCCCAGTGTTGTCACAGAACAACTCGACTGGATCCGCAATGCTAGGGACCACACCAAGTTCAGAAACAAACTTTCTGATTCAAACAGCTTCCTTTGCTGCGCCATTTGTAGCAATGTACTCAGCCTCTGTTGTAGAATCAACTACCGTCTCTTGCTTGGAACTCTTCCAGCTCACCGCTGCTCCATTCAGGCAAAACACATATCCCGACTGTGATCGAAAGTCATCTCTGTCGGTTTGGAAGCTTGCATCATTGTAACCCCTTACACGCAACTCTTCCTCACCGCCAAATATCAAGAAAGCATCCTTAGTTCTTCTCAAGTACTTTAGGATGTTCTTGACTGCAATCCAGTGACTCTCACCTGGATTGGATTGGTATCTGCTTGTCATACTCAAGGCATATGACACATCTGGTCTAGTACATAACATGGCGTACATGATAGATCCTATGGCCGAGGCATAGGGAGTTCTACTCATGTGTTCCTTCTCAATCTCATTGGAAGGACAACCACTCTACGAAAGAGTGATTCCATGTGACATGGGCAAGAATCCCTTCTTGGAATCTTGCATGTTGAACCGTTTCAACATCTTGTCAATATATGTACTTTGACTTAGGCCTAGCAACCTCTTAGATCTATCTCTATAGATCTTTATACCAAGTAAATAGGCTGCCTCCCCTAATTCCTTCATTGAGAAACACTTTCTTAGCCAATCTTTAACAGATTGAAGCATGGGAACGTTGTTTCCAATGACTAGTATGTCATCCACATGCAAGAACAGAAAAGCTACAGAGCTCCCACTAACCTTCTTGTAGACACAAGACTCATCTTCGTTTCTGATGAAGCCAAACTCTTTGACCACTTCGTCAAAACGTCGATTCCAACTCCTAGAAGCTTGCTTCAATCCATAAATGGATCGTTGCAGTTTACAGACTTTGTTGGCTTGCTTTGGATCCTCAAAACCCTCCGGCTGTATCATATACACGTCCTCGAGGAGATTCCCATAAAGGAATGCAGTTTTGACATCCATCTGCCAAATCTCATAGTCATGGTATGCTGCAATTGCAAGTAGGATTCGGATGGATTTGGTCATAGCGACTGGTGAAAAGGTTTCATCATAGTCGATACCATGAATCTGTCTGAATCCTTTAGCCACCAATCGGCCCTTATAGGTAATCACATTACCATCCATGTCGATCTTCTTCTTGAAGAACCACTTGCACCCTATGGGTCGCGCCCCATCGGGTGGTTCCACCAAAGTCCATACTTTGTTGGTATACATGGATTCCATCTCGGATCTCATGGCTTCCAGCTACTTCTGAGAGTCTGGGCCATTCATGGCCTCCTCATAGGTAGTAGGCTCATCATCTATGAGCATCGTGTCACCGGAATCAGTCACGAGAAGTCCATACCTCTCGGGTTCCTGGCGCACTCTACTAGATCTACGAAGCTCTTGTGTTACCTGAACAGGTTGCTCCACAACTGCTTGTGGTTCCTGTTCATGTTCCATTATCGGTTCAGTGATTTGTGGTTCTTGAACCTCTTCAAGTTCTACATTCCTCCCACTTGCTTCTTTAGAGACAAACTCTCTTTCTAGAAACACGCCGGTCCGAGCAACAAACACTTTGTTCTCGGTTGGATTGTAGAAGTAGTATCCCTTAGTTTCCTTAGGGTACCCCACAAATTTACACTTATCCGATTTCGTCCCTTGCTTGTCTGATTATAAACGTTTTACATAGACATCGCAGCCCCAAATCCTCATGAACGACAGTGTGGGACGCCTCCCATTCCACATCGCATATGGTGTCTTCATGACTGATTTAGATGGAACACGGTTAATGGTGAAAGCTGCACTTAATAGAGCGTAGCCCCAAAATGATAATGGAAGATCGGTTTGACACATCATAGATCGAACCATATCCAATAGGGTTCGATTCCTCCTCTCGGACACGCCATTCCATTGTGGCTTGCCGGGTGGAGTGAGTTGGGACACGATCCCACACTCTCTAAGATAGTCGTCAAACTCTTGGCTTAAGTATTCTCCTCCACGATCCGATCGTAGAGCCTTGATACTTTTGCCAAGTTGCTTTTCTACTTCATTCTTGAATTCTTTGAACACTTCAAAGGATTCGGATTTTCCCCTCATAAGGTAGACAAATCCATATCTACTGTAATCATCAATAAATGTAATGAAGTAGACATAACCACCCCTGGCAGGCGTGGCAAATGGCCCACACACATCGGTATGTATGAGTGCCAATTGCTCACTAGTCCTCTCACCTTTCTTATTGAAAGGGGACTTTGTCATTTTTCCCAATAAACAAGCCTCACATGTCTCATATGATTCAAAATCAAATGAGTCTAGTAATCCATCCTTATGGAGTCTAGATACACGTTTCTCATTTATGTGGCCTAAACGACAGTGCCATAAATAAGCAGGATTTAAATCATTTATTTTAATCTGCTTGGTATTAATGTTGTAGACAGGATTGCTTAGATCAAGGACATAAAGTCCATTAAATACTTGCGCACTAAAATAGTGAATATTATTCAAATAAAAGGAACAACAATTGTTCTTTATTGAAATAATAAAACAATCTTGTCCAAACAAGAAATAGAAATAATGTTTCTGCTCATAGCAGGCACAAAATAGCAATTATTTAATTCTAAAACTAATCCTAAAGGCAGAGATAGCTTGCACACGCCTATGGCCAACGCACCAACCTTTGCTCCATTCCCAACGCGCAGATCTACCTCTCCTTTAGCCAATCTTCTACTTCTCTTTAGATCCTGCATATTTCGACAAATATGAGATCCACATCCAGTATCTAATACCCATGATGTAGAGACAGTTAAATTGACATCCACAACAAAAATACCTGGTGGTGGTGGAATCACTATTCCAAGCCTCTTGTCCTCCAGATATTTTGGGCAATTCCTCCTCCAGTGTCCAGGCTGACTACAGTAGTGACACTCACCTTTAGTCACACCTTTGGCAATGCCACCAACAGGCTTAAGGGCAGGTTCCTTGGACTTGGCAACTGACTTGCCTTTGCCCTTGGAGGATGAGGCAAACCTTTTGCCCTTTCCTTTCTGCACCATCATAATGGCCTTGCCCTTACCCTTGTTGATGCTCTGTTCAGCCGTCCTCAACATATTGAGTAAATCTGGCAGTGGTTTCACGATCTCGTTCATGTTATAGTTCATGATGAACTGTCCATAACTCTCGGGCAACGATTTCAACACGAGATCGGTTGCCAACTCTTGGCAGACCGGGAACCCTAGTCGGGCGAGATTCTCCAAGTACCCGATCATACAGAGTACATGGGGTCCCACCGGGTTCCCTTCTGCCAGATGACACTTGAACAGTGTCTTAGAGACCTTATACCTCTCTACCCTTGCCTGCTCTTGGAAGAGCTGCTTCAGATGCTCGATCATATCGACAGCATTCATGTTTTCGTGTTGCTTCTGAAGCTCAGAAGTCATGGTGCATAGCATAAGGCAGGCTGCATCATTAGCGTCATCAACACGCTTTTGATACGCCTTTAGGGCAGCAGGTGTTTGATTCTCTGGACCTTCTGGAACATGCTCCTCTATTGCGTACAATTTCTTCTCTTGCTTCAGAACAATTCTCAAGTTTCTGTACCAATCAAGAAAGTTGGTTCCAGAGAGCTTGTCCTTCTCAAGGACAGATCGTAGGGAATGTTGTGAACTCGATGAGTTGTTTGCCATTTGGAATTCTACAAAAGGAAAATACGCAAGTTTTAGTATTTGTGAATTTTTGACTATATTCAATAATGGCTAGTTTATGAAATATAGCTCCCACTATTTTTCTACGGATTAATAACCCTCAAGATATTAATGCGGAAAATATCCTTATATTTTCTAGTGGGCCAAGATCCATCTTTCATATCCTTATGAGCTTGCTTTGGCAAGTCACCCATAATTTGACTACTTTAGGTAGGAACAATTCCAATTGCATCCCATATGCAACTCTTGGTTCAATTGGGCAAATAACTCCTTATTTATCCATCCTTATGGATAACCCCAATTGATTGCCTCTAGGTTTCTTAATCATATTAATAGCCCAGTTGTGTTCAACCTCTTATCTAAACAATTGCACATTGTTACGTGCCATCGCATTCCATCATTATGAACCAAGTCGCCATGCTTTGGCACGCACGGACTTGATAAATAATGATGATAATGAGTGTTTAAATAACGAGAAGGCAAGAACACAATATTTGAATTTTTGAGGGATTTTAAATTCAATTTTAATTGTTTTGTTGATCAATATCAACTAATCTATCTATTTGAGTTTGGGCACAACTCCAAATAATAGATCCGGGTTGTCTAATTATCTTATTATCCTAATTGCATGCATCATCCATACACCAACCACACAATAATAAGACATTAAAATAAACAACCACAAAATAGAAATTAAACGTGATGTGGATATGGCCTTTTCTAGACTAAGATAATTCCAAGCCAATGGAATTATATATGAACCCTAAAACAAACACATTTCCATGCGTCTTGATCTTTTGGTCCATCCTTCATAGTCATGTGGAATGCTCCATGCTCCATCTTTTGTGGCTTCTTTGGCTTTGGGCTTCTTTTCTTCAATCTTGGCTAACAATCTACTTTATCTAGTACTAGCTAACTTCTATACTAAATAAAATAAATCTCACAAGTTGAGAAAAAAAATGGCACGCAGGGCATAAAACCCTAATTAATTTTTACAATTAATTGATCAGCTCGCAGGCCGTAAAACCAAACCAAAAAAGTAAACATCCACATCAAACCACATCCTAAGGCCATATCCAATCACCATGCGATTTGCACATAAACAGTTGAAATCCAATTTTAACGCGCTTGGTCAATTTTAATTGATTTTAGGATTTCTAGGGTTAAAACGGTCCATGGGCCCAACAATCAAATTGCCCGGGCCCAATAAGGTGAACCATAAGGCCCTAGGGCCGGCCCGGCCCAAAACCCACAAGCCTAGGCCGCGGGTTAGGGCCGCCCGGCCCCTAGGGCGGCCAAGCTTGGGCGGCAAGCAAGAGGGGCGGTCCCCTAGGGGGGCCGAACCTCCTTCAAAACAACTCCCTTGCTTGGTGCCCAAGTTTGGTTGTTTCCTTGTTTTGGGAGAACTCCTTCTTCCCCAAGGATGCCCAAACCCTAGATCTAAGATCCTAAAATTTCTAAAACTCACCAACTCATGCATCCAATGCAAAAATTAGATCATTGTTATGATGAATTATTGACAAATTGCATCCCATGCTTGATTTGTCTTGTTTTACGCGATAAACAATCAAATTAAGGTGTAAAAAAACTAAAACATAACACATAAACCACGTTTATGCTCTACGACCTGTGGCTCTGATACCACTGTAGGGTTTTGATTCATGGATGGGCAACGGAAACACAAACAATCATAAAACCATGCAAAACCCTCCAAGGATCACAAGTCAAGAGACATAACGATGGTAAGGGTAAGAAATCAATAACACACCTTAGGGTTCTCCTTTGATGACTTCAAACGCGAATTGTGTCACGTTCTCTATGGTTGATCCACGCCTAGAGTTGATCCTAGAATCTCCCAAGTCCTTGGTGCTAGCCCAGAAGAGGAAGAGGAAGAAGAATAACGCAAAACGAGACCCAAAGGAGAGCTCTCGGCCTCCTTGTGGCTGACGGGATGGGGCGGCGGGCTAGGGGAGGCTTGCTCCTAGCTTGCTTGCTCCTTTCTCTCCTTTTGTTCTCTCCCACTCTTGTTATGTTCAATAATGAGCATAAGTTATGGGAAGGAAGGAAGGAAGGAAGGTCCTTTATATAGTCCAACAACTCCTTGCCAACTACCTAAAGGACTTATTCTAGTCCTACTAGAATTCAATTTAGTCCCTTCCTTGTAAATTAGTCCCTACTAAGTTTGCAAGGTTTTGCAAAGTGATCCTTCTAATTAATTAATCCAATTAATTAATTCCCAAATCTAGTTCAACTCTATATAGCGTGTGACCCCATAGGTTCTATCTAGTTGGTAGCAACTATTTGCTAATATGGAGCGGTTTCTAGCAAAACATCCATTCTAGCCAACTAATAGAACAGTCATCTTGACAACCTTTGTACAAGTAATTGTCTCATCCCTTTGTCTCTATATCTGGATTGGACAAGAGACATACAATTCACACTCGTATATCCAATCCATAGTTTCTCGATCCATGGGAATAGCCTTATTCGTGCAAATAACATCAATATCCCATATTGATTTATTTGAGTCTGGCCAGACATTCTATAAGCACTATCCCTCGAGTGACCTAGGATATTTGCTCCCGTTATGTGGGAGGGACAAATTCTATCTATGTCCACTACGATCTCTAAGCTTGCTTCTTATTGTATCCAGTACACGCCTTTATAACTACCCAGTTACGGTGTAGCGTTTAACGCTACCAAAATCACAATAATCCACAACTAGAATATCTAGTGACTTCAAGTCTAAGGATGACAATACCATTGCACCGCGAGAAGCGCCTCTGACTCAACATAACGTGTATGTAGCCTTCTCGGAGATGGGTCAATCCAGTGCAACATTCCCTAATGCACACCTATGTGTTGGATCGTGATATCTCCATATCAATCTAACCCCATACTAATCTATAGATGATTGTCCCATTAATCATTATACTGGACTAGGGATATTTCAGATAAACAACACAATTGTAAATCTAAGGACTTCATTATATTAAATATACAATAAATAATAAATGAATTTCTAGCCACAAATAAATTCATACTAAACTAGATTGCCTCTAGGGCATCTATTCCAACAGTCTCCCACTTGCACTAGAGCCAATCTGGCGCATCTCGTATGCCCATACTCCTAGTGTGCCCTTCATGCTTCCACTGCGTGAGAGGCTTTGTAAGCGGGTCTGACATATTATCATCTGTAGGAATCTTGCATATCCGAACGTCTCCTCTATCGATAATATCTCGAATCAGATGAAACTTCCTGAGCACGTGCTTGGACTTCTGGTGTGACCTTGGTTCTTTTGATTGCGCGATCGCTCCAGTGTTGTCACAGAACAACTCGACTGGATCCGCATTGCTAGGGACCACACCAAGATCAGAAACAAACTTTCTTATCCAAACAGCTACCTTTGCTGTGCCATTTGCAGCAATGTACTCAGCCTCTGCTGTAGAATCAGCTACCGTCTCTTGCTTGGAACTCTTACAGCTGACCGCTGCTCCATTCAGGAAAAACACATTCCCGACTGTGATCTAAAGTCATCTCGGTCGGTTTGGAAGCTTGCATTAGTGTAACCCCTTACACGCAACTCTTCCTCACCGCCAAATATTAAGAAAGCATCCTTAGTTCTTCTCAAGTACTTTAGGATGTTCTTGATTGCAATCCAGTGACTCCCACCTGGATTGGATTGGTATCTGCTTGTCATACTCAAGGCATATTACACATCTGGTCTAGTACATAACATGGCGTACATGATAGATCCTATGGCCGAGGCATAGGGAATTCTACTCATGCGTTCCTTCTCAATCTCATTTGAAGGACAACCACTCTTCGAAAGAGTGATTCCATGTGACATGGGCAAGAATCCCTTCTTGGAATCTTGCATGTTGAACCGTTTCAACACCTTGTCAATATATGTACTTTGACTAAGGCCTAGCAACCTCTTAGATCTATCTCTATAGATCTTTATACCAAGTATATAGGTTGCCTCCCCTAATTCCTTCATTGAGAAACACTTTCTTAGCCAATCTTTAACAGATTGAAGCATGGGAACGCCGTTTCCAATGAGTAGTATGTCATCCACATACAAGACCAGGAAAGCTACAGAGCTCCCACTAACCTTCTTGTAGACACAAGACTCATCTTCGTTTCTGATGAAGCCAAACTCTTTGACCACTTCATCAAAACGTCGATTCCAACTCCTAGAAGCTTGCTTCAATCCATAAATGGATCGTTGCAGTTTACAGACTTTGTTGGCTTGCTTTGGATCCTCAAAACCCTCCGGCTGTATCATATACACGTCCTCGAGGAGATTCCCATAAAGGAATGCTGTTTTGACATCCATCTGCCAAATCTCATAGTCATGGTATGCTGCAATTGCAAGTAGGATTCGGATGGATTTGGTCATAGCGACTGGTGAAAAGGTTTCATCATAGTCGATACCATGAATCTGTCTAAATCCTTTAGCCACCAATCGGCCCTTATAGGTAATCACATTACCATCCATGTCGATCTTCTTCTTGAAGACCCACTTGCACCCTATGGGTCGCGCCCCATCGGGTGGTTCCAGTCAAGTCCATACTTTGTTGGTATACATGGATTCCATCTCGGATCTCATGGCTTCCAGCTACTTCTGAGAGTCTGGGCCATTCATGGCGTCCTCATAGGTAGTAGGCTCATCATCTATGAGCATCGTGTCACCGGAATAAGTCACGAGAAGTCCATACCTCTCAGGTTCCTGGCGCACTCCACTAGGTCTACGAAGCTCTTGTGTTACCTGAACAGGTTGCTCCACAACTGCTTGTGGTTCCTGTTCATGTTCCATTATCGGTTCAGTGATTTGTGGTTCTTGAACCTCTTCAAGTTCTACATTCCTCCCACTTGCTTCTTTAGAGACAAACTCTCTTTCTAGAAACACGCCGGTCCGAGCAACAAACACTTTGTTCTCGATTGGATTGTAGAAGTAGTATCCCTTAGTTTCCTTAGGGTACCCCACAAATTTACACTTATCCGATTCCGGCCCTTGCTTGTCCGATTGTAAAAGTTTTACATAGACATCGCAGTCCCAAATCCTCATGAACGACAGTGTGGGACGCCTCCCATTCCACATCTCATATGGTGTCTTCATGACTGATTTAGATGGAACACGGTTAATGGTGAAAGCTGCACTTAATAGAGCGTAGCCCCAAAATGATAATGGAAGATCGGTTTGACACATCATAGATCGAACCATATCCAATAGGGTTCGATTCCTCCTCTCGGACACGCCATTCCATTGTGGCGTTCCGGGTGGAGTGAGTTGGGACACGATCCCACACTCTCTAAGATAGTCGTCAAACTCTTGGCTTAAGTATTCTCCTCCACGATACGATCGTAGAGCCTTGATACTTTTGCCAAGTTGCTTTTCTACTTCATTCTTGAATTCTTTGAACACTTCAAAGGATTCGGATTTTGCCCTCATAAGGTAGACAAATCCATATCTACTGTAATCATCGGTAAACGTAATGAAGTAGACATAACTACCCCTGGCAGGCGTGGCAAATGGCCCACACACATCGGTATGTATGAGTGCCAATTGCTCACTAGTCCTCTCACCTTTCTTATTGAAAGGGGACTTTGTCATTTTTCCCAATAAACAAGCCTCACATGTCTCATATGATTCAAAATCAAATGAGTCTAGTAATCAATCCTTATGGAGTCTAGATACACGTTTCTCATTTATGTGGCCTAAACGACAGTGCCATAAATAAGCAGGATTTAAATCATTTATTTTAATCCGCTTGGTATTAATGTTGTAGACAGGATTGCTTAGATCAAGGACATAAAGTCCATCAAATAATTGCGCACTAAAATAGTAAATATTATTCAAATAAAAGGAACAACAATTGTTCTTTATTGAAATAATAAAACCATCCTTTTCCAAACAAGAAATAGAAATAATGTTTCTGCTCATAGCAGGCACAAAATAGCAATTATTGAATTCTAAAACTAATCCTGAAGGCAGAGATAGCTCGCACACACCTATGGCCAACGCAGCAACCTTTACTCCATTCCCAACGCGCAGATCTACCTCTCCTTTAGCCAATCTTCTGCTTCTATTTAGATCCTGCATATTTCGACAAATATGAGATCCACATCCAGTATCTAATACCCATGATGTAGAGACAGTTAAATTGACATCCACAACAAAAATACCTGGTGGTGGTGGAATCACTATTCCAAGCCTCTTGTCCTCCAGATATTTTGGGCAGTTCCTCCTCCAGTGTCCAGGCTGACTACAGTAGTGACACTCACCTTTAGTCACACCTTTGGCAATGCCACCAACAGGCTTAAGGGCAGGTTCCTTGGACTTGGAAACTGACTTGCCTTTGCCCTTGGAGAATGAGGCAAACCTTTTGCCCTTTCCTTTCTGCACCATCATAATGGCCTTGCCCTTACCCTTGTTGATGCTAAGTTCAGCCGTCCTCAACATATTGAGTAAATCTGGCAGTGGTTTCACGATCTCGTTCATGTTATGGTTCATGATGAACTGTCCATAACTCTCGGGCAACGATTGCAACACGAGATCGGTTGCCAACTCTTGGCCGACCGGGAACCCTAGTCGGGCGAGATTCTCCACGTACCCGATCATACGGAGTACATGGGGTCCCACCGGGTTCCCTTCTGCCAGATGACACTTGAACAGTGCCCTAGAGACCTCATACCTCTCTACCCTTGCCTGCTCTTGGAAGAGCTGCTTCAGATGCTCGATCATATCGACAGCATTCATGTTTTCATGTTGCTTCTGAATCTCAGAAGTCATGGTGCATAGCATAAGGCAGGCCGCATCATTAGCGTCATCAACACGCTTTTGATACGCCTTTAGGCCAGCAGGTGTTTGGTTCTCTGGACCTTCTGGAACATGCTCCTCTATTGCGTACAGTTTCTTCTCTTACTTGAGAACAATTCTCAAGTTTCTGTACCAATCAAGAAAGTTGGTTCCAGAGAGCTCGTCCTTCTTAAGGACAGGTCGTAGGGAATGTTGTGAACTCGATGAGTTGTTTGCCATTTGGAATTCTACAAAAGGAAAATACGCAAGTTTTAGTATTTGTGAATTTTTGACTATATTCAATAATGGCTAGTTTATCAAATATAGCTCCCACTATTTTTCTACGGATTAATAACCCTCAAGATATTAATGCGGAAAATATCCTTATATTTTCTAGTGGGCCAAGATCCATCTTTCATCTCCTTATGAGCTTGCTTTGGCAAGTCACCCATAATTTGACTACTTTAGGTAGGAACAATTCCAATTGCATCCCATATGCAACTCTTGGTTAAATTGGGCAAATAACTCCTTATTTATCCATCCTTATGGATAATCCCAATTGATTGCCTCTAGGTTTCTTAATCATATTAATAGCCCAGTTGTGTTCAACCTCTTATCTAAACAATTGCACATTGTTACGTGCCATCGCATTCCATCATTATGAACCAAGTCGCCATGCTTTGGCACGCACGAACTTGATAAATAATGATGATAATGAGTGTTTAAATAACGAGAAGGCAAGAACACAATATTTGAATTTTTGAGGGATTTTAAATTCAATTTTAATTGTGTTGTTGATCAATATCAACTAATCTATCTATTTGAGTTTGGGAACAACTCCAAATAATAGATCCGGGTTGTCTAATTATCTTATTATCCTAATTGTATGCATCATCCATACACCAACCACACAATAATAAGACATTACAATAAACAACCACAAAATAGAAATTAAACGTGATGTGGATATGGCCTTTTCTAGACTAAGATAATTCCAAGCCAATGGAATTATCTATGAACCCTAAAACAAACACATCTCCATGTTTCTTGATCTTTTGGTCCATCCTTCATAGTCATGTGGAATGCTCCATGCTCCATCTTTTGTGGCTTCTTTGGCTTTGGGCTTCTTTTCTTCAATCTTGGCTAACAATCTACTTTATCTAGTACTAGCTAACTTCGATACTAAATAAAATAAATCTCACAAGTTGAGAAAAAAATGGCACGCAGGCCATAAAACCCTAATTAATTATTACAATTAATTGATCAGCTCGCAGGTCGTAAAACCAAACCACAAAATTAAACATCCACATCAAATCACAACCTAAGGCCATATCCAATCACCATGCGATTTGAACATAAACAGTTAAAATCCAATTTTAACGCGCTTGGTCAATTTTAATTGATTTTAGGATTTCTAGGGTTAAAACGGTCCATGGGCCCAACAATCAAATAGCCCGGGCCCAATAAGGTGAACCATAAGGCCCTAGGGCCGGCCCGGCCCAAAACCCACAAGCCTAGGCCGCGGGTTAGGGCCGCCCGGCCCCTAGGTCGGCCAAGCTTGGGCGGCAAGCAAGAGCGGCGGTCCCCTAGGGGGGCCGAACCTCCTTGAGGGAGTTGTTTCCAAAACAACTCCCTTTCTTGGTGCCCAAGTTTGGTTGTTTCCTTGTTTTGGGAGAAATCCTTCTTCCCCAAGGATGCCCAAACCCTAGATCTAAGATCCTAAAATTTCTCAAACTCACCAATTCATGCATCCAATGTAAAAATTAGATCTTTTTATGATGAATTATTGACAAATTGCATCCCATGCTTGATTTGTCTTGTTTTACGCGATAAACAATCAAATTAAGGTGTAAAACAACTAAAACGTAACACATTAACCACGTTTATGCTCTACGGCCTGTGGCTCTGATACCACTGTAGGGTTTTGATTCATGGATGCGCAACGGAAACACAAACAATCATAAAACCATGCAAAACCCTCCAAGGATCACAAGTCAAGAGACATAACGATGGTAAGGGTAAGAAATCAATAACACACGTTAGGGTTCTCCTTTGATGACTTCAAACGCGAATTGTGTCACGTTCGCTATGGTTGATCCACGCCTAGATTTGATCCTAGAATCTCCCAATTCCTTGGTGCTAGCCCGGAAGAGGAAGAGGAAGAAGAATCAAGCAAAACGAGACCCAAAGGAGGTCTCTCGGCCTCCTTGTGGCCGACGCGATGGGGCGGCGAGCTCCTAGCTTGTTTGCTCCTTTCTCTCCTTTTGTTCTCTCCCACTCTTGTTATGTTCAATAATGAGCATAATTTATGGGAAGGAAGGAAGGAAGGTCCTTTATATAGTCCAACAACTCCTTGCCAACTACCTAAAGGACTTATTCTAGTCCTACAAGAATTCAATTTAGTCCCTTCCTTGCAAATTAGTCCCTACTAAGTTTGCAAGGTTTTGCAAAGTGATCCTTCTAATTAATTAATCCAATTAATAAATTCCCAAATCTAGTTCAACTCTATATAGTGTGTGACCCCATAGGTTCTATCTAGTTGGTAGCAACTATTTGCTAATATGGAGCGGTTTCTAGCAAAACATCCATTCTAGCCAACTAATAGAATAGTCATCTTGACAACCTTTGTACAAGTAATTGTCTCATCCATTTGTCTCTATATCCGGATTGGACACGAGACATACAATTCACACTCGTATATCCAATCCATAGTTTCTCGATCCATGGGAATAGCCTTATTCGTGCAAATAACATCAATATCCCACATTGATTTATTTGAGTCTGGCCAGACATTCTATAAGCAATATCCCTCGAGTGGCCTAGGTTATTTGCTCCCGTTATGTGGGAGGGACAAATTCTATCTACGTCCACTACGATCTCTAAGCTTTCTTCATACTGTATCCAGTACACGCCTTTATAACTACCCAGTTACGGTGTAGCGTTTAACGCCACCAAAATCACAATAATCCACAACTAGAATATCTAGTGACTTCAAGTCTAAGGATGACAATACCATTGCACCGCGAGAAGCGCTTGTGACTCAACATAACGTGTATGTAGCCTTCTCGGAGATTGGTCAATCCAGTGCAACATTCCCTAATGCACACCTATGTGTTGGATCGTGATATCTCCATATCAATCCAACCCCATACTAGTCTATAGATGATTGTCCCATTAATCATTATACTGGACTAGGGATATTTAAGATAAACAACACAATTGTAAATCTAAGGACTTCATTATATTAAATATCCAATAAATAATAAATGAATTTCTAGCCACAAATAAATTCATACTAAACTAGATTGCCTCTAGGGCATCTATTCCAACATTAGTATGCAAAGGTTTCTGATACTAGGATTCCTTCACAAGACCGGAGTGCCTCAAATACTCCAACTCCCACATTGGATGAGGCCGCAAGAAAGCCTAGCCACTCGCAATGAGTATCCTAAGTTGGAACGTATGGGGGCTTGGAAACCCCCGTAGCGTTGCTTCTCTTTGCAATCTCGTGAGGAGGATAAAGCCAAATATGGTCTTCTTGATGAAGAAAAAAATGTATGCAATTGAAATGAGAAGAGTGAAGAGGAAGCTTGGATTTTAGAGTGGAATTTTCGGAGATTGCGACGGCAATAGCGGGGAAGAGGGTTGGCCTAGGTCTTCTTTGTGATGATACGTACAGATTTTACTTAATTACTTTGTCTATTTTTCATATTCATGGAACTGTTACTTTTGATAATAATTCTAAACAGGGATTTATGACTTATTTTTACGGAGCCCCTGTGAGGGAGGAGAGATTTATATTATGGCGTCTTTTGGAATGTCTAAGTCCAGGAAACTAACGGTGGTGTGTCGTTGGAGATTTAACGCTTTTCCATCTGTCTTGGACAAGGAAGGGGGTAGATCAGTCCCCTTCAGTCAGATAAAAGGATTCCTCCGCATTATTCAGCGTCTCCTGCTGAGAGATATGGGCTTTTTTGGGTCCCATTTACATGGCGTAATAATCAGGACGGTAATGCATCTATTGGAGAGAGACAAAATAGATGTCTCGTTAATGACAAGCGTATAAACACTTTTAGCTGGGCTGATGTTCAGCACTTCATTGCGGAGGTTTCAGACTATGACCCCATTGAGATCTCGTGGGAAACTAGCGAATCGAGATCTGCAAAGGTAAACAGAAGATTCCAATTGCAAGCTATGTGGCTTTTGCATGGAGAGTGTACAGAGATAATCAGGGATTGTTGGCCTAGCTCCCAAAATCAGCTATCCCACAGTCTCAAGAAATTGAATCGTAGCTCCTTTGGCAACGTCAACAGACAGCTTCGACTCCTTCGTTCGAGACTTGAGGTTCTTCAAGATGGGGCTCCAACTGCGGAGGCCTCGAATGAGGCCAACACAGTGCGCAACAGCATACTCCAAATCCTTGTAAGGGAAGATGAGATGTGGCGACAGAAATCCCGCGAGACCTGAATGCGCGAAGGGGATCATAATACAGGCTACTTTCATAGTAAAGCTTTGAATCATCGTAACAGGATCTGAGGGTTAGAAGATGCTAATGGGAACTGCATTGAAGATAAACCTCAAGTATGGCCTTGTAGGGTTTTCCTGCCGGTAACGCAGCAGAAATACAATAAAACATTCCAGATCAAGACCCTCCATGAATCCGAGACAAACCATCATAACGTGATAAAAGAAGATGATGTGTACCTTTTGGGTTTGTTTGATCACCCCGAAGAAAAGCGTCCTTGTCACTACTGGTATCAACAAATTCGATTGCAATTTGGACTCCATTTAACGTCTTGTTCTAGCTATGTCGAAGAAGGAGGCAAAAGATCACGCAAAACGGACAAGAGGGCTGAACCCTCTTGGTAGTCGACGGGTATAGGGGCGGGCGATTCCGTGGGGCTCTCTCTCCTTGCTCTCTTATTTTTTAATGAAGACTTATTATGAAATAATAGCTAGGATTTCCCTTTTATAGTTAATAACTCCTTATTAACTACAAACTTTCCCAATACTAATCATGTCCATACACAAATTAGTCCACTTTGTAAACTAGTCATACTAACTTTGCATGTGGTTGCGTATTGATCCTTTTAATTAATAAGTCCACCTAATTAATATCCAACTCCAATTTAATCCATATGTGTGTGACCCTGTAGGTTCTTATTTAATTGGTAGTAACAATTACAAACATATAGTGGTGTCTAGCAACACATCTATGCCACCCAATAAAGAGAAATAGTAAGTGATCTAACAAACCATGTGCCCAATGTTACCGTGTTCTGTATGTCTGTTTGTCATCCGGATTGGGCACAATACATAATTGTCACACTCATATATCCAATCTATAGTTTCTCGATTCTGGGAATAGCCTTACCCAAGCAAATAACATCAATATATCATATTGATTTATTTGAGTCTCGCCAGACATTCCATAAGCTCTACCCCTCAAGCGACCGTGGATATTTGCTCTCATTATGTAGGAGGGACAAATACTCTCTACATCACTACAATCTCTCAGCTTGCTTCGTATTATGTCCGATAACCGCCTTTATTGCTACCCAGTAACGGTGTAGCGTTTGACGATATCAAAACATAATATTCCACAACTAGAATATCTAGTGACTTCAAGTCGAAGGAATACAACCCCATTGTCAATATGAAAAGCACTTGTGATATTAACATAAGTTATATCTAGCCTTCTCGTGGGGGGTCAATCCATTATGCCATTATTTCTAATGCATACCCATGTGTTAGACTTGATATCTCTATATCAATCTACGTACATACTAGTCTATAGTGATCTTCTTATTAATCAATAAAATGGACTAGGGATATTTATGATAAATAACGATTGTAATCTAAGGACTTCATTACATTAAATATCTCCATAAGTAATAAATAAAATTTTAGCCAAAAATAATGTTCATGCTAAATATAGATTGCCTCTGGGGCATCTAATCCAACAGTCTCCCAGTTTCACTAGGGCCAATCTGGTCATCCCGTGTGCCTATAGATATATTGTTCTCTTCATGCTTTCGCTAAACAAGCGGCTTGGAAGTGGATCTGAAAGATTTCATCTGTTGGAATCTTGCATAACTGTATATCTCCTCTATCAATGATTTCTCGAATAAGATGGAACTTCCGGAGTATGTGCTTGGATTTCTGGTGTGACTTAGGTTCCTTGGATTGTGCGATCGCCCCAGTGATGTCACAATACAACTCAACTGGATCCACAATACTAGGAACCACACTCAGTTAAGTGATCAACTTCCTAATCGAAAAAGCCTCCTATGCTGCACCCGATGCAGCAATGTACTCAGCCTCAGTTGTAGAATTAGCAACCGTCTCTATCTTGGAACTATTCCAGCTCAAATCTCCTCCATTCAGGCAAAAAAAAAATCGCGACTGCTATCTGAAATCATCTATGTTGGTTTGGAAGCTTGCATTAGTGTAACCCTTTACACTTAACTCTTCCTCCCCTCCATATATCAAGAATGTATCCTTAATTCTTCTCATGTACTTAAGGATATTCTTGACAGCAATCCAGTGACTATCACCCGGATTGGACTTATATCTTCTTGCCATACTCAACGCGTATGAAACATCGGGTCTAGTACATAACATGGCGTACATGATAGATCCTATGGATTATGCATATGGAATCTTACTCATACAGATCTTCTCAATCTCATTGGAAGGACATTCAGCCTTTGAAAGGGTGACTCATTGCGACATGGGAAAGAATTCTTTCTTTGATTCTTGCATGTTGAACTGTTTCAACACCTTGTATATATATGTACTTTGACTTAGGCCGAGAAGCTTCCTTGATCTATACCTATAGATCTTGATACCCAGTATATAAGATGCAACCCCTAAGTGTTTCATTGATAAACCCTTCCCTAGCCAATCTTTAACAGATTGCAAGATAGGGGTATTATTTCCAATGCGTAGTATCTCACCCACATACAAGACCAGAAACACAATAGAGCTCCCACTAACCTTCTTGTAGACACAAGGCGCATCTTCGTTCTTGATTAAAACAAACTTTTTGACCGCGTCATCAAATATAGATTCCAACTCCTAGAAGCTTGCTTCAACCCATAATTGGATCGTTGCAACTTACACAATTTATGGGCATGCTTTGGATCTTCAAAACACTCTGATTGTGTCATGTACACATCCTCAAGGAGGTTTCCATAAAGAAACGATGTTTTGACATCCATCTGCCAAATCTCATAATCGTGATAAGCTGCAATAGCAAGTACGATGCGAATGGATTTGGTCATTGCGGCTGGGCAAAACGTTTCGTCATAGTCAATACCATGAATCTGTCTAAATCATTTTGCCACCAATCGGCCCTTATAGGAAATAACATTGCCATCCAAGTCGGTCTTCTTCTTGAAGACCCACTTTCACCCTATGGGTCGCGCCCCTTCGGGTGGTTCCACCAAACTCCATACTTTGTTGGTTTACATGGATTCCATTTTGAATCTCATGGATTCAAGACACTTTTGAGACTATGGCCCTTTCATGGCCTCTCCATAGGTTGTAGGCTCATCATCCATGAGTCATACGTCACCGGGCTCAGTAAAGAGAAGTTCATACCTCACTGGTTCCTGACGTATGCTACTCGACCTACCAAGTTCTTGTGTTACTTGAACAAGTTGCCCCCCAACATCTTATGGTTCCTGTTCAGGTTCCATAGTAGAATCACTTGTTTGTGGTTCTTGAATTTCTTCAAGTTCTATATTCTTCCCACTCGCTTCCTTAGAGACAAACTCTTTTCCTATAAACACACAAGTTTGATAAATAAACACTTTTTTCTCGATTAGGTTGTAGATATATTATCCTTTTGTTTCCTTAGGATGTACCACAAACATACACTTATCCGACTTGGTTCCGAGCTTGTCTGTTTATAAACGCTTTACATGGACATCTCAACCCCAAATTTTCATGAAAGACACTATGGGACGCCTCCCAGTCCATATCTCATATGGAGTCTTCATGAATGATTTGGATCGAACACGGTTAAGGTTAAAAGTTGCAGTTAATAGAGCGTGTACCCAAAACGATATTGGAAAATATGTCTTGCACATCATAGATTGAACCATGTCCAACAGGATTCGATTCCTCCTTTTAGACATACCATCCACTGTGGCGTTTCGGGTGGAGTGAGTTGGGACAAGATCCCACATTCTCTAACATTGTCGTCACACTCTTGACTCAAGTATTCTCCTCCACGATCCAATTGTAGAGCGTTAATATTCTTGCCACTTTGCTTCTCTACTTCATTCTTGAATTCTTTGAAATTTTAAAGGATTCAGATTATTCCTTCATAAGGTATACAAATCCATATCTACTGAAGTCATCAGTAAATGTAATGAAATAAAGATAACCACCTTTGGTCGGCGTGGAAAATGGCCCACACACATCAGTATGTATGAGTGGCAACTACTCACTAGTCCTCTCATATTTCTTATTGAAGGGGACTTTGTCAATCTTTCTAATAACAAGATTCACATGTCTCATATGATTCATAATCAAATGAGTCTATAAATCCATCCTTATGGAGTCTAGAAACATGTTTCTCGTTTTTATGGCCTAAGCCACAGTGCCATAGATAAGTATGATTTAAATCACTAGTTTTAATCCTCTTCATATTTACGATATAGACGAAATTATCTAGATCAATGATATAGTACATTATACAAAAGAGAATTACAATAAAGCAAACCATCAAAATAAATGGAGCAACACTTGTTCTTTATTGTGATGAAACAACCTTTCTTATCCAAACAAGAAATAGAAATAATGATTCTCCTCATAGCAGGCACATAATAGCAATTGTCTAATTCTAAAATAAGTCCTGAAGGTAAAGATATCTCATAAAAGCCTATGGATAATGCACCAAATCTTGCTCCATTCCCTACGCGCAAGTGTATCTCCCCTTTAGCTAGTTGTCTAGTTCTCTTTAGACCTTGCACATTTTAACAAATGTGAGATCCACATCCAGTATCCAATACCCAAGATGAAGAGATAAACAGATTGACATATATAAAAAAAAATACCTGATGGTGGTGCAACCACTATTGCAAGCCTTTTATCTTCCACATATTTTGGGCAGTTCCACTTCCAGTGGCCAGTCTAACTACGATAGTGACATGCGCCTTTGATTTCCACACCAACAGGTTTCAAGGTAACTTCCGTGGGTTTTGTAACTGACTTGCCTTTCCCTTTGGAGGTCGAAGCAACTCGCTTGCTCTTTCCTTTGTTAACCATCATTATGGCCTTGCTTTTCCCCTTGTTGATGCTTTGTTCAGCTGTCCTCAACATATTGAGCAAGTCTGGCAAAGTTTTGTTAATTTTATTCATGTTATAGTTCATGATGAACTGGCTATAACTATTCGAAAATGTTTGCAGGATGATATCAGTAGCCAACTCATGGCTAAATGGAAACCCCAGACGTGCGAGATTCTCCAAGGATCCGATCATGCGGAGTACATGAGGTCCCATCGGGTTTCCCTCCAACAGATGACATTTGAACAATGCCTTAGATACTTCATACCGCTCATGCCTTGCCTGCTCTTGGAAGAGCTGTCTCAAATGTATGATCAAATCATGCGCCTCCATGTTCTGATGTTGCTTCTCAAGATCAGAGGTCATGGTACAGAGCATTAGGCAAGTCACATCATTAAAACCGTCAACGATCTTCTGATGTTCCTTCCTTATGACGGCAGTAGAATTGGCAGGTGGTGGTTCAGGAATTGGCTCCTCTAGAATGTACAACTTCTTTTCTTGCTTGAGAACAATTCTCAATTTTCTGTACCAGTCTAGGAAAATTGATTCCAGACAGTTTGTCCTTCTCAAGGACTGATCATAGTGAAAGTATCGATGTCAATGGATTGTTTGCCATTGGAATTCTACAAAATGAGAAATATACAAGTTTTGGTATTTTGTGAACAATTAACTACATTTAACAATGGCTAGATTATTAAATAGAGCTTCCACTATGTTTCTCGGATTAATATCCCTCGCCATTAATGCGGAAAATATCATATACTTTCCAGTGGGCCAAGATCCATATTTCACTTCTTCTTGAGCTTGCTTTGGCAAGTCACCCAAAAATTAGCTCTTTACGTAGGAAAACTTTCAAATTGCATCCCACGCAACTCTTGGTTCAATTAGGCAAATAACTCCTTATTTATCTGTCTCATAGATAATCTCAACTGCCTTGCCTCTAAGCTTTCAATCCTATTGAAATAGCTTAGCTACGTTTAACCTCTTACTTCAACAATTGCACATGACTAGCTTGTGCCATTGCGTCATGCCATGATGACTCGAGTCGCCTTGGTTTGGCAAGCGCGAGTTAAATACATTATGATTTTGACGAGTGTTAAGTAAGAGAAGGCAAAACGCATTATTTTACTGTTGAGGGATTTCCTTGTCAATTTTAATTGTTTTGTTGATCCTATCAACTGATCTACTTATTTGGATTGGGAAATCCCAAATAAAAGATCTGAGTGTTTGATTATTATCTTGTTATGTTTTGCATGCATCAACCATACACCAAAAATAAATAACAAGACAATAAATAAATAACTTAAATGAAACGTGATGTGGATGTGGCCTCCTAAAACTAAGATATTCCCAAGTCATCGAGAATATCTATAAGACCTAAAAACAACATGCTCATCTCCACGCGCCTCCATCTTTAGTCCATGCGCCTTAGGTTGTGGAATAATGTCATATTATGGTTTCTCCAGTCTATGATCTTCTTCTCCATGTCTTGACTTGATTATAACTATTTAATTCTATCTACCATCTAAACTAAATAGAGGAACCTCATAGGCGAGGAAGAAGACGACATGCATACCGTAAATTAATTAATTACATTAGTTACAATAAAACCAAACCACAAAAATAAAAATCATCATCTTCCACATCTAAGGCCACATCCAATCACCATGCGGTGAATCACATAATACACTTAAAATAAAATTTAACGCGCTTGGTTAATTTTAGTTGAATTTGGGGTTTTCTAGGGTCCAGACAGTCAAACGGTCGCGCCAATCCTTATTGGCCGAACCGTTTGGAATAGCCGAACCGGGCCAACACCGGTAGAACCAGCCGCACGGTCAAACTGGCGGCTGACAGAACCCGTTAGGCGGCCAGTTTGGGCCATGCGGTCACAAGGGGGTGGGTCTCCTTGGCCGAACCCTCATAGGGCAAAACTCCAAATGTTTTTCCCTTCCTTGTGGGATGGTTACCATTTATAGGCAAAAACAACTTTTTCCCCAATTGTGGCCAAACCCTAGGTTTTCAAATCACCATAACATACATCATATGTATACGAAATTCACTAAACTTTACATTATTTGTAAAATTAGCTCATTCTCTACTAAATCATATCCAGTTTGCATCATTATGCCAATATCAGTTTTTTGCGAAAAATAACATTACAGTGTAAAAACAGATAAATAGTAACACACAAATCACATTATGTGCTACGAATTGTGGCTCTGATACCACTGTAGGGGTTTGATGCAGGTAACGCAGAGGAATTACAATAAAACATTCCTGATCAAGACCCTCCATGAATCGCAGGAAAGCCATCATAACATGATAAAAGAAGATGATGTGTACTTTTTGGTTTTGTGTGATCACCACGAAGAATAGCGTCCTCGTCTCTACCAGTATCCACACCTTGGATTTCAAGTTGGAATCCCTTTAACTTCTTGTTCTAGCTATGTCGAAGAGGGAGGCACAAGATCACACAGAACAGAGAAGAGAGCCGAACCCTCTTGGTGATCGACGGGTATAGGGGCGGGCAGCTCCTTGGGGCTCTCTCTCTCCTTGCTCTCTTATTTCTTAATGAGGACTTCTTATGAAATAATATCTAGTGTATCCCTTTTATATTTAATAACTCCGTATTAACTACAAACTTGCCCCAATACTAATCCTGCCCATACACGGATTAGTCCACTCTAGAAACTAGTCCTACTAACTTTACATGTGGTTGCGTATTAATCCTCTTAATTAATTAGTCCAACTAATTCATATCAGATTCCAACTTAATCCATATGGTGTGTGACCCTGTAGGTTCCTATTTAATTGGTATCAACAATTACAAACATAGAGCGGTGTCTAGCAATACATCTATGCCCTCCAATAAATAGAAATAGTTAGTGATCTGACAAACCATGTGCCCAATGTTACCGTGTTGTGTATGTCACTTTATCTTATATTCGGATTGGAAATGAGACATAATTGTAACACTCGTATATCATATCCATAGTTTTTTATCCTGGGAATAGGCTTATCCAAGCAGATAACATCAATATCTCATATTGATTTATCTGAGTCTTGCCAGTCATTGCATAAGCTCTACCCCTCCAGTGGTCGTGGATATTTTCTCACATTATGTAGGAGGGACACATCCTCTCTACATCACTACCATCTCTCAGCTTGCTTCCTATTATATGCGATAACCGCCTTTATTGCTAGCTACTCAAGGTGTACGTAGCATTTGACGAGACATAATATTCCACAACAGGAGTATGAAGTGACTTCAAGTCTAAGGACTACAACACCATTGTCACTGCGAGAAGCACTTGTGAAATTAACATAATTTATATGTAGCCTTCTCATGGTGGGTCACACCAGTATGCCATTACTCGTAATGCATACCCATGTGTTAGACTTGATATCTCCAAATCAGTCCACCAACATACTAGTCTATAGTGATCGTCCTATTAATCAATATTCTGGACTAGAGATATTTTTAAGATAAACAATAATTGTAATCTAAGAACTTCATTATATTAAGTATCTCCATAAATAATAAATGAATATTCTAGCCAAAAACAATGTTCATACTAAATATACATTGCCTTTAGGTCATCTAATCCAACAGCCCTATCCTTGAGAACTACTTCAGGAAGATATTCTCTTCATCCGATCCTAAGAGGTCCCATATGGAACCAGTGACGCGGGGATTGAGGAGCTTGGTTTCACTAGAGCAACATGCTCTTATGAATACGCTTTTTACGGTAGTTGATATTCTTCTTGCTCTAACCATATGGCACCGGTAAAGGCCCCAAGCCCGGATGGGTTTCCTCCTCTATTTTACCAAAAGTTCTAGCATGTGATTGGCAGCAAAGTCGAGATGGTTTGCTTGGGTATTCTCAATGAGGGTGTTGATACCTCCACGCATAATCACACCCTAATTGTTTTAATTTCGAAAGTGAAGCAAGTTTGAAAAGCGACTGATCTGTGCCCGATTAGTTTTTGTAACATGATCTATAAACTCGTTACTAGGACTCTAGCTAATCGCCCGAAGCTTATTCTTGGTTCCGTCATTGCAGAAAATCATAGTGCATTTGTTCTAGGCGGGCTGATTACTGATAATACTTTAACGGATTTTGAACTGCTTCATACCATGAAAAACAAGAAAAAAGGTAGAACGAGGGTATCTACCTCTAAAGCCGATACGGGCAAGGCCTATGATAGAGTCGATGTTGGTGTAGATTCCCTAGAGGCAATCTATTTTATTGTGAACATTGTTTTGGATGGAATATTCATTTTAATAGACGGAGATATTAATATAATTAAGTCCTTAGATTGCAATTTGTTATCTTTAATTATCCCTAGTCAAGTATAACGGGTGGTAGGACGATCACTATGCATGGAGATTAGTATGTGGGTATATTGATATGGAGATATCAAGTCTAACACATGGGTATGCATTAGGATTAATAACATACTGGATTGACCCACCACAAGAAAGCTACATGGGAGTTATGTGAATGTCACATGTGCTTCTCGTAGTGACAATGTTGTCGTAGTCCTTTGACTTGAAGTCACTAGATACTCTAGTTGTCAATTATCATGTTTTGATATCGTTAAACGTCTCACCGTAACTTGTAACTACAAAAGCTATAATCGGACATGATATGAAGCAAGATGAGAGATGGTAATGATGTAGAGATGATTTGGCCCTCCCACATAGCGGGAGTATGTATCCACGGCCACTATATGAGTAGTACTTATTAGATGTCTAGCCATACTCAGGTAAATCAATATATGATATCGTTGTTATCTCTTCAGATAAGTCTATACCCAGGATCGAGAAACTATGGATCGGATATACGAGTGTGGCATTTGTTGTCTCGTGTCAAATCTGGATACTGTGACAAAGGGACATATACAGCACGGTAAATTGTTCACAACAGTTTGTTAGATGTTAATTAGTCAGACTAATTAACAGCTAAACAAATCAGGGATCAAAGTGCAACAACATGCTTATTTAGTTAGACTAAATAGAAAATTGGACTAAACTGCTAATTAATCAAAGTATATATTAGATTAGTATTGGACTAATCCAAGCATGGATCAGATTAGTATTGGACTAATCCAAGTATGGTTCGGATTAGGAGTGAGACAGTTTTTTAAATATTTGTTAATTATAAAAGCCTAGTCGAAGCCTAATATTTCATTAGATGAAATAATTAGAGCAAGGAGGATGAAAATTCTAAGGAGGCCGAACCCCCTTAGAGGCCGACGGCAACAAGGAGGCGCTACCCTCTTCTCCATTGTTGAGTGCATCGCTTGATTAAATCAAGCTCTTGATTTTTTATTCCCAACACTGCTAGCACAAACAGTAGAGGAAGATCCATTTCATCATCCTACAGTGTGGATATCTGTAAAGATGTGGTCATCAATTCTACGTAGTGATTAGTCAGATCAACAAGGTAACTTGTTGTCCTTTATCACGTTACGATGCTTCACCTGCGATTCATTGAGGTTTTTTGAGCAAGAAAAGTTTTGTATTTCCGATGTGTAACTTCCACAAAACTCTAAAGTAGTATCAGAGCCACAGGTCGATAATGCACAATGTGATATATGTAATTATCTATTTTATCAGTAACACCGTATCTGTAAAAAATTTGCGTAAAACTGATATGCGTATTATGATACGCCATGATATGATTCATGAGAAAATTCACTAATTTTACATATGACGTGAAAATAATGAATTTTTATATACATATTATGTACAAATTATTTGGTGATGTAACATTAAGGTTAGGGCAGGGAAGAAAAAGGTTGTTTTTCTGTCCCACATAGGGATTCGGCTACAAGGGGAAAATTTTGATTTTTCTACCCAAAGGGTTTGACCAAGGCTATCCGACCGCCCCCTTGGTGCGCCGACCGTACTGCTGACCGGTCTGACTGTTCGCCCAGGACCGACCGGTTTGACTGGTTCCGCCTGGACCGGCTGGTTTGACCAGTTCGGCCATGTTCTGACCGTTTTGAACGGTTTGACCTTTTCTACCCATTTATCCCAATATAATTAAAAATTGACCCAGCGCGATAAAATTTTATTTTAACTGTTTTATGTGTTTTACCGCACGGTGGTTGGATGTTGTCTTAGTTGTGTTGATGTTTAAATTTTGCGGTTCGGTTCAGGCTTTGATGTAATTAGTGTAATTAATTTTACGGCCTGCTGTCCTCCTCGCCTGTGAGGTTCCTCTGTTTAGTTAGTATTTATTAGCTAGAACTAGATAGATAGATATAATAGAGAAGATCAAAGACAAAAGAGACCACAAGACAGTGAAAACCCACAAGCTAGGAAGCATAGACTAAAGACGGGAGCACATGGATATGAGCTTGATGTTTTCGGACATATAGATAATCTCATTGGCTTGGGAATATCTTAGTTTTAGAGGTCACATCTATATCACGTTGATTTATTGTTTATTTATCTTGTTTTATTTTGATGCATGGTTCATGCATGCAAAAGGTAACTTGAAAATAATAAAACGGTTTGGACCTTTCATTTATGGTTGCCCAATCCAAATGCGTGGATCATTTTATATGATCAACAAAATAAAATGACAAGAAAAACTCTCAAATGATAATATTGCGTTTTTTCCTTCTCTTTCTTAGCACTCATCATGATGAATATGTATTGAGTTCCGCTTGCCAAAGCAAGGCGACTTGATTCATCATGACGTAGCGTGACGGAACAAGCAAGTAATGTGCGATTGTTGAAGTAGAAGGTCAAACGCAACTAAGAGATTTCAATAGGATTGAAAACTTAGAGGCAAGGAAATTAGGAGTTATCTATGAGGAGTTATTCGCCTAATTTAACCAAGAGTTTCATTGGATGCAATTGCAAGGTTTTCGCACCTAAAAAACTAAATTTTGGGTGACTTTCCAAAGCAAGATCGAGAGGAGGTGAAATACGGATCTTGGCCCACTAGAAAATATATGATATTTTTTGCATTAATGGTGAGTGCTATTAATCCCAGAAAAATATTGGGAGCTATATTTAATTCTAGCCATTTTTAAGTATAGTTTAATTATTCACAATACTAAAATTGTATATTTCTCATTCCATGTAGAATTCCAATGGAAAAGAATCAACAAACATAGACAATTGTATTATGTCCTTGAGAAGGACAAATAGTCTAGAATGAATTTCCTAGACTGGTACAGAAACTTGAGAATTGTTCTCAAGTTAGAAAATCTATACAAAGTAGAGCAGAAAGTTTCTTCTCCACCGACTGCCAATACACACTAAATCCTAAAGGAATGAACATCAAAGAATTGTTTTTTGGATGTGAATTGCCTCATGTGAGCCGCCACGAGCTCTGAGCTTTTGTAGCAAGATGAGAACATGGAGGCGTATGATATGATCATACATTTAAAGAAGCTCTTTCAAGATCGAGCTAGACATGAAAAGGATTTGAAGTACTAAAAGCTTTTTTAAAAGCAATTTACTCAATATGATTGAGAATCACTGAACAAAGCACTAATAATGGCAAAGGCAAAACAATATTGATGGTTAAAAGGGTAAAAGGCAAATGGTTTTCCCATGTCCCCAAGTAAAATAGCAAGTTTGTTGTTAAAGCCAAGGAAGTTTCCTTAAGCCCAACGGTGGTAAAGTGGAAGAGCAACTGCCCAAAATACATGGAAGAACAAAATAATGGAATTATGAATTCCACTTCAAGTATCTTTTTTATAGAAGTCAATGTTTCTATCTCATCATCATGGTATTAGATACTGGATGACGATCTCACATCTATAGAAATATGCAGGATCTCAAGAGATGTAGACCATTGGATAAGGAAGAAACACATACACATGGGGCAATGAAGCAAGAGTTGTTGCATTATCCATAGGAGCTTATGAGTTATCTTTACCTTCTGGATTTATTCTAGAATTAGAAAATTATATTATGTACCTTCTATGAGTAGGAACATTATTTCTATTTCTTGTTTGGACAAGAAAGGTTTTTCCTGTCATTATAAAGAACAAGTGTTGGTCCGTTTATGTAATAACCCCTATTTTCTAAACATTATTTACATTTAGTTTAGTGGAAATGTCGTTTCGGATATGACTTATGACTATGTTTAAGTGTATTTGTTGCAGTATTATATTTTCTTAAATGAAGATGTGCTCTGAAATAATATCATGTTTGAAGTCATACGTAATGTTTTGTTGTATTTCCAATATTATAGGCTGTTTATAACATATTATATGAAATAAAGGAGTGAAAATTAAGTATCTTTACTATTAAGTCTATGTAAAATAAGTATTTATATTTAAATGGTCAAATGGTGAAGCACATAGCATGTTGGCAAAGTGGTGGCGAGTTCTAGGGAGGACACCGAGGTGTCTGCTTCGATTCATGCCAGCAGCAATTTATTTTTGGATATTTATGTAAGCTTCTAGAAGCTTGTTTAACAGGATAAGTATTTAATCTGTCATTCTCATCCACAAGTGCTGAGTTGGTTTAGTGGTGGCAGACCCTGTTTATGACACCCAGCTGCCTGGTTCGAATCTCATGGCCAGCAGCTGCTTTTTTTTTGAGATATTTTTTTATTTTATTTTGGTTTATTACAGCAGCCTCCCCCTAAGTCTCTGGAAATGACACCAGCCACCCCCTGGACAGCCCCCTATAAATAGAACCCCTCCTATTTCATTTCAGAAGTACACCTTCCTCCTCCCTCTTCTCTAAATAGTGATTTTGAGAGTTGTTGCTCCAATTATTTTCCGGATTCGAAACTCTATCATTTTAATTAGTTTCTCAACTCACTTGAGATTCTAAAAAGAGATACTTGTCCGTTCTACTAGCAAGACTATAGCCGGGTCATTAGTTGAGCTTTGCCGAAGGCATTTCAAAAGAAGATTTCGACTTCAAATAAAGGTAGGGGAAATATAGTTTTCACGTCTACTGTAATTACGGTCTATACATGATTATATGCTTATATGTTGATTGTTAAGTTATTGTTTGTTATTCGCATGATGTCTAAAGCATGATAATTATGTGATTCGCGATGTTACAGTTTAATTGATTATTATATTTCTACGTCAGTGGTTAGGCGGTACCTACTGGGCTTTTTGCTCACCCTAAAATATCTACAGGTACCGTACCGGAGTGATTGAAGACTATAGACGGGCTAGAATTATAGCGTTTCCAAATTAATTGTAATATTTGTTAAGATTGTTTCATTCGATATTTGTAAACGATTATTGTTAAAAAATGAATAGGAAAAATGACGTTTTCCATTCAAATTGAAAAGAGTTGTCTATTTATTCTAAGCTTCCGCTATTTTTATTCAAAAAGCGAAACGGTTCGTATTTCCGTCGCGGCCTAAAAATTGACGCGTTTTACTCTGATAAATTCTTAATCAACTTAAAGGGAAAAAGTCGGGTCGTGACAAGTGGTATCAGAGCGGTTGTCAGTGTGGTGTGTTAAATCCACCTTACCCGACATTTGCGCCCGGGACTCGGTCTTGGCTAACTTGATCCAAGCGAGGTATGCCGGATACGTTTTGGGGTAGAGTGTGGTACCTGCATCGCTCGTCACCTACGCACGGGACTCGGTCTTGGCTAACTTGATCCAAGCGAGGTATGCCGGGGCGCAAGGGGAGTTGTGTAGGCACGCTGCCTGACTATGCAAAAGTGATGAGATTGTTTATGTCATGATAAAAATGATTTTTAAATAGAAACAAACAATATTTAAAGGTCAAATTTCGAGGACGAAATTTTTATAAGGAGGGAAGAATGTAATAACCCCTATTTTCTAAACATTATTTACATTTAGTTTAGTGGAAATGTCGTTTCGGATATGACTTATGACTATGTTTAAGTGTATTTGTTGCAGTATTATATTTTCTTAAATGAAGATGTGCTCTGAAATAATATCATGTTTGAAGTCATACGTAATGTTTTGTTGTATTTCCAATATTATAGGCTGTTTATAACATATTATATGAAATAAAGGAGTGAAAATTAAGTATCTTTACTATTAAGTCTATGTAAAATAAGTATTTATATTTAAATGGTCAAATGGTGAAGCACATAGCATGCTGGCAAAGTGGTGGCGAATTCTAGGGAGGACACCGAGGTGTTTGCTTCGATTCATGCCAGCAGCAATTTATTTTTGGATATTTATGTAAGCTTCTAGAAGCTTGTTTAACAGGATAAGTATTTAATCTGTCATTCTCATCCACAAGTGCTGAGTTGGTTTAGTGGTGGCAGACCCTGTTTATGACACCCAGCTGCCTGGTTCGAATCTCATGGCCAGCAGCTGCTTTTTTTTTGAGATATTTTTTTATTTTATTTTGGTTTATTACAGCAGCCTCCCCCTAAGTCTCTGGAAATGACACCAGCCACCCCCTGGACAGCCCCCTATAAATAGAACCCCTCCTATTTCATTTCAAAAGTACACCTTCCTCCTCCCTCTTCTCTAAATAGTGATTTTGAGAGTTGTTGCTCCAATTATTTTCCGGATTCGAAACTCTATCATTTTAATTAGTTTCTCAACTCACTTGAGATTCTAAAAAGAGATACTTGTCCGTTCTACTAGCAAGACTATAGCCGGGTCATTAGTTGAGCTTTGCCGAAGGCATTTCAAAAGAAGATTTCGACTTCAAATAAAGGTAGGGGAAATATAGTTTTCACGTCTACTGTAATTACGGTCTATACATGATTATATGCTTATATGTTGATTGTTAAGTTATTGTTTGTTATTTGCATGATGTCTAAAGCATGATAATTATGTGATTCGCGATGTTACAGTTTAATTGATTATTATATTTCTACGTCAGTGGTTAGGCGGTACCTACTGGGCTTTTTGCTCACCCTAAAATATCTACAGGTACCGTACCGGAGTGATTGAAGACTATAGACGGGCTAGAATTATAGCGTTTCCAAATTAATTGTAATATTTGTTAAGATTGTTTCATTCGATATTTGTAAACGATTATTGTTAAAAAATGAATAGGAAAAATGACGTTTTCCATTCAAATTGAAAAGAGTTGTCTATTTATTCTAAGCTTCCGCAATTTTTATTCAAAAAGCGAAACGGTTCGTATTTCCGTCGCGGCCTAAAAATTGACGCGTTTTACTCTGATAAATTCTTAATCAACTTAAAGGGAAAAAGTCGGGTCGTGACAGTTTAGTTTGATAGTATCCATTATTGTAATGAATTTATGTCTTTTGGGTTATATATCCTTGATCTAGGAAATTCTTTTAACATAAATACTAAGAGGATTAAATCTGAGATTTAAATCCCACATACCTATGGAACTGTCGTTTAGGACATGTAAACGAGAAACACATTTCTAGTTTCCATAATAATGGATTTCTAGACTCATTTGATTATGAATCATATGAGACATGTGAAGCTTCTTTATTGGAAAAATTAGTAAGTCCCCTCTCACGAAGAAAGGTGTGAGGACTAGTGAGCTACTGAAACTCATACATTTGTGTGGACCATTCGCCACGCCCGCCAGAGGATGTTATCCTAACTTCATTACATTTACTGATGAATTCAGTAGTTATTTAGATGTTAATTAGTTTGAATAATTAGTAGTTAAAAGAATCAGGGATCAAAGTCCAAAAACATGCATATTTAGTTGGACTAAACAGCAAGTGGACTAAACTACTAATTAATTCAAGTATGGATCATATTAGTATTAGAATAATCCAATTCTGGATAAGATTAGTATTGGACTAATCCTAGTATGGTTCGGATTAGTAGTGGGGCAATTTTGTAATTAAAAAATAGTTGTTAATTATAAAATCCAAGCCTAATATTTCATTAGATGTGATAATTAGAGCAAGGAGGTGGAAAAGTCTAAGGAGGCCGACCCCCTTAGAGGTCGACGGCAACAAGGAGGCCCCGGTCTCTTCTCCATTGTTATTGCACCGCTTGATTGGATCAAGCTCTTGATTGCTTCTTCCATACTTTGCTAGCACAAATTGTAGAGGAAGATCCAGATTCTCATCCTACGGTGTAGATATTTTTAGAGACGTGGACATCAATTATACGTATTAAATCAGTCAGATTAACAAGGTAACTCGTTAGCCTTTATCTCGTTATGATGCTTCACAGGCGATTCATGGAGGGTTTTTGAGCAAGAAAAGTTTTGTATTTCCGCTGCGTAACCCACATCAATACCCTACAATCGAATGGGACTTCCAAGTGGTAATGGGAAGGATGTGACTCGTTAGGGTTTTGTTACGGGTTACACAGTGGAATAAAACAAATAAAGATCCGCACAAGACCCTCCAAGGATCACAGTACTAGACATCATAATGATAGTAAAGGATTTAGTATCAACTACCTTATTTGTTTCCTTGGATGACTTCAAATACGAAATATTGTTAACGTCTCTACGGATAGTCCACTCCTTGGATTGATACCAGATCCTCCACACCTTTGTGCTAGCTAGGGATGAAGTAGGAAGAAGAAGAATCACGCAAACCGGAGCAAAAGAGGTGGCGGCACCCTCCTTAAGGCCTATGGGTAGAGGGGCGGCACTAGGGGGTTCGTCCCTCTGGGAATTTTTCTCTTTTCCTTGCTTTTTTCTCTCCTTGTGTGATAACAATTATGAAACAACCTTGAGAAATAATCTAGGAGTATTCTTTATATAGTCTAACAACTCCTTATTAACTACATACTAGCCCCTCTCATAATCATGTCCATACACAGATTAGTCCACCTTGCAAAATAGTCCTACTAAGTTTGCAAGTTGTTGCATATTCATCCTTATATTTAATTAACTATATTAATTAATTCAAAATTCCGGTCTAATCCATAGGGAGTGTGACCCCATAGGTTTCTAATTAGTTGGTAGTAACAATTACAAACATGGAGCGGTGTCTAGCAACACATCCATACCACCCAACTAATAGCAATAGTCAGTAATCCGGCAAACCTTGTGCAAGTATTGTCTCATCCCTTTGTCTCTATATCCGGATTGGACACGAGACATACAATCCACAATCGTATATCCAATCCATAGTTTCTCGATCTTGGGAATAATCTTATCCATGCAGATAAAATCAATATCCCATATTGATTTATCTGAGTCTGGCCAGACATTCTATAAGCACCATCCCTCGAGTGGCCACGGATATTTGCTCCCGTTATGTGGGAGGGAAAAATTCTATCTACATCACTACCATCTCTAAGCTTGCTTCCTATTGTATCCGATATGAGCCTTTATTACTACCCAGTTACGGTGTAGCATTTGACGATATCAAAACACAATATTCCACAAGTAGAGGATCTAGTGACTTCAAATCTAAGGATGACAATCTCTATCTAGAAATACAGCGGTTCGAGCAACAAATAGTTTGTTCTCGTTAGATTATATAGATAATATCCTTTGTTTCCTCAGATATTCCACATAGTACATTTATCCGACTTGAGTCCAAGTTTATCTGTAAACTATTTACATAAACTTCATAACCCAAATTCTTTATGAATGACATGCTAGGACACTTCCTATTCCATATCTCATACGATATTTTTCATAATTGATTTAGATAGAACAAGGTTAAGGGCGAAATTTGCTCTAATTAGAACATGGCCCCTAAAGAAAACTGGAAGTTTTGTTTGAAGCATCATGGACCGAACCGTGTTCTAACAAGGTTCGATCTCTCCTCATAGACATGCCATACCCATGTGGCGTTCTAGGTTGAGCGAGTTTGGATCATATCCAACATTCCCATAGATGCTTGCAAGACTCTAGGCTTAAGTAATCTCCTCCACGATCCAATCGTAGAGCCATAGTATTTGCCAAGCTGTCTCTCTATTCCATCCATATGGAGCCTAGATATGTATTTCTCATTCGTGTGGCCTAAACAACAATGACAAAGATAAGTGAGTTTCATATCTTCATATGAAAACCTCTTGGAATTAGTGTCATAGATGAAATTTATCATCATCAAGGATATTTAACCTTTTAGACAAAAGTGCATTACAACAATGCATTTTATCAAAATAAATGGAACAACATTTGTCCATTACTTTAATAAAATATTTTTTCTTGCCCAAACAAGAAACTATGATAATGTCCCTACTCAAAGCAGTGAGATAATCGTATTTGTCTAATTCATGGATAATTTCAAAAGGTAGAGATGATTCCCTACGGCTAATTCAGCAACCCATTGCTTCATATCCCCATGTGTAGGTTTATTTCTTTCTTATCCAACTGTCTACATCTCTTGAGATCCTCCACATTTGTATGAACATAACATCCTCATCTAGTATCATATACTCATGATGATGAGATAGGCACATTGACTTATATAAAAAAAAGTACCTAAATTGGAATTCATAATTTCTTTATTATTTCCTTCCAGGTACTTTGGGCAGTCTCTCTTCCTCTACACATCCTATGGGACTTTAAGGCAATTTGGTTTTAGCAAAAAGCTTTCTTTATACCCATGGGGTCGGCGTAAACTTTTTTGCCCTTACCCATGTTGTTAACCATTAACATGTTTTTCCTTAGCCCTTTATGAGTGCATTGTTTAGCGATTCTCAATCATATTGAGTAAATCACCTTTGAACAAAACTATTATTGCATCATATGCAACTCTCGATCCAATTTGGCGAATAACTACTTGTTCTTTATCTATCTTATAGATAACTCCCAGTCTCTAAGCTTTCAATCCCATTGAACCAGCTTAGTTGATCTTGACCTCTTGCTTCAACAATCACACATTACTAGCTTGTGTCATCGCGTCATATATCGATGAATCAAGTCGCATTTCCTTCGCAAGCCCGAACTCATTCCATCTTGATCATTATGAGTGCTAAGCAAGATATTGAGAAGTGGATCAACACTTTAAACCTTTCATGTCTAGCTCGCTCTTGAAATATCGTCTCTTAATGTATGATCATATCATACGCCTCCACGTTCTCATCTTGCTTCCAAATCTCAGAATTCATGGTAGCTGACATGAGCGAGTTACATCCAAAGAACCATTCTTTGATATTCTTTCCATTGAGCTTTAGTGTTATTAGCAGTTGGTGGAAGGAGAACTTTATGTTCTATGTACAACATTATTCATTTGTTTTGTTTGAGAACAATATTCAATTTTATACCAGTCTAGAAAATAGATTCCAGACACCTTGTCCTTCTCAAGAACATAAAGTCACGTTTTGTTTGTTTAATGCATGGGTATTCAACACAAAAGGATTATGAAAAGTTTTGTAACGTTGTACCATATTCAACAATGACTTACTTTGTCAAACATAGCTCCCACTATTTTTCTCGAATTAAAAACCCTCCATAGTAGTGCGGAACATATCAATATATTTTATAGTGGGCACAAGATCCATATTTCACTTCTTTTTTAGCTTACTTTGGCAAGTCACCCAAAGAGTAGTTATTTAGGTAGGAACAATTCCAATTGCATCCAATGCAACTCTTGGTTCAATTGAGCAAATAACTCCTTATTTATCTATCACATAGATAATTCCAATTTGTTGCCTCTAGGCTTTTAATCCTACTAAAATCACCTAGTTGTGTCCAATCTCTTACTCCCACAGTTGCACATTACTTGCTTGTCCGGTCGCATCACATCATGATGAACCAAGTCGCCCTACTTTGGCACACACGAGCTTGTTAAAGCATGATCATGATGAGTGTTTAAGTAACGAGAAAACAAAACGCGATATTTAAATTTGAGGGATTTTCCTTTCAATTTAAATTTTTTTGTTGATCCATATCAACTGATCTACTTATTTGAGTTGGACAAACTCAAAATAAAACATTCGAGTTGTTTTATCTTGTTACCAATTTTGCTTGTATCATCCATACACCAACAATAAATAGCAAGACAATAAATTACACAACCACAAACAAAAATTAAACGTGATATGGATATGGCCTGTAAACTAAGATATTCCCAAGTCAATGAGAATATCTATGAACCCTAAAAATAGCAAGCTCATCTCCATGCGCCTCCATCTTTTAGTCCATGCTCCATAGCTTTGTGGAATGTTGCCATCTTGTTATTTCTTCTATTCTTTAGGCTTCTTCTCCATGTCTTGGCTATCATCTTCTCTATCTAATTCTAGCTAAAATCTATACTAAATAGAGAGATCTCACAAGTTGAGAAGAAGACTGGCCCGCACACCGTAAAACCTAATTAATTGTTAAATTAATTATACCGGCTCCCAGGTCGTAAAACCAAACCACATAATAAAACATTCACAACATCCACACCTATGCCATATCCAACCACCATGTGAATAGCACATAAAGATTTAAAATCCAATTTTAACCCGCTTGGTCAATTTTAGTTGATTTCGGATGAACTAGGGTTAAAACGGTCCAAGAGGGCCCACCAACACTTTGGCCGAACCCATAATGGACCGCCACAAGAGCCTTGGGCCAGCTGGCCCCAAGCCCACACGGCCAAGCCGTGCGCTAGGGAGGCCCGGCCCTTGGCCGTGGCATGCTTGGGCGGCAAGGAAGAGGGGGACGGTCTCATAAGGAGCCGAACCCCTTTAGGAGTTGTTTCCAAACAAAACTTCTTCTTTCCTTGTTGCCCAAGATTAGTTGTTTGCATTTCCAATTTGTGCCTTAACCCAAGTTTTCAAGATCCAAAATTACACAGCATATGTGAATCAAATTCACTAATCCTTACATCCTATGTAATATTATATCTTATTGATGCAGGAATAATTTCGAAGGAATATCTGACAGCTTCATAAAAATAGTTCCGGTCAAAATGCAGAATCAGAGGCAGAATTAAAGGATGTCGGATTTGGGAGAATTCATACATATTTTTGAGTGGAAACGACGTTCTAAAAATAACCCGTGAGAAGTCATGGAAACCGCCTTTATTTTGCCAAAATCGGCTGTTTAAGGGTCCAAATCAGCGCTTTTCTATTTTAGTAATGTTTATTTCGCTAATTAGGAGGTCAAATTATTCCGGATTTGGGTGAATATTTTTTATTAGTCTTCATTTTCGATTTGGGTGAATCTTTTTTATGAGTCTTTATTTTGTTTAGGACTTTAACTTAGGATTGTTTTTTTTTGAGATTTTACTATTTTTGGCAAAACTATTTTTTGAGATACTTATACCCGGCTTGTGGGTAAATTTCGGTGAGGCTTTGATTGTTGAAATTATTCAGAACTCTAGAGAGCCTTGTGCCCTAGTTCTTTGCCTTTTCATTGTTGGTTCTGCTGTGAACCCTCGCTTGGGTGATAACCCGGCGTCAGTTTGGTATCAGAGCAAGTTCGACTTGAAAGAAACATCATCGTCAACGATGGCGCGTGGACATCCTGGCGGCTGCGGGCAGGTTCCGGCTGAGGAAGCCCCCTAATGGAGACGTAACGTCCAAGACGTTATGATGATATAAGATTTGCAAAGGCAAATTGCAGACCTAACCTATAGCCTTGCGGTGAAGTATTTGGAGCGGCGAGTTGGAGATTTAACTCGACACTTAGCGGCACGGGAATTTAAGGAGTGCAAGGCCTTTGATCAAGACTCGCAGCCCCCTTTCGAGATCCGCTACGATGGTGATAACGGTGGTCTAACGAGCGTTATGGAAGAGCGAGTTTGAAGACTAATGTGCCAGATTATTCCGGTATGTTAGTTGTTGTACATGTTTATGGTGATTCAATTTTTTATAAATGTATTTCAAATTCAAATGATAGTTATGTCGACTGGAATAAACCACCAGTTTATGATAACTATGGAGAAGAAGATGAAGTCGAAGAGGTTAAAGTTGAATTAGAGCAGTATATATCAATTTTCCGTTCAAGATGCCATCTTTCTATTGCGATCCATTCTTGTTAGAACGAATCATTCAGGTGCCTAAATTTAACTCGAGGACGAGTTCTTTTGAAGAGGGGGTGACTGATGCAGGAAGAATTTCGAAGGAATAGCTGACAGCTTCAGAAAAACAGTTTCGGTCAAAACGCAGAATCAGAGGCAGAATTGAAGGATGTCGGATTTGGGCAAAGTCATACATATTTTTTTAGTGGAAACGACGTTATAAAAATAACCCGTGATTCGTCACGGGCACCGCCTATATTTTGGCCAAAATCGACTGTTTAAAGGTCCAAATCAGCGTTTTTCTATTTTAGTAATATTTATTTCACTAATTAGGAGGTCAAATTATTCCCGATTTGGGTGAATCTTTTTTATGTGTCTTTATTTTGTTAGGACTTTAATTTAGGATTGTTTTTGAGATTTTACTATATTTGAAAAAATTATTTTTTGAGTTATTTATACCCGGCTTGTGGGTAAATTTTGCTGAGGCTTTGATTATTGAAATTATTCAGAACTCTAGAGAGCTTTGTGTCATAGTTCTTTACCTTTTCATTGTTGATTCCGCTGTGAACCCTCGCTTGGGTGATAACCCGGCGTCACTTATTTGGTTGAATCATATTCAAAGTTGCATCAATACGCTTAATTATACAGTTTTACGTGATAATCAACAATTAAGGTGTAAAATTGACATAAACATAACACATAAACTACGATATGCTCTACGACATGTGGTTGTGATACCACTGTAGAGTTTTGTAACGGATTACGCAGCGGAATAAAACAAATAAAGATATGCACAAGACCCACCAAGGATCACAGGACTAGACATCATAACGATAGTAAAGGATTTAGTATCTAATACCTTGTTGGTTTCCTTCGATGACTTCAAACGCGAAATATTGTTCACGTCTCTACGGTTAGTCCACTACTTGGATTGATTCCGGATCCTCCACACCTTTATGCTAGCCACGGATGAAGGAGAAAGAAGAAGAATCACGCAAACTGGAGCAAAGGAAGGGGCTGCACCCTCCTTGAGGCCGACGGGTAGAGGGGCGGCACTAGGGGGTGTGATCCAATAGGTTTATACTTAGTTGGTAATCCTGTCCATACACGGATTAGGCCACCTTGCAAACTAGTCCTACTAAGTTTGCAAGTTGTTGCGTATTGATCATTCTATTTAATTAATCATATTAATTAATTCCAAGTCCATTCTAATTCATAGGGAGTGTGACCCCATAGGTTTCTACTTAGTTGGTAGTAATAATTACAAACATGGAGCGTTTTCTTGCATAACATCCATGCCACCCAACTAAGAGAAATAGTCAGTACAAAAAGTCACACTCGTATATTCAATCCATAGTTTCTCGATCCTGGGACTAGTCTTATCCATGCAAATAACATCAATATCCCACATTGATTTATCTGAGTCTGGCCAGACATTCTATAAGCACCATCCCTCGAGTGGCCGCGGATATTTGTTCCTGTTATGTGGGAGGGACAAATTCTATCTACATCACTAATATCTCTAATCTTGCTTCCTATTGTATCTGATATGAGCCTTTATTACTACCCAGTTACGGTGTGGCTTTAAACGATATCAAAACACAATATTCCGCAAATAGAGGATCTAGTGACTTCAAGTCTAAGGATGACAATATTGTTGCCACTACGAGAAGCACTTGTGACTTTCCATAACTTGTATGTAGCCTTCTCATTGTGGGTCAATCCAGTATGCCATTAATCCTAATGCATACCCATGTGCTAGACTTGATATCTCCATATCAATCTAACCACATACTAGTCTATATATGATCGTCCTGTTAATCAATATAATCGACTGGGAATATTTAAGAATATAACATTTATATTCTAAGGACTTCATTCATGTTAACATATCTCCATATCGATAACATAATTAATAGTAAATCCATATAAATGTCACAAGAAATAGATTTCCTCTAGGGCACTCTCCAATATTCAGACCCTCTAAGCCTGGGTTGTGTTTGAATGCAACTTATCCCTGTGAACGGAGTCACAACTCCTGTGTAATAAGGCTTGACTCGAATTTTCCTATATATGCTCTACTTGGATGGAATCCAAATTTTCCTCGTGAACGGAAGCACATTTCCTATATATTCTCTTTTCTTTTCTTTCCACATATCTCCTCTTTTTTTCAACCGTGCAATAGAGAGTAGAAAAAGTGGGTTTTCGGTTAATTCTTGTGACCACCGTAAGGGGTGGTGGCGTACGACCCCGACTTCCCTTAGGTCGAGGCAGCCGTACCACAAAAAAACAACTCTACACCAAGATCCACTCCAGATCAGCAAGAGATGACAAGTTTTCACTTGAAAACAGAATATTTAGCTAGTAAGAAACTCAGTTTTATCAAAACACTGTAGGAAACCTACGTATACCCTAATGTGTCAGTCTTTCCACAACTACCATGAATTCTCGGGACATCCTTTTGTGAAACCTCTCCACTGAACGTTAAGGAATAAACCATTTCTTACTACGGCACTTCATATTCTCAAGGATTCTGTCACTACGCTCTCTTCAGTTTCAAGATCATCAATTTTCCTTTCTCAAATTTTCAAATTTCCATTTTTTCAGGCTTTTCTGATTTTCTCATATATATATTTTTTTCCCACAACATCCTAACTCTATATGCAATGGTTTGACATGAAAACATTTGACACTACACTACTCAACTTGTTTGTGGGTATACGCAACTATGTAAAGTGTCAACATAATCTAAATATATACTACACAATACGACAATAGAACTAAAAATATAACATAAACCACTGACGCTACACACGATACAAACTAAACACATCCTACATGTAATCGGCTATGCAAAACATTTGTTCGCTAGTAAACAGATAAACCGCCCCCATACTAAATGCTTCCTTTACCACAATGAATTTAGAGATCATGCATAGGACTCAGCAATCAAATGCGTAGGCCTGTAGATGATATGGAGCAGACATATATAATAAAAGAGAAACATATCTCAGCAAAAGTAAAGAGATACTCACAACCGCCACACTGGCTGGGACGAAATTTGTACAAAGCACTCCCCAAGCAACAATACAGGTGTCATGTTAACGACTCTAAATTGCCTGTTTTAGTATGTTAATGAACTCTTCATAGCTTGATAATATGTGTAATCTATCTATTTTATCTCTCTTTCTAGAATTATGCTTGTTTTCGTAGGTTTGGTTGCTTTTATCTTGTTTTGTAGGCAAAGACATGCTTTGGCATACCCGAGGCTAGCTTGGGAGAGCTTAAATGATTGAATAAAGAGATTTGGAGGGCTAAGAGACATGAAGAAGGAATTAGAAGCGCCTAATTTGAAGACTTAAGGGCCCAAGTGAGAAGAAGATGGAAGTTAAATTGAAGAGCTAGAGTCAAAGAAACAAAGTTAGAAGGCTAAAGTCACGTTCAAGGGTAAAAGAGAGAAGTCTATAAGGAGTTGCGGCCAAAATGCAAGTTTCTAAACATTTTAATAGCCATTTTGAAGGACTCCTTGAGGTTGGGGGTCATTTTGGCCTCTATTTTAAGCGCTGAGGGCGTTTTAAATCTCCCTGCAAACTCGAGGGATCAAGAGTGCAATTTCACCGAAACAACCAAGCACCAGCTGGTTCTCTTTCTCTCTCCCCGACTAAATACAGAGAAACCCACGGAAGCCATGGAAGCTTCATTGGAAGCTTTGAACCGGCCCAAAACACGACCAATCCTTCACCATATTGATTGAAATTTGTCCCAAAATGCTCCCTACCCCTCGTTCTCTCTACTGAACCTCTTAATTTGGCCCAAGACACAACAAATAAAAATCCCCAATTTGACCTAGGGTTCATGAAGGTTCTAAAAGTCAATGATTGAGATGGATTGGGATGGATTGGAGGGCGGAGATCACTCCTTGGAGGCCAAGAAACCCTCCCCCACTGCCTATAAAAGCCAAGTTGAAGATTGAATAAGGCTCTCTCCCACCTCACGCAAAAAGCTAGCCGAACCTCTGTTCTCTCTCTCTCTCTCTCTCTCTCTCTCTCTCTCTCTATCTATCTCTCTCTCTCGGCCTTGGCCAATTTCTGGGTTTTTGCTGGTGACTCTGAGCTCGTTCTGAGCTATCTCGGAGCTAGTAACAATGTAATACCCCGTATTTAAGTTAGGGATTACTTGGTCATTTCGGAAAAATATTTGATCATTTCAAGAAATTTCTATTTCAACTTATTATTGCTTATTCTTGGTTTTAAAGTATAAGGGTTTCCTTTGACATTTATTATTTTATAAAATTTAATTTTTGATTATTTTGTATTTTCGGTTACTTGAGTAATACTATTTAAAATTCATTTTGTATACTTGAGACATGTATGTAGTTTTGTAAATGAAGAATTTGATACTTATATACATATTAGCTTGTTTGAAATGTTCTAATTTTTAAAAAATTGACTCGTACGTGATAGTTAGTAATTGAAAATTGACATTGATGTGTTAGCTATTAAATAGAAATCTTATTTTACCCCTCAATTTTTGGTATCTTCCATTTATACCCCTCTTGTATATGAAAATTTAGAGTTACCCTCAACTTCTAGTATTTGCATCTCAACCCTCATTCTCTTGTGTTTCAAAAAAAAGAAAAAAAAAATCCTCATTCTCTTGGTAATCCAGTTCCTACTCCAACTAATTTGTTGTGAGACTTTATTTGACTTCCACCCCTCAGTCTTTGGCCATTTGTATTTCAACCCCAACTAATTTGTTGTGAGACTTTAACTACATTTCCACTTCTCCCCCCTCAACTTTTGAAAATTGGAAGACACTCTTGAATAGCTTGTATCTCTCTATAGCTTGTATCTCTTGAATAGCTTGTATCTCTCTATAATACTCTATGGTTTACATCAAAACACTCCTCACCATCAACATCTCCATCAACTCCCTCATTTCCCACTACTACCTACCCTCATTTATGTACATCACCATGTGAAATTCTTCACCACAAACCTCCATCACTCCATCATCAATCACAATTCATTCACTTCCATTTTTCTTCATCTTTTTCTCTTCAAGAACACCCATACATGCTCTCTTCTCTCTCCCCAAATTTTATCCCGTTTTTGGTTGTTGACCTCATAAAAACACCATCAAAAATTTATTTTCTTGCATCCAAAGCATGAAAAACTTGATTCCAAACTTAGTACCATCATGGAGGGGAGTTCTTTCATCATTCCACTCAAGAATTCAAGGCCAATTTCACTCTTTCATGCACCATCTTGTTGAATCTTTTGGTAAAGTTTTCTTCTAGCCTTCAATTCATGCTTGCATGTCTATGTTTAGAATTGATTTATGAAAATTCATCTTAGATTTCTTCATTTCTATCATTGATTCTTCATTATCATGGTTTGATCAAGAGTTGAACTCCAAAAATTTGACTATTTAATGAAACCCACACTAGAACCCACATGCATGTTGTGAATGTCATCTTCCTTGCATTGTTACCCAAGAGGGTTTTGATCATTTGTGTCAAGAGAATGTAAAGGTCTTACTTAATGCCAAAAATGGTGTTATTTGGGTGAAAATCAAGTCTCCATAAGTTTCATGTATCATTTGAACCAAACTTGTTGCTTTTTGGAAAAATTGCATATTTTTACAATCCCACCAGTTTTTGAAAAACGTACATTATCTCTAAATTTTGTTTATCTGGAATTTTTAAATCTTGCATATTCTGAAACTAGACTCAAATAGGGTCATTTAGAAAAAAAATCAACTTCATAGCCTTTTTGGTTTGGGAGATAAGCTCATTCTAAGTTGTATGTTTTCTGAAAATCCATTTCTGGACCACCCTTGCCATTTTTGTTAAAAACTTCATTTTCAGAAACCTATGGCATCTCATATTTTTTGTGATTAAATAAGACACATAGGGTATTCATTCTGGAGAATATGGGCATCTTTCCTATTCTCCAAGTAGTAGTAATTGTTCTTCAAAGTTGAAACTTTCTTACAAACTTGTCTCTGCATAGCAGTGTTTGTTATGTCTGTAAATTGAGTTTTATAATAGCTATGGATGGTTTTCTTGGTGTTTCTGAAAGTAGACACATGTAGGTTAATCATAAATTAATTTCAAAATTTTATAAAATGATTTGATATGGTAAATATGGCTCCAAATTCAGAGCTACAATTCTGTCCAGAATTCTAGTTTCATATTTTTAGAAAACTTGAATTTTTGAACTTCTAGGTGTTTAGTTGGACTTTTTTGTTAATTAAAAATCATTATATGTGCATTAGTGAAATTTAGTACTATGTACATGTAGGTTTGCATTTTTATTATGCATGTGTAAATTGGTTATAACGAGTACGTCATCCGTGTGATTATAGACATCGACCTCGTAGGAGAGAGCGGTTGTCGTCGGAGTGCTAGGCTTAGTCTCTTGCTTTTGATTGTGCTTCATCTCAGTGGTAAGTAAATATGTACGACCTTTTCATATCAAAATGTGCGTATGTGTTTGATGTTTCAAATGAATGTTTTTTTATATGAAATAGAATGAGAATGCATGTTTTCCACTCGAAAGTTGTTAAACAATTTTATTCATCTCCTTTGAGAACTCTCAGAAATTACTTGTGAAACGTTGACATTCTGATTTTGGTTATGTGAAAGAGAAGAAATGAAATACCTCTAATAGACTTAGGACGACGTACAGAGTACTGGTATTAATGGGAGGCGTCTAGCGATCCTCCATTTTCTTATGGCTAAGACCGTTGAAGCAATGCTGCTTCTTATTATTGGATAGAACTTTAATGTTCACAAATCCGCCCCCCATGAGCCAAAATGTATCAAGATATTGAGGCCAAGGGGTTTATAGAGCTATAGAGTGCTACTTATACTTGTAAGGGTCACTACGGTATAGGGGTGTCGACCCTTAAGGCCTTTTAGCTAATGTTATGAACGGGGTTGACGAATGGGCTCCCCTAACGCTCGGGTGAAATAGGGTTTAATAAACCCTAGAAGGAACCCTTAGTGATTATTTCGTGATCCCTCTTTCTACATCGATCCTGCTGGTGGCTCTGGACATGCCTCAGCTAAATTAAACTGTTGATTGAAGTCAAAATAAAAAATTGTCTGCTTTATTATTGTTGTTTATGGATCTGGATTGCCCTAATCAATTGAAATGATTTGAAATGCTTTGGCTACTCATGAACTAAGTTATTCTCTTAAATTGGCCTGTTTACTCTGGATATGTTACCAGCTACTCGTGGTTTCTCAATGTTATTAAATTGAGAGGTTTTTGTTACTCGGATACTTCCAGTTGTTCTAAATTCTCCAACATGATAGTTTTACTGTTTAAATCTTCTGATTTGTTTCAACTCATGCTTCCGTGGCACTCGTTGCTTTACATGTCGTAGTATGTATTTACTCAGTTTTTACTGATCATTTCTTCAAAACTGCGTCGGCTTTTGCCATTTTAAAACCGCAGGTCGTCAATCAATTTTGGGGAACGGGAACGCGGATCGAGACGAAGAGGTTTTAGCTTAATTCTAATCACTTAGTAGATCACACACTATTTGTTTTAGGTTGTACTTATTATCGAAATTTTGTTATGTACTTTAACCAAAAATGTAAATTTAATAGTTAATAATCTACTTTTGGTTATCGATTGGCGCGTTAACCCTGAACCGAGATCCCGGGTCGTTTCAGATGGTATCAGAGCATCGGTTCTCTGGCTAAAGTGACTGATCGATTTCCATTAGTAGAGTATAAGAAAGATAAAATGTTTTTAAAACTTAAAATTGATTAGGATAACTCAATTTGGAAATAAATGAAATAATCAAGCCGTCGGGGAGTTTGGGTACTTAAGTATTCTTGAACTCGATTTTTCCTTACTTGTTAATTGACTGTTAGTTGCTTATTGATATGTGATCAATGCGAAAACGACTTGCTTAATTATATGTTTGTTATCCTATGAGAATGTTTGCTTACTATATAGAAATGATTTGTCATTGTCGTGTGATGCGTATGCACGTTTCCTTAATTGGTTATGTTATTTTGTCGACATGAGAGTATCGACGTTTTCACTAGAAGACCGTGAGACCATTCCTTTCATACCTTTGAGTGCGACTTTTAAGATAATACCTTATTTTGTTTCATTTGGAGTTAATTCGACTTGGTCGTTTCCAAAATTAGAAAGTTATGACCCAAAAAAAAGTATTCTTTTCAAAAAAAATAGTTTTGAAAAAAAATATTATTGGGTGCGGAGATACCAAATGCCAAGTGATATGGACCACTTTGTTTAGCAGTCCGCTAGCGTGACTCTTAGTACGACGGTACTATGAGTTCTACCCGCTGTGTAGACTAAGTTGGAACATTTGAAACACATTCAAGTTGTGATGGATAGACACGTTGTGTGACGACCCATAGTGTTCTTTTCCCCTCGTATGCGTGGAACACTTGAGGTGATTGGCTTATCTAATCCTATACAGGTAAGACAATATCTTTCATGCGGATAAGCAAAGTAAAATGACAAGTTATTTCGATCAAAGTATTTTTTTCTAAATTTTCGAGATTTGTTTAATGCTATAAATTTTTTGAATCGCTTTGTTAACGTGGTAACTTGTGTGTTCGTCTAGACCTTTCAAAATTTGGTGTCAACCTTTTGCTTGAGCTAATTGTATTTGAAACTCTAGTATGACGCGAGTGAGAACAATTGAATACTAAAAGTCATGCTTTTTGTATTGGATTATATGAATTTGATATTTATGAGAATGGTTTTGGGCAATGTTATTGCATTATATTATTATTGTGCATAGTTGTCTATTGTTCTGCATAGTAGAAGATCTGGCGTGTAGAGTATAGCTTACACACAGAAGATCTTATCTTCGGTTCTTGTGGAATGAAAGTTGTGAGTTCACAATCTAGATGGAATTAGACAAACCATCGGAACGATTGTAGCACATTGTCTTAGTAGGTCTGTCTTGGCTAGAGGAAACAGTATAGTTCATACTATAGTTTCAACTCAATGTGCTAGTATACTTTGTGTATATTAAACAAGACCAAGTTGAGATCATTGTCTTTGTACTGACATAATAAGACAAGCTATGTCTCATGGTTATTATGATTACTTATGCTCTTAATCCTTAGATAGTCAATGTGCAAATGTATTTAGTAGTTATTGCTTTGACAAGTCAAGTGAGTGAGATTCCTATGGAGTCAATAACCTCGATGAGTTGTGTAATACTATTGAGTCCATGGTGTAGATTGATATATCAAAGGAATCCATTTCCCGGTTATGGGATTGATGATATCCCCTTGATGAAGCTTATAAGTTTTGATTATGTCAAACCCTGCAGGTAGATTACTTGGTAATCTGGACATATCAAATAAGTTAAGTGGTAAGGATCAAGGAAATGGGAAGAGGTCGATTAGATGAATTAGTCAGTAATTAATTTAATCAACGGATATCTGTAATCTTAACATGGGGAGATAATAAGTATTTAATAACAGGAGCTCGAAATATTAGTTTTTGAGAATATGGACAGGAGTGCAATAACAGTTATTTAGTGGTACTAACTGTTATTAACTTTATTCGGACTAGGTTCGGCTGGAACCAGAAGTCCTAATAAAGTTAGGAGCCTGATTCGTATTTTCTCCTCCAGGTCCCTCCCGTAGCCTATATAAGGGTCCTTAGTCTTCAGAATTCTGATGCTTGAGATACACACTGAAATCTAGGGTTTCAAGAGTGAGAGCAATTCGTCTGGAGGCCAAGAAGGATTCTGGAAGCAGCAAGCCCACACTTGCATCCAGGAGGAACTTCAGGAATACGGGAGAAGATCAGGAGTGTTTTCAGACCTACATCAGATAGGTTGGACGCAGGTATGAACCCGAATTCCGCCTAGTAGGGTTTATGGCGTTCATGTTGAAACAATTTTTTTAATCGTTATAGCAGACATGCAATCGAACTGGTCCAAGGATTCACCTCCCTTCAATTGGTATCAGAGCCCGGGTTCGACTCTCCGTATCTGTTATACAGCCATGTTGTCCAATAATCAAACCGGCTATGCATGTTAGAGTTGGAAGATTGCGATGTCTAACTCTGTTTTGCAGATTGAATCGCGTCCTGTTATTCTGGTCATACTGTTTGATGTATGTGGTTTGATTTAGCTTTGATTCCCATGCTGTTTTTCGTGGATGAAATCTGTAATATGTAATAGTAAAACCTAGGTTCTCTTATTCCAGTTTTAGTAGAACATGTGAACTCCTTCGAGGCATTGAAAGTCTATAGCAGTCTCTGGTACTCTGTTACAGACTGATTTGCGGAATCCATGGAGACTAGGGTTACTGTAATATTAGTGGGGACAGAAGGACGAAAGGTTGCAGATTGTCAAGTTTTCCACAGTGACGGCATGGCGATTTTCGGAAAAAGTTTTTCGAAATAAGCTCTGTGTCGCTGTGTCAGATGGGTCTTGCTAACCCGACTAAAGAAGCTCCGACCATAATAGCTGGGCTGTGTGTGGTTGAATTTTTTTTATGTGCTGGATTATATCTGTGTGTATGATTATTGTGAATGCGTGCATGATAAATCATGGACAACATGGATAAAAAAAAAATTAATTTGTATTAAATTATTCAAACAACTAAGTGGGAGAGGGAGTCTAGTGGTTATGGATCCCGCGGTCTCCATCATTGTTTTATAAGTGATGTAGTTGGTTGTGTGTGTTAGCCTTGGAGTTAACCTTCTTATCGAACATAACCACTACAGTATCACTGGTATAAATTCCTATAAGGATACTTCTAATAGTTACTGTTTATGTGTCATCTCTCCATCTGAGAGACATGTAATGGGGTAATGGGTTAGAAGTAAAATGGTGGTATACACTTAGATGTAAGTTATAGTATCCTCCCCATCGGAGTCACTGCTATGGCTTGCAGGACCAAAGGTACCATGTCTAACTATAGAGTGAATGGTAGACGTCCACCCATCGTGCATACTATTTTTATGTGTGTTAGACTACTGGTGGTTTACATTGCCCTTATATGTTTTATTTACATGATTCTCAGGTTCAAAATGTCGAACTCATTCAACCCACTATCTATTCCCTTGAATCAAAACAAACTCAATGGATCAAACTATATTGATTGGAAGAGGAATTTGAATATTGTGCTAACAGCTGAGGATTACAAATTTGTGCTTCTTGAGGAATGTCCTGAAGAACCTCTAGAAGGGGCTTATGAGGAAGAAACCAAGCCTTATAAGAGGTGGAAGAAAGCCGATTAGAGGGCTAAATGCTACATATTAGGCTCCATGTCTAATGTGTTGCAGCATCAGCATGAGAACATGGGCTCTGCCCTTGAGATCATGGAGAACCTCAAAGAGATGTTTGGGCATTAGGATCGTGCTGTCAGGCAGGTTGCTATGAAAAACCTCATGAACACAAAAATGGTTGAAGGATCCTCTGTAAGGGATCATGTTCTGAAGATGATAAGACTTCTAGGTGAACTAGATATCCTTGGAGCTACAATCAATGTGGAAACTCAGGTCGATATCGTGCTCATGACGCTGTCTGATTCATTTAACAGTTTTCGGCTAAATTATAATATGAACAAAAAGACTTATTCTTTAGCCGAATTGTTAAAGGAGCTTCAAGCAGCTGAGGGACTCCTACAGAAACCGGTTAATGTAATGGTAGCTGAAAAGTCTTCTGCTTCTAACCCTAGGGCTAAGAAGAAGAATAAAGTTGCACAAGCAGTAGTTCCGAAGGTTGCTCCGGCACCTAAAGGAATAGCTCGTGGGCCACAGCAAGCACTTGCTCCTCAGGGGACATTGGGAAAGCCGAAAGGCAAGTGTTTCCTCTGTAACCAGAGAGGGCATTGGAATAAGCAATGTCCAAAGTTCCTGACTCGTCCAATCCAGAACAACTCAGGTATATCTCTTTCACTAATAGTTGAATCATTTTTAGCGGTTCGATCTACTAGAACCTGGTGTGTAGATTCAGGAGCCACTGACCATGTCTGCAATTCATTGCAATGGTTCCAGGAAACCAGACAGCTTAGTGATGGCGAGATTTATCTACACTTGGGCAACACGAATAAAGTAGTTGCAGTTGCAATAGGAATTTGTTTCTTACATTTTGGGAATGGTAGGATTTTAGTTTTGAAAGATTGTCTTTATGTATCTTCCATTAGAAGGAATTTGATTTCAGTTTCTAAGTTGGTTAAGAATGAATATTCAGTTTATTTTAATGACTCTGTGGTTATAAAGAAAAATAAACGTTTTATTTGTTCTGGTACATTGGTGGATGGTCTTTACATTATAAATCCTGAGACTCCCATAGCGCATGCTGAATAACTCGGATAGCTTACCCAAAAGAGAAAGGAACCTTGCGAGATAAACCAAACATATCTTTGGCATTTACGACTTGGTCATATCAATATAAACAGAATACAAAGGCAGGTTCAGAATGGACCATTAGGTTCATTAAAAGTGGAGGCACTACCAGCATGTGAGTCATGTTTAGAAGGTAAGATGACCAAGAGGCCATTTTTGGCAAAGGGTAATAGGGCCAAAGAACTGTTGGAGCTTATCCATTCAGATGTGTGTGGACCAATGAATGTCCAAGCGAGGGGAGGTTTTGAGTATTTCATTACTTTTATTGATGATTACTCAAGATATTGATATATTTATTTGATGCGGCGTAAGTCTGAGGCCTTTGAGAAATTTAAAATTTTTAGGCAGAATCAGAGAATCGTCTATGAAAATATATCAAGTCATTTCGATATGATCAAGGTGGCGAGTACCTCTTGGGACAATTCAGGGATTACTTGGAGGAACAAAGGATTCAACCCCAGTTGTCCGCTCCAGGTACGCCACAACAAAATGGTGTGGCAGAGCGAAGGAATAGCACTCTTTGAGTAATGGTGAGATCCATGATGAGTTATTCAGATTTACCAACTTCTTTTTGGGGGCATGCTTTAGAGACAGCTGCATATATTCTGAACTTGGTCCCATCTAAGTCAATACCAACTACACCCAGAGAACTTTGGACTGGGCGCAAGCCTAGTCTACGGCATGTTCGGATTTGGGGTAGTCCCGCACATGTGCTGAAGGGGAACGCAAGTAAGTTGGAATCAAGGACAAAAGTATGCGTCTTTGTAGGATACCTAAAAGAAAAAAAGGGTGGTTTATTTTATAGTCCTAAGGATCAGAAAGTCATTGTTAGCGTTAATGCGAGATTTTTAGAGGAAGACTATATTATGGATCACAAGCCTAAAAGTAATATTGATCTGGAAGAAATGCGAGGAAATCAAGTAGTCCAAGGTATTGATAAACCAACTGTACAAGAGGAAATACCACAAGAAAATGATATCGACATTCAACTACCTTTGGGTGGTTGGATAAATGTAGATACTCGTGATACACAACAAAATAGTGTTGACATCCCACCGCAAGAGGTAAGTGAGGGAAATGACAATACTAGTGATCCACAAGATAGTAGTGACATTCCGCCGCAACCGAGTAGTGGGGAAAATGTTACTGCTAGTGAACCACAAGTACAACCTCGTCGTAGTGGGAGGGTTTCTCGTAAACCAGACAGATACATGTACTTGGGAGAGTCTTTTGACAAGGTCCCTGATGAACATGATACTGATCCATGTAACTATAATGAAGCTGTTGGAAGTACGGATGCGAAAAATTGGAAAAATGCTATGATTTCTGAGATGGAGTCTATATACTCCAATCAGGTCTGGGATCCTGTTGATCCAACATATGGGGTAAAACCCATCGGGTGTAAGTGGATTTACAAGAAAAAGAGAGGGGTAGACGGGAAGGTTGAAACCTTCAAAGCAAGGCTTGTTGCGAAAGGTTTTACTCGGAAAGAAGGGACCGACTATGAGGAAACTTTTTCGCCAGTAGCCATGATTAAGTCTATCAGGATTCTCTTGTCTATTGCGGCTCATTTCGATTACAAAATTTGGCAAATGGATGTCAAGACAGCTTTCCTTAATGGAAGTCTTGATGAGTGCATTTATATGATGCAACCAAAAGGATTCGTAGCTAAGGGCCAGGAGCACAAGTTGTGCAAGCTTAAGAGGTCTATTTATGGACTTAAGCAGGCATCTAGATCATGGAACATCCGTTTTGATCAGGAAATCAAATCTTTTGGTTTTGATCAATGTCCAGATGAGCCGTGTGTGTACAAGAAGTGTAAGGAATACGTGGTGGTATTCTTGATACTTTACGTTGATGATATATTGCTCATTGGAAACAATTTGGGTGTATTATCTAGTGTGCGGGTATGGTTATCAAGTCAATTTGATATGAAAGACTTGGGAGAAGCAGCATACGTTTAGGGATCAAGCTTATGCGAGATCAGAAAAATAGGATGTTGAGCTTGTCACAAGCCAATTATATTGATACTGTTCTTGCAAGGTTTAGCATGCAGGATTCCAAGAAAGGGTTAATCCCTTTCAGACATGGAATTAGTCTATCTAAGGATCAGTTTCCTAAGACACCTGATGAGGTAGAAAGCATGAAGGCAGTTCCTTATTCTTCTGCAGTAGGAAGCCTCGTGTATGCGATGTTATGTACTAGACCGGATATTTGCTTTTGCTGTTGGCATGGTTAGTAGATATCAGTCTAACCCTGGCAGAGAACATTGGACTGCGGTGAAACATATATTGATGTACCTGAAAAGGAATCGAGACTATATGTTGGTTTACCATATAAATAGTCTTGTACCCATTGGGTACACAGACTCATATTTTCAGTCAGATAGGGATTCCAGGAAGTCTACCTCTGGATATGTTTTCACTTTAGGAGGTGGTGCCATTAGTTGGAGGAGCATCAAGCAATCTTGCATATGCTGATTCCACCATGGAAGCTGAATATGTGGCTGCTTCGGAAGCTGCTAAGGAAGTTGTTTGGCTCAGAAACTTTCTAATGGATCTTGGAGTGGTACCGAGTGCACAACCAACTATGACACTTTATTGCGATAATAGCGGCGCGGTTGCAAACTCAAGGGAACAAAGAGCTCACAAGAAGGGAAAACACATAGAGCGTAAGTATCATTTGATTAGAGAAATCGTGCACAGAGGTGATGTGACAGTGATGAAGATTGCATCAGCGGATAACCTGGCAGACCCATTTACGAAGTGTTTGACAGCTAAGGCTTTTGATGGTCACGTCGAGGGAATGGGTTTGAGGTGTGTTGCTGCATGGCTTTGAGTCTTAGTGGGAGATTGTTGGATTGAATACTAAAAGCCATGCTTTTTGTATTGGATTATATGAATTTGATATTTATGAGAATGGTTTTGAGCAATGTTTTTGCATTATATTATTATTGTGCATAGTTGTCTATTGTTCTGCATAGTAGAAGATCTGGTGTGTAGAGTATAGCTTACACACAGAAGATCTTATCTTCGGTTCTTGTGGAATGAAATTTGTGAGTTCACAATCTAGATGGAATTAGACAAACCATCGGAACGATTGTAGCACATTGTCTTAGTAGGTCTGTCTTGACTACAGGAAACAGTATAGTTCATACTATAGTTTCAACTCAATGTGCTAGTATAGTATGTGTATACTGAACAAGACCAAGTTGAGATCATTGTCTTTGTATTGACATAATAAGACAAGCTATGTCTCATGGTTATTATGATTACTTATGCTCTTAATCCTTAGATAGTCAATGTGCACATGTATTTAGTAGTTATTGCTTTGACAAGTCAAGTGAGTGAGATTCCTATGGAGTCAATAACCTCGATGAGTTGGGTAATACTATTGAAGGAATCCATGTCCCGGTTATGGGATTGATGATATCCCCTAGATGAAGCTTATAAGTTTTGATTATGTCAAACCCTGCAGGTAGATTACATGGTAATCTGGACATATCAAATAAGTTAAGTGGTAAGGATCAAGGAAATGGGAAGAAGTCGATTAGATGAATTAGCCAGTAATTAATTTAATCGACGGATATCTGTAATCTTAACATGGGGAGATAATAAGTATTTAATAACAGGAGCTCGAAATATTAGTTTTTGAGAATACGGACAGGAGTGCAATAACAGTTATTTAGTGGTACTAACTGTTATTAACTTTATTCGGACTAGCTTCGGGTGGAACCATAAGTCCTAATAAAGTTAGGAGCCTGATTCGTATTTTCTCCTCCAGGTCCCTCCCGTAGCCTATATAAGTGTCCTTAGTCTTCAGAATTCGGATGCTTGAGATACACACCGAAATCTAGGGTTTCGAGAGTGAGAGCAATTCGTCTGGAGGCCAAGAAGGATTCTCGAAGCAGCAAGGCCACACTTGCATCCAGAAGGAACTTCAGGATTACGGGAGAAGATCAGGAGTGTTTTCAGACCTACATCAGATAGCTTGGACGCAGGTATGAACCCTAATTCCGCCTGGTAGGGTTTATGGCGTTCATGTTGAAACAATTTTTTTTTTAATCGGTATAGCAGACATGCAATCGAACTGGTCCAGGGATTCGCCTCCCTTCATTTCAGACTTTAATTTTAAAGGAAATAGCCAAGTTAATTTAGACATGTCATCAACAAACGAAACATAGTATATGTATCCCCTAAAAAGGGGGACAGAGGCAGGCCCCCATAAATCACTATGAAGCAGAGATAACGAAGTATCAACAGTAGTAGCAGATAAGTTATAAGGTAAACGGGATAATTTCCCCGCCAAACAAGCTTCTCAGATTGTACAAGAAGTTTTAACATATAAAGGATTAGAACATGAAATACACTTTGAAACAATCAAATTAGATGGGTGGCCAAGTCGAGAATGAGACTAGACTAAATTCGTTTTCCAAGATAGGCTTGTGGAAAAGAACTGGTATGAGGGGGAGAACTGGTCTGGAGACAGAGTGAAGACAGTGGGTACAAACCATTTTCCCTGTGAATTTGATAAAGATTTTTCCCAAAGACTTAACCTGGATGAAAAATGAATCCTTATCATATGAATCTAACATCATGATCAGAACAAAACTTATGTATACAGAGAAAATTGACAGATAAATTGGGCACACGTAAAGTATTTGGTAAAATAAAAAAGCATTGAGTTGTAGCGAGGAGAGTTTTATCGAAGCTGTGGATAGGGGGAGAGTTTCAATTACCCACAATAACTTGATTTGAACTAGTGTATGGTTCTGCGAGAGAGAGATTCCTGAAATCTGAAGTCGTATGAATTGATGCTCCGGTGTTCGTTAGCCAAATACCAGAAACGGTTGAGTTGTGATGAGAAGTAACATCCATTGCAGTGAGATGACTAGATGGCATTTGTCCTTGAAAGGAATAATCCATACGCTACCAGAAATCTAAGGCAGAATGTTAGTCATTTCCGAAGATTTGGCATGTAATGAGAGTTGTTAAACCACCACGATGACCAGATCACCCTCGTGAGCCACCAGTCCGACCTAAATTGCCTCTACCGAATCTGGAACCGTAACAAGACCCTTATCCGGAACCGCCACCATAGCCCGACCCAGATCCGCCACCATACCCGGGAGTGTATCCGTACCCAAACTAGATCAAGAACTGAACCAACCACCACAATGGAAATTGGATCAGCCACCACTACCACATGGACCATTCTGACCGCAACCACGAGAAATGTAGAAGTTCCAGCCGCGACACACGCCTCTTTGTGGGCTAGGGTTTGTGAAGAAATAAGTAGGGTGGGATATATTGGCCTGTTGTGATTGAGAATTAAGCATCTATTCTTCGGATTGGAGAAGGACGTGTAGTTCTTCAAAGGAGAGAGGATAGCATCTGGTCCGGAGGGACGAACGGAAAGGATTAGACTATACAGGGAGACTGGTGAGAGTGTAAATAAGTATATCTTTGTTGTCGATGAATATCGACGAGACAACAAGCTTGTCACGAAGCGATTTGAGCTTCTGCATACAGAGATCAACCGAATAGATCGCTTCTTGGTATTCTGTAGATCTTCTTTGAGTTGCAATATATGGGAACGAGACAAGGAGGCGTAGCGGCGCTCAAGAACAAGACACGTAGATCTAGAATCCGTATATCCAATCACTTGAGTTAGAGCTCTTGCGAAATCATAGCATTAAGGATTGTTAGGACTGCTTGGTCATGGGTTTGCCAAGAAGAGAAAGCAGGGTTTATATTGGAGGAAAGAGAATCGTCGGCGGCGGAAAGAACATGTGTTGGACATGGTATTGAACCATCAAGATACCCAAAAAGGTTATGAGTTCCAAAGATGGATGTGATTTGGTGTTCCCACAAGACGGAATTAGAATTATCAAGTTTGAAAAGTAAGAGATTATGAATATTGGAAAGAAGAAATATCGGAGAAGAGGTGTTTGTGGCTGTGGTAGGAAGCATGGTTGCTCTGATACCATAAAAGAAGTGATGATCTGTGTATAGTATAGATAGAGAAAGCAAATTGTGTTGTATATTGAAGAGAGTATATACAGAGGGTAGCTGTCGTACGTTAAGCATAGAATGGTGAAGATGATGTATAAGAGGGGGCTGATCCATCCCTTGGATTGTACGGTCAGAAAGCAACGGTACAATCCAGGGTTTACAACAATGACCTAAATAAGCTTATAAATCTGGGTAATTAAAACATATGCTAGGGTTATAATTTAAGTGGGATTGATCATCTTTGGGTCGGCTGATTGATTAAGTAGGCTGAACTTTGGGCTTGAACCGTGATCTGCTATTACAAAAGAGATATAATAAGTTTAATTCTTAATTAATGAATTTGTTACATGTTTACTCAAAAAAAAATGTAACATAAACCATTTAGCTAACTCCAAACAAAATATTATATCAACTTTATAGAATGGTTTCAGTTAGGGATCCGACTTCTTTAAAGTGAAAAAAGAGAAAGGGTCGTAAGCCCACAAGGCAACATGCGAGGAAACAACCAATTTCCAGAAGAGGGTGATCAAGCTATAGCTTTTCATCCTTAAAAAAGAGGTAAAATACACTGACCATCCCCGAGTTTCGGATTAATTTCACCCCGCTATCTTGACACTCGACACCCTTCTGTCATGTTCCGTTAGAAAAGTGGGTGATTGAATTTTTTGGACCATATTATCCCTGTGTATATTCTGGACTTTTTGGTCAATGTTTGTCAACAAGAACACCAAGAACAAAGTCAAGAACATCAATATTTTCTCAGAATAAAGTCAAGAATGTCAATCTTTTCTCAAAAAAAGTCAAGAACATCAACCACACCAAAATTTTCTCAATAAATCATAATTCTAGAAACATTATTCCAAATACAACAAATGCAGTAACATTACCGCTAACCAATAACCATAAATTTATCCACTTCCACGGATGA